>OX451735.1:327834909-329034909 GCA_948472305.1 Vicia faba
AAGAATCAAAATGCATGGATATGGCCTGAATAATAAAACACGATTATGCAAAAAGAAGAACACAGTCTGACTTGTAATTACCAATTCTTGATGTTTCAAGCTATGATTTTGATCCAGGCACCTTCCTTGATGTCTCAGCAAGACAATGGAACAATTATTTTGGCTTGAATCGCACTAGAACCTAGTTTTCAGTTTTGGAATTTCTTGTCAAAAACTCAAACTTGGTTATGGATGTATGGCGCAGCTTGGAGGTTCTGAACACTAGGGTTAGGTTTGCACTTGTATAGAGAACGAATTTGATCAATAATCCAAGCCCATAGCCTTGCTTTTAATGATTTTCAAGATTTGATTTTCAAGAATCTTTTCCAATATTTCTTCATGCATATTTGATACAAATCATGGCCAATCACTTTAATTCCTTCCATATCTGATCATGCACGAAATCTTGAGCTTATTCCATGTATAAAAAGATTTAAAAAGTTTGTTTTGGTATTTTCCACATATTTATTTTAATTAAATGAATTATTAGCAATTAAAAATCCAAATAAATAAATAAAAATGATGAAAAACTTCCCTTTGGGCCAAATGGTCGTGCACATGCCTTGGATGATGAATCTTGGAAGAAAAAGAGGCCCATTAGCATTTTTAAGACATTTGAAGCAAAGTTAACTTTTCAAAATATCCAAAAATTTCCCAACTTCCACAAGGCATATCTTGCTCAATTTTTAATATTTGCTCATGTTATTGGACATTTTGGAAATGTCTTGAAGTCCTCTAACCAATGCCTTTGGTCCCATGTCGTTTTGATTTACCAATCTCAAGTTATGGCCTTTGACTTAAAGTCCCTTTTTGTTGACTTTTGAAAATGACCTATAATGTTGAAATTGATAACTTTTTGTGAGAGCATTTCTTGGACTTGAAGTGTGAAGAGGAGCTGTAGAAAATGTCTTTCTCTTCAAAGTGAGATTTGGATGGAATTTTTCTGATAATCCATGTGGAAGTTATGCCTTGGTCAAGTTATAGTTGACTTTTTCAACTGTCCAAATATGGAAACTTTTGCATCTTGAGACTTTATGAGCCATGCCTTGAAAATCATGATCAAGAATTGATCAAATGATGTTTGTGGCTTCAAAATAAGATGTTGACCAAAAATTTGAACTTTTGACTGTCAAATGACCATTTTACCCCTATAGTTGACTGTAGTGCAATTAGGGTTTTTGACTGTGCAATTTTGTGCTGTAAGTCTTGAAACTTGACATGAGGATGCTTGACCATGTTTATAGGTATGTGGGACTTGATTGGACCCTTGGAAACTTCATTTTCTTTGTCAGCACCAAAACCCTAATTTTTGACTGTTAGGAGGCCCTTGAACTATGCAACCCTTGGGGAATTTTGAAGCATGCTCTTTGCAAATCTTGAAGAATATGGGAGGGCAAATTTTGGGGTACAACACCTATAATCCATGCACATCTTGACTTTACCATCCTTCTTGTGCACAGGCATAATATTTGCAATCCATGGCGGATAATTGATGACCTTTAAGAAATTTGTGTCCAGCTGCTTCTGGACCTCCTCCTTGATCTTCTTGGACATCTCAGGATGAGTTCTTTGGAGCTTTTTCTTGACAGGAGAACAACCTTCTTTGAGCGGTAGTCGATGCACCACTATGTCTGTATCCAATCCAGGCATATCCTCATAAGACTAGGTGAAGATATCAGAATACTCACGGAGTAGCTCAATCAATCTGACCTTTATACTTTCTTCGAGATCTGCCCCTATCTTGACTTCTCTTCTTACCTCTTCTGTGCCAATATTCACCACTTCAATCGAATCCTGATTCGGCTGGATAACCTTCTCCTCTTGTTTTAACAATCTTGCTAATTCCTCAGGAAGATCACAATCCTCATATGCTTCTTCTTCAGCTTGATAAATAGGAGTATCAAAGTCATGATGAGCCATAGCAGAGTCGTTATCAATATATTCGATGGTGGAAGTGCATCTGCATGAATGACATTTTGGCGGTTTTTAGTGAGAGTGTGTGAAAAGAGAAACATTGCTATTCAAATAAGAAAAGAAATGGAGAAAAATTTTGAATGCAAAAACGTCCTTTATTTCATGATAAACTTTTGAAAATAAACATGGTGGCCCTACACAAATGATCCACTACGCCTTGGGCAGAGCGTAGGAATTATGATATGATAATAAAAGAAAATAAGAAAAATTACTCCTCAGCGCTTGAAACTTGGATAACATCCATAGAAGTCCAATTGTTGAGTGTCTAGCCTGGAATACTCGGAGGAATCCAATCTTCGATATTGTAGCCATCAACCCTATCATCACCAGTTGCATTCACGTGTCCTTCTTGAGCAGCACAAGGACGGGAAAACTTCACAGGAGTAGATAAACTAGATGCTCTAGGAGTTTCACTCTACTGACCTGGGCTAAAACCAAGACCAAATTTATCAAATTTTGGGGTAACGTCCAGCACCTGACCCCAACCTTCAGGGTTATCATTTTCCACCACAGCTCTTGCATCCTTGAGAGAAGACATAACAGTTTCAGGTTTCCTTTTCTGCTCTGGAGGAGGAAAATTGACAGCATGAACTGTCTCAAATGCTTGAAACGGAGTCTCATGTATCTCGCCTTCAACTTCCACATAGCGGAATTATTTCAAATGACTTACGATATACTCTTCCTCGCTGCACACAGTTATCACCTTTCCCTCTGCAGGATACTTGAGTTTCTGATGAAGAGTAGAAGTGACTGCCCCTGCTTTATGATTCCACGGCCGCCCCAACAAACAACAATACGCTGGTTGTATATCCATCACAAAAAATGTAGCCGTGAAGGTGTGAGGACCAACCTTGATTGGTAACTCCACCTCCCCAAACACTGACCTTCGAGACCCATCAAACGCCTTCACCATCAAATCACTAGGGCGCAGCTCCAGTACAGAATAATCAA
Source organism: Vicia faba (assembly GCA_948472305.1). Taxonomy (NCBI): domain Eukaryota; kingdom Viridiplantae; phylum Streptophyta; class Magnoliopsida; order Fabales; family Fabaceae; genus Vicia; species Vicia faba. Next base: position 327,837,874 of record OX451735.1, read on the forward strand.
TCTTCATCAATGCTGACTTCGGTAGTACATTCAAGGACGACCATGTGTTCACCAAAACCCAGGATAAAGTTGTGCCCCTGCACTCCATTGAAATATGCAACGCTTTGTTATGGTCTGGCCCCTCCAGAGGAAGATCAAAATCGGTGAAGCCCAGACTGTTCCCGGCAGATATGTTGGCACAAACATTCTCAAACTGATTAACTGTTATCTCATGTGGCACGAACACATTCTTTAAAACTTCATCAAATCATTTCTGTAAGGTTCTGAATAAATCAACAGAGACAAGATAAACATCTTAGAAGGAGTATGGCTCAGATGATCAATTATGCTATAATCACTCTTTTTTATAATTCGCATTAACTCTTCAACCTCATCGGGAACTGAAGAAGATTCTGGTATCGGAATTGGTTGAGTCACATTGGCTGGCGTAACCCTTGCATTACCAATCATCGCCTGTTGTTTTCATTTTTCTCTTGCCAAAGCATATGCCGCATCTTGCACATTGGAAGGACCAAATACTCTCCCGCTTCTAGTCATTCGACCCACACCGGAAAAAAATTATGAACTTCCTCTTCATTATCTTCAACATGTTCTCCCTCAGACGAACGGGTACTTACTTCCTGCTTCACCCCATGGTAATAAACATCAGCACCGTAATGCCATGGGACAGCCTTCTCACTGGTATACGGCATAGGACCAGGTACCGTAATCATCAAAGGAGGTGCCCTAGATGGGGCAGGAATGCGCACATGGGTGTAAGGAATAGATACTACAATAACATCTTCTTCGGTAACCTTACGGTAGCTCGGTTTTCTATCGAACTGCAGGGAACCCTCCTTCATCAACCACTGGATACCGGCTTTTAAATCATCACATCCCTTCGGTTGCTCTCTACACTTGGCACACTCTGAAGTACAACCCGGGAAAATAGAATTGTCAAGCAAATACCTTTTAACATAGCACAATGGAGTAGTTACTTTTTCCACATCCATGATTAAATTCAACATTTCACCATTATCATCAATAATATTAACAACACCCCCTCCATGCTGAGGCATTGGGTTCTGAGTAACATTCGGACCAGTCACTGGAGTAAACTCAATTGCCTTAGCATCCAACAAGTCTTGTATTTTGCACTTCAATGCAAAGCAATTGTCAGTAGAATGACCAACTCCGCCTGAATGGAATTCACATCTTGCGTTAGCATCATAGTTAGGAGGAAGTCTTGCGGGTGGTGGTGGAAAATTTCTCAAACCGATCAACTTCAAATCGAGCAAATGGTGGAGTGCTTCAGTAAGAGATACTGGCAAGGGATCGAATTTTCCGGGTTGTCTCTGCTGTTGATTATTATACTGACGGGGAGCATCTTGTTGTCTTTGTTGTTGAGGCACTTCATTCGGTCTCTGCTGCAGAGGAGCATTAACAGGAATAGAAACAACATTGATTTGTTGGTGCTGACGATCCTCTCTTCTTCCTCTATGAGAGTAAACTGCGCTTGCGTCGCCTTCCCTTTTCTTAGGGTAAGTATTGAATGGTTTTTTACTGCCCCCTGATGAGCCACTAGAACCTCCAATCTGAATATTCCCCAATTTCAAACCTACCTCAATTCTTTCACCAGCATAACCAAGTCTGCAAATCCTGCCGAAGTACTTCCTATCATGTGCTCATAGAATGGCCCTTGCAGGATACTCATAAACATATCAATGAGTTCTCTCTCCATGAGTGGAGGTTGAACCCTCGCAGCCAATTCACGCCACTTCTGAGCGTATTCCTTAAAAGATTCTTTTGGTCCCTGTGACATATTCTGTAACTGAGTGCGATTAGGCGCCATATCCACATTGTACTGATAATGTTTGACAAAAGCCCGAGCAGGATCATTCCAGCAACGAATATGGTTTTTCTCCAACTTCATGTACCACTCCAGGGATGCCCCAGATAGGCTATCCTGGAAAAAGTGAATCAAAAGCCCCTGATCCTCGGTATGCACCAACATCTTTCTGAAATAAGCAGTTGCATGAGTAACAGGACATGACGTTCCGTTGTACTTTTCAAATGTATGAGGCTTGAACTTTGGAGGAACTTTCACCCCAGACACCAACCCGAGATTATTAGCATCCATACCAAGGACTCCTTGCCCTTCCACAGCCTTCAAATGTTCTTCCAACAACCGATACCTGCTATCCTCAACCTGAATTTCTGGCTCTGAACGCTGAATAGAAAACTGCTCTTCATCCTGGTCAAAGTCATAATCTTGCTCCTGATAGTTCCTTACACCGCCCTGATCATCTCTTCTGTTCCCCATAAGACGAGGTCCCGAAGACGGGGGAAACTGCCATATGTTGCGCATAAAAGGGTTTCCAGGCATCCCGTGAAAATTTCCAGCAAGCTGATCTTGCACATCCCCCACTCCTAGAGAAATGTCCTGATAGAGCCCTTGATTTCCACCATCCCCTGGATAGCGGCACTGGTTATTGAAAATGGCAGCCAGTTCCTCCTGTTGGCGATTCACGTTGGTGATAACCTCCATGAACTGAGTCATTTGAGTAGCCATCTGGGCCCTCATTTCAGCGAGTTCAGCTTGAACTTGTTCCATTTGTCTTGGCAAATTGTTTCTGGTGGAATACCGATGAGTAGTCATCTTGAATTCTGAATAAGAAAAGCAGAAGAATAAGAATACCGTCTTGAGATAACCTGTAATGTTATGAAATGCATGATGTGCATGATATGTTTGTCATTTCCCAATATTCAAGAGCCCTTTTATTCATCAGTCACAGCGTGCAACCAAAGATCAAACATACATTCAGAGAAAAAGGATAATAAGATAAACACTACAATCATTTACAAACAGAAAAACGATGTTCGAGTGACTTAAGACATTTAAGAGCGTAACGATAAACAACAAAATACGTGCTTCAAAGTAAACTTAAAAAACTGAATAATAAAAACAAACAAATGGTACCTTCCAACAATCCTGGGGGTGACCAAATACACCAAAGGTAAGTAACGAAAACTAAATCTCCAGAACAAGACACGCTTCAAGATGTTGACAATACTCTTCAAGCCTGGCTTTCTCCCTCAAAAGTTGTGATGCGACCACCTTACTTTCTTGAGACCGATCCTCTGTGACACGCCTCTGGGCTACCTCCTTCTTAAGCTGAGCATCCTTGTCTTTGAGTTGTTTCTCCAAGTTTTGAATCTTCTTCCTGTAGCTATTCTCAGATACCTGAAGCTTCTGGCACTCTTGTTGGGTCTTACTCAACTCTTCTTCCATTTCAGCATGAGATCTCCTCCTAAAATTGGTTGCATCAGAAGTTTCCCCTTGAGCTTCCTTGAGTTTGCGAGCTAAGTCGGCCCTTTCTTGATCTACCCAATAAAGTTTCATCCCCGCCTCGCGGTCTTTTGCACGAAGATGAATGTTCTCAACATGAACCTGGGTGAACACCTCAGTAGGCACCGTGTTATTCAGAACAGTAGGAGGTTGCTCATATATAGGAGCCGACCTTGCAAATGGTAACCGTAAAATCTTGACCCTATTTCTAATCCATTCCAAGTAAGGAACCCTAGCAATAGGAACCTTCTTGCCCAAAGTAGTTCTATCCTTCTTGTGAATTCTCTTCTAAGCATTTGTTACTCTTTTCAACATCACAGGGTCACTTCCTCTAACAAAATACACTGATTCAAACACCTCCTCAACCTTGGGTGGTCCATCCATTGCATATCCCAATTGACGATAAGCAAGCACAGGATTATAATTGATACACCCCTTAGTTCCTATGAGGGGAACATTAGGGAAATCTTCACAAATAGTGATAATACTTCGTACTTCTCCCATGTCATAATTCCACCAGATATCAAATGAAGTAAGGTTGACAAGCCTTGATGACCATCAGAGAGAATGCCTGGTATCCACGAAAGGGCCACTTATCGGTAGGTGAAACTTAAACCATTGATACAACATTGAATGACATAAGCTTACATTACCTCCTTTTCCATGCCTGAAATGAATGGTGTAAAGAGTATCTGCCAAGAGTGTCGGTACCGGGTTCTTATTTCTAAAAACACAAATAGCCGTCAAATCCACAAAATTTCTCTTGCGAGGGAAGAGAACGATCCTGTATATCATGAGAGCAAACAGAGAGCTAAAGTCACTCCAATTCCCTTTCTTCGCCCAGTCTTCAGCTTTCTTCACTAAGAAATCCAAATAAAACCCTGTAGTATCCTCACTTGATTTCCAATTGTCTTTCACCTCTTTCCAACTCAAATGAAGAATTTCAGCAATAACTTCGAACTTCGGTTTCTCCGACACTTGGACGAAAGGAACTTCTTCGGACAACTTGATATTAAGTAGGTACGCGTACTCTTCTAGCGTGGGAACCAGTTGATAATCTTGAAAAGTAAAACACCATAATTCCTGATCATAAAACTGGAAGAGGGTGATCAAAGCCATTGGGTCAACTGGAGCGTTAAGGACTAGTAACAAATTACCATAATTTTTGTTGAAATTATTCAGAACATCACCCTTCAAATAAGAACTCAACCTCTTCAATTCAGACACATCACTAGTAGGAATCTGATAAGAGAAAGTATGTCTGGTGGGCTCTTCAACACGAACTGAATCAAACTCATCTGGCGGGAGGTCAGCCATTTCTGATGGAAAGAAGACTCTTGAATGTCCCTGGAAGAAGACATGTGCATGCTAGTTATTTTTTATACATCATTTTTTTAGAAATAAATATGCTATGATGCAACATGACAGGATCAAAGTTCCACACTGGATAATGGCTAGACCATTACATAACAACACCACTCAAGATCAAAAGAAAATCCTGAAGCTTCAAAACTACCATGGGAACCTGAGTCACCTTCGCAACACAAAGTCACCAACAGTACCTGTACCTGTAAGAAAAGTTTTCCCACCCCTCTCACGGGTGTAGTCTAGGTCAAGGTAAGGTTAAAAGCCAAATCAGAGTACAAGAGCTTGAATGTCGGTATCATCATACAATAACACATATCCGAACTACCTCTGAAGTCATGGGTCTCATGGTCAGGTCTACAAAGCATCCGCCTCATAGCTTCCATGGCCACTCTATTCCTAGTTCCTATGGAATTCACTCATAACCTGGGTACGAGGCTTATTACCTCATGGAACAACCCACCCACCAAGAAATCTGGAATCCAAACAGTCTCGCCAAATCCAGTATGCAGAAAGTAAAGCACACATAGGATGCAATGCAAACAGGTAAATATGCAAAGCGGTAAAAATAAACTCCCAAGAAGAAAACAAACAAGAGCTAGGATTGACTCCGGGATGGACCAGCAAAAGGTCAATCTTTCCCCAGTGAAGTCGCCAGCTGAAACAACCGGCCGAACCGTCATCTGATACAAAATCAATAAAGTCGCCACCGAATGTCTTTTATCCCACCGAAAGGGAAAGGTAAACATCGAGAAAACCTGAAAAGGGAGAAATCACGGTCTTTCGACCAAGAGATCGGGTAAAGGAGTCTGTTACGCGAGGGGAAGGTATTAGCACCCCACACGCCCGTAGTACTCTACGGTATCCACTCTTGTTGTCTAATCTAATGAGTGTGGTCAAATCCTATGTCTATGGCTTAAAACTAAAAAAGGGAATGCATGCGAAAGAAAAAGAAAACAATGTAGGGAAAATAAAAGTTATGCTCGATTGGGCCCTACCCCAATGCCTACGTATCCCTTTTAAGGAATTAGAGCAGCCGTAGTTCGGCTTATATATTTTGGTTGGTTTGTGTTTTTTAGTTAAGACAACGAAAACAATCAAGATGGAAAAACATCAAATGAAACAACAAGCAAAAGAGATGATAAGACAATCGACTAAATAATAACATAGTAACATGTCAAAGATGGCGAAACATCAAATGATAAAACATCACACCTAACAATGACATTGAGAATCAAAGTAGGATAACAAACATATGACATGGTGAAACATCGACTTCAAACAAATATGCGATGGAGAAACATCGGCTAAAAGGGAACAAGATGTCATGGTAAAGATGGCAAAACATTAATAAAACGGACAACAAAGTATCACACCTAACAATGATATCGAGAATCAAAGTAGGACAACAAACATATGCGACGGCAAAACATTGGCTTCAAACAAATATGCAATGGCGAAACATCGGCTAAAAGGTAACAAGATATCATGGTAAATATGGCAAAACATCAATAAATCGGATGACGAAACAACACACCTAACAATGACATTGAGAATCAAAGTAGGATAACAAACATATGCGATGGTGAAACATCAGCTTCAAACAAATGTGCAATGACGAAAAATCGGCTATAAGGTTTTAAAAAAAACAAAGCCAAGAGGCGCACAAACAAATAGGATTGATTTGTATCTTTTACCTTGAAGAAGGGTTTGAGTTTGTTAAAAGTGTTTTATGATTTGCCAAGAAAACAAATTTTTGTTTTACGATGCAAAATGCAAAGGAAGAAAAAAAATAACTAAGGGAAACTAGCCTAGCACTATCCCTAGTGTTATCATACAATGGTTGACCCTAAGGTTGAGGATAAAGGAAAATCCTACCCTATGTTAGCATACATGGATTCCTACCTTAAACAACATGTTAAAGGAAGCTTAACAAAACTATCATATAGGGAACATGCACTGAGAGCGAAGTCGTGATCCTCAATTTCTAAATTGAGTGACTCATCGATCAACAATTAAAGAAGAAAAGCAATAAACATCCTATAGGGAACATGCACTGAGAGCAAAGTCGTGATCTCAATTTCTAAATTGAGTGACTTATCGATCAACAATTAAAGAAGAAAAGCAATAAACATCCTATAGGGAACATGCACTGAGAGCGAAGTCGTGATCTAAATTTCTAAATTGAGTGACTCATTGATCAAAATCAAACATAACACATGTATCAGACAAAAACCAGAGGGCCTCCTGACATATATCAGCAACAGAGGTCCCATCATGCAATCATAGAACTATGCAAAATGAAAATGGAAGAAAGGAAATAGTGCAATACCAAACGGATAACTATCTGTATCAACTGAGCAAGAATAAAAGAAACCCAGAGAACTTCAAGCAAGCTGGCATCAGTAGACAAATCAAGTCAGAAATTACGCCATCAAGATATAAGTATTCGGATTTTCAGATATGAACAGATCCCATGGGCAATGTATAGCATTCATAATCACATGCATTTATCCTGCATAAACTGTAAAACATGCCAAGCACAAGAGAAGTGCCAATACAATAAATTGTGTTCCACAAATAAAGTGAAACACAATAGCCTTAAGTCAAGACTGGAAAACTTTTCTCAAAGTACCTCGCACATTCAACAGCCAAGTTAGTATTCCCATATAGAATGGTGAGCCACATAAGGGATGGATGATGACACCATAATGAAATGAGAAAACATGATAGCAACTATCAAACACTAGTCATGATAGACAAGAGGAAAGCAGGCATATGCACAATTTGGGTCAAAAGGAATAGAGGAATGTTGCTCCTTTCTATCACCATTTCGAGTTGACAATTAAATGTAAATCAAGGATCACGGGAGCTTGAAAATAATAAAATCAAAGACCATGAAGGTCATTAGCAAACACAATTCAATCATGCACAATTAATTCATCACAGTTCACAAGCATAATAGCATAGGAATTCCACACAATGCGCCAAAAGGTTCAAACATTCAAACATAGGGCAATAGGTGAAATAACTTGAGTTTATTTGAATAAACATATCCAACATGATCATTAGGTACCCAATTATAGGCCTCACTCAAGCTCATTGGCCATCAAACAAATTGCAACAAGATATGCAACATTAATTGGATACCTTTACTTCAAAAATACATCCAAAATTGAAACAAGGATCAATAATTCAAACCAAAAATCTCTTAGCATCTTTGAAGTGTGTAGAAGTCAGAAGGCAAGCCTTAAGTTCATGAATGATTGAGGAAGAGATCAAATGAGGCCCAAAGTTCAAAACTAGTTGGCCAAACTGACCAAACTAGACAAGTTTTCAAAATAATTCATGGAAAAATATCAAACCAAGTCAAATAATTCAAGAAAAATGGTTTCCAGATCTTCAATGCATTCATGAACCATAATCAAGACCTAAGTTTCATTGAAAATCCAGGGCATAGTTATTTTGAAAAAGAAACTTGCACAATAAGCAACAAAACCTTAATTTTTGACTTTTAAACTTAAATATTGATTAAATAAGACCAAAATCCAAACAATTCAAACCAATATCATGCAAATCACAAGGAAACCCTAAATGTCAGAAAACATATTTTTTTCACATTTTTTTGAATTAAAGAAAAGTCAAAAATTAAATTAAATTCAAACAATTACTCAATTAAACAAATATTCATATCTCAAAATAAAACTCTAATCAAAAATCAGAAAAATACCCAACCAAAATTATATTCAAATATTAGGATTAAAAACACACATTATTGATTTTTTTTTGGAATTTTTGAATTAAAGGAAAAATTAAAATAAAATAAAACAAACAATTAATAATTAAACTTATTTAATGGAAAAAATGTAAACCCTAGCCAAAATTCACAAAAAGGTCAAAATAAAATCAAATTCAGATTCTATAATTAAAAATAAGCTTGTATGATTTTTTGAGACGTTTTTGAATTAAAGGAAAAATTAAAACCAAAATTATGAAACAAATATTTCAAATAAACCCCTCCAATTCAATTTCGAATCAAAAAAGAAAAAAATGTCAAAAACAAATTTCATAATCAATTTCTAAATTTTTTTATGAGTTTAAAATAATTTTTATGGAATTTTCCAAATCAAAGAAATATTAAAACAAAAATAAACCCTAAATAAATAATTAAATAATTACACAAATTTTTAAACCAATCAAAATATTTTCAAAAATTATCAAAAAAAAACACAAGGTCAGGAATATTATTTTTAGGTTTCCTGAATTTTTTCATATTTTTTCTACCATTTTTGAGCAAAGAATAAAATCATGAAAATCAATTTATGAAACAAAATTTCAAATGAATTAAAGAAACAAGCCAGCCAACCAGAGGAGGCCACGCAATGATCTTCAACCTTTGGCTAGGGCAAAAACGCGCGCGTGATCAGGTTCATCACCTCATATTCCAGTCAACACAACATGCTCAATTCTACACCATTTTTCATGAAATTTTGTGCAAATTAAAGCCAGCATATCATACTTCAACATGCAATTCGAATCGCATCAAATAATTCACCATGGATGAAGAACAGATCGTGCGAAAATGTCAAAAAATCACTGAACAGAAAAAATTCAGATGCATCATTCATGCACATCTCATCAATTTAAAAGCTCTGAAGCAACATAAACACTTAATGAACTTCAAACAACATGATTATGAACTCAAATCACACAATGCACGGCTAGAAATCAAGATCAAAGTTAAGAATTCAAACCTTTGAGGCAAAAACGAATCTACTGTCTCCTTCACTCTAGTGGCAAACCAAGCCTCGATCTACAATCCTTATCACTTGGAGAAGAGAATGCAAGAAGAATCAACTAAAACGCGCGAGGGAATTGAGAGAATCGAAGAAAAATGCAGAATAAGTAGTTATGGCGTTTTCTGAGTTCAGGGATGAAATGAAGCACGAACCCCGTTCAATGAGACTTGCTTCTCAATATATAGAGCATGAAGAGGAGGGTAGGACAGGTTTTTTACACTAAAAGCTGTTAGAAAGAAAGAATTCCTCTTTTTGCCAAAATCAAGTGTGCACATGCAGCCCTCAAATCCCTCGTGTGTTTGCTTGAATTTTACGTGCATTTCAATCCATTTTATCTCAGGAAGAGATTAGCAAAAGAATTAAGGCTTAAATCCTTGTATTAAGCATGTGTTGGTGATTAGGCATTTTCATGCCACTTTTTGCAAAATCACGAGTTGCCCTTGCATTTGCCCATGTGCAGCTCAAACTTTGGCATGATCGGCCTTAGTACATTTTATATTGGTCATGGGCCAAGTTTGAAGTGAAACAAATGGCCACAAATTAAGTTATCAAGAATTTGCAATTTGCATGGTATGCATGAATTCAATGAAATGCCTCCAAATTCCAAGGTCCACAACTTGCTCATACTTTTGAATTTTGAAACAAATGAGTACAATTTGGAAAGGTATTGAAAAGATCTACAATACCTTAGTTTTTAGTTTTTGCAATTGAATCCATTAAGTCTCTCAAAATTGAGCTTAAAATTCACTAATTTTGGAAAATGACCCATAATTTTGTGACTTCCAAAGACCATAATTCTTGATTCCTTACCAATTTGGACATGAGACCAAAAGGAGATGAAAGATCATCCTCTTATATTTCCAAGCATTTTTCATTTGCATTTTTTTGATCAAAGGTGAATAAAATGTGAATTTTTGAAATTAAGTCCTTATTTTCCAAAATTAGAAACTTTTAGGGTTTCTTCATGAACAAATTTCAACCCAAACCTCAATCTCTTTGATCCAATGATCAAAATGGACTTGAAATATGAAAATTACATCCTTGAATTGATGGTTGATCAAAAATTCACTTGGTCAACCTTGACTTTGACTAATTTTGACCAAAATGACCATTTTGCCCCTTTAGATCAATTGATCCACTTCCCTTCAAAATTGATGATCAAAACATCAAACATATGATCTTCCAAACATATAGAGGTCATGTGCAAAGTTTCACTTCAAAATTCTCAACAAATCTTGGTGAAATCCCAAACCCTAGTTTTGTTCAACATATTAGGAGACTGATGAGTCATCTCCAAAATTTCAAATCCTCTGGGTATCTTGGCCAATTCCATGTACAAAGACTTTTAAAATACCAATGAGATGTTGTAGCTTCCAAATCAAGATTTGAACATGCATCAATAACCTTGATCAAACAAAACCCTAATTTTGGCTGGTGAATCAAAAGAGTGATTCTCCTTATAATCAAACACAAACTTCAATCCTCTGATGATCCAAAGATATGGATAAAACATCTTGAGATATGCAATAACTTTTGAGCTTGAAAGATCCAGAGGCTTAGATGATAAGATTCTACTTGAGCAACTTGTCAAATGCAATCAACCTTCAAGGCTTGATGGAGACTTGATAACAAAAGTACTTTGATCCCATCACAATGTATGAATGCAATGCAATATGATATTCATGATGAAACATAAGCCAAAATCAAGAGGGTAAATTTTGGGGTGCAACACCATGGAGTGTAAGTCTTCATGTTTTAAAGTGTTGATGAGTTGATGAGCTCCTATTTGTTAGAGAAATAAACTCTGTTGTAAGGGGAACGCCGTGTATGGCTTTGTGAAATCCTGTTGGGGAATCCCGAGAAATTAGGCGACTTCTACCGGGGAGTGATAATTGGAAATTTTGTTCCGCTGGGGATACGAGAGAGCTTGGTATCATTAAGATGCACATTATGGGGGATTTCAAGGAATAACCTAAAGATATTATCCTATTCTTTAAAGCCATTAGTGATTGTCTTCTATTTTTGGTCATTTGTAAACAGTAGTTATGTTCAAATGCATATGCTCAGAAATAAATCATTGGACGTTTTTGTAAACAAAACACAGAAATTAAAGAAAAACAGATAATTTTGCTCTTTCAAAGGAGTATCTTTGTATTAACTTGAGTAAGTATTTTGTAAAATGAGACGAACATCCTAGTAAGAGAGCATCATCGTAAAGTATGAACATTTGATACAAAGAAAATATAGTTATGTGCAATAACCCCAATTGGTTCCCATTCTGCTATAGCCCTTGTGTCTCTGAGCGTCTTGTCCACTTGCTGCCCTATCCGAAGTTGATTGGATTGATTAGAACCGTTTAGTTTGTCAGTTAAAGCCAAAGGTTATCTGCAAGGTGATCCAACGCGACATAGTCGTACGCTTTGATTCCCTAACTTTTTCCTGGACCGCCCTTTCGGGTTTTCAGTCCACCGGGATACCCTTTTTTGCCCAAGTCGCCCTTTCGAGTTTTCAACTTGCCGGGTGTACACAGTTTTTTGTTTTTATCCCTAATTTTTGCCCAAACCTTTTTGGTTCGCTGGGATGCCCTTATTTTTCCTAGGTGTGTCAACCTAGCGGGTCTCTTATGCGTAGTATCTTTTGACTATGTCCGTGTTCACAGGGTGTGGGAGGTCATCGCCATCCATAGTGGTCAAGATCATTACTCCACCAAAGAATATGCTTTTGATCAACAACGGTCCTTCGTATGTAGGAATCCATTTGCCCCTGGGATCACCTTGTGGAAGTATGATGCGCTTGATCACCAAATCCCCGACTTGATATACTTGACGTCTGACCTTTTTGTTGAAAGCCTTAATCATCCGTTTTTGATACATTTGACCATGACAGACAGTAGTAAGCCTTTTCTCATCAATTAAGTTCAGTTGATCAAGTCGAGTTTGGATCCAATCGTCTTCATTCAACCCTGCATCCTTCATAATTCTCAAAGAGGGGATCTGGACCTCAATAGGCAAGACAGTCTCCATGTCGTATACCAGGGAGTAGGGTGTTGCCCCAGTTGATGTTTGTGTCGTGGTACGATAACCGTGGAGAGCGAACGGTAGCATCTCATGCCAGTCTTTGTATGTTACTGTCATTTTCTGTATGATCTTTTTGATGTTCTTATTTGCGGCTTCGACAACACCATTCATCTTTGGCCGGTAAGGGGAAGAATTGTGGTGTTGGATCTTGAATTGCACATACAGTGCGGTAATCATAGTGTTGTTGAGATTCGTACCATTTTCTGTGATGATCCTTTCCAGGATACCGTACCGATAGATGAGATTCTGTTTGATGAACCGGGCGACAACATTCTTGGTAACGGAAGCGAAAAAATCCGCCTCAACCCACTTTGTGAAATAGTCAATGGCCACCAAGATGAAGCGGTGTCCATTAGAGGTTGTTGGCTTTATTTCCCCAATCACATCGATGCCTCACATAGCAAAGGGCCAAGGATCCATCAAGACATTCAGAGCAACCGGAGGTACATGCACTTTGTCAGCATAGATCTAACACTTGTGGCAGGTTCGAGAATGTTGATAGCAATCTACTTCCATGGTAGACCATTAATAACCTGCCCGTAGGATTTTCTTTTCCATGGTATGCCCACTGGAATGGGTGCCAAAAGTGCCCTCATGTAGATCAGCCATGATCTTTTCTGCCTCAACCTTGTCTACGCAATGGAGAAAAACAGAGTCATGGTTGCATTTGTAGAGAATGCCATTACTAAGGAAGAACTTAGCAGAGAATCTCCTTAAGAACTTCTTATCATTGACTGAAGCTCCTTCCGGATATACTTGAGCCTCGAGATACCTCTTAACTTCGTGAAACCAAGGCCAGTCCACTACTTCTTCAGTATTAATCTCGTGACAGTGAGCTGGTTCATCCATTCGTTCAATGGTGATCTGGGGAGCCTCGTTATCCCATTTAAGTTTAAACATGGATGACATTGTGGCTAACGAGTTTGCTAGCTGATTTTCTTCTCGCGGGAAATGCTCGAAGGTAATCTTCTCAAAATGTGGGATCAATGTCAACACATGTTCTTTATGGGGGATAAGGTTAGGGTGTTTGGTGTCCCATTCCCCTTTGATTTGGCTGATGACCAAAGCTGAATCTCCGAATACATTTAAGGATTTGATCCCAAAATCTATGGCAGCTTTAAGACCAAAAATGCACGCTTCATATTCTGCCATGTTATTTGTACAGTTGAAGCAGAGTCTTGCTGTAAAGGGAGTATGACATCCTTCAGGAGATATGAGTATAACACCTATACCATTGCCAAGTGCGTTGGACACCCCATCAAAAACCAGGGTCCATCGGGATCCTTGTTCAGGTCCGTCATATGGTCTGAATTATTCGCAGTTGTTTACCATCATGATGTCTTCATCTGGGAATTCGAACTTCATGGACTTGTAGTCATCCATAGCTTGATGAGCAAGGTGACCATCCAGTATACTGCCCGTTATTGCTTTTTGGGTAGTATACTGAATGTCATATTCCGTCAGGATCATCTGCCATCTTGCTATTCTCCCAGAAAGGGCAAGCTTCTCAAAGATGTATTTTATGGGATCCATTTAGGATATCAATAAGGAAGTATGGGTCAGCATATACTGTCTTAGTCGGCGAGCAGCCCATGCCAGAGCGCAACAAGTTTTCTCGAGCAGGGAATATCTTGTTTCACAGTCGGTAAACTTTTTGCTCAGGTAATAAATAGCATGTTATTTTCAGCCAGACTCGTCATGCTGCCCCAGCACACACCTCATTGAATTTTCCAAAATAGTTAGATACATGATCAAGGGTCTTCCCTCTACTGGTGTCATCAAAACTGGAGGTTCTTGCAGGTACTCTTTGATCTTGTCGAAGGCAGTTTGGCATTCATCATTCCATTTGACTACTTGATCTTTCTTCAATAATTTGAAGATTGGTTCACAAGTAGCTGTCAGGTGAGAAATGAATCTGGCAATATAGTTTAAATGTCCCAAGAATCCTCTAACTTCCTTCTCGGTGCGGGGAGAAGGCATTTCTTGTATAGATTTCACCTTGGCAGGATCCACTTCGATACCTTTACCGCGGACGATAAAGCTTAGGAGTTTACAAGACCTCACCCCAAATATGCATGTATTCGGGTTCAACCTCGTCTTGTATTTCTTTAGTCTCGCAAATAGTTTCTGTAAATGATCAAGATGTTCTTCTTCTGTTTGAGATCTGGCTATCATATCTGTTAGAACAAAGTTTAAATCTACTACCCTAAGTTAAAGTTTTGATGATAACAAAATGCGAGACTATATAAATTGTATGATTCATGTAAGACATATATGCTACCTAAAAATTATATTGTGTTTTATAGAAACTCTGATGAGTATCAGCATAAGAATATCATCATCAGCATCAGAAGATGAATTATCAACATCAGCATCAGAGGATGTTATATCAGATACTAGAATCAGAAGATCAAAGCATGTGCTTACGCTGAAGCTTGATGAACAGATTTGCGCGTAACAATCTAAACTCTGATTAAGACAATAACAATTCATCAGCACCTAGTAGCGTCAGAACAAGCCAAAGCCAGAACACGCTTAATTGGCAACGGTACTGTGCATTCAAGATACTTTATTATCAACGACATTATTCCAGACAAATATCTGCTCAATATGGAAAGAATGTAATTAGCATTGAAACGGAATAACTGACTCCAACGTACCATTTCCAATGCTATATAAACAAGCAAGTGAGGAACGAATTGGCTAATGCTCTACAACTCTCTACACGCCAAAAGCTATTCATATTCATCCTCATTCCCAGTTTGCTAAAGCTCTCAAATTACCTACTCTATTGTTTTAGCATTCCAGTTCTCATAAGCTTAAATTGTGTAGTATCACAGTAGTGATAAACAGTTTTGTAGAAAACATTCAACACACTTAGATTTCATTTATCTGTAAAGAAGTATTTCCTTGAGAAACCGGTTTGTGGTTTTGACTCAAGAAGGCTTTAGCAGTTGTTAAAGTGGTTGTAATATTCAGTTGAATATAGTGGATTAAGACCTCGTTGGAGAGAGGCGAAATCACCTTGACGGGTGGACTGGAGTAGTTTGAGATCAAACGAACCAGTATAAAAACAACGTGTTGTCTGCATTTGATTTCAAGTTTTACAATTCAACCCCCCTTCTTGTGTTTTTCACTTCTTCAATTGGCATCAAAGCGCCTGGTTCTGAGCTAAAACACTTAACCGGGTCAGTACAAGATCCAGCGTCAGAAAAACACAATGGCAGGAACGTATCAACACAACAGCAATGACAAAAATGAAGATAGAGACAGATTCAGCGGCAAACCTCCAGTCTTTGATGGAGAGAATTTTGACTACTGGAAAGACAGAATTGAAAGCTTCTTTCTGGCACATGATGTTGATCTGTGGGACATGGTGACAGATGGATACACGCACCCAGTGAATGCAAGTGGTTAGAAGATTGACAGGAAAGCAATGTCTGGTCAACAAAAGCGTGACTTCAAAAATCACCACAAGGCCAAAACCATTCTTCTCAGCGCCATCTCCTACGCTGAATATGAAAAGATATCTAACAGAGACACAGCAAAGAACATGTTTGACTCACTCAGAATGATGCATGAAGGCAACATTCAGGTTAAAGAAACTAAAGCTCTTGCGCTCATTTAGAAGTATGAGGCATTCAAAATGGAAGAAAGTGAATCCATTGAAACAATGTTCTCAAGATTCCAAATTCTGGTGGCTGGTCTCAAGGTTCTGGACAAAGGATACTCTACTGTTGATCATGTCAAGAAGATCATCAGAAGCTTGCCAAAACAGTGGAGGCCAATGGTTACAGCGTTGAAGCTAGCTAAAGATCTCAACAAAATTTCACTGGAGGAACTTATCAGCTCCCTCAGAAGTCACGAGATAGAGCTAGAAGCTGATGAACCTCAGAAGCAAGGTAAGCCTCTAGCATTAAAATCTAACAGAAAATCTGAATCTAAAGTTTTGCAGGCAGTTGAAGAAACATCTGATGGGTCCTCATCAGAAGAAGACGAACTTTCCCTCCTCTCTAGAAGAGTGAACCAACTATGGAAGCAGAGGCAAAGGAAGTTCAGGAATCCCAGAAGATCTGATCAGAATGAGTCCTCTTCCAGATACAGAAGGTCAGACTCTTCCTCTGGATACAGAAGATCTGAAGGCTCTTCAGGAAGCAGGAAGTCAAACACCAAGGACATCACTTGCTATGAATGCAACGAGCAAGGACACTATAAGAGTGACTGTTCAAAGCTTCAGAGGGAAAAGCCCAAAAAGAAGTTTGGAAGAGAAAAGAAGAAAAGTTTCATGGCTACATGGGATGACTCTGACTCGTCTGAAGCTGACTCAGAATCAGATGATGAGAGATCAAACATAGCTCTCATGGCCAACATATCAGAAGACAGTGAAGCTTCTGAATCAGACTCAGAATCAGACACCAAAGAGGTATTTCCTGACTTTGCAATTAATTTTACTAAGGCTGAACTTGCTGAAAGCCTTAACGAAATTCTGGAAAGGCACCAGCAGATCAGAGTTAAATTCAGAAACCTGAAAAGGAATCTTGACTCTGACTCTGACAAAACTGAGAGTCTCAAATTGGAAAATTCTGAGTTGAAAAATAAAATTTCAAAATTAGAAAATGCTTTACAAAACTCTCAGAAGGAAACAATTTCTGAAACTCCCAGCAGCGCTGATGAGATCATCAAGGAGTATGATCATAGCTTTCAGAAGTTCCTTGCTAAAAGCATAGATAGAAGCAAAATGGCTTCAATGATCTATGGAGTTAGCAGAAACGGCAGAAAGGGAATGGGATACCAAGGTAAGGTTCCTACACCAAAGAATGCCATGGATTTAACTATTAAACACACTCCTCTCAATTCACACTTTGTGTATGGTCACACACATGACATTAAATATACTAGTAGTATTTATTCTGTGAAACCAAAATTCAACCAGAGTTTTGGTAAAGCTAACAAATCAGGACCCAAGAAAATATGGGTACCTAAGGATAAAATAATACATGTTGCAGATATCTTTAGCAGCAAATCAGAAACACCAGTCATGGTACCTGGACTCTGGCTGCTCACGACACATGACGGGAAGAAGGCATATGTTCCAAATCCTGGAACTTAAGCCTGGAGGCCACGTAGGCTTTGGAGGAAATCAGAGGGGAAAGATCATTGGCTCTGGAAATGTAGGTAATGGAAATCTTCCCTCTATAAACAATGTTCTGTTAGTAGATGGATTAATGCATAATCTGTTATCCATAAGTCAATTAAGTGATAACGGTTATGATATAATCTTTAATCAAAAATCATGTAAAGCTGTTAGTCAGAAAGATGGGACTATCCTATTTAATGGAAAGAGGAAAAACAACATTTATAAAATCAAACTTTCTGAACTGAAAAGTCAGAATGTAAAGTGTCTTTTGTCTGTTAACAACGAGCAATGGATCTGGCACAGAATATTGAGGCATGTTAGTATGAGAAGAATATCTCAGATTAACAAACTCAATCTGGTCAGAGGACTTCCTAATCTGAAGCTCAATTCATATGCTCTGTGTGAAGCATGTCAGAAAGGCAAGTTTGCAAAACCTTCTTTCAAATCTAAAAATGTTGTTTCTACCTCTAAGCCATTAGAACTTCTGCACATTGACTTATTTGGACGTTAAAACTGCTTCAGTCAGTGGCAAGAAGTATGGGTTAGTAATCGTAGATGACTATAGCAGATGGACATGGGTAAAGTTCTTAAGACACAAGGACGAGTCACACTCTGTGTTTGTCACCTTCTGTAACCAAGTTCAAAATGAAAAGGATCTTAGAATCGTTAAAGTCAGAAGTGATCATGGTGGAGAGTTTGAAAACAAAGATTTTGAGTCATTCTTTAATGACAAAGGCATTCTGCATGATTTCTCTTGTCCTAGAACTCCCCAGCAAAATGGAGTTGTAGAATGAAAGAACAGAACATTGCAAGAAATGGCCAGAACCATGATCAATGAGACAAACGTTGCTAAGATCTTCTGGGCAGAGGCAATAAACACAGCGTGCTACATTCAGAATAGAATCTCCATAAGACCTATTCTGGAAAAGACTCCATATGAACTGTGGAAGAACAGAAAGCCCAACATTTCATATTTTCATCCATTTGGATGTATTTGTTTTATGTTAAATACAAAAAATTATTTGAACAAGTTTGACTCTAAAGCACAGAAGTGTATTATGTTAGGATACTCTGAACGCTCAAGAGGGTACAGAGTATACAATACAGAAACACAGATTATGGAAGAATCAATCAGTGTTCGTTTTGATGATAAGCTTGACTCTGAAAAGTCAAAGCAGAATGAAGTTTTTGCAGGTATGGAAGTTGAATTTACAGGTTCTAAAGACAAGTCATCAGAAGCTCTAAATAAAGACACTCCTTCAACATCAGAAAGAGGCACTGCTAGCAATCCAGCAACATCTGTTGAACAACCTCATAAAAGATTACCCAGAAGCAGCTTGGATCACCCAGAAGAAACTATCTTAGGAAGAAAGGAAGATCCAATCAGAACAAGAGACAGCTTCAGAAACTCTGAAGAATCCCTCATGGGACTTGTTTCTCTGATTGAACCTTCCTCAATTGATGAAGCACTTCTGGACAACGACTGGATTCTAGCAATGCAAGAAGAGCTGAATCAATTCACCAGAAATGACGTATGGGATCTTGTTCCCAGACCAAAAGGATTCAACGTCATTGGAACAAAATGGGTGTTCAGAAACAAGTTGAACGAACAAGGTGAAGTTATTAGAAACAAAGCACGACTGGTAGCACAAGGTTATAGTCAGCAAGAGGGGATAGACTATACAGAAACCTTTGCCCCATTCGCCAGGTTAGAATCTATCAGACTTTTAATTTCGTTTGCTGTTAATAAAGGCATCACTCTGTATCAGATGGATGTCAAGAGTGCATTCTTAAATGGATATATAGAAGAAGAGGTTTATGTGCACCAACCCCCTGGTTTTGAAAGTACAAAAAATCCAGAATATGTTTTCAAACTAAAGAAGTCGCTATATGGTCTGAAACAAGCTCCCAGAGCTTGGTATGAAAGACTAAGTAACTTTCTGTTAGAAAAAGAATTCACCAGAGGGAAGGTGGACACTACCTTATTCTGTAAGTTAGTTAAGAATGACATCTTAGTTTGTCAAATTTATGTTGACGATATTATTTTTGGATCTACTAATCCTTCTCTTGGAAGAAAATTTGTTAAGTGTATGCAGGCAGAATTTGAGATGAGCCTCATGGGAGAACTGAAATTCTTTCTGGGAATTCAGATCAATCAAAATCCAGAGGGAACTTACATTCATCAGAGCAAATATGTCAGAGAACTTCTGAAGAAATTTGATCTCTCAGAAAGTAAGTCATCAAATATTCCAATGCATCCCATGTGCATTCTGGAAAGAGAAGAGGTAAGCAAAAAGGTAGAACAGAAGGTCTACAGAGGTATGATTGGTTCTCTTCTTTATCTGACGGCTTCAAGGCCTGATATTTTATTCAGCGTATGTATTTGTGCAAGATTCCAATCAGATCCTAGAGAATCTCACTTAACAGCTGTTAAGCGAATTTTCAAGTATCTGAAAGGTACTACTAATCTGGGTTTATTTTATAGAAAATCTAGTGATTACAGCTTAGTAGGTTACTGTGATGCTGACTTTGCTGGACACAGAGTAGAGCGTAAAAGTACTTCTGGAAGCTGCCAGTTTCTGGGAGAAAATCTGATCTCTTGGTCCAGTAAAAGGCAATCCACAGTTGCGCTATCAACAGCAGAAGCTGTGTACATAGCAGCAGCTGGATGCAGCACACAAATGCTCTGGATGAAAAGTCAGCTTGAAGACTTCCAGATTTTTGAGAGTAACATCCCTATACTCTGTGACAATACTTCTGCCATTTGCTTAAGTAAAAATCCTATTTTACATTCTAGGGCTAAGCATATAGAAATAAAACACCATTTCATTAGGGACTATATTCAGAAAGGAATTTTGAACTTAAAATTTATTGATACAGACCATCAATGGGCTGATATCTTCACTAAACCACTTTCTGAAGATAGGTTCAACTTCATTCTGAAACATCTCAGCATGAAGCTCTGCCCATAGTGAAAATGTTTTAATTTTATATATTAACCTTCAGAATGTGTTTTATTTTACTGTGAACTTCTGATCAATCTTCTTTCAGAAAGTTAGACATGTAGATTGTATCAGAGTCTATCCATAAAGAACGAGCGTCTCATTTCAAGGATAGATGTGATGTTCACCAAATCAAACAAGTGTCATCCAGTCATCAGCTAATCTCTGAAGCAGAACACGCGTGCACGCTTCTGAGAAGGCAAAGCGCTGATTGGGTGCATTGAGACACATGTCTGGTAACCGTTCCAAATATCTTTCTCAAATCCCCCAAAATCAGCAAACATTAAATGCGTGTAATCATGAGTTAAACTGTAATCATGAATTAATTCTCTCTCTTAAAATCGTTTACGTTTTCAAAACATCTTTTGAAATCTATTTAAACGCCTTAACATCATTCATTAAATTTTTACCGTTTCTTACAATCATCCAAATATTTTCTGCATTCTTACTTGTGTGTTCATCTTTTTCCAAAGAAAACCCTTTTTCAAGCTTTTCTCAAAGAAACCCTAAGTGTGAACATGGAAACTTCTAGCAATGTTTCTGCAGGTTCCCAACAAGAGGCTTCATCTGAACAATACCAGATTCCCTTCAGAACTCTACTTACTCCAGTGAAGAACTTGGAGGTTTTGTCTGAACTGATCGTTGATTTCGCCAGTCTGAAAGAGAATGGCTTCAATTTGACTGAAGAAATTAGGGCACAAGGATGGGAGAGGTATTTTGATAGGTTGGTGGGTCCAACATTCCCCAACTGCCATCCTCACCAGAAACTACCCCTCCTAATACTCCAAACAGTCCAATCATCATTTCTGATTCTCCCACTCCATCTCCCAAACAAAATACAGAAGACCACAGCAAAACCTTCATCGATCTCACAGTCCTTGACCGTTTTGCTGCCATTATCAATAAAACAGCCATTCCAAAACCCAAAAAACCAGATGTTGGTTCCAGCATCTTGAATTTTGAAACAGGCATGCAGAATTGGATTGCTTCTCTAAAGCAGGCGTGTCCTGGAATGATTGATCCTGCTGCTTCAGACCAACTCTGGACACAATTCAGAAGTTGGGCACGCGCTGAAACCTTCAAGCTGCAAGACATAAACTATGAACAGGCTCAACAGAACTTCAGCAAACTGCTGAAAGAAGTTGAAGGTCCAGTCATGAGTCAGCTGCTGAAGGAGGAAGTGCTCTTTCTGGATAATGAGCCATGGTCTGAAAAGCTTCCAACTTCAAAGGTTCAACCAGCATAAGATCAGACAATTCAAGCTGAAGATGTTAGTCAAGAAGAAGATGTTGCAGAGAGCTCTCAGAAGCATCCTGTTTCTGACGTCTCTCAAGCTGCTTTGGACAGGCAGACTCTTGAAGAGCTGAAGCAAAATGATATTCGTCTGCAGCAAAGAATGGATGAAAATGATCAAAAAATGAAGGAAAAGATGGATGTGCAAGATGGCAAGATTGATACAGTAGTCAGCATGGTGCATCAGCAGAAGGAAACTGCTGATCAGATTAAGAACATGCTAGAAGCTCTGTTCACACGCTTTCCACCCCAACCTTAGATTTTAATTCTTGATGTTTTCATTGTTTTCTTTCCATGTTTTCTGTACTATCCTCTAAGCTTTGACATCTATACAATGGTTTTTCTTCTCTGATCGTTTTAACTTCAATTACTTGCACTTTTTGATTGCTGACAAAAAGGGGGAGAAAAAGAATGATATTTTTCAATAATGGGATTACTGAGACAAAAGTCTCAAACATTCTAACACTCTGATATACTTGGATGCTCCCTTGTTTTGCATAAGCTTACAGGTACAAGAAGTTAATTATCTCTAATACACTGAAGCTCTGCTCGAGTAAAAGAAAGATCTGATGCTCAAATAAAGTTCAAGAAAGATCTGATGCTAAAGGATTCAAGGAATTAAAAAGGGAAGTAATAAACTCAGGGGGAGTTTTTCTGATCATAACTCTGACAGTTGTTTTCTTATCCCCTTAAGCTCTGATAACTTTTATTCCTCCTTATCTTTGATACCACTTAATTCTGATACAATTTATTATTTGGTTATCTCTGCTACTTTTCTCGTTAATTTTCAATTGAAAAAAAAATCTAGTTTTTGTCATCATCAAAAAGGGGGAGATTGTTAGAACAAAGTTTGAATCTACTACCCTAAGTTAAAGTTTTGATGATAACAAAATGCGAGATTATATAAATTGTATGATTCATGTAAGACATATATGCTACCTAAAAATTATATTGTGTTTTACAGAAACTCTGATGAGTATCAGCATAAGAATATCATCATCAGCATCAGAAGATGAATTATCAACATCAGCATCAGAGGATGTTATATCAGATACCAGAATCAGAAGATTAAAGCATGTGCTTACGCTGAAGCTTGATGAACAGATCTGCACGTAACAATCTAAACTCTGATTAAGACAACAACAATTCATCAGCACCTAGCAGCGTCAGAACAAGCCAAAGCCAGAACATGCTTAATTGGCAACGGTACTGTGCATTCAAGATACTTTATTATCAACGGCATTATTCCAGACAAAGATCTGCTCAATATGGAAAGAATGTAATTGGCATTGAAACGGAATAACTGACTCCAACGTACCATTTCCAATGCTATATAAACAAGCAAGTGAGGAACGAATTGGCTAATGCTCTACAACTCTCTAAACGCCAAAAGCTATTCATATTCATCCTCATTCCCAGTTTGCTAAAGCTCTTAAATTACCTACTCTATTGTTTTAGCATTCCAGTTCTCATAAGCTTAAATTGTGTAGTATCACAGTAGTGATAAACAGTTTTGTAGAAAACATTCAACACACTTAGATTTCATTTATCTGTAAAGAAGTATTTCCTTGAGAAACCGGTTTGTGGTTTTGACTCAAGAAGGCTTTAGCAGTTGTTAAAGTGGTTGTAATATTCAGTTGAATATAGTGGATTAAGACCTCGTTGGAGAGAGGCGAAATCACCTTGACGGGTGGACTGGAGTAGTTTGAGATCAAATGAACCAGGATAAAAACAACGTGTTGTCTGCATTTGATTTCAAGTTTTACAATTCAACCCCCCTTCTTGTGTTTTTCACTTCTTCAATATCGTCCACATAGACCTCTATTTTGTGATGTATCATGTCGTGAAATAGAGCTACCATGGCATGTTGATATGTTGTGCCAACATTCTTCAACCCGAATGGCATAACCTTGTAACAGAAAGTTCCCTATTGTGTGACAAAGGTTATTTTCTCCATGTCCTCAAGCGCCATTTTAATTTTATTATAGCCTGAGAAATCATCCATGAAGGAAAACACCTTATGTTGTATTGTATTGTCGACCAAAATATCGATGTGGGGAAGTGGGAAATCATCTTTAGGGCTTGCCCTATTCAAATCTCTGTATTCCATACACATCCGTACCTTGTCGTCCTTTTTAGGCACGGGAACAACATTCGCGACCCATTGTGGATAGGAGGTGACGGCCAAGAATCCGGCATTGAATTGCTTCATGACTTCCGCTTTGATCTTTTTTGACATGTCTGGTCACATGCGACGGACCTTTTGTTTTACCGGTGGGCAATCTTCTTTTGTTGGTAGATGATGTACCAAGATATATGCATCAAGTCCTGGCATGTCTTCATACGACCAAGCAAAGACCTCAACATAATCATGTAGCAACTGAATCAGACACTTCTTGACACTGGGTTCCATATTGGCACCAACCATGGCTTCTTTCATGTCCTCTTTGGTACGTAGGTTAACCGTGTCCACTGGTTCTTCGTGTGGTTGATTGGTCCTCTCTTCTTGTTGTAGTAACCTTTCTAGTTCCCCTGGAACTTCACAATCTTCCTCACCTTCGTATTCATCTTGGTAGATTAGATTTTCAGAGTCACAAAAGGCCATAGCAAAATCGTTACCCATGGGATCCCGAATGGATGTAGATCTGCATTTTGAATGTGAGTGTGTCTAAGAGTATAGCTATCTTTGAAAGAAATAAAAATGTAAAAAGTAAAGACAAAGAACACAAAGTTTGTATGCAAAAACGTCCATGATTCGTTGATGACATATGAAAATGAGATAACAACCCTTACAAATGGACAGTTGTGCCTCGGGTAAGACACAAGGTTTAAAAAGTCTGAATTGTTTAATTATTAGACCCGACAAAATTAAAAGAAAATTACTGTTGGATAAAAGTAATTGGGAGAAAATATTTAGCTTCCCAGTTGTTGAGTCCTCCATTGACAGTTGGGAAAAACCATTCCTCCAGGTCGTAGTTGTCCTCATCAACCTCCAATGTGTTTACTATGTGGTTGCTGATCTTCAAAGGGGGTCCCTCGGCACGAGCACGGCGTACAGCTTTCTGGGCTCTTGAAGTGAAACCCAAACCAAAATTGTTAAACTTGTATGGGATATCCGGGAGTTGGCCCCAAATAGTGCACCCACCTTCTTCTATCACTGCCTTCGCATCCTTTAGAGAAGACATCTTTAGCGGAGGTCTTGTAATCTTCGGGGTTTGGGAAATAACTTTGGTTACTGCCACGGTTGGTGGGACTTCCTCGAAATGCTGAAGTGGAGTTTCAATGAATTCCCCATCCAATTCCACATATCTGAAGGGGTTTCAATGACTGACCATATATTCCTCTTCTCCATGGACAGTAATGATCTTACCTTTGGTTGGATATTTCAGCATTTGATGTAATGTAGAGGTGATAACACCAACATTGTGAATCCATGGTTGGCCCAATAAGCAGGAGTAGGAAGGGCGAATGTCCATCACGTAAAAATTTGAATCAAAGGTTTGGGTTCCAACTTTTATGGGGATGTCCACCTCCCCGTGCACCATTCTTTTTGAACCGTTGAAGGCCCTTACCAATATATTGCTGGGTTTTAGGGTCAAACCTTCACAGTCGAGTTTATCAAGAGCCTTCTTGGGCAGTACATTCAAAGAAGAACCGGTATCCACCAAGACATGGGCTAAAGTTGTGCCCCGACACTCGACAGAGACATACAATGCCTCGTTGTGCTTCCTCCCTCTAGGTGTCAAGTCAGCATCAGAAAAGCCTAAACCATTATCCGCGGTCAAGCTGGCCACACAGTCTTGGAACTGATCAGCAGAGGTTTCTTGTGGTACATGGGCAGTTTTAAGGAATTTCACCAAAGCCTTTGCATGAGCCTCGGAACACAATAATAAAGCCAGCATGGAAATCTTTGACGGAGTCTGCCCTAGCTGCTCGACTACGTTGTAGTCGCTTCTCTTTATAATCTTCAGAATTTCTTCCATCTCTTTTTTAGAGGTCTCGGGGATGGATACTTTTTACGCCTTCATCCAGACAGGCTCAACCAGAATGCCTTTACCCCGAGTCTTGCTCGACTCGGCGGTAGAAGTGTCAGTGGGTGTAACTATAGGAAGTGTAGTAGTAGTAGTAGTGTTAGCAGGAACAGGGATGATCACAGGACCGGTGACAGTCTTCGGATGAGCAATCTCTGGAGAGAAAATTCTTCCGCTTTGAGTTATCTTGCTGGTTCCCGCAATATTATTGATGTCTGGGTTATCTTCCTCAAAAATCGAGTCTTCAATAACCGGCCAATATTGCTTGACACTATGATAGTAGACCTCGCCCCCATAATTCCATGGGACGGTCTTATTTGATGAGCACAGGATTGGCCCAGGCATAGTAATTATTAGCGGAGCTACTTTAGGAACTGATGTAATCATAACGGGTCTTTTGGTGGAGACCCTGGAAGGATTAGAGGAAATGGTTATTATTGAAACATCTTTGTAAGAAACAGTTGGAACAGGAGTCTTTTCGAACAAAATCTCTTTGTCATCCATCAGGTGTTGAACACCTGCTTTCAATAAATGGCAACTAGTTGGTCAGGATAACCAAAAGTGGTAACCTTCATCACAGCCCGAAAATAAATCGGCCTTCAATAGGTTCTTCTTGATGGTTAGGAGAGGAGTAACAAGTTCATCAATAGTAGAAACAAACAAATTATCTTCGACAACGTTAACACCACGACCATGCTTAGGCATAGGAGCGGTAATAACATTCGGGATCTCGGGGGTATCAAACTCAATTTCTTTGGCTTCAAGGAGGTCTTGTACTTTGTTTTTAAAAGCCCAACAGTTGTTAGTATCATTGTCGGGGTTTTCTAAATGGTATGCACAACGAGCATTAGGATGGTAGTGAGGAGATGTTGTGTTAGGATTCTTCGGAGCTTCTTTCAAAGTTACTAGGTTAGATCTCAACAAATGTGGAAGAACTTGAGATAGTGTCATATTAATCTGAGTAAATTGTCTTACTGGTATTTTTGTTCTAGGCTGATTGTTCCTTTGTTGAGTAGGCACAGGCTTAGGGATCATGACAGCCCCCACCATTGGACGGTGTTCAGTTCTTTCTTGATTCCTTTGAGGATACACAATACCTACTTCTTTCTTCCCAATAAATGGTTTTCTTACAGCGGCGGAGGATGCGTCTTTCTGGATATTCCCACTCTTAATCCCAGCTTCCACTCTTTCTCTGGTTAGGATTAATTCGGCGAAGCCTGTTGAGGAGCTTCCAATTAAATGGTTAAAGAAAGGAACAGACAGGGTACCCAAAAACATGTCTACTAGTTCTCTTTCAGAAAGGGGAGGCTGGACTATTCTCGCTAAGTCCCTCCATTTCTGAGCGTAGTCTTTGAAACCTTCATTTGAAGCCATAGCCACACTCTGGAGTTGAGTACGGGTAGGAGCAAGGTCCGTGTTGTACTGATATTGTTTATAGAAGGCAATGGAAAGGTCTTCCCAATTGTGGATGTTGGCCCTTTCTAGTTGATAGAACTAATCAAGTTGAGTTCCGGATAGACTGTCTTGGAAAAAATGGACCCATAAATCTCTGTCCGCGGTGTGAGGTTGTATCTTCCTCACATAGGATCAGAGATGCATTTTGGGGAATGAAACTCTGTCGTATTTAGCAAATATCGGTGCCCTGAATTTTGGTGGAATGATAATCCCAGACACCAAGCCTAGCTCCTCAAAGTCTAGCCCAGGTACTTTCTGGATTCCATTGCGCTTAGTTGTTCTTCCAGATGTTTGTACTTGTCATTGACCGGGGGATACTGCTCTTCAGAGTAATCCTCTTCTTCTTCCTCTTCAGACTCTTGCTGGACAACTGCTTCCTTGCATTTCCCATCTTGATTGTCTTTTTCACCAGATTACATTGCAAAGTCTAGGGTCCTTCTTGCTTGTCCTTGGAATCTTCTTCCCATATTCAAAACTTTGATTATTTTCTTTGCTTTCTTCTTATTTTCTTCAACCAGCAAAGTTTTCAAATCTTCTTGTCCTTTGGCTAGAGTCAAGAACATCTGTTGAAACTTGAGCATTCTGCGCCTGGAGGTCTTTTATTGTCTTCTCGAGATCCATCTTACTGAAATAAACAGTAGAAAGATGAGGATACTTGTTGTAAGAAACATGTTTATGTTATGATGAATGGTAAGTGCATATGCAATGATTTCAAGGAAATTAGAGATTTAAATTTGCTTTAGACCAAAAAGGAACACACGTTATATTAATAAATCAAAGTTTGAATTCATCATGCCTCTTTGGGCTTACAAAGAAATACAAAAGTTTAAAATAAAAAAGTTGTACGCATCCTCTTTGGTGCGATGTAGGCATTTAGGCTCTGCTCCTCATGAAGTTGCCTAGTGAGTTCCAAAACCTTCTTCTCGCTGGCGTAGAATTGGGCCTCGAAAGTGTCTCGCTCCCCCTTAAGTTGTATCCAATCCCTTTGTAAGTCTTCAAGAGGGGTGGGCATATCAGAATGTAGGATAGTGTATGGAACATCTCCTTCCACGACAGGCTCTATGATAACCGCGAGAATGGAGGGGTAAGGCATTATAAGACTTTGAGCACGAGCTCATACCCATTTGAGGTAAGGCTCAAGAGGGATGGAATTCATATGCCCCCAATGTCTTGCTATCTACCTTGTTCAACATCCTCCAAGCTCGGATAAATCTCTGGCGGTGACCATGGTCGTCGTTCTCGTAGTCAAATATCAAACCTTGAATGAGCATCTCATGTGGGCCATCCCTTAGGGCGTAACCAAACCGTCTTAAAGCTAAATAGGGGTTATAGGTGATACCTCCTCTAATGCCAAGTAAAGGGGCATTAGGTAATTCTCCATAACGGTCGATAATAGTAACATTCTCTATAGATCGGGAACACCAATGAATGTCTGAATGTTTGAACGTCATCAACCTATGTGACCACCTTGAACCTTGCTCGTTCTTTAGTACAGATTGGGGAAGATGCAAAATAAACCATCTTTCCAAAAGAGGAGTACATCACATAACGATACCTCTTTTCATCTAAGTGCGAGTGTGAAAGGAATGTAGGATGTCCCCTAGCAAAGTAGGCAGTGGGTTACGAGACATGAAGATTTTGACGGTGTTCACATCTATGAGTTGGTCAGGATTTGGAAACAAAACCATCCCATAGATGAGGAGAGCCACAATTTCCTCAAAATCTTGCAAATCCAAAGAGTTCCAACAGTTTTGGGCTTTCTCAAACAAGAACTTTGCTAGGAAACCCTTGACACCACTCCTTGTTTCCCAATTAGTTATGACATCAGATGGTTGCAAGTCTAGAGCTTGAGCAATCTATTTTGGCTTTGGATCTCTTTATGTACCATTGAAAGGTAGTTTATTGAGAATGGGAATCCTCAAGAGTTGGGAGAATTCTTCCAAAGTTGGCACAAGTTGATAATCGAGGAATGTGAAGCAATGGTGTAAAGGATCAAAGAACTGAAAGAGCACCTTCATCATGTCCTCCCCAGTGTTGGAGGTAACCAAGTTTAGGAGGCGACCATGTCTTTCGGTAAATGGATAATTTTCAGGAACCCTTGATGCTAGCTCCTTAAGTTGAGGAGGGATCCTTACAAGATTGACTTGAATGGTTTTCCTGCGAATAGAATCCATGTCCTACAAAATAGAACAAAGATAAATCCCAAGATCCTTGAAATGGTTAGTGAATATGAGTATGATGTTATGATGTTTATGATGTTATGTACAAGTAAATATATACAAACAAAAGAAACAAGTCCTTAGGTTTAGGCTTGCATGGAGTCTAATAGGTAAGTACCCTCTTGAAGTTTAGTTGGCTCAAACTTGTCCTAGTAATAGTAACCGGGTTCTAAGGAGCCCAATATCACTGATTTGTTTCCTTGGGCATGGTTTCAGCGCAAGCCTCTTTAATGGAATCCAAAATATCCCAAAAAACCAAACCTCAATGAGTGTAGTATCGAGTATCTACCAACTTCGGACTACACCAAAGTCGGTCATCTCATTATGTCCTAATGGCTAAGTTGGTCAAGTAAAGGTTCTAAAAGTTCATTAGTTCTTCATGACATCACTCAGCAGCCCTGTATTCTCCTTGACTACTCGAGGGCTACCGGTACCCACAAATATGTCGCACTAACATAGCTATTGCTTAGACCATGTCGGTATACCCTGCACAGTTTCCACATCGTATTGCTACTTACCTATAAGGTATCCCAAATCCGGGTAGAGGATTCAAACCCAAACAGAGAACCATAATGTAAAGAATACAAGTCAAACAATGAAATCAAGTAAATGTGATATAACCCTAAGGTAACGCCACTTTAAGAATTCTCCCCAGCATAGTCGCAAGTTCTGTGATACGGTGGGAGAACTGACTTGGGTGTTTTACATTTGATTGCAAATGTTGCGGTTAGCAAAAGTCGCCACCGACTTTTCTTTTATCTAAAAGGAAATGTGAAAAAGCACAGGAAACACCTTTGAGATTATTTCTTGAGTTCGGAGGGTAGATTATGAAAAGGGAAGGTGTTAGCACCCTTTTCATCCATGTTTTTCCATGGGCTCTTAGTTACTTGCTAGATCACTTGCTTTTGTTTGAAAATGTGCTTTGTGCCGTTTTTGAAAGTATTTTGTAAAGAGACCTTTGTCTAGGAAAACTTTGTAATGATTCTCGTTCATAAGAATGTATACAAAGGTGTTGATCTTTTGAAAATGTTTTCAAGTTTTGAAAGATGTTTTGGAAGTGTTGGTGTTTGTTTTGAAAATAGTAAGGATTTTTTGTTTTGAAATGGAGCAAGTAACTAGGAACATTCTACCTACTCAAAAGTCTTTCATGTTCATTTCCTTTTTCCTTTGACATTGTTATCTTACCATTAATTTGATAAGTAACCCTATCTTTGGATGTAAACGGGACGAGTGTGGGTCATCGTATAACCATGATTAACAATATTTCAAGGTATCTTAGCATATTTCTTTAGGGACTAAGACCATTTTGAAAAGGCAACATAGATAGCGTCATCGAGGGACTATGATCTTGTATTTTTGCTTGTTTTTGCTAAGATACCTCACATGCATAATATGGCCATTTTTATAAGGCAACCAAGTGGATTTTACCCTAGGGGTGCTTGTGTGCAAGTGTATTAATTCTCATGCTTTGTTTAGTCTTTGATTAGGGTTTGCTACTTGTTGATTTTATCTTTTCATACAAACCCTAATTACTAGCATTTATATAAAGCGATAAATTGCGAAAAGTGAAATTACTACGTTATTACATCATTAGGGGAGGGGTGTACAAATTTACAAATGGGGATTGCAAGAAAATTAAACCTAATTATCTATTACAACCATATTGAATATTGTACAAAATTGAAAATAAAATGCAAGAACATCAATGGAAAAAAAGAAATGATTTTTGTTGTTTTTATGAAAGGGGTTTTGTCTTGACCTAATTAAAGAAAAAGATTAATGAACAAAAAATTAAACATAAATTAATTAAGAAGGAAATTAAGTTAAAAATGTATTTTAGGGTTTTATTTATGAAAAGGTTTTAACTTAATAAAAATAATATGAATGTTAATTAATTAAAAATCAACCTAAGTTCTAAATTAATTTTAACTAGAAAATAAAATAATATACTAATTTAACCGAAGTCTAAAAATTAATTATTTAAGAAAAAAGAAATTAATTTGTTTTAAGAAAATGTTTTTTAGTCTTTTTGTTTTATAGAGAAAATAAAATATATAAGTATAAATAATAAATAAAAATAAATTTGGATTTTTTATGATTTTATAAAATAATAATAGTAATAATAATAACAATAGTATTAATATTAATAATAAATAAAAATAAAAAATGAAATAAAATATTTAAAAAAATAGTCAGGGAGGTGGATTAGTAATGCAAGAGGTGTTATGAAAAAAAAAGATTAGGCCCACATGAAAGCCCAGGCGCTGCTAAAAAAACACAAAAAGTCAGAAAATAGTTGAAAAAAATAACAAAAGGTCATGTTGGGGCTTGAACTCAGGACCTAAGGGTGACAGGCGCGCGCTTTAACCATTGGGGTGGTGATACATCCGTTAACTTGTGTGAAAGGATAAATACATAACACATAACGCGCCCTGATTACACTTCATCTTCAACGTCCAGCCAAAGGATCTGTAACTTCTTCATCTCTCAACAAAAATAAAAAGTTCAAACATGAAAGTTGTGGCATTTCTTTCCACGAATCCAACCATGTAAATAACTTAAGCTAATAGTCAAATATGAATGAGAATTTTTTTGGTCCTAATTTAAAACCTAAAAATTTCAGAAAACTTCAACTCTAAAATTCTCTAAGCTCATGCCATATAAATGCAAACTATGGATATGTACAACTTCGTGGTAATGGTATCTACATTTTATTTTCACAAATCAAAATCAAATGATGCCTGTATGGAGAGATATAAGTTTGAAACTTACCTCTTGCAGCTGGAGTCGTGCATGGAGTTTGAGCAACCTTTGTGATGGCCTGATGATTTTTGTAGCTTGCCTAGACCTCCTTGAGTGTGTTCCAACTCCTACTTTGCTTTGAGGATGGCTGAAACTCCCAACTCAAGTCAAGTTGCAAGCTTCAAATTTGGAAATGGTGGATAGTGATGGAGGAGTTACAGTTAAGAATAAGGGGTCTGGATCACTTTGATATGATGTATATTAAGTGTTTGGATGGTTAAAACTCAATACGCATGAGGGGATTTGGAAATGGCTATGTGAGGTTCAAAACTGTCAAGTTATGGAAGATTCTGAGTTGCAGAGTGCTTGGGAGTGTTTTGGGGTCTTAGCATTCGTGTCTTATGTAATTACAAGCTTCTCAAGTCATGTTTAAAGCATTGGTTTTGATGAAGACAACATGGATATCAACATTCAAAGGATGTGCAAAAAGTTTATCAATATCATATAAAACCTTGTTACAAGTCTTGAAGATTAGAAGAAGAATTATTAAAGTAACAACAAATGTCAAAAGGTATAAATAATTCTTAAACTTGAATATAGATGTTCACAAATATGCATTCATAATCATATACATATCCCACATTTTTAACAATAAGAAAAACTATGTTTGAGATCTTTTTCAAAAGGATTTTTTGAAAATAAACTTTCAGGAACTGGTTCCTACCTAACAGGGAACCGAGTTCCAAACTTGTTCAAAAATCACTTCCCTGGAATTTGTACCAGGAACCGGGTTGTACCTATAGGGGAACCGGTTCCTGCATGTTATTTTTTGAATTCTGGGTTATAACGTTCACTAAGAACCGGGTTCTGCCTGGGTCGGAACCGGTTCCTAGCAAACCAGTACAGATTTTCTTTTGTTTTTTGAACATAATTCAAATGGTATTATTTCATGATTGCATTGCATCTTTTCATATCAAATGGCATGAATGAAGAGGTATTTGTGACATTATAAATTGTGCAGATTTTCAAATTCA
Source organism: Vicia faba (assembly GCA_948472305.1). NCBI lineage: Eukaryota > Viridiplantae > Streptophyta > Magnoliopsida > Fabales > Fabaceae > Vicia > Vicia faba. The sequence goes on from OX451735.1 coordinate 327,871,356, forward strand.
AATAACCTTCTTCAATTAACAATTTTCATCATTCAAATTTGCATATTCTTACAAACTTTCAAGTGTTCTTACAAATCATAAATTTTGTGAAACTTGCCATATACATTTTCATTAAGAAATCATTACAAGTTTCATACATTCATTGTGAACATTTATAATCATTGCTTGAGAATTGTTTCTTTCTTGAAGAAGAAGATCAATCAAAGATTGATAGTGCTTCGATCTCTTTCAAATAAATCATTGTATTACAAAAAGAAAGTATTCCCTTACTATCCAGGATTGTTGGAAGTAAGTGTTGTGATTTGAAGAGGATTGTTCTTCATTCACATTAGTGTTTGTTTGACCTTAAAGGTGTTAAGAACCTTTGGTCACCCTATAGGTTAGATAGTAAGCATAGGCTGTACAATCATTCTAAACTATAGTGAAATCTCTTTCATGTTGGAAAGGGGACTGGAGTACTCTCGGATTGTGAGGGGAACCAGGATATATTGTCGTGTTCTTTACTTTTCCGCTTTTATCGTTTTCATCACCATAATCAAGAAAAGATAAGATATAGTCAAAAACCTTCAAACACTTAACCACAAATTACTACAAGTATTCTCATAAAACCGAATAAATTTTTATATACCTAATTCACCCCCCCTCTTAGGCACTCTTAGACTTACAATTGGCATCAGAGCAAGTTATAGGTAACTTGTTTCTAAAGATCCAGAATGGCTTCCGCAAATCAAAATCCGGTTTTCAAAGATGGTGGTAGTAACAACAAGCCTCCATTGTTTTGTGGTGAATACTTTGACTTTTAGAAAATTCGCATGAAGGCTCATCTTAAAGCGCAAGGAGAAGAAATATGGAATGCTGTTGAGAATGGTCCATTTACTCCGGTGTGTGTTGTCAATGGTGTTGGGTCATCAAAGCCTAAAGCATCATGGGATGACGATGACAAGAAAAAAGTTCTCTTTGACAAAAAGGCAATCAATATTCTCCAAAGTGCTCTTAGTATGAATGAATTTTTCCGAGTATCGGCATGTACAACGGCAAAGGAAATTTGGGATACTCTTGTAGAAACTCATGAAGGAACCGCTGAAGTCAAAAGGTCTAGATTGAACACTTTGAGTCAAGAATATGAATTATTCAGAATGCTGCCCGGAGAATCCATCCTTGACTTGCAAAAGATATCCGTTCACTTGACAAACCATTTGAAGGCACTCGGTAAGACTTTAACTAACGATGAATTAAATCTTAAAGTGCTTAGGTCTTTAACTAGGGAATGGCAACCAAAAGTGACGGCAATATCCGAAAAGAAAAGCCTAGCAACTATGACTTCCGCAACACTTTTCGGAAAGCTTCAAGAATATGAGACGGAACTTGGAAGGCTTGAAAAACATGATAATCATGAGAAGAAATCCAAAGGCATTGCTTTGAAAGTTGATTCAAAAGAAAGTCAAGATAAAGATGCATCGGAGGAAGAGGAAAACTTCTTGCTTCTTGTAAAAAGGTTAGGAAAATATTTTGGTCATAAAAATAATCTTCATAATGCTAACTTTGTAAAAAGAAAGAAATTTTATAAGCATAAAGATAAAGAAGCCTCCACATCAACACAAGATGTCACATGCTATGAATGTTGAAAGCAAGGTCACATAAAGCCGGATTGTCCAAAACTCTCCAAGAAAAATGGATTCAAAGGCAAAAAGGAGTTCAAGAACAAAAGGTCTTATGTTGCATGGGAAGATAATGAGATAAGTTCTTCATTCGATTCGGATAGTGACGAAAGTGCAAATCTAGCATTGGTGGCTTCACATCACTCCGACGATGAAGAAGAGGTTAGTAATGAATTTAATCTTTTTGATGATGATGTTCAAGGTGCAATTGATGAACTCTTGAAAGAATGCAAAAGTTTATACAAAAAGGTGTCAAAACAAGAAAAAGAACTTCTAATTTGTCTAGAAAAAATTGACACCATGACTAAAGATTTTGATCTTCAAAAACAAAATTTTATTAAAGAAAAGGAAAACTTTGCATGCTCCAAGTGTGAATCAAATGTCTTTTAAATTGTTCAATTGAAAAGAGTCATTGAACGATATGAAAAAGGACAAATAGGATTGGAAGGATTACTAAGCCAACAACGTTATCCAAATGATAAAAGAGGTCTTGGTTATGTGAATACTAAGAAACCAAGTAACAATTCCACTGTTTTTGTAAAGGCTAGTAATAGTTCCAATCCCAAGAAAGTAGAAAAGAAGCAAGTTGTTCATAATCATCAAAAGAAAAAGGCTAATGTATCTAAAAGAAAACAAATTCCTAGATACAAGAGCAAATTTGTTCCAAACTGTTTTTACTGTGGTATTATTGGACACACACCCAATGCATGCTATATTAGAAATTTCAGTATGGCTAGTGGACATTATGCATGGGTGAAAAAGGGAACTAACTATGAAGGACCCAAGGCAACTTGGGTACCTAACAAGAAATAATTTGTTTTTGTAGGTATGCTTGAAATCCACATCAAATGTTTGGTATCTTGATAGTGGATGTTCAAAGCATATGACAGGAGATGTACACCAATTTTCATATCTAGTACATAAAGCCAAAGGGTATGTCACCTATGGAGACAACACCAAAGGAAAGATACTTGGCGTTGGAATAGTTGGCACACCTCCATCCATTCAAATTGAGGATGTTCTCTATGTTGAAGGATTAAAGCACAACCTTTTTAGCATAAGTCAACTTTGCGATAGAGGGTTCAAGATCAAATTCAACAAAGAAGAATGCCTTATTATGGATGAGGCAACCAATGAGGTAAAACTCAAAGGTATAAGATCTAACAATACTTTTATGATTACTTTAGATGATTTGTCTATGAAGGTAAAATGTCTTATGGTAAACAACAATGACGCTTGGTTATGGCACAAGAGGATTGCTCACATTCACATGGAGCACTTGAACAAATTGGTTAAGCATGACTTAGTTATTGGTCTACCAAAGATGAAGTTCATCAAAGACAAATTATGTAGTGCATGCCAAAAGGGAAAACAGACCAAATCAACTTTCAAACCAAAGAATGTGGTTTCAACAACAAGACCACTTCATTTGTTACACATGGATCTCTTTGGTCCATCAAGAACAAAAAGCTTCGGAGGTAATGTATACGCTTTGGTTATTGTTGATGATTTTTCTAGATATTCTTGGACTTTGTTTCTTGTGCAGAAAAGTGATGCCTTTAAAGCTTTTAAGAAGTATGCTAAGCAAATCCAAAATGAAAAATCACTAAAGATTGTATCCATAAGAAGTGATCATGGTGGAGAATTCCAAAATGCACAATTTGAAGAATTTTGTGAAGAACATGGTATCTCTCATAATATTTCAGCACCTAGAACTCCACAACAAAATGGAGTAGTTGAAAGAAAGAATAGGTTTCTAGTGGAACTTGCAAGAACAATGCTTAGTGATGCAAATCTTCCTAAATAATTTTGGGCGGATGCGGTTAGTACGGCATGTTATGTTGGAAATAGAGTTATCATTAGACCTATAATAAAGAAGACTCCATATGAACTCTTCAAAGGAAGAAAGCCAAATATTGCTCACTTCCACATTTTTGGATGCAAGTGTTTTGTTCTTAACAATGACAAAGACAATCTCGGTAAGTTTGACGAGAAATCCGACGAAGAGGAAGTAGTTGTGTGTGATGATGATGATCCTATAGATTTACCCTCGGAAGAACTTTCAAATGATCAAGTTGTGAAATCACCGGAAAATCAAGAAGACATTGTACAACAAGATTCAAACATCAATGATCTACCAAAAGAATGGAGAACTCATAGAGACCATCCTATTGACAAAATTATTGGTGACATTAGCCAAGGAGTATCAATAAGATTAAATCCAAAACCGCTTGCTCGAGAACCATTCTTCAAAATCCGAAGAGAACTTGGTATTTTGGATGAAGGTGATCTCTAAATGTTTCTCATAAGGTGCGCGTCTTAATTTTTCTTCAAAAAAACTTATGTTTCAGTACACTCTGCTTCTACTCCTTCTTTTATATGTTTTTATTTGATAAAATATGTGTGTATATATTGTTTGTACAAAACTTTTCCTTTCATAACAATTTTTTCAAGTTTTTGGCAATATTTGCATGATGGTGATGAGATGAATGAGGATGAAGACTAAAGACTTACTTTTAATTTCTATGTCATTTCTTTCATTTTCGTGTTTTACTTTGTTATGTCTAGACAATGTTCCATCTTATGTTTCGTGATGTTTAGGTTTTCTTATGTTTCGTTGTTATATGTTGTATCGTACAATTCGTTATGTTCGTGTTTTAGTGTGTGGTTGTGTTTAAAATTGTTTGTGTTTTTTAAATGAATTTGTTTCACTCTTTTTCCCCATCCTTTTTAATGTTAACAAAGGGGGAGAAGAATATGCATATGTGTTGTTTTGTTTCAAAGAAATTGCAGGCCAAAATAACTATCATAAAACTCACTCCAAAATTCAAAGAATCGTGGACTTAGGGGGAGCATACAATTTAGGGGGAGCCTTGCATTTGCTTAACATTTTTGCTACACAAAACAACATAAACATTTCAAGAATTGTTTTCAAGACTTGGTTGTCATCATCAAAAAGGGGGAGAATGTAATTGCAAGCTTCTCAAGTCATGTTTAAATCATTGGTTTTGATGAAGACAACATGGATATCAACATTCAAAGGATGTGCAAAAAGTTTATCAATATCATATAAAACCTTGTTACAAGTCGTGAAGATTAGAAGAAGAATTATTAAAGTAACAAAAAATGTCAAAAGGTATAAATAATTCTTAAACTTGAATATAGATGTTCACAAATATGCATACATAATCATATACATATCCCATATTTTTAACAATAAGAAAAACTATGTTTGAGATCTTTTTCAAAAGGATTTTTTGAAAATAAACTTTCAGGAACCGGTTCCTACCTAACAGGGAACCGGGTTCCAAACTTGTTCAAAAATCACTTCCCTGGAATTTGTACCAGGAACCGGGTTGTACCTATAGGGGAACCGGTTCCTGCGTGTTATTTTTTGAATTCTGGGTTATAACGTTCACTAAGAACCGGGTTCTGCCTGGGTCGGAACCGGTTCCCAGCGAACCAGTACAGATTTTCTTTTGTTTTTTGAACATAATTCAAATGGTATTCTTTCATGATTTCATTGCATCTTTTCATATCAAATGGCATGAATGAAGAGGTATTTGTGACATTATAAATTGTGCAGATTTTCAAATTCAAATAACCTTCTTCAATTAACAATTTTCATCATTCAAATTTTCATATTCTTACAAACTTTCAAGTGTTCTTACAAATCATAAATTTTGTGAAACTTGCCATATACATTTTCATTAATAAATCATTACAAGTTTCATACATTCCTTATGAACATTTATAATCATTGCTTGAGAATTGTTTCTTTCTTGAAGAAGAAGATCAATCAAAGATTGATAGTGCTCTCCATCTCTTTCAAATGAATCATTGTATTACAAAAAGAGAGTATTCCCTTACTATCCAGGATTGTTGGAAGTAAGTGTTGTCATTTGAAGAGGATTGTTCTTCATTCACATTAGTGTTTGTTTGACCTTAAAGGTGTTAAGAACCTTTGGTCACCCTATAGGTTAGATAGTAAGCATAGGCTGTACAATCATTCTAAACTATAGTGAAATCTCTTTCGTGTTGGAAAGGGGACTGGAGTACTCTCGGATTGTGAGGGGAACCAGGATATATCGATGTGTTCTTTACTTTTCCGCTTTTATCGTTTTCATCACCATAATCAAGAAAAGATAAGATATAGTCAAAAACCTTCAAACACTTAACCACAAATTACTACAAGTATTCTCATAAAACGGAATAAATTTTTATATACCTAATTCACCCCCCCTCTTAGGCACTCTTAGACTTACATCTTATGTTGCAATAGACTTGTGTATATGTATGGAAAAGGTTAGAGATCAAATGCACTCAAGGTTTCTGAGTTCTAGCCTTTTGGCTCTATGACTTGCTTTTGAAGAAAAATGAGAAGACAAATCTCAAAGTGTTGTACAAGCATGTTCTGAGTTCAAAGAGGATTTAGACACATTGCTTTTGGTTTATAGGGGTTGTGTGTGCAGAAAGAACAAGTGCAAATCTCAAGGAGTTGACAATTGCAAAAGTGATGCTTTATCAAAATGGAAATGGAAACTTTGTGCCATAAATGGAAATGTAAGTTGGATAAAGGCTCAAGTGCTTGGATTAAAGCTCTATCAGCTGTGTAAACATTTAATTATGGAGTGACAAACAATTTTGAGGCCTGAAAAGCAAAGATTATGCAGCCTAGGCTTGGATTTGAGTTTTTGTTCATCATGAAATGGCTTGTAATTTAAGTTTGAAAACCCTAACTTCATCTATTCGATTCTCCTTGCTCACAACTGATCTCAAGGAGTTCTTGGACATTTTGGAAAGCTTGTAATGTTCTATACAACACGTCTTTGAATCACTTTTGAAAATTCCCCTTGGAACTAAATGAAAAAGTGTCATGGAGTTAGGTCAAAATCTTGACTAAAACTAGGGCAAAATTTCACTGTGTTCAATTTCAAGACCATGATTTTATGAATTAATAACTTGAGATATAAGGACTTGTAGAAGAATTTTTGTAAATAAATGTTGTAGATATCATGGAGATCTACAACTTTCATGTTGAAAGTTTCTTTTGAATCATCATGCATCATGGTGAAAAATTGGCTCAAAGTTATGAAAAAACATGGAGTTTTAAACACTTAGAAAAATTTCTAAGTTAGAAAACTTTGACTTTTCAAAATGAAATCTTGACTTTTTGATTTCTTGATGAATAAGTTTCATATTTTGACAAGTTTTTATTAATTGTGATATTTTAAATTGGAACTTGACCAAAAAGTCAAAATTTGTCTTTTCAGTGTACAGTTGACTTTTGATCAATTGGCTGAAAATTCATTGTCAATCCAATTGATCTTGAGAAATGTTTTGCATCATTCCATTAGGTCAAAATGATGCAATTGAACTCTTGAAATCATGTTTTAAACCAAATAACCATTTTCTAGGTCAAAAATCAGAAATTGCTCTTTCTCAATCAAAACCCTAATTTTGACCATTTTGCCCTTTTGATGATTTGATCAAATTTCTTGAGGAATTATGGTCCAAACTTGATCAAATGATACATATGAGTTTATAATGTTGATGTGGATCAAAAATTATGAAGTTTGACTGTAAATTGGCCATAGTTTACTTTTTCTCAAATACAGCTGATTTTTTAGGTCAACTGCTCAATTGATTGAGCAAAAGTGTGATCCTATGCTTGAAACATGACATGAGTAATCTTGGGGGTCCATAATGATCTATGAGAGTCATATGAAGCATTGAAAGTTCAAGTATCCTTGTGCAATCTCAAACCCTAATTTTGGTCATTAGTGCTTAAGGAGGTGTCTTGAGTTGATCAACCCTAGTGCAGTCATTAACCAAGAGAGATCTTTGTGAGAAAACATTTGATAAGTGAGAGGGAAAATTTTGGGGTACAACAGATATAAACAGTCATCTCCCTCGAATGTGAGATGTTTTAGCAAAGACCCTCGATTAAAAGATCATAGCCCCTCGATGGCCCTTCAATGCTGCCTTCGGTAAATGATCTTAGTCCCTTACGACAATTGCTAAAACATCTTACAAGTTTCCTTCTATGACTGTACGATGACCCACTCCCGTCCCTCACGTCCAATGATAAGGCTCTCTACCAATCAATGGTAAAATAGCACTATCTAAAGGAGGAGGAAAAGAACAAAGACTTTTTTAGTAGGTAGATTACTCGTAATTGCTTGCTCACAAACTAAAATCATTTTCACACCTTACACTTTCAAAAAATTTGTCAAAATAAACATTTTGTATACATTCTCAATGATGCGAGAATCAATACAAAATTGCATTACATTGGCACCTTCAAAACATCTTTCCAAATCACTCCTTTCAACAAATATTTTCAAAACCAACACTTTGTATACATTCTTAATGATGCGATAATCATTGCAAAGTTTGCCAAACTTAGGTGTTTTCAAAATATTTTTAAACTTACACAAACACAAATAATTTCAAAGTGATCAAGCAATTAAGAGCCCATAGATAAATACGGATGAAAAGGATGCTAACACCTTCCCTTCTTATAACCTACCCCCCAAACTCAAGAAAATTCTCAAAAGGTCTTTCCTATTCTTTTCACCCTTTCTTTTATTAGATAAAAGAAGAGTCAGTGGCGACTCTTGCTATCTGCAACATTTGCAATCAAGCACAAAACACCCAAGTCAGTTCTCCCACTGTATCAGACAGCCATACGCTACTTTCACTGCATTCTGGCAAGCACCATTTTTTGCAGGATTAACAACCACAAGGTAAATTCTAAAGAGTTGTTCTTTCTGCATTGTATCTTTGCACCGACCAGAATCAATGCCACTCCCTTTTTGCTGGAACACATTCTTTCCATTTGTGCAAGTGGAACCAATCCTTTTTGTATAGGGGGGATAATCACATCCATCGCTCTTGCCTTAGGCCTAAACGACAAACTCACTGAGTTGCCATCAATACGAGCCTTGTACCTTAACATCAATAATTGTCAATCAACGCACTTGATTAAAGTTAGAGAAGATGGAAAGTATTATCTGATGGTCCGAAATAAAGTGGTCAAGAGTGTCATTTTGCCTTGTCGTAATCGCACTAATGCACAAAATATGGCTAATTGGCTTTATGATCTATCTGCCCCTGAGCCCAATGCGCATACACAAGATGCACAAGGTGGCCAGAGTAACGATGAGTTCGATGAGATGGAGTAGGGTGCCCTGACGTTGATCCTTACACCATAAAATTTCCTTCTGAAAGCGTTGCTGGTACATCATCAAGACGCTGAAGAAGACGTGAAGACACTTCTGCAACATCTGATGACATTCTTGTTGAAATAAGGCGGCGTAATGAATTAGATGCTCAGCGCACCAAAGACTTCAAGATATACAAACTTAGAAAATTGAGATGGTGCACCTCATTCAGAAAATTCATCAAGATCAGTGTGACTATAGTGACAGGAGTGACCAAAGAATGTCAGGCATGATCAACCAACTGACTGCTTTGATAATGCGTGTGGACGACTTAAAGGAGTACATCCATCATGTGGGTAAGCCATCTCACCATCCTGATCATGGTGGTCATGGATGAGTGATAAGTGCAAATTGTAGCTACTTTTGTATATACTTTTTATTGCACCTATCGACTTTTTATTGTTAATATAGTTGAATAAACCTGACTTTTGTGTAAATATGTTTAGTTTGTGTTTATTTGTGTTTTTGTGTACATAGTGTACCATTTGATGTTTTCCCATTCAATTTGTAGGTATTTATTGCATTTTAGAGCATCAAGGAATAAGGTGTCGAAGGCACGACTCCGAATGCACGTTTTCAAAATAAAAGACTGGTTTTGGGAAGTTTTGTCCAGGAGAGTGTGCTTAGCACGCAGAAGGCCGCTAAGCGCGAGTGCGCTCAACACATTTTGTAGCGCGCTGCTTGAGTTTTGACATTTTGGCATAAGCATTGTATTAAAGCCCGCTTAGCACGGATAGCACGCTTAGCGCAGTTTAGGTCGGTTTGATGTGTAAAATAAGGAAGTCACGCTTAGCGCGGTCTGTGATGACACACAAATATGTGATATTTTTGGCTTGATATACACCAAATATTTCTCATACTTTAGTTTAAATTAAATAATTTTATAAGTATTATGCAGGTATTTTTCTATTTTTGCAGATATTCATTAAGCTGAACACTTTGGAAGAAATGAGGAAAAAAGAGGTGCAAAACTAGCAAAAAGGCCAAAGGAGAAGAAATGAGCCCAAAGCCCATTATACATGTGAGCACGTGGCCCACAATGAAGAAGGCCTTGACGACCATCAAGGAGGCGTGCCGAACGTCACGCGCCAAGAAGACCAAGTGAATATCGTCACTTGAATGTGACGAACGTCACAAGCCACTTACTCTACTTTCTTTTCATCCAACGGACAGAAACGCGTTCAAGGGTTAATCCAGTGACTACCTACATTTTCTAACCCACTCAGTCAAAGTACCAAGGAACGTGACAGATTAATGGCCCTATTATTTCTCAAAGAAGGAAGTAAACCGTTCCTACATTTTCGAGAGCAACTGATCACGCAAGACTTATAAATAGAGCCTTAGACCAAAGTAGAAAGGGTTCTTCTTTTTATTGGCAAGAAACTTTAGAGATTTTATTGAGCGAATATTCTTTTCAGTATTATTTATATTTCCCAGTTATTTCTATATTCCTTTCCAGTATTATTTTCTTCTGTATGGTTAAATATATCCTCCGATCGAAGCAAAGCCTACAATTTGTGCAGGAGTGCTTTTGTCTTCAGAGTTATTACCAGGTTTATGTTTACAAATTCTTATTGCTTTTTAATCGATATAAGTATGTTTATTTGTGTTTGTGCTTTAAATTATTCTACGATTTGGTTTAATATTATGTCAGGCTAGAAATCCTATACCGGTATGTAAAGTCACTCAACCGAGGGAGCGAGTAACTTAGTCGGGATTATTTTTACTATGAAACTTTCTTTTCTGGACTAAGTTACTATTTTTCAATCATTAAATTGTTTTGTTACGGAAGTAAAAAACAGATAGAGGTTAGGGTCAACAAAGCGGAAGTTTGAGATCTTTTAACTGGACAGTAGTAATTAGGCATTGGCTTAAAATACAGCGGAAGCACTTTAAAGTTAATTAAGATTTTGTTTAGTTTTCAAAAAGTGTTTTTAACTCCTGCGGGATGGCGGAAGCGTACGTTAGGACTTAACTGCATAGCCTAGATCAACAAAACGACAGTGTGGGACGAGGGTTTTTAAACTAAATAAGCTTTACTGAAAGCTGTTTTGAAAATATAAAGACGCCCAACAGGTCGCTAGTTCCCGAGGTACGGCTGTTGCATACTGGTAATTAAGCTCATTGATTATTAAAATCCAACTTAATTTAGTATTTAGTTTTCCCTACAACCCAATCAAATATTCATTAGCTTTAGATTTACGAAGTAATAATAGAAGACGGTAGATCGATTCATCAGTCTCTGTGGTTCGATATCTTTTAAAACTACACGATAAGACTGTGCACTTGTAGTCTGAATCATTGGATACATAAGTACAAATCCCACGGTCAGTCTGCTGAGTTGAGTTTTATAAAAACAGATTTAGTTCATTTTTAGGTGATGGTTTTGGGGAAGCTTTTTCTCCCGACTCCATCAACCTTCATTTTTGTTATATTAGCTTAGAAAAAACATTAGGGCCTTGCTTATGGATGATTGGAGGTGGATTGCTCTTTGACTGGTGCTGACAAACTGGAAGATCTATGGTTTATCTCTTCTCATCTCTTTGTATTTCTCTTTTGATGGGTATTGTATGTATATTTTCTTTGAACTCATGTATATTTGTCGCCCTTGGCGTTATATAAAACTTGCTTTACGAATCTTTGTTGATTATTATTCTTGATATTTACTTTGTGCTAGGGATTTGAGTTGGTATAGACATATACTGCTTAGATTCTTATCTAGGATGATTATATAATAGTGTATGAATTCTAGAGATAAATTTAGTGTTGTTATTCACTTAGGGTGTCTGTGATTAATGTCTCTGTATTGTTTGTGTCACTCTGAGAGATCGTCGATGCAAGTGAGAACAGTTGACTTCTGTGTTGTTGAGGTGGTTGAGAGATAGCTACCGAGGTGATGCAGTCGGCCTATCAATTTAGGTTAGAAATGACTTAGGTTGTGAGTGACACATGATGACATTGATTAATATTGTATGTTTAGTATAACAGGTCGATAGGTTTAAGTCTGTGAGAAGTAGTATATATGCATGCTTGAAAAGTTATTCCTTTTTCCTTTTTATAGATTTATTTTCTGTTGATACTTTTCCTTTCAACCCATTTATCCCTAAACTCATTAACAAGAGATTTGTCGGACGAATTTTCAATACACCAATCTCTGTGGACACGATACGATATAACCTAAATACCACCCAGTGAAATAATAACTTACTTTTTGCTTGCCGCTTTACCGCAATAACAGAATGGCATCATTGCCAGAGATTGGTTTTATTGTTTTGCATCGCGATAATTCTTTTGTTTTTCAGTTTTGTAATTAATGTATATATTATATAGAAATTGTACATGAATTTGTATATGATTATCATATTTGTGAATTTTATATGTTTTACATACTTGTGTATACACGTGTTTTTTCTTTGTTTTCACGTATTATTGTGAATTGTCTCGTTCTCGTAACATTTTTTGTGTGGATGTTAGGACACTTTCTTTAGGTTTACACGGTGTGACAATACCATGGCATGACAAGAGGGGGTTACTAGCTCACACAATAAAGGTGTCGAGCTTACGACGTAAAAAAAGCATGTTTTGTTTGTATTTGTTTTTGTTATGTGTTGACTTGTGTTTTAAACAAGTTGAAATAGGACCTGTTTTAAATTCTCAAATTTTCACTTTTCAACTTGTTTAATTCACTTTCACCCGTTTGTTTCATTATGTAAATTTGTGTTTTTCTGCAAGCTTGTCGTGTTTAGCTTATGGAAGTGTGTTTGTATGTTTTAAATATTGTACATGTGTAGTTGAGATTGTGTAGGTGATTGTGGAACTTGCATAGCAGTTGCACCAGTTATTGTCCTATTTTTCTGCAACTGGTGTAGTGCTCTTAGTGCGCCCTGCTATGCAGAGCCAGTGAATTCTTTTTAATTTTTCACTTGGCTCTCCTTTTTCCAACTTCACCCAAGGCTTTATAGTATAGTAATCAATAGTAATAGTTTTAATTCTCTCTTTTGTTGTTTGGACTCAAATTTTGATTAGATAGCTTGAAGTCACATTTGGTGATTTTTCGATATTGAGTGTGTCAACTTGCGGATTTATGGTAAAGATAGTTTTAGAAGTTGGTACTCTCCAGGTACTCGTTTATCGCTTTCTATAGCATAATATATTTAGGAAATTTTTCATTTTTAAAATTACCATGTTACTCATTCTTTTTGCATTATTTGCTCATGACTTAAATCACTTTAGTTATCCTTTTACCCATAAATGTGAGGAAGCTTTCCATTCTTCAAATATGCTAGAGGCACAATTCTTATTTTAACTGGATTTTATTATGTTTAATATTTTGTTTGTGTTGATTATATGAAAGCTTGAACATGATCAAGGCATTTTTTGTTTCATTTTGAGCACAACTACCTTGGCCAAATAGTCAATTCACCTTGTGAGATCATTAGTAACCCCTTTTGACCCTTTTTATTGATATCCATGTTGTTTTTGCTAAATGCTTGCCTATGAGTATTTGGGTCATCTTTATGTATGAATATTGATTCTTTCTTTTCTTGAACCTTTAACTATGAGTTGTAGTTTGAATTTTTACCTTGCCTTAGAAAGTAGGGAGTATTCACATTATGATGATGGTTGAATTCAAGTTGGGGAGAGGAATTTTTATGTGCTTATGTTTTTATTTCTATGAGGTTCTGAAAAGAAAAGAAAAAGAAAAAAATGTGAAAAAGAAAAAAAAATTGAAAAGAGCTTTGAAAAAGAAAAACAAAAAGATTTTGGAATAATGTTGTGTTAATAAGTGATGTGTGTTGGTTTTTGTTGTACCCCAAAATTTTCCCTCTCATTTTCTTCAAGACATTCTCATGAGTTTCCCATTTGCTCAAAACTACTCAAGAGTTGACTGATCAAAACCACCTCCTAAGCAAGGGTCTTCAATTAGGGTTTGGTGCTTCTCAAAGAAAATTGGTCTGTAAGGGTCTCAATTGACTTTCACGGTTCATCATAGGTCTTCAATAATGCTTATGTCAAAATTCAATTCTCGCATCACATGTTTGCTCAGTCAATGGCTCAGATGACTGAAAAGCAACTGTATTGGGAAAAAAGTCAATTATGGTCAACATACAGTCAAACTTCAAGATTTTTTTGTCAACATCAACATTTTGAGGTGATATTCATGATTTGATCAAGGTTTGGTCATGATTCCTCAAGGAAAGCCCTCAAATCATCAAAGGTCAAGAAATTGCCAAATTAGGGTTTTCATTGAAGATGACTGGTCATTGACTGTTGACCTAGTGCATGACCTAATGGCTTAAAGCATGATCTCAAGAGCTCAAATACAACATCTTGATCTAATTACATGGTTCAAGACATTTCCAAAGATACAAGTGATTGATAGTTGAGGAATGGAATCAATTGATGAAAAGTCAACAGTCACACAAAAGTCAAACTTTGACTTTTTGGTCAACATTGGAATTCAAAAATCAAGAATCATCAAAACATTCAAAACTATCAAACTTGATCATCAAGAATCAATAAATTCAACAAAATTCAAAAGTCAAGATTTTCAAACACTTAGAAAAAATTCTAGTATTTTGTACATAAAAAACCCTAACTTCACAAGCAAGTTTCCTCAAGATACAAGTTGATTCGAGGAAAACTTTCAACATGAAAGTTGTAGGGATTGATGAATTCTACAACTTTGTTAATGTGGGGTGATCCTCCAAAATGCTCGTATTAAGAGATATGAGCCCATGAAGTTGTGATGTTTTTATCTAACACTTAGAAAATATTTTAACAAGTTTTGATCAGTTTTTATCCCAACTTATTGGCCAATTTCCACCAAGTTCCCATTTTATTTAGCCAAAATGGTCAACATGAAAGTTGTAGACAATGTTTCAAGCTTTCTAAAATGTCCAAGAACACAAATTTATCATACTTGAGCTAGAAGTTTCGAAGAGATGAAGTTGGGTATCTAAGGTTGCATTATATGTCATTTTTGTGACAAGTTCATAACTAAATCTGCAAACATGCCTAAGAGATCTCACTTTGCAGACCTCTAAACCTACAAATATATATCTAATAAAAATATTGCACAAGATTTTGAGCTATGGTCCATTTGATTCAAGCATCATCCAATCCATTTGGCCATTTAAGGAAAAAAAGATCACACTTCCATTCTTGTAAAGTGACTTTAATCACAAAGTCCACTCTCCTTGAGTCTCTCAATTGTTTCTTCTGCACACACTCAATGTCAAAGCAAGAAGCAACATGTCTACATCTCTTAACCACTCTATGAGCCATGGTACTATGCTTTGGAACTTTGATTTCTCAAGAAATCACAAGTTACATCTCAACCAAGCTAAAACTTGATAACTTGCAAACCTGATCAGCCCTTGCCCTCGAACCTTTTCTCTATAAATAGAGAGGCCATTTGCAAGTCAAAGCACGATTTCATAAGCCCTTAAACACTCTCAAACTAAGAATCACCAAGAAATCACCATTGTTGCACATTTGAAGCTTCCAACACCCAACTTCAAATCCACTCATGTGTTTGTATTTTTTTATCATTCATACACCTTACATACATCACATATAACACATCCAAACACCTGTTACACTTCTATGACACCATCTTCATCATCCTCTAAACTCCATATCTCAAGCTTGCACATTGACTTGGTTGGAGAGATTCAGACACTTCCAGCATAAAGTAAGGATTGGAACAACTTCGGGGAGGTCCAAGGAAGCTTAATTAATCATTTACTTGCACCTGGGAGCCTCCATACGCGTTCTGAGTTTTCACTTCAAGAGGTAAGTTTCTCCAACTTTGAAATCCTTATACACGCATCATTTGCTTTCAATTTCAAAAGATAAAATGTAGATATGACTTCCCTGAAACTAACCATGTCCTTAGTTTTCATTTATGTTGACTGTGTGATGAGAATTTTGGAATTGAAGTTTCTGAAATATTAGGTTTTAGTTTGGTACCAAGAAAAATTTGTTTCAGCCTTTAAATTATAGCTTTCAAAAGTTAAATGGTTGGTTTTGTGGTTAAAATTCAAGAAATTTTGATGTTTACATCTTTCAATTTGGTTGAGAAATGAAGGTTTTACAAATTCAAAAATGTTGGTGATGGTGTTGTCCGCGCGAAGATGTTCATCTTCAAATTTTCAAAAATGAGTTTACTTTATATTCAATGCAACATGTTTTATCACGGATGTAATAGTCACCCCAGTGGCAACGTGCTTGCTCTTAAGTCATACATATGCCTGGTCCCGGGTTCAATCCAGGCGTGGGACTTTTTTTTCCATGTTTATTTCTCACGAATCCAGTGCAAACAAGTCCAAAGTGCGCATGGTATACCTCACATCTTAACCATCAGATCTCAAGATTCTAGATCCAGCGCTCCAGACATCCAGGACCATGGTGGACTTCCTAAGATCAGCCTTATTGGATCACACAAGCATCTGGGCCGGTGCTTATGGGCCTAAGATCTATTGTTTTTCAGCACTCCTCCATTTTCTTCTACAAACGCAGGCCCATTCTAAATACCTTTTTTTTTTCTATTTCAAACAAAAAAACTTATTGTTGGGCCTAACACATTTTTTCTTCCAAACCCCCCATTCTACTTACAACACAGACCCATTAATTTTCTTTTCTTTTTTGTTTTAATTTAATTCTTTCCTTTTTTAATTTCATTTGTTTTTATTTAATCAACAAAAATCATTAAAAAAATTAGATTTAGGTTTTTAATTAATTAATTTAATTTTTGATAACTAAAAATTAATTTAATTTAATCACTTTGATTTTATTTTATTAATTAATTAGAATTAGGTTTTTATACTTCATATATTTTTTCTAAATAAAACATCAAAATTATTTTCTAACAATTAGTTTCTTTTCTTTAAAAATTAAAATTAATTTAGACTTCCTTTTTTTAATTAAGTTAACTAAATTAGCTTTCTTTTTTTAAACTAATTAAAATTAATTGACCTTTTTCATTTATTATATAATTTAATTTAGTCTCTTTAGGTTTTTTACTAAACTTTTGTTAATGAAAAACAATTAGGTTAATCATCAAACTTTTTCCATCAAAGAATCACAAAAGCAATTTCCTTTCTCATTTTCTCTATTTTACAAATATTTGCGTACTTTATTTCCCAATTATTGTAACTGCTCCAGTCTGTAATAGATAATTAGGTTTACTTCATTTCATCCTCATTCATAAGTTTATACTCCCCATCCCCGAAGCATTGTAATAGCGTAGGACATTTAATTTCCGCAATTTACTACTTTCCTTATTAGTTAGTAATTAGGGTTTGTATGGAAAGATTAAAATCTACGTTAGAAAACCTAATCATAAGACAAATACTTGAAATCAAAATACTTTGCACACACACACCTCTAGGGTAAACCTCACTTGTTACCTCGGATTTAAACAGTCATGTCCCTCGAACGTGGGATGCTTTAGCAAAGACCCTTAGTTAAAAGGTCGTAGTCCCTAGATGACCCTTTGATGCTGCATTCGATAAACGATGTTAGTCCCTTATGGAAATTGCTAAAGCATCCTACAAGTTGCCTTCTATGACTGTACGATGACCCGCGCTTGTCCCTCACATCCAATGATAGGGCTTTCTACTAACTAATGGTAGGATATCACTATTTAAAGGAGGAGGAAAAGAACAAAGACTTTTTGAGTAGGTAGATCGCTTGTAATCACTTGCTCACAAACTAAAACAACTTTCACACCTCACACTTTCAAAAACAAAACTTCCTTTCAATAAATATTTTCAAAATAAACATTTTATATGCATTCTCAACAATACGAGTATCATTACAAAATTTCCGCCCTTAGGCATTTTCAAAATATTTGCAAACATACACAAACACAAAGCATTTCAAAAGTGAGCTGGTGATTAAGAGCCCGTGATAACTACAGATGAAAAGGGTGATAACACCTTCCATTTTCATAACCTCCCCCCTGTTTTACCCCAAAATTTTCCCTTCCTTCTTTCTCAAATACATTATTTTAAAGCTTCTCAAACACTCAAGACACCCTAGAGTTGACCAGTCAATTCACCTCCTAAGCCCAAAGGTTTACAATTAGGGTTTGGAGTCTCTCAAAGAAATTTGGTTTGAAAAGGTCTCAAGTGGCTTCCATGGTTCTTCATAGGTCCTCAACAAGGTATATGTCAAGTTTCAAGCCCTAGATCACAAGTTTGTTCAGTCAATGGCTCAAATGATTGAAAGTCAGCTGTATTGATCAAAAAGTCAATTATGGTCAATATACAGTCAAACTTCAAGATTTTTGGTCAACATCAACATTTTTAAGTGATATTCATCATTTTATCAAGGGTTGATCATTATTCTCCAAGGAAAGCTCTCAAATCATTAAAAGTCAAGATTTGTCAAATTAGGGTTTCCTTAGGAGAAGTCAACTGAACTTTGACTAGGCATAAATTTCACATGCTTCATCAACTTTTCCCCAACCAAAGCTCATTTTGAAGAAAATTCAATTATATACAAATTTTCTTTTATTCCCAAGTCCAAAAAATGCTTCATCTGGAAGATATGATCTCATACATTATAGGTCATTTTCAAAAGTCAACAAAAGACACTTTTTGTCAAGGCAACTTACATCAAGATAATTTCTTCAAACGCAAAAATGATCAAGGTAGAGATTTTAGAGGACATGTTGGGCTTTCCAAAAAGTCTAATATCATCTTCAAGAGATGAAAATTGACCAAGTTATGGTTTGCAGAAGTTGGGAAAATTTGTGAAAATGCATGAAGTCAACTTTGAGCAAAATTGCATTTTTTAAGTTAATGGACCTAAATTTTAGGGTTCAAACATGTTCATGACATACCCAAGGACCTCTAAACCTATCCATAAACTATTTTGATTTTGATTTCTATTTATTTGAATTTTTTATTCATTTAAATATGAATTAAATCAAATAAAAAGAAAACCTAATGGACTAAGCTTGCAAGGACTATGGGCTGGGATCTATGAGGCCCATTAACTCGTGCAAGATACATGCAAGTGACCAGGTTCATGCAGCAAACTCAAAATGGCAAGAATATCCTAAGTTAGGAAATTTTTTAAATTTTATTCTTGTCATGAAACCAAGGTTAATGCCTTGATCTTTTACCATGTTTGTCAACCCTCGCCTTCCCTCTATAAATACACAGCATTGCTAGCCTAAAAGAAATGCAGAGGTTGCATAGAAAAGCCATACGAAATTCTCAAAAATTCCCTCAAAGTTTCAAAATCTGAAACTCTCACCTCCTGCCTCTCACAAGCCAAACAAGGGATGCATTCATTCCCCTGAGGTTCCCAGGAGTTGAATCAGGCTCGTAGTCAAGCTCCTCCATGTCCAGAACTCTTATATCCAGTCATCACCGTTTTGGTATATTTCCTTGAATCCAATCTTGTTAAAAATGGATTGTTAACTGGTTTAATGTTTATATATGTGTTTATAGCAATCCATAAGACAGGTTTGACGTAATGCATACGAGCTTTAAGGCTTAGAACACGGGTTACCATTGCTAGGGTTTTAAAGTTGTTAAGCATCGATCTGGGCGATATAGGCCATTTCAGACCGAACCAATGCCATATTTGAACTCGTAGCATGTGATTCAGGGGGGGTAGGTTGAGCCTTGGATATTGATTTTGCTGTTTTTGCATATTCGCAATTTTGGATGGTCAGAGGGGATGACCGGAGTTTGACTCCAGCGCCCCTGGGTTGGTTAACTCCGGCCAAAGGCTTTCATGGCCAAACAATTATTCTTGATTCTCCCATTCAAATGATCAGAGCCCACTTAATATGCATGCAGTTACTGATCTGGATTTGATTTTTGTTTTATGTTATGTTTTTTTGTTTTAACTAATGTAATGAATGAACAGATTGGCCTAGCGGTAGATACAATGTGCGTAAGGAACTTTCATGTGCAAGGGCAAGGGTTCGATCCCTGCCTCTTGCATTTTATTTTTTTCTAATGTTTTCTTACAGATTCAATGCAATACTTCTCAGGACGCCTACCATATGTCTTCAGCTTTCAATCATCAGATCCCCACAAGGCCAGATCTAGCATCTTGGAATGTTTCCCCATGGTGCATGCCTAGGATCCAAGCTTCACAAGATCAGGCACAGCCTTGGGCCTCCCCCTTTGGGCCTGAATCATTTTTTACAATTCACCCCCCCTCTTTTTGCTACTTCAACGCATGCCCATTAAGTTTTCTTTTATTGTTTTTTATTTATTTGGTTTTAATTAACATTTTTTAATCAGTTTATTTTAATAAAATCATAAAAATCAAAAATCACAAAAAATAATTAAACTTATATTTTTATTAATTAAAATTAATTTTAATTAATTGTTTAATCATTTTTTCTTAATTAATTAAGTTAATTAGAATTGGGGTTTTCTTCAATTTAATTTAACTATTTTTTCTAAGCAAAAAAATGCAAAAACAACAAAAATACTTCTTTTCTTACTATTTAGAAATTTCTAGGGTTTTATCTTCTCCGTGCGTTTATTTATTTTCACAAATATATTGTAACTGTACATGGGATGTAATAGAATTTAAACTAAGACCTTTTACTTTTTATCCCCCATTTTTTGGTTTATAATTCCCCCCATCCCCGAAGCAATATAATAGTGTAGTTTAAATTCTGCATTTTTACTTTCCGCAATTGTATATATTTAACTGCTAGATGTATGCTAATAGGCTTGTGTGGGAAGACTAAAAGCAAATGCTAGACAATCTAACCTCGAGACTAATAATTGAAACACAACACACTTCACACATGCGCACCTCTAAGGTACCTCCACTTTTTTCCTTCGGAAAAATAAACAGTCATGTCCCTCGAATGTGGGACACTTTAGCAAAGACCCTTCGGTTAAAAGATCATAGTCCCTCGATGACCCAAAATTTGCCCTCTCTTTTTCAAGACATTCCTCACAAATGATATCTAACTCTCAAGGATTCTCAAGGAATTAATCTGACAAAACCATCTCCGAAGCACTGGGACTCCAAATTAGGGTTTTGATTGAGAATGACCAATCATTAACTTTTGACCTAGTACATGACTTATTGGTTCAAAACATGACCTCAAGGATTCAAATACATCATTGTGACCTAATTGCATATTTCAATTCATCTCCCGATATCAGCGGATTGATAGATGAAATTTGGTCAACTGATGAAAAAAGTCAATTCTACACTGAAAACTCAAACTTTGGATTTTTGATCAAATTTAAGTTTCAAAGCTCACATTTCATCAAGACATTCAAAATATGAAATTTGATTATCAAAATCAAGAAATTCAAAATTCAAACTTTGCAAGACTTGGAAAAAATTTCTAAGTATTTTCTATGCATGTTAATTTCATTTCTTCCTGACATCTTTTCATCATAATTCAAGTTGTTACAAGCTTTCAAATAAACAACAAGGCTGCATTTTTAAGTTTAAAAAAAATTTGCATGCTACAAATAATGTTGGCCAATTTACTGTTGTATAAAGCCCAAAGTTTGCACCAACCAGTATAAGCATATCAGTCCAAAACATGTTGTTCCTACACAAAATAGTCCATGCAAAACCAGTCCTGCTATACTGCCTCTAAACATTGTCATAGTCTGCTCCAAAACCTGCAATGCTGCCCTGAAAAATCTGCATCATATCAGTCCCATGTTTGCACCAAATTTGCATATGAGAGTTGCATCTAAAAAGTAATGAGACAGCATACCCAAAAAGTTCAAAAACTCATTGGTTTCCCTCTCAAATTTCAGCCAAACTTCATCTACAAATAGACTATTTTCATAACACACAAAGGGGGATTTTGAGAGATAAAAGAGAGAAAAACAGAAGTCTTTGTAACCTTTGTTCATTCAAAAAAACTATGCTCTATTTTCATTCACTAAACAGGAAAAACCTCAACCCACTATTCCACCTTACAATCTTTCCCATAAACCAACTAACCAAACACTTCACATCACATAGAGATTGTTCAAACACAAGAACAATTTCTGTAGTGCCATTATCATCACCTTCCAAACACAAATAAAAGACAATATTGTACAACTTGACTGGGTTGGAGTGGTTCAGCTGCTTTCAATACAAAGAAAGGATTGGGGTTCAGAATCTTGAACAAATTATAGTCTCAAGGTAAGTCTTCTTAACTTTGAGCTCTTCATTTTAAAACATCACTAGTGATTCATTGTTGAAGATAAATGTAGTAATCATTACCTTTTGAAGCTAACCATTTACTTGTTGTTCATTTTTATCAATCATATGTTGTGAACTGGCTTGTACATCTAATAGAACAATGTTAGAGCTAAAAAACTGCAACATGATTCAATGCATACTCACATGAGTCGACTCATTTTAGTGACAGAACATGATATGAGTTGACACAAGGTCTTATGCATCGATACATACTGCCATCCAGGCCCAAAACAGAAAGACAAAAGGTGTATGAGTCGACACAAAACACAAATGTGTCGACACAAACAAGAAATGAGTCGACACATACCATTATGTATCGACTCATACTTAGTTGATTTTGGTTTTACATGAACAAGAAGGGTTATGTGTCGATGCATACATGCATGTGTCGACACATAATGGTTAAAAAAATATTTTTTCCATTATTTTACACTTTTTTTATATTTTTTATATACTTTCTTCATTGCTATTCAATATGGTTGTAATAATTAAGCTTATTTCATCCCCCATTTGTAAATTATACCCTCATCCCCAAGTGATGTAATAGCTTAGAATTTTTATTTTCGCAATTTATCGCTTTAATACAATTGTTAGTAATTAGGGTGTGTATGGCAAGATAAAATAAACTGTTAGAAAACCCTAATCTCAAAGACCAAAATGCATGCAATCGAAACACAATTCACACACGCACACCTTTAAGGTGATCCCGCTTGTTTCCTATGAATAAATAGTCATGTCCCTCGAATATGGGACGTTTTAGCAAAGACCCTCGATAAAAAAAAGCATAGTTCCTCGATGACCCTTCGATGTTGCCTTCGGTAAAACGATCTTAGTCCCTACGAAAATTGCTAAAGCGTCTCATAAGTTTGCATCTATGACTATACGATGAACCACACTCGTCCCTTCACAACCAAAGATATGGCATCTTATCAATCAATGGTAAGGTAGAAATATCTAAAGGAGGAGGAAAAGAACAAGGACCTTTTGAGTAGGTAGGACGCTCGTAGTTTCTTGCTCACAAACTAAAACCATCTCGATGCTCACACTTTCAAAACATCTTCAAAAACAAACATCTCTTTGAACTATTTTCAAAACCAACACTTTGTATACATTCTTATAAAGACGAGAATCATTACAAAGTTTTCCAAAACAAAGGTGTTTTCAAAATATTTTCAAACTTACATCAATCACAAACACAATTCAAACAAAGCATTTTCAAAGTGATCAAGCAACTAAGAGTCTGTAGATAACTACAGATGAAAAGGGTGCTAACACCTTCCCTTTTCATAACCTACCCCCGAACTCAAGAAAATATCTTAAAAGGTCTTTCCTGTTATTTTCACCCTTTCCTTTATTGGATAAAATAAAACTTGGTGGCGACTCTTGCTATCCGCAACAATTGCGATCAAACGCAAAACACCCAAGTCAGTTCTCCCACCATATTACAGAACTGGCGAATCTGCTGGGGAAGACTTAAAAATGGGGTTACCTTAGAGCTAGATCACCTTTAAAATACTTTCATTGTTTGACTAGTCTGTTTTACATTTTTGGGTCCTTGTTTAGGTTTGGTATTGATCCTCTACCCAGATCTGGGAACATCATTAGATAAGTAGCAATAGATTGTGAAAACTGTATGGCATAGACTGATATGGTTGAAGCAATGGCTATGTTAGTGTGATGCATTTATTGGTACCAGTATACCTTGTGTTGAATCGAGGAGAATACGGGGCCGCTGAGCGGTGTCATGAAGCACTAACTGACTATAGAACCTTTAATCGAACAACTTTTCCATTAGAAAGTAGTGAGATAGTCGAATTTGGTGCAAAGCTGAAGATTGGTTGATACTCGATACTACGCTCATTGAGATTGGACTTTTAGGGTATCTCGGCCGCAAGAAAAGATTGATTATGCTGAGATAATGCCCAATGAAGAAAGATCAATGATATTGAGATCCCCTAGAACCCGATTACTTTCTAGGACAGGTTGAACCAACTAAAATTCAAGTGGATACTTACCTATGAACTCCAATCAAACCTAAACCTAAGGATTTTGTTTGCTTTTCTTGTATACATTTATTTACACATAACATCATGACATCATACCATAGCATTTTCAATAACCATTTCAAGGATCTCAAGGGTCTGTGATGCAGGGATATATTGAACCAGACATCTATCAAGGGGTAAGAGGATTTAGTTTCCTCTAGCCAAATGCTGTCAAAGACCAAAGCACAATAACTTGAATCAAGGGCTATGACCCACTTGACATGGTGAGCTTGATTCTCGTGGAAAGACATTCAATAATACGAAGTTCTCCACTCAAAGTTGTGATCAAAGTTCAACTTCTAACATTTTCTTGTGTTTACCCCACGAGATCCTTGAAAACATCGCACCCACATAACATGCATGTCATCATAACAGGTTTTCCCAATATAGGTTTTATCATCTACTTACTGTTTATTTCAGTAGAGATGGCTCTAGAACAGACTATCAAGGATCTTCAGACCCAAAATGCCCAGCTTCAAGAATTGTTCTTGAACCTATCCAAGGGGTAAGAAGAAGTGAAAGCACTCCTCTTTAAGAGTATGACTAAGAAGATTCCTGAGAATAACAGGGATGACCAGTTGGAACGGTTACAAACTGAGATAGCAACGATGAAAATCCAGATGATGGGATAGATGGTGGGTCAGATGGCTCTTATCCAAAACTTAGCTCGGGGACAAGAAGAGTTGAGAATTCTAGTCAATAAGCTTCATCAAGACGGACTTAACCATATGAAACAAATAGTTAAGATTGGGGATCAAGTCATTAACCAGTCTCCGATAAGACAAGAAGTTGGCTTGGTCGAGAGAACATCTTTCAAAATGGCTACTACGCCAAGGGTCTAACAACGACCTCACCAACCACGACAGGGTGGTCAGCATAATCAAGATATGCCCAAAAGACAATTTACTGAGATCAACATGTCCTTGACTCAAGCATTGAATCATATGTTGGAAGCTGAGTTGGTTACATTGAGGGAACCTCCTCAAAAACCTAATACTTCTTCTCTCCGCTACAAACACAATGAAAAGTGAGCATACCACTCCAACAGTCGAGGACACGACACTAACCACTGTTTGGAATTGAAAAACAAGATTCAAGACCTGATTGATGAAGGAGTGTTGGAATTTATACAAGATGGTCAACTAGAGTTTTTATGTAACCCCTCAAAGACACACCATCTAAAGCAAGAAGTTTAGGCGGAGAAAATTTTGTTTATTTGAATTTTCAGTTGTAATTTCTTTGTTTGCTTAAACATTTGTCCTTATGTCAAACTTTGGTTGTTCTCATTAATGTATTACATATGTTTGTCTTGAGTTAATCCATTCATTTTCACTATAGTGAAATTATGCTTTTACCTATTTTTGTATGATATTCAACTCTCAACTACAAGTCTTAAGCCTTTAGAGGGAGGATGACGAAAGAAATACCATAATCTCATACAGTATGCTTTTGGACAGACCTTGCTGATGATGTACAGGCGTTCTTTCAATTCCTAAACAGTGGAGTTATAAGGAAGATAATCCCTAGTCAACCCCTTTGAGCCAAAGAAGTAGGAGTTTTATTTTTCACACAAATTGAAACCTTTAATCAGAACCTGGGGCAGGGTAGTTTCTCAGTTAATTCAAATGCGCATTCAGTCGCAAGCTTTCACTTTGTACACAACAAATGACATCAAAAACATCCTTCTGAATCAAAAGACGGCGATGGTTCCCCGTAAAATAGGCAGCCATTATCTCTTAAAAGAAAAAATCCCACTAAGTCAAAACCTACGAAGGAGACTTAAGGAAAAAACCGGGGCATCCCGCTGACTGTAGTCTCAAAACAAAAAAAACAGTCAGGAAAAATTAGGGACAATAAATCAAAAAAAGAGGTTGTCTCAAATCCTTAACAACAGAAAAATGTTGCAAAAAATGACTGCCTTCACAAATAAACTTAATTTACGCGAACTATCACCAAAATATCATTCCAGGTTCAATAGGAGTTCAAACGCACAATTAACTGAGTTTAGGATTGTAAAACATCATGAAGAATGGGTGGGTACAAATAAAATTTGAGCCTTATCCTTTATTTCTTAAACCGTGAACCAGGCCACGTTGCAACCCCTTTAAAGTCCTAACTGAAGCATGGGTTAGTTCGAAATCATACTGTTACAAAAGATATCCTAACTCCTGTAAGGCTTATTGTAAATCCTGAGTTGAATTCATATTCTTACAAAATTCTTTGATTTTCCAAAAAATGCATTTTCAAAAGCTTCAAGACAAACATAAACTTTGCATTGTTTGAATACCATTGTTTGCATATGGCCAATTGATCGACAACAGACAAATTCGCACAGTGAATATCCAATGAGCAGAAAATTCTCTCAAGAAACAGAATCACTTCAAATGGAAAGACACTTCCAATGACAAATCTTTCATAATCAAGGGGGCATGACATGTTATTGTCCAACTCATCAGTGGAAGTCAAGTCAAGATTCTAAGAAATCTCTCGCAAAGTCCTGAATAGCCAAGGGCAGGTCTCCATCGGAATCACTTAGGGCATTGAACATGAATTCCAGTAAAGGGGCATGTACGACCAAACAAACATTTTCTGAAAATGCTACAACACTTACTACTATGGACAATGACAAATCCCCACAAAGTCCCTTTCATAAGGTGATCCCCGGTGAATTCGCCAGAGCCACCTCTACAAGGCTATCCCTGACAAGCGCAAAAGTGTCTTCAAACAAAAGTGGGGTATCCTCCAGTCGATGACATAGTCAAACCCACCAGCGAATAGAGGAGTTTGATCTTCTCCTAACGAACACACACATAACACCAGTTCCCAAACAGAGGGAGATTGCCAACAATTTACCATCTTCTAGATACAGTACAGATGCAATTTAAATACAGGTTCATTCTGATACTCATTCCAGATTCTCTTGCAGATACAGTACGGATACGATCCAGACAAAGATCCATTCTGATACTTATTCAAATACATCTTCTTAGATACAATTCAGACACGATCTACATGCAGATTCATTCTGACACACGTTCCAGATCTTCTTCCTGATACATTTCAGATACGGTCATTATTCTGATACTCGTCCAATATCTCCACAGATACAATCAAGGCTCGGATTCACTCTGAAATTCCCCAGCTGAGTTGGTCTCAACTGAAAAAAGAAGCCTTTGTGGAGTTCTACCTAAAGAAGACACCTCTCTAGCAGGTCGTCGAATTTTCTATTCAACAGGGTTTATTTCCCCAACAAACTGCAAATTCCCTAGCTTGAGTTTGCTTCTCAGACTATTGCAAATCAATGGACAAAACCCCTCAGCCCC
The DNA here is from genome assembly GCA_948472305.1 of Vicia faba. Classification (NCBI taxonomy): domain Eukaryota; kingdom Viridiplantae; phylum Streptophyta; class Magnoliopsida; order Fabales; family Fabaceae; genus Vicia; species Vicia faba. Next base: position 327,898,820 of record OX451735.1, read on the forward strand.
CGACAGAGTCATTGCAATCCCCAACGGAGTCGTTACTATCCCCGAAAGTGACTGTGAAGCCTGGAACCCGACCAAATAACAATTTAACTTCATCCTTTCAAGCAAGTTATTGCGAAGCCTGGAGCCAACCAGATAACAGTTCAACTTCGTCCTTTCAAGTAAGTTACTACGAAGCCTGGAATCCGACCAGATAACAATTTAACTTCATCCTTCCCAGTAAGTTACTGCAAAGCCTGGAAACTGACCAGATAACAGTTAACTTCAGTAAGTGCTTGCGAAGCCTGGAATCCGACCAGATAGCAATTGACGTCATATATTTCATCAGTTACTGTGAAGCCTGGAATCTGACCAGATAACATTTAACTTCAGTAAGTTGTTGTGAAGCCTAGAATCCGGCCAGATAACAATTAACTTCATTCTCTCATAAATTTGTTGTGAAGCATGGAATTTGACCAGATAATAGTTAAATTCAATAAGTTGTTGTGAAGCCTGGAATCCGTCCAGATAATAGTTAACTTCAGTAAGTTGATGCGAAGCCTGGAACCCGATCAGATAAAAATTTACTTCATTCTCTCATAAATTTGTTGTGAAGCCTGGAATCCGACCAGATAACAGTTAAATTCAGTAATTTATTGCAAAGCCTGGAAACCGACCAGATAACAGTTACTTCAATTTTCTGCAAAGCCTGGAATCTGACCAGACAATAGTTAAATTCATCTAAGTTACTGCGAAGCCTAGAATCCGGCTAGATAACAGTTACTTCAATTTTTTGTGAAGCCTGGACCCGACCAGATAATAGTTCAACTTTATCCTCTCAAGAAAATTACTGTGAAGACTGGACCCAACCAGATAACAGTTTGACTTCATCTAAGTTACTGCAAATCCTGGAATACAACTAAATGCCAGTTCAACTTCATCTCTCTAAACAAATTACTGCGAAGAATGGAGTCCGACAAGATAACAGTTTAAATTACTGCGAAGCCTAGAATCCGACCAGATAACAGTTAATTTCATCCTCCCCAGTAAGTTGATGCGAATCCTGGGATCCGACCAGATAATAGTTAACTTCATTATCCCTGACAAGTTGTTGCGAAGCCTGGATCCGACCAGATAACAACTAACTTCCTTTCTCTCCAATCAAGAGATGATTCCCCAGTAGAGTAACGGACGACTAAAACTCTTGAACTCTTTCCCTCAAGTAGAGATCAACACTCTCCACAGAGTTTCCCTCAAGCAAAGTCAATATTCCCCGGTGGAGTTCTCCTCAAACAATAAAACAGGAATACCCAGCGGAAACATTCTAAATAAGGTTTGAAGATGTGCGTACTCTTCATCTCCAACAGCAGTGCAGAATTTAACTTCCCAAGGCTCCCCAACATTGGTCAAGGATTTATTTTCCAAGACAAAGATACATTTCAATAACATTTATAGCATATGCATACGAAGCGCATATATCAAAGCCTCATTTTAGAGAACATCATTACAAAATGCATTTCGTACATCATGACATTGCATACAACTAACTCTTTACCTTTTCAGGAAAGATCAATCAACAGATAATTATCATCAACAATTTTCAATAGGTCCAAGATTAGTTCCTGAAGCAAGACAGAGAAACTATCTATGCGACCAGATGCAGCTTCACACGGGCTCATCAGGAAGCAATCTTACCGGGGTTCCTTCTAATTTCTAGATGCAGCTTCACACGAGATCATCTTGAAGCAATCTTACACGGGTTCCTTCTCATTTCTAGATACAGTTTTACACTGATTCATCCCGAAGCATCCTTACATAGGCTCATTCTCATACATTTCCATATGCAGTTTCACACGGACTCATCCCGAAGTAGCCTTACACAGACTCATTTTCATACATTTCCAGATGCAGTTTCATACAGACTCGTCCCGAAGCAATCTTACACGGATTCCTTCTCATATATCTCCAGATGCAGCTTCACACGGACTCATCCGAAAGCAATCCAACACGGGTTCCTTCTAATACATTTCCAGACACGGCTTAACACGGGTCCATTCCAGCATATCATTCAGATTAAATCGACCAAAGATTTATTGTGATACTTCTTCCAATTTCAACCAACAATCACACTAGATGGCATCTGTAAGCCCATCTCCGACGAATTCTTTATCACCTCTCCAAATGGTATCTTTAAGCCCATTCCTAACACCATCAACTAACACTTCATCAAGTGCAAATTTCTGGGCACTCTAGTGTTCAATCATCTTCCACCTTCAGGTTACAAATGGAGGACCTGCCAATCTAACTCATCAGGTTTAAGAAGATTGAACAGGGGCAATTGTTGTACCCCAAAATTTGCCATCTCTTTTTCAATACATTCCTCACAAATGATCTCTAATACTCAAGGATTCTCAAGGAATTGATCTGATAAAATCATCTTTGAAGCACTGGGACTCCAAATTAGGGTTTTGACTGAGAATAACCAATCATTGACTTTTGACCTAGTACATGACTTATCGGTTCGAAACATGATCTCAAGGATTCAAATACATAATTGTGACCTAATCGCATATTTCAATTCATCTCCCGAGATCAACGGATTGATAGATGAAATTCGGTCAACTGATGAAAAAAGTCAATTGTACACTGAAAAGTCAAACTTTGGCTTTTTGATCAAATTTAAGTTTCAAAGATCACATTTCATCAAGACATTCGAAATATGAAATTTGATTATCAAAATCAAGAAAGTCAAAAATCAAACTTTGCAAGACTTGGAAAAAATTTCTAAAAGTATTTTCTATACATGTTAATTTCATTTCTTCATGACATCTTTTCAGCACAATTCAAAATAATTCAAGTTGTTACAAGCTTTTCAAATAAATAACAAGGCTTCATTTTTAAGTTTAAAAAAATTATGCATGATACAAACAATGTTGTCCAATTTACTGTTGTATAAAGCCCAAAGTTTGCACTAACCAGTCCAAGCATATCAGTCCAAAATTTGTTATTCCTACACAAAACAGTCCATGCAAAACCAGTCCTGCTATGCTGCCTTTAAACATTGTCACAATCTGCTCCAAAACCTGCAACGTTGCCCTGAAAAATATGCATCATATCAGTCCCATGTTTGCACCAAATTTGCATATGATAGCTGCATCTAAAAGTAATGAGACAGCATACCCAAAAAGTTCAAAAATTCATTGGTTTCCCTCTCAAATTTCAGCCAAACTTCATCTACAAATAAACTATTTTCACAACACACAAAGGGGGGATTTTGAGAGAGAAAAGAAATAAAAACATAAGTATTTGTAACCCTTGTTCATTCAAAAAAACTCTGCTCTATTTTCATTCACTAAACAGAAAAAACCCCAACCCACTATTCCATCTTGCAAGCTTTCCCATAAACCAACTATCCAAACACTTCACATCATATAGAGATTGTTCAAACACAAGAACAGTTTATGTAGTGCCATTATCATCACCTTCCAAACATAAATAAAAGACAATATTGTACAACTTGACTAGGTTGGAGTGGTTCAGCCGCTTTCAATATAAAGAAAGGATCAGAGCAGCTTCCTGGAGGTTCACTGAAGCCATCACAGCATCTTGGAAGGGGTTCGGACTCAAAACAAATTGCAGTCTCAAGGTAAGTCTTCTTAACTTTGAGCTCTTCATTTCAAAACATCATTAGTGATTCATTATTGAAGATAAATGTAGTAATCATTGCCTTCTGAAGCTAACCATTTACTTGTTATTCATTTTTATCAATCATATGTTGTGAATTGACTTGTACAGACAATAGAATAATGTTAGAGCTAAAAACTGCAACATTAGTCGATGCATACTCACATGAGTCGACTCATTTTAGTGACAGGATAGGGTATGAGTCGACATAAGGTCTTATGTGTTGATACATACTGCTATTCATACCCAAAACAGAAAGAAAAAAGGCGTATGAGTCGATACAAAATATGAATGTGTCAACAAAAACAAGAAATAAGTCGACACATACCATTATGTATCGACTCATACTGAGTTGATTTTGGTTTTACAGGAAAAAGAAGAGTTATGTGTCGATGCATAGATGCATGTGTCGACACATAATGGTTAAAAAGTATTTTTTTTCCCTTTATTTTACACTTTTTTATATTTTCTATATATTTTCTTCATTTCTATTCAATATGGTTGTAATAATTAAGCTTATTTCATCCTCATTTGTAAATTATACCTCAATCCCCAAGTGACGTAATAGCTTAGGATTTTAATTTTCGCAATTTATCGCTTTAATACAATTGTTAGTAATTAGGGTGTGTATGGCAAGATAAAATAAACCGTTAGAAAACCCTAATCTCAAAAACAAAAACGCATGCAATTGAAACACAATTCACACACGCGCACCTTTAAGGTAATCCCGCTTGTTGCCTATGAATAAATAGTCATGTCCCTCGAATATGGGACATTTTAGCAAATACCCTCGATAAAAAAGATCGTAGTCCCTCGATGACCCTTTGATGTTGCCTTCGGTAAAACGATCTTAGTCCCTACAAAAATTGCTAAAGCGTCTCATAAGTTGCCTTCTATGACTATACGATGACCCACGCCCGTCCCTTCACATCCAAGGATAGGGCTTCTTATCAATAAATGGTAAGGTAGCAATATATAAAGGAGGAGGAAAAGAACAAGGACCTTTTGAGTAGGTAAGACGCTCATAGTTACTTGCTCATAAACTAAAACCATCTCCACACTCACACTTTCAAAACATCTTCAAAAACAAACATCTCTTTAAACTATTTTCAAAACCAACACTTTGTATACATTCTTATAGAGACGAGAATAATTACAAAGATTGCTGAAACAAAGGCGTTTTCAAAATATTTTCAAACTTACACCAATCACAAACACATTTCAAACAAAGAATTTTCAATGTGATCGAGCAACTAAGAGCCTGTAGATAACTACGGATGAAAAAGGTGCTAACACCTTTCCTTTTCATAACCTACCCCCTAAACTCAAGAAAACATCTCAAAATGTCTTTCCTGTTCTTTTCACCCTTTCCTTTATTGTATAAAAGAAAAGTCGGTGGCGACTCTTGCTATCTGCAATAATTGCAATCAAACGCAAACCACCCAAGTCAGTTCTTTCACCATATTACATATACGTTCTCAACGATACGAGAAACATTACAAAGTTCGCCTCTCTAAGGCATCTTTTTTTCAAAAATATTTTCAAACCCACAATACAAACCATTTTCAAAGTGAGCTAGAAACTAAGAGCCCGTAGATAACTACGAATGAAAAGGGTGCTAACACCTTCCCTTTCCATAACCTATCCCCCCTTACTCATAAAATATTCTCAAAAGGTCTTTCCCATTCTTTTCACCCTTTCCTTTATTGGATAAAAGAAAAGTCGATGGTGACTCTTGCTAACCGTAACATTTGTGATAAAAATGCAAAACTAGTAAAGTTAGTTCTCCCACCGTATTACAGAATTGGCAACCCTGTTGGGGAAATGACACTAAAAGTGGGGTTACCTTAGAGATAGTTCACATTTAAATGCTTTACTTGTTTGACTTGCTTGCTTTACATTTCTGGTTTATGTTTGAGTATTCTTGTATAGATCCTATACCCGGATCTGGGGCACATTAGGTAAGTAGAAATAGATCGTGGGGACTGTGTGGCGTAATATCGACATGGTTGAAGTGATGGCTATGTTAGTGTGACACATTTGTTGGTACCAGTATCCTTTGAGTCCAGTCGAGGAGAATATGGGGCCGTTGTGTGGTGTCATAAAGCACTAACTGGCCGTAGAACCTTAGTTGAACAACTTGGCCATTAGAAATTAGTGAGATAGATGGCTTTGGTGCAAGACTAAATTTAGTTGATACTCGATGCTACACTCATTGAGATCGGACTTTCGGGATATTTTGATCGCTAATAAAGAAGCTTGTGCTGAAATAATGCCCGAAAGAAAGATCGGAAATATTGAGACCCCTAGAACCCGGTTATTTCTTTTAGGATAGGTTGAACCAACTAAACTTCAAGAGGGTACTTACCTATAAACACCATGCAAGCTTTAACCTACAGCCTTGTGTGCTTAGTTTGTGTGTGATTAAATTGTTCGAACATAACATCATGCATCATAACATTCATACCATTCCATTTCCTAACCATTTCAAGGACCAGGGAATTTATCTTTATTCTGTTTTACAGACTATGGCTTCTGCTTGCAGAAATACCATCTGAATCAACCTTGTAAGGGTGCTTCCTCCACTCAAAGAGTTAGCTTCAAGGGTTCCTGAAAATTCTTCATTCACCAAAAGATATGGTAGACTTCTCAATCTGGTTACCTCAAGCCTCGAAGAAGACATGATAAGGGTGCTCTTTCAGTTCTTTGACCATGTACATCATTGTTTCACTTTCCCTGATTATCAAATGGTGCCTACAATGGAAGAATTATCTCAACTACTAGGATTGTCTATTCTTGATCAAATACCCTTCACCGTTTTAGAGGAAACTCCAAAGCCCGAAGTTATTTCTAAGGCCTTACATCTGAAGAGTTTTGACATCATAGATAATTGGGAGACAAGAAATGGGGTCAAAGGCCTTTCGGCTAAATTCCTGGTGGAGAAGGCTCGACTATTTTGGGATACTTTGGATTTACAAGCTTTTCAAGAGATCATGGATCTTCTAATATATGGGTTGGTTCCTTTTCCTAACCCTAACCAACTCATATATGTGAATGCTGTCAAAAACTTCCTTACTCGTAACCTTGTGCCTACATTGCTTTGAGACATTTTGCACTCTCTTCATACTCGCACCATGAAGAAGCGAGAGACTCTTATATGTTGCTTGCCTTTTCTGTCTAGGTGGTTTATTTCGCACCTTCCTCGATCAGTATTAAAGAATGAGCAGGGTTTGAGGTCATCGCAAAGGTTAATGTCGCTTTCTCATACGGATATCCATTGGTGCTCTCGATCCCAAGAGGACATTACCATCATTTACTATTGTGGGGAGTTCCCTAATGTCCACTCTTAGGCATTGGGGGGTGGGTATCACTTATAACCCTTTTTTTGCTCTACGACAATTTGGCTATGCTCAAAGAGATGGTCCCCATGATACACTCATTCAAGGTATTATATTTGACTACGAGAACGATGTCTAAGGTTATCATTGAAGGTTCGTAAATGCTTAAGGCATGGTAAGCAAAGTGGATAGCAAGACTTTGGGGCATAAGAATTCCATCCCTCTTGAGCCATATCTCAAATGGGTATGAGCTCATGCTCAAAGTCTCTTGATGCCATATCCAACCATCCTACCAATAATTGTGGATCCTGTTATTGTGTGGGATGTTCCTTATACCATTCTCCACCCTGGTATGCCTACTGATCTTGAAGAGTTGCAAAAGTCTTGGATTCAAATGAAGGAAGAACGAGACATCTTTGAGACCCAATGTTATGCAAGTGAGAAGAAAGTATTGGAACTCATAAGGCAACTTCAAGAGGAGTGGAGTCTTAATGCTTACATCGGTACAAAGATGAAGCGTCCTTGGGAGATTTGATTCTTAGATTTTAGGAGTCCATTTTATCTTTGAAAGGTTTTATAAGCCTAAAAGGCAGTTGAAATTTGAACTTTGCTAATAAAATCTTTGTTTCCTTTTGGTTCACAAATTTAAATTTCCCGAAGTCCTTGAAAATATTTGCATTCGCATATCATGCATCATTTCATGAACAGGTTTTCCAGTACAGGTTCCTCATTTTTCTCGCTGTTTATTTCAGCAGAAAAATGGCTCTTGAACATAATGTCAAAGATCTCCAGCCTCAGCATGCACAGTTCCAGGAGACTCTTCTGAACCTGGTCAAGGGGTAGCAAGAAATAATGACGCTCCTTGCTAAGCAAAAGAAGAAGACCAAGAAGCTTGTTGTCCTCAACCTGGGGAGGAGATTCAAGGGTCCCTCTCAACCAGTCCATGTAGAAGATGACTCCTCTGAAGAAGATGACAATAATGATGAGGGTGACAAGGACAAGCAGGATTATGAGAATACTCCTGAAGATGAAGACTTTACTGATGAACAGTATCCCCCTACGAATGATAGATATGAGCATTTGGAGGACATACTCAAGGCAATGGAAGGCTAGGAGGTGCCTGGACAAGATTTCGATGATTTAGGTCTAATTCCAGGGGTGGTCATTCCACCTAAGTTTAAGGTCCCTGTTTTTTCTAAGTACGATGGGGTCTCTTGTTCTAAGTTGCAACTGAGATCATATGTCAGAAAGATTCAGCCTCACACTACTGACCGGAAGTTATGGTTCCATTTCTTCCAAGAGAGTCTGGTTGGCACACAATTGGAATGGTTTTATCAGTTGGAGGGGACCAGTATCCACACCTGGGAAGATTTGGCTGTTGCTTTCTATAAGCAGTATCAATACAATGCTGACCTGGCATCAACCCGAGTGCAATTACAGAATATATCCATGGGCTCAAGAGAAGGGTTCAAGATATACGCGTAGAAGTGGAGAGATCTAGGTGGAAGAGTGCAACCTCCTCTGAATTATCGGGAAATGATAGACATGTTCATGGGTACTCAGACAGGCCCGTTCTTCAATTTACTAATTGGAAGTTCCTCATCGGGTTTTATAGAGATGATTCTGATAGGAGAAAGGATCGAAAGTAGTATAAAATGTGGGAAGATCTTGACGAATGCATCTTCTAGTGCTGTGAAGAAGCCGTTCATAGGTAAGAAGGAAGTTAGTGTTGTCTATGGCCAAAAAGGCCATATCAAGGTTAATCTCCATAAGTCTTTAGGAGCGGTTTTGATTTCCAACGCGGAACCTGCCCAACAGCAACGGCAGGGTAACCGTCAAAGGCCAGACGCTCCTAGAAGACAGTTTACAAAGATCGGTATGCCTTTGTCTCAAGCACTACAATATTTGCTGAAGGTTGAACTCATAACACAGCGGGATCTTCCTCAAAATCCCAACACGGCCTCTCCTAAGTACAATCCGAACGTGAAGTGTGCCTTCCACTCCAACAATCCAGGGCACAACACCAACGACTGTTGGATCTTGAATAATAAAATTCAAGATTTTATTGACAACAAGGAGATTGAGTTCAATCCTCCAGAGACTCCCAATGTGATTACTGCTCCGATTCTGAAACACGACAAAAGTGTGAATGCTATTGATGTTGCTTCTGTCAAAGAAGATGCTGATTGTGACTTTGACAAGTGGATCTTTCCTACTACCAACAACGTACTCTGCTAGTGGAAGGCTGAAGATGTTGTCTCAATCTCCCTCTGACAGGAGTAAATTCCATTTTATGTTTTCTTGCTTTGAAAGTTTTGGTTATGTAATGTTTGAATAATGACTTTAAAACCTTGTGTCTTACTCGGGGCACAATGGTTCATTTGTTAAGGGTTGATTAATTCATAAACATTTGCTCATTCAATAAAAACATTGTACATTTTGCATACAAATTTTGTGATCCCTGTCTTTCTTTTTATCTTATTGCATTTTTTGAAATAGTTATTTGTTCTCACACACACACACACACACTACATTGCAGATCCTCGTCCACTCTGGATCTCATCGATAACAATTCTGCTATTTCCTCATATGACTTCGAAAATCCGATCTACCAAGCCGAAGACGAAGGTTAGGAAGATTGTGAAATACCTGGAGAACTTTCCAGACTCTTAATATAAGAAAAGAAGGTTATCCAACCACATGAAGAGCCAGTCAAAGTGGTGAACTTGGGTACTGAGACAGATAGAAAAGAGGTCAAGATAGGTGTTGACCTAGACAACAGTGTCAAGAGCAGGTTAATCCAGATGCTACATGAATATGTTGAAATATTTGTCTGGTCATACAAAGACATGCCAGGGCTCGACATCCATATTGTGGTTCACTGTCTACCAATGAAAGAGGGTTGTGCTCCGATAAAATAGAAGGTCCGTCGCATGCGTCCTAAAATGTTAGAAAAGATCAAGGTTGAGGTTATAAAACAGTTTAATGCAGGGTTCTTGGCAGTGATGTCATATCCTCAATGGGTGGCTAATGTTGTTCTGGTACCAAAGAAAGACGAAAAAGTGTGTATGTGCATAGACTACAGAGATCTGAATAGGGCGAGTCCCAAGGATGACTTCCCACTATCGCATATCAATGTTTTGGTTGACAACACCGCCCAACATAAGGTATTCTCCTTCATGGATGGCTTCTCAGGTTACAATCAGATCAAAATGGCACCTGAGGACATGGAGAAAACTACCTCCATCACGCAGTGGGGAACTTTCTGTTATAAGGTTATGCCTCTCGGGTTGAAGAACGCCGGGACAACTTATCAGTGTGCCATGGTATCCTTATTTCATGACATGATTCACCACGAGATAGAGGTCTACGTTGACGACATGATAGCCAGGTCGTAAACTGAAGAAGAGCATCTTGATCACCTGCACAAACTGTTTGTAAGACTGAGGAAGTATAAGCTAAGGCTAAACCCAAACAAGTGCACCTTTGGGGAGAGATTTGGTAAACTCCTGGGCTTTGTTGTCAATGGTAAGGGTATTGAGGTTGATCCGGCGAAAGTTAAAGCCATTCAAGAGATGCCAGCTCCTCATACCTAGAAGGAAGTCAGAGGTTTCTTAGAACGACTGAATTATATTGCCCGTTTCATTTCGCATTTAACTGCTAGTTGTGGGCCAATCTTTAAGTTGTTGAAGAAAGATCAAGTAGTAAAATGGAACGAAGATTGTCAAACAACCTTTGATAAAATTAAGGAGTACTTACAAGAACCTCCCAATTTAATGCCACCAGTAGAAGGAAGACCTCTAATCATGTACTTAACAGTGTTAGAGAACTCAATGGGGTGTGTATTGGGGCAGCATGACGAGTCTGGTCGAAAAGAGCACATAATATACTACCTTAGCAAAAAGTTTACCGACTGTGAGACAAGATATTCACTGCTCGAGAAAACTTGATGCACTTTGGCATGGGTTGCTTGCCGACTAAGGCAGTATATGTTGACCCATACTACTTTGTTGAACTCTAAGATGGATCCCATTAAGTACATATTCGAGAATCCTGCTCTCTCCGAAAGGATTTCCCGGTAGCAGATGGTCTTAATAGAATATGATATCCAGTACACCACTCAAAAGGAAATCAAAGGAAGTGTATTGGCCGACCATTTGGCCCATCAAGCGGTAAATGACTACCAGTCCATGAACTTTGAATTCCCGGAAGAGAGCATCATTCTAGTAACAGATTGTGGGGAACCTTGACCGTATGAAGGACCTGAACAAGGATCCCGGTGGACTATGGTTTTTGATGGAGCTTCCAATGCTCCTGGCAACGGAATTTATGTTGTGATCATTTCTCCTGAAGGTTTCCATACACCATTTACTACCAGACTTTGCTTCGACTACACCAACAATATGGAAGAATATGAAGCATGCATCATGGGTCTTAGGGCTGCTATTGACCGGGGAATCAAGTTTTTAAGCGTATATGGATACTCAGCTTTGGTAATCAGCCAGGTTAAAGGAGATTGGGATGCGAAGCACCCGAATCTCATTCCCTATAAAGAGCATGTGCTAATCTTGATCCCGTATTTCGAGGAGATTACCTTCGAGCACATACCAAGAGAAGAAAATCAGTTGGAGGATGCTCTGGCTACCATGTCATCCATGTTCAAGGTCATATGGGACAATGAGGCTCCTAGAATCACCATTGAAAGATTCAATGAACGTGCACACTGCTATGGGATTGATACTAATAGAGTAGATGAAAATTTTTGGTTTCACGAGGTGAAAAGGTACCTTGAGGCTCAAGAATACTCTGAAGGGGCATCCATCAATGACAAGAAGTTCCTAGGAAGGTTCTCGGCTAAATTCTTCTTGAGCAATGGAATTTTATACAAGCGCAATCATGATTCAACCCTACTTTGTTGTGTGGACAAGAAGGAAGCATATGAGGTTATGCAAGGTATGCATGAAGGTGTTTTTGATACTCACTCCAGTGATCATATAATGGCTAAAAAGATCTTAAAAGTTAGTTACTATTGGTCGATTATGGAAACTGATTGTCACCACCACTCGAGAACTTATCATAAGTTCCAAATTTACATTGATAAAGTCCATGTACCTCCAGTGCCTATGAATGTCATGAATGCACCTTGGCCATTTGCAATGTGGAGCATCGATATGATCGGAGAAATCAAGCCCATAGCCTCTAACGGACACCGCTTTATCCTCGTCACCATTGACTACTTTATGAAATGGGTTGAAGCAGCCTTATTTGCCTCTGTCACTAAGAATGTGGTTTCCTAGTTCATCAAGCACAACCTGATCTATCGGTATGGCATCCCTGAGAGTATCATCACATACAAAGGTACTAATATCAACAATATAATGATCATTAAGCTCTACACGCAGTTCAAGATCAAGTATAACAACTCTTCTCTGTATCGACCTAAGATGAATGGTGCAGTGGAAGCTGCCAATAAGAATATCAAGAAGATTATACAGAAGATGGTTGTGACATACAAATATTGGCACGAGATGTTACCATTTGCTCTGCACGACTACCACACCTTGGCTAGAACATCAACTGGGGCAACCCCATTCTCTCTGGTTTATGGTATGGAAGTTGCCCTACCTGTTCAGGTTCTGATTCCCTCTCTAAGAATCATGAAAGATGCAGACTTGGATGAAGACGGGTGGATTTAGACCAGGTTGGAGCAGCTAAACCTAATTGACAAGAAAAGGCTTACGGTTGTTTGTCACGGTCAAATGCATCAGAAAGGCATGATTAAGGCATTCAACAAAAAGATCAAGCATCAGGTATATCAGGTTGGTGACTTGGTAATAAAGCACATCATTCTACTGCAAGGTGATCCTAGGGGAAAATGGACTCCCACTTACGAAGGGCCATTTGTAATCAGTAAAATATTCTCTAGCGGTGCTATGATATTGACCACCATGGACGGTGGGGATTTCCTGCACCATGTGAATGCGGACATAGTCAAAAGATTCTACGCGTGAAATGACCCGCTAGGTTGACTGGCCTAGGCAAAAATAAGGGCATACTGGAGAACCAAAAGGGTTCGGGCAAAAATCAGGGATATATATTAAAATATTATATACCCGGCAAGTCGAAAACCTGAAAAGGCGGCTTCGGTAAAAAAGGGTATCCTGGTGGACTAAAAACCCGAAAGGGTGGTCTAAGAAAAAGTTAGGGATAAAAGCGTATGACTATGTCCCATTGGATCACTTACTGCAAGCTTTATTACCAACACCAAAAGTTAAAACGGTACAGATCAGTCCAATCACCTTCTTCCGACATCAAGGGATGAGATGTTCAAAGACATTAGGGCAATAGCAGAGTTGGAACTTGATGAGATTATTCCCATATAGCTATTGTTTTCACTTTGTAATCTTTTATTCGAAACCGCCTGTTTATGGGAAAAATTATCAATACAAAAACAATTTCAAAGCCAAATTCTGTTTTTACTTTTTCTGTTTTGTTTGCAAAATGTTCAATAACTAAAATTGGACGAGCATATGCATATGAATACAATTGACTATTAACAAATATGTGCATAAGAAATAGGAATGAGCATTTACTCAAGACTGTAGGAGTTGGAATGACGTCCAAGCCACCCATAAATCCCCATAGAGCCACTTCAAGAGATTATCCCTACAAAGTAATCTTCACAAGTTTATACATTCCCTGCAATTTCTTCAGCAGATCGCTCGGGCAGATAAAAGAGTGTAGCCTTTCTCCCCAATGATATTACCCATCCACGGAATCCCGATCATTACAGTTTACAAGGATTCTTCTCCCCAGCTAAGTCTTCAAAATTGTAAAGGCCCTTGCAAACTACTGTACTCCAATAGAGCTCATTCTCCTCAGCAAAGAGTTCCCTTTAGCAGGACATTTTTCCATCAACAGGGTTTATTTCTCCAACAGGGTTTATCTCTCCAATAGTTTATCATCTTTCAGATACAATTCAGATACAATCTAGATATATATTCATTCTAACACTCATTTCAGGCTCTCTTCTAGATACAGTGCAGATACGATCAAGATACAGATCCATTATGATACACATTCAGTACATCTTTTAGATACGGTTCAGATATAGTCCAGATATGGATATCATTCTTATACCCATTCAATATATCTTCAAATACAATCAAGGCTTAGATTTATTCTGACACTCCCCATCTTGAGTCTGATTTTACCATAAATCATCGGCTAAAATCCTCTCCCCAGTGAAGTTGCTACTATCCCCAGAGAGTTTCTACTGAATCTAAAATCTGATCAGACGTCAGTCAACCTTATCCTCCTCAGACGAGCTGGAAGGTTATCCACCTCTTTTATCCCTAATAAGGGTATACAAAGAATTATAACTCCCCATTATAGAAAAGAACAACCAATGTTCCCAAACTCTTTTCCCCAAGCAGGAATTAACATTCTCCAACAGAGTTTCCTCAAGCAAAAAAGCAGAAATCAATGTTCCCCATTGGATTTTTCCTCAAACAGCAAGCAGGAATCCCCAACGGAAACAATCTCCAGAAGATTGAAGATTACATATACTCTTCATCCACAAAAACAGTCTTGGATTTACTTTCCCCAGACGAAGATGTTACTCAAGTTTACAAATGCACTTCAACAAAATTCCACATTCATACATCATTTACAAAATACCATAACATATGCATACGAAACACATATAGCACAATCTCATTTATTTTGAGAACATGATTACGTAATGCATTTCATACATCATGACATTGCATACAACTGACTCTTTACCTTTTCAGGAAAGATCAGTCAACAAATATCATCAACTGACATCTACTGGTTCAGTTTAAACCGACCCATGATTTATCCTGATTCGTTTCCAGTAGACACTTTCTCTGGTTCAGTTAAGTTGACCCTAAGATTTTTTCTTATTCGTCTCCAGTTAAAGATAATTCAAGATATTTGTTGGTTCAGTCTAAATCGACCAACAATTTATTCTGATTCATTTTCCGGTAGACTTCTTTCTCTAGTTCGGTTAAATTGACCCTAAGATTTTTCTAATTCGTCTACAATTAAAGATAATTCAAGATATCTGTTGGTTCAGTCTAAATCGACCAAAGATTTATCCTGATTCGTTTACCGGTAGACTTCTTTCTCTGGTTTAGTTAAATCGACCCTAATATTTTTTTGATTCGTCTCTAATTAAAGATAATTCAAGACCTCTGTTGGTTCAGTTTAAATCGACCAATGATTTATCCTGATTCATTTCTGGTAGACTTCTTTCTCTGGTTCAGTTAAACCAACCCTAAGATTTTTATGATTCGTCTCCAGTTAAAGATAATTCAATACCTCTGCTGGTTCAGTTTAAATCGACCAATGATTTATTCTGATTTGTTTTCCAGTAGACTCTTTCTCTGGTTCAGTTAAATCGACCCTAATATTTTTCTGATTCGTCTCCAGTTAAAGATAATTCAAGACATCTGATGGTTCAGTTTTAAATCGACCAATGATTTATTTTGATTCGTTTTCCAGTAGACTCTTTCTCTGGTTCAGTTAAATCGACCCTAAGATTTTTCTGATTCATCTCCAGTTAAAGATAATTCAAAACCTCTGTTGGTTCAGCTTAAATCGACCAATCATTTATCATGATTCGTTTCCGGTAGACGCTTTCTCTAGTTCAGTTGAATCGACCCTAATATTTTTCTGATTCTTATCTGGTTAAAGATAATTCAAGACCTTTGCTGGTTCATTTTAAATCGAACAATAATTTATCCTGATTTGTTTCCAGTAGAGACTTTCTCTGGTTCAGTTAAATTAACCTTGGGATTTATTCTGATTCTTATCCAGTCAAAGACAATCAAGGACATCTACTGGTTCAGTTTAAGTCGCCCAAAGGTTTATTTTGATTCTTTTTTCCAGTCGAAGTCAACAATTACTTTGGATGGCATCTATAAGCCCATCTCTGATGATTCTCTGTCACCTCTACAAATGGAATCTATAAGCCCATTCTCGATACAATCAACCAACGACGTCACTTCTCGCACAGGCGAGTGCAAATTTCTCGGCACTTAAGTGTTCAATCATCTTCTACCTTCAAGTCACGAATGGCGGACATGCCAATCTAAATCTTCAGGTTTAAGAAGATTGAACAGGGGAAGCTGTTCTACCCTAAAATTTGCTCTCCCTTATTTCTCAAAGACATTATTTCAAAGCTTCTCAAACACTCAAGACACCTAAGAGTTGACCAGTCAATTCACCTCCTAAGCCCAAAGATTTACAATTAGGGTTTGGAGTCTCTCAAAGAAATTTGGCTTGAAAAGGTCTGAAGTGGCTCCCATGGTTCTTCATAGTTCCTCAACAAGGTCCATGTCAAGTTTCAAGCCCTACATCACAAGTTTGCTCAATCAATGGCTCGGATGATTGAAAGTCAACTGTATTGATCAAAAAGTCAAATGTGGTCAACATACAGTCAAACTTCAAGATTTTTGGTCAACATCAACATTTTGAAGTTATATTCATCATTTGATCAAGGGTTGATCATGATTCCCCAAGGAAAGCTCAGAAATCATCAAACGTCAAGATTTGTTAAATTAGGGTTTCCTTAGGAGAAGTCAACTGAACTTTGACCAGGCATAACTTTCACATGCTTCATCAACTTTTCCCCAACCAAAGCTTATTCTAAAGAAAATTCAATTCTCTACAACTTTGATTCTATAATCAAGTCCAAAAAATGCTTCATTTGGAAGATATGATCTCATACATTATAGGTCATTTTCAAAAGTCAATAAAAAACACTTTTTGTAAAGGCAACTTACATTAAGATAATATCTTCAAAAGCAAAAATGATCAACATAGATATTGTAGAGGACATATTGGGCTTTCCAAAAAGTCCAATATCATCATTAAAAGATGAAAATTGATCAAGTTATGGTTTGCACAAGTTGGGAAATTTTGTGAAAATGCATGAAGTCAACTTTGAGCAAAATTGCATTTTTATGTTACTGGACCAAACTTTTAGGGTTCAGACATGTTCATGACATACCCAAGGACCTATAAACCTATCCATGCACTATTTTGATTTCTATTTCTATTTATTTGAATTTTTATTCATTTAAATATGAAATAAATCAAATAAAAAGAAAACCTAATGGACTAAGCTTGCAAGGACTATGGGTTGGGCTCTATGAGGCCCATTAACTCGTGCAAGATACATGCAAGTGAACAGGTTCATGCAGCAAACTCAAAATGGCAAGAATATCCTAAGTTAGGCAATTTTTCAAATTTGATTCTTGTCATGAAACCAAGGTTAATGCCTTTATCTTTTACCATGTTTGTTAACCCTCGCCTTCCCTCTATAAATACACCATTGCTAGCCTAAAATAAATGCAGAGGTTGCATAGAAAAGCCATACGAAATTCTCAAAAATTCCCTCAAAGTTGCAAAATCTGAAACTCTCACCTCCTGCCTCTCACAAGCCAAACAAAGGATCCATTCATTCCCCTGAGGTTCCCAGGAGTTGAATCAGGCTCGTAGTCAAGCTCCTCCACGTCCAGAACTCTTATATCCAATCATCATTGTTTTGGTATATTTCCTTGAATCCAATCTTGTTAAAAATGTATTGTTAATCGATTTAATGTTTACATATGTGTTTATAGCAATGCATAAGATAGGTTTGACGTAATGCATATGAGCTTTAAGACTTAGAACACAGGTTTCCATTGCTAAGGTTTTAAAGTTATTAAGCATCGATTTGTGCGATACAGGCTGTTTCAGATCGAACCAATTCCATAGTTGAACTTGTAGCATGTGATTCAGGGGGGGGGGGGGGGGGGGGGAGGTCGAGCCTTGGATATTAATTTTGTTGTTTTTGCATATTCATAATTTTGGATGGTATGAGGGAACGACCGGAGTTTGACTCTAGCGCCCTTGATTTGGTTGAATTCGTCCAAAGGATTGCATGGCCAAATAATTATTCCTGATTCGCCCATTCAAATGATCATGGCCCACTTAATGCACGTGCAGTTACTGATCTGGATTTGATTTTCGTTTCATATTATGTTGTTTTGTTTTAACTAATGTAATGAATGAACAGATTGGCCTAGCGGTAGAGACAACGTGCGTAAGGAACTCTCATGTGCAAGGGCAGGGGTTCGATCCCTGCCTCTTGCATTTTATTTTTTTCTAATGTTTTCTTACAAATTCAATGCAATACTTCTCAGTACGCCTACCATACGCCTTCAGCTTTCAGTCATCAGATCCCCACAAGGCCAGATCCAGCGCCCTGGAATTTTTCCCCATGGTGCACCCCCAGGAGCCACGATTCACAAGATCAGGTGCAGCCTTGGGCCTCCCCCTTTGGGCCTGAATCGTTTTTTACAATTCACCCCTCCCCCCTTTTTTGCTACTTCAACGCAGGCCCATCAAGTTTTCTTTTATTGTTTTTCTTTTATTGTTTTTTCTTTATTTGGTTTTAATTAACATTTTTTTAATCAGTTTATTTTAATAAAATCATAAAAATCAAAAATCACAAAAAATAATTAGACTTAGATTTTTATTAATTAAAATTAATTTTAATTAATTGTTTAATCAATTTTTTCTTAATTAATTAAGTTAATTAGAATTAGGGTTTTCTTCAATTTAATTTAACTATTTTTCTAAGCAAAAAAATGCAAAAACAACAAAAATATTTATTTTCTTACTGTTTAGAAATTTCTAGGGTTTTATCTTCTCCGTGCGTTTATTCATTTTGCTCGCGTTTATTTTCACAAATATATTGTAACTGTACATGGGATGTAATAGACTTTAAACTAGGACCTTTTACTTTTTATCCCCCATTTTTTGGTTTGTAATTCCCCCCATCCCCGAAGCGATGTAATAGTGTAGTTTAAATTCTGCATTTTTACTTTCCGCACTTGTATATATTTAACTGCTAGATGTATGCTAATAGGCTTGTATGGGAAGACTAAAAGCAAATGCTAGACAACCTAACCTCGAGACTAATAACTGAAACAAAACACACTTCACACACGCGCACCTCTAAGGTACCTCCACTTGTTGCCTTCAGAAAAATAAACAGTCATGTCCCTCGAATGTGGGACGCTTTAGCAAAGACCCTTCGGTTAAAAGATCGTAGTCCCTCGATGACTCTTTCGATGCTGCCTTCGGTAAACGATCTAGTCCCTTACGATAAAATTGCTAAAGTGCCCTACGAGTTGCCTTAATGATTGTATGATGACCTGCGCTTGTCCCTCAAACATCCAATGATAGGGATATCTAGTGACTAATAGTAGGATAGCACTATCTAAAGGAAAAGAGGAAAAGAACAAAAGATATTTCGAGTAGGTAAACCGCTTATAGTTGCTTGCTCACAAAAACAAACTTTCACACATACACAAACTCTTCTCTAAAAAAAATTCAAAGACAAAAAACTTTGTATACATTCTCAATGATACGAGAAACATTACAAAGTTCACCATTCTAAGGCATCTTTTTTTCAAAAATATTTTCACACCCACAACACAAAGCATTTTCAAAGTGAGCTAGTAACTAAGAGCCCGTAGATAACTACGGATGGAAAGGGTGCTAACACCTTCCCTTTCCATAACCAACCCCCCCTTACTCAGAAAATATTCTCAAAAGGTCTTTCCTGTTCTTTTTACCCTTTCTTTTATTGGATAAAAGAAAAGTTGGTGGCGACTCTTGCTAACCGCAACATTTGCGATAAAAATGCAAAACTAGTAAAGTCAATTCTCCCACCGTATTACACCCCCGAACTCAAAAAATTCTCAAAGGTCTTTCTTGTTCTTTTCACCCTTTCCTTTATTGGATAAAAGAAAGGTCATTGGCGACTCTTGTTATCCACAACATTTGCGATAAAATGCAAAACCAAAAGTTAGTTCTCCCACCGTATTACAGAACTGGCGACTCTGCTGGGGACAATGAAACTAAAAGTAGGGTTACCTTAACAGATATATCACCTTTATTTATTTACTTGTTTGCTTTGAATGTTTTACATTTCGGTTTATGCTTGGGTTTATTTCTTTTATAGATCCTATACCCGAATCTAGGAGCATTTTAGGTAAGTACCAATAGATCGTGAAAATTGTACGGTATAGACCGATATGGTTGAAGCGATGGCTATATTAGTGTGACACATTGGTTTATGTTGGTGTCCCTTGAGTCAGTCAAGGAGAATGTTGGGCTGCCGCATGGTGCCATAAGCACTAACTAACCTTAGAATCTTAGTTGACATAACTTAGCCATTAGAAGGTAGTGAGATGGCTGGCTTTGGTGCAGACTGAAGTTGGTTGATACTCGATGCTACACTCATTGAGATTGGACTCTCAAAATATTTCGATCGCAAATCAGATGCTTGTGCTGAAACAATGCATGAGAGAAAGATCAGTGATATTGAGACTCTTAGAACCCAATTACTTCTTTTAGGATAGGTTGAGCCAACTAAAACTTCAAGAGGGTACTTACCTACAAACTCCATGCAAGCCTAAACCTAAGGCCTTGTGTGTTTTGTTTGTGTTTGATTAATTTTTCAAACATGACATCATGACATCATTATACATATCATTTTCACTAACCATTTCAAGGGCCTAGGGATTTATCTTTGCTCTATTTTTCAGGTTATGGCTTCCGCTCGCAGAAACACTATCCAAATCAGTTTTGTAATGATACCTTCTCAACTTAAGGAGTTAGTCTCAAGGGTTCCCGGAAGTTCTTCATTCATCAAAAGGCATGGTTGACTACTTATTTTGGTTACCTCGGGTTTTGAAGAAGACATGATGAGTGTTTTATTCCAGTTCTTTGATCCCACACATCACTGTTTCACATTTCTAGATTATCAGTTGGCACCCACAATGGAGGAGTTTTCTTAATTACTGGGAGTACCTGTTCTCAATTAAATACCTTTCACCGGTTTAGAGAAAGATCCACGACCTAAAGAAATTTCATCAGCCTTACATCTGAAGCGATCTGACATTGTATCTAATTGGGAAACAAGAAGTGGAGTCAAGGGTTTTCTTGCTAAGTTTTTGTTAGAGAAGGCTCGATTGTTTCTTGATGCTATGAGTTTTCAAGATTTCGAAGAAATCTTGGCTTTGTTTATCTATGGTTTGGTGCTATTCCCTAATCCAGACCAACTCATAGATGTGAGCGTCATCAAAATATTTCTTTCCCGTAACCCTGTGCCTACTTTGCTCGGAGACATTTTGCATTCTCTTCACACTCGTGATATGGGGAAGTGAGGGACTTTTATGTGTTGCAATCCTTTTCTATCTAGGTGGTTTATTTCACACCTTCCCTAATAAGTATTGAGGAATGAACAGGGTTTGAGGTGGTCTCAAAGGATGATGTCGCTTTCTAATTTAGATATCTATTGGTGTTCCCAATCGCTGGAAGATGTTACTATCATTAACCGCTGTGGGGAATTACCTAATGTTTCACTCCTTAGATTTAGGGGAGGTATTACTTACAACCCTTCTCTGGCTCTATGACAATTTGATTATGCTTGAAGAGATGGTCCTCATGATGCACTTATCTAGGGTATTGTGTTCGACTACGAAAGTGATCCTCAAGGTTACCGTCAAAGGTTTATACGTGCTTGGGGCATGGTAAACAAGATTGATAACAATACTTTAGGACAAAATAACTCCATCCCTCTGGAGCCTTATCTCAAATGGGTATGAGCTCGCGCTCAAAACCTCATGATGTCATATCCAACTGTTCTATCGGTGATCATAGAGCCTATTGTCGAAAGAGACGTTTCTCGCACCATCCTCCATCCATACATTCCCACTGACCTCAAAGAATTGCAGAAGTCTTGGATTCAACTCAAGGAAGAATGGGACACTTTTGAAGCTCAATTCTATGCAAGTGAAAAGAAAGTGTTGAAGCTCACAAAGCAACTTCATGAAGAGCGAAATCTTACTGCATACATCGACATGAAGAGGAAGCGTTTGTGGGATACTTGAGTCTTAGGTTTAAGGAGTTTATATTGTTGTCTCCTTGAGACCTTTTTGCTTTTCATTGTAAGCCTAAGAAGGCAGTTGTAACTTTGAACTTATTAATGAATCTTTGTTTCTGTTTCCTTTTGGTTAGAAAATTTAAATCTCCTAAAGTCCTTGAAAACGTTGCATCCACATATCATGCACCATTTCATAAGCAAGTTTTCCAATACATGTTTCCTCATTTATTTACTATTTATTTCAGTATAAGATGGCCCTCGAACAAACTGTCAAGGATCTCCAAACTCAGGATGCACAATTTCAAGAGACTCTTTTGAATCTGGCCAAAGAGTAACAAGAGATGATGGCGCTTCTCACCACGAAACAAAAGACTAAGAAGCAGGTTGTTATCCTCAATATGGGAAGAAGATTCAAGGGTCCTGCTCAACCAGTTCAAGATGTTTCCTCTGAGGAAGACGAAAACCAAGAGGATGATGGAAGAAGAGTCAAGGGTGAAGATAGAAATAATCATGTTTCTGAGGATGAAGACTACTCTGACGAATAGTATCCTCCTGCATATGACAAATACAAGCAGTTAGAAGACCGACTCAAAGATGTGGAAATCCATAAAGTGCCTGGATTATATTTTAGGGAGCTAGGTCTGATTCCAGGGGTGGTCATCCCTCATAAATTTAAGTTCCCTATCTTTGCTAAATATGATGGGGTCTCTTGTCTCACACTTCATTTGAGGTCGTATGTTCGAAAAATCCAACCGCATATTGCTGACCGAAAATTGTGGGTCCATTTCTTTCAAGAAAGTTTGTCTGGTAATAAACTTGAATAGTTCTATCAGCTCGAAGGAACTAACATTCACACTTGGGAAGACTTGGATGATGCTTTCTACAAGCAGTATCAATATAATATTGACCTGGCGTCGACTCGTGTACAATTGTAAAACATGTCCATGGGCTCGAATGAAGGGCTCAAGGAGTATGCCCAAAAATGGAGAGATCTAGCTGGAAGGGTGCAACCTACTTTGACTAACCTGGAATTGGTGGATATGTTCATGGGCACTCTGACAGGTCCATTCTTTAATTTGATGATTGGGAGTTCTTCATCAAGGTTTACTGAGCTGATTCTGACTGGAGAACAAGTTGAAATGGTATCAAGAGCGGGAAAATTTCGATGGCTGCAAATTCTATTATTGTGAAGAATTCGTTCATTGGTAAAAAAGAAACCAATGTTGTCTATGGCAAGAAAAGTTGTAGTAAAAATGATCGCCATCAATCTGTGGGGGCAGTGTTGATCATTAATCTGACGCTTGTTCAACAACAACAAGGCAACAACATAGGTCAGACGCTTCGAGGAGGCAGTTCACCAGGATTAATATGCCATTGGCTCAAGCACTGCAACATTTGTTAAAGGCTGACCTCATAACACTATGGGATCCTCCTCCTAACACCAACACATCCTCTCTAAAGTATAATCCAAATGCGAAGTGTGCCTATCATTCGAACAGTCCTGGGCACAACACCAACAACTGTTGGGCCCTGAAAAACAAAATTCAAGATATGATCGATAACAAGGAAATTGAGTTTGACCCTCCAGAGACTCTGAACGTGATTACTGCTCCTATGCCGAAGCATGAAAAAGGCATAAGTGTTATTGAAGACGTTATGTATGTTACTTCCATAAGTTATATGGTTACTCATCTCTCAACAGTCAAGAAGAATTTGCTACAAGTCGATTCATTTCCGGGTTGTGTTAAAGAATGTTATTACTGTGCAGTTCAACCTAATGGTTGCGGGTTACTAAAGGAAGGCATTCAACGCCTGATGGATGAACATGTAATTTTGATTGAGAAAGTTCTGTATGCTGAGAATTAGTGCCGAGATTTGTATGTCATATCTGGTACTCCTTTCAAGATCACTTCCAAGGGTCCTGTAAGGATTACAGCCAATCTAAAAGCTACTTCCTTAATCATTACAAAACTTGGGCCCATCCCATATTGCACGGAGAAGGCTACTCCATGGAATTATGGGTATGACGTCTATTATCATGGCATTAAACAAGAGTTGTCTGACGAAGATGATGAAGAGGTTGATCCCAATATTAATAATATTAGCAAAATTACTAGAAGCGGAAGGATTTTCTCCCCGAAAATCTCTCCACTTGTTCAAGTCACAGTTACCAAGACAACTTTTGAAGCTCAAGGTAAAGAGCCAATGACAGAGCCTGCCCAGATGAAGGAACCAAAAGAAACCACAGTCAAGGATACCTCTGGACAAGAAATGGAAGAGGTTTTGAAGATCATTCGTAGAAGCGATTACAAAATTTTTGAACAGCTGGGACATACCATGTCCAAAATCTCCATGCTATCTTTACTATTGTGTTCTGAAGCCCATGCACAAGCTTTAATGAAATTTTTGAAGACTGCCCATGTACCATAAGAGATTTCTTCCGATCAATTTAGAAGATATGTTTCTAGCTTAACGAATAACAGTGGTATAGGTTTATCTGATGCTGACCTGACTCCGAAGGGGAGAAATCATAATAGGGACATGTATGTCTCCATTGAATGAAGGGGCACTACATTGGCTCATGTATTAGTTGATACTGGATCTTCTCTGAATGTCCTGCCAAAGGGAGCTCTTGACATACTGGATTGTGAAGGGGTTATGCTGAAACCCAGTGACATCATAGTTCGAGCCTTTGACGGATCAAAAAGAGTGGTACACGGAGAAGTGGACCTCCCGATCAAAGTGGGTTCACAGATCTTTGAATCCACCTTCTATGTAATGGATATCCGGCCAGCCTATTCTTGTCTACTAGGACGCCTCTGGATCCATGGGGCAGGCTCTGTTACCTCCATCTTGCACCAGAAATTAAAATATCATGTGAAAGGGAAGATTGTTACTGTTTGTGGAGAGGAGGAGTACATGGTCAGCCATCTGAATTCATTCTGGTATGTAGAAATGGACCGTGAATTCACCGAGACCCCCTGCCAAGCTTTTGAAGTAATTTCCCATGCTCCTATTAAAGATGTTTCTGGAATTCCAAATACTACCAGGGTTCTGCACAAGATTTATTCCTTAAAAGATGCCAAAGCAACTATAGAAGAAAGTGGTTGTACAATTTGGGATTAGCTTCCTGATATCCCCTACAAATCTGATAATTTTGGTTTGGGATTTACTGTAGAGGGTCAAAGGGTTGTTCGTCGCGCTTGTGCTGGAAGACCTCCATTCTGTATCAGCAACAATGGAGTCAATGCTATAGAGGATGCTGATAGTGATGGTGACTTCGATAGCTGGATAATTCCTACCATTGGCAACGGGCTCAACAACTGGAAGGCGAAAGACATCATCTCAATCTCCTTTAGTCAAGAGTAATAGTTATTTTTGTTTTATTGCTTTAAGAAGTTTGGTTATGTAATTTATTTTTTTAAAAAAACAATGACTTTAAAACCTTATGTCTTACCCGGGGCACAATGGTTCATTTGTTAAGGATTGTCATTCCATATGTTATATTTTCGTTTAATGAAAACATTGGACGTTTTGCATTCAAATTTTGCGCTCTCTATCTTTCTTTTTACTTTATTGCACTTTCAAATAGCTATGTGTTCTTACACACACCCACACACTACATTGCAGATCCACATCCACTCTGGATCTCGTTGATAACGATTCTGCTGTTGTCGCTTATGACTGAAAATACGATCTGCCAAGCCGGGGATGAAGGTGAGGAAGATTGTGAAAAACCCGGAGAACTTGTCAGACTCTTAATACAAGAATAAAAGGCTATCTAACCGCACCAAGAGCCGATCGAAGTGGTAAACTTGGGTTCTGAGACAGACATAAAATAGGTCAAGATATGCGCCAACTTAGAGAGTAGTATCAAGAACAGGTTGATTCGGATGTTGCACGACTATGTTGAGGTATTTTCTTGGTCATACGAAGACATGTCAGGGCTCAATACTGATATTGTGGTTCACCTTCTGCCAATGAAAGATGGTTGTTCTCCGATTAAACAGAAGGTTCATCGCATGCATCCCGAGATGTCAGAGAAAATCAAAGATGAGGTTATGAAACAATTCTAAGTAGGGTTCTTAGCAGTGACATCATATCCTCAGTAGGTTGCTAATGTTGTTCTGGTACCAAAGAAATATGGCAAGGTATGTATGTGTGTAGATTACAGGGATCTGAATAGGGCGAGCTCCAAAGACGACTTTCCACTTCCATATATTGATGTTTTGGTCGACAACACCGTTCAACACAAGGTATTCTCCTTCATGGATGGTTTCTCGGGTTATAATTAGATCAATATGGCGCCTGAAGACATGGAGAACACCACCTTCGTCGCATAGTGGGGTACTTTCTGTTACAAGGTTATGCCTTTTGGGTTGAAGAACGTCAGGGCAACTTATCAACGGTCCATGGTAGCTTTATTTCACGACCTGATTCACCACCAGATAGAAGTCTACATCGATGATGTGATAGCAAGGTCACAAACTGAAGAAGAACATCTTGATCATCTACACAAGTTATTTGAAAGACTGAAGAAGTACAAACTAAGGCTAAATCCGAACAAATTCACTTTTGGGGTGAGGTCTGGAAAACTCCTAGGTTTCATCGTCAGTGGTAAAGGTATTGAAGTTAATCCCGCAAAAGTTAAAGTTATTCAAGAAATGTTGGCTCCCCGTACTGAGAAGGAGGTCAGAGGTTTCTTAGGACGACTAAACTATATTTCCTGATTCATTTTTCATTTGACTGCTACTTATGAGCCAATCTTCAAGCTGTTGAAGAAAGATCAAGTAGTAAAGTGGAACAATGATAGTAAAATAGCCTTTGATAAAATCAAGGAGTACTTACAAGAACCTCTGATTCTGATGCCACCAGTTGAAGGAATACCTTTAATCATGTACTTAGCAGTGCTAGAGAATTCAATGGGGTATGTGTTGGGGTAACATGACGAGTCTGGTCAAAAAGAGCATGCAATATACTACCTTAGTAAAAAGTTTACCGATTGTGAAACAAGATATTCACTGCTCGAGAAAACTTGTTGCGTTTTTGCATAGGCTTCTCGTCGACTAAGACAATATATGTTGACTCATACTACTCTATTGATCTCTAAAATAGATCCCATCAAGTACATATTTGAGAAGCCAGCCCTATCCAGAAGAATAGCGCGATGGAAAATGATCTTAATAGAATACGACATTCAGTACACCACTCAAAAAGAAATCAAAGGAAGTGTATTGGCAAACCATTTGGCACATGTAGTTGTAGACGACTATTAGTCTTTGAATTTCGAATTCTCGGATGAGAACATCATGCTAATTACAGATTATGAAGAACCTAGACCGTATGAAGGACCTGAGTCAGGATCCGAATGGACTATGGTTTTTGATGGAGCTTCTAACGCACTTGGAAACGAAATTGGTGCTGTAATTATCTTTCCTCAAGGTTGCCATACACCTTTCACTACCAGACTTTGCTTTGACTGCACCAATAATATGGCTAAATATGAAGCATGTATCCTAGGAATTAAAGCTGCTATTGATCTGAGAATAAAGTTCTTAAGCGTATATGGGGACTCGGCCTTGGTAATCAGTTAGGTCAAGGGAGAATGGGATACAAAGCATCTGAATCTTATCCCTTACCGAGAACATGTGCTAACCTTGATTCGGTACTTCAAAGAGATTACTTTTGAGCATATCCCAAGAGAAGAGAATCAGTTGGCAGACACATTAGCTACCATGTCATCCATGTTCAAGGTCAGATGGGACAATGAGGCTCCCGGAATTACCATTGAAAGATTCGACGAACCGGCACACTGCTATGAAATTGACACCGATGGAGTAGAAGAAAAACATTGGTTTCATGAAGTGAGAAGGTACCTTGAAGATCAAGAATACCTTGAATATCAAGAATACCTTGAAGAGGCATCAATCAATGACAAGGAATTCCTTCGGAGGTTCTCGGCTAAGTTCTTCTTGAGCAATGGAATCTTGTACAAGCGTAATCATGATTCAACTCTGTTTCGCTGTATGGACAAGAAGGAAATAGAGAAAATTATAGAGGATATGAATGAAGGCATCTTTGGTACTCATTCCAGTGGACATACTATGGCTAAGAAAATCTTGAGAGCGGATTACTATTGGTCGACCATGGAAATCGACTGTCACCATCACTCGAGGACTTGTCATACGTGCCATATCTATGCCGATAAGGTTCATGTGCCTCTGGTTCCTCTGAATGTTTTGACTTCTCTGTGGCAATTTGCAATATGGGGCATTGATATGATCAGAGAAATAAAGCCTAATGCTTCTAACAGACATTGCTTTATTCTCGCCTTCATTGACTACTTCATAAAATGGGTTGAAGCAGCCTTGTCCGCCTCTGTTACCAAGAATGTGGTCGTCAGGTTTATTAAGCATAATCTCATCTGTTGGTATGGCATCCTCGAGAGAATCATCACAGACAATGGTACTAATCTCAACAACACTATGATCACTGAACTCTGCATGCAATTCAAAATCAAGCACCACAACTCTTCTCTGTATCAACCAAAGATGAATGGCACAGTGGAAGCCGTCAATAAGAATATTAAGAAGATCATACAAAAGATGGTCGTGACTTACAAAGACTGGCACGAGATGTTACCATTTGCTCTTCATGGCTATCGCACTTCAGCATGAACATCAACTGGGGAAACCCCATTCTCTCTGGTTTATGGTATGGAAGTTGTCCTACCAGTCGAAGTTCATATTCCTTCTTTGAGGATTATGAAAGATGCAAATTTAGACGAAGACGAGTGAAGATGTGAAAAACACAAGAAGGGGGGTTGAATTGTAAAACTTAAATCAAATGCTTAGACAACACTGTATTTTTATCCTGGTTCGTTTGATCTCAAACTACTCCAGTCCACCCGTCAAGGTGATTTCTCCTCTCTCCAACGAGGTCTTAATCCACTATATTCAAAGGATTACACAGCTACTTTAACAACTGTTAAAGCCTTCTTGAGTATAACCACAAACCAGTTTATCTCAAGGAAATCTCTTACAAATTATGAATAATGATGTGTTTAACGTTTTCTAATAAAACTATATATCACAACTGTGATAATACACAATTTAAGCTTAGAGATAAAAATGAATTTGCTAAAGCGTTTGAGTAAGCGTGGTTTGAAGGCTTGGAAAATTATGCGTGCATGCGTATATGATAGACGTGGTCTTTTCCCACACAGACTTGTTTAAATAGCCAAGGTAGAGATACGTTGTCCATAAAGCACTTTCAATGATAATAACGCACTTTCCTTTTTGAGAAGATCTTGTCTTGAATAAATCTGTTGGCAATTAATCTGTCTTGAATGCTTAGTAACGCTTCAGAGTCTTCTTTACTTTTAACTTATGCTGACGCTTCTGAGTGCTGATGACTTGGTAAGGATCTTTGATCAGAGTCAGAGTGTATATGTAATGCGCGGATTTTGGTCATCAAGCTTCAGCGTATGATCTGGTAGCTTCAGCGTGTAGCACATGTTATTGATCTTCTGATGCTGACATATTACTGAACTTCTGATGTTGATGCTGATGTTGATTCCATCGGAACTTCTGTATATACAAAACATAATTTTAAGCAGCATTTTTGTCTTATATATAAATCTTAAAATTTATTTATTCTTTGTATTTTGTTATCATCAAAACTGTAATTAAGGGTTGTAGAATCAAACTATGTTCTAACAACAAGTGGATTCAGACCAGGCTAGACCGGTTGAGTATGATTGACAAAAAGAGGCTTGTGGCTGTCTGTCACGGCCATATGTATCAGAAATGTATGATCAAGGCATTCAATAAGAAAATCAGGCATCATGTATATCATGTTAGTGACTTGGTAATGAAGCGCATCATTTTACCGCAAGGTGATCCCAGGGGCAAATGGACTCCCACCTACGAAGGGCCATTTGTTGTCAAGAAATTATTTTTGGGTGGTGCTATGGTACTAACCACCATGGACGGTGAAGATTTCCTGCATCCTGTGAATGTGGACATAGTCAAAAGATACTACGCATGAAAACGACCCGTTAGGTTGAATGGCCTAGGCAAAATAAGGGCATCCCAGCAAACCTAAAGGGTTCAGGAAAAAATTAGGGATATATATATATATATATATATATATATATATATATATATATATATATATATATATATATATATATATATATATATATATATATATATATATATATATATATATATATATATATATATATATATATATATATATATATATATATATATATATTGTACACTCGGCAAGTTGAAAACCTGAAAAGGCGGCTTGGGCAAGAAAGGGTATCCCAGTGGACTGAAAACCCAAAAGGGTGATCCAGGCAAAAGTTAGGGATTAAAAGCGTATGATTATGTCCCATTGGATCACTTACTGTAAGCTTTATTATCAAAGTCAAAGTTAAAATGATACAGATCAATTCAATCGACTTCTTCTGGCAGCAAGGGATGAGATGTTCAAAGACATAAGGGCAATAGCGGAGTTGGAACCCAACGAGATCGTTTCCACATAGCTATATATTTTGTTTTCACTTTGTATTCTCTTCATTTCATGACAATTTCCTCTTACTAGGATTTATGTCTCTTTGTATTAAATCGCTTGTTTATAGGCAAACTATCAATATAAATACACCCTAAATATTTAAACTTTTGTTTTTAATTTTTTTTTGTTTTGTTTGAAAAAACATCCAATGACTAAAATTGAATGAACATATTGTGATACGGTGGGAGAACTGACTTGAGGTTTTGCGTTTGTTTTCGCAAATGTTTCGGTTGAGCAAGAGTCGCCACCGACTTTTTATTTTATCCTAAGGAAAGGTTTAAAAAGCACAGCAAAAACCTTTGAGATGTTTTCTTGGGTTCGGGGAATAGATTATAGAAAGGGAAGGTATTAGCACCCTTTCTATCCATGGTTATCCATGGGCTCTTAGTTACTTGCTTAGATCAACTTGCCTTAATTTTCAATTGTTTGAAATGGTGCTTTGTGTGTGTGTGGGTTTGAAAATGTTTTTGAAAAGAAGCCAATGTGGTGGCAACCTTTGTAATGATCTATGTTGTGATGTATACAAAGGTGTATGTCTTTTGAAAAGGTTTTCAATGTTTTTGAAAGTTGTAAGTGTAGTGATGTGTGGTTTGAAAAATAGGCAAGTGTTTTGTTTTGCAAGTTTGATTCAAGTAACTAAGAGTTTGTCTACTCCTAAATTTCTCAAAGATTTCTCCTATGTCTTTAACCCTTTTAACAATTTTGTTCCACCATTGCATTTGGTGGACAATCTTGTGTTAGGATGTGAAAAGGACGGGCGCGGGTCATCGTTTAGACCATAATTGCAATGGTGCCAAGTATCTTTGGGCAACGTTTTCTTTAAGGGACTTGATCATTTTTTAGGCAACTTTTGAAAGCGTCATCGAGGGACTATGATCATTTGAATTGTTTTTTTTTTTTTTGCCAAAGATACCTAACATGCAATATGGCCCATTATTTGAAGGCAACAAGTGGAGTACCCTAGGGGTGCAAGTTTGATTAGTGTTGTCCATTTTCATGCTTGTTTATCTTGAATTTTAGGTCGAACTATTTTTGTTGTTTTTGATTTGCATACAAACCCTAATTCTAACATGGCATATTTAGAAAGCAATAAAGTGCGAAAAATAAAGTTCCTAAGTTATTACAACACAATATATGGGAAGGGGGGTACAAATATTCAAATGGGGGGTATTTTGACAAGGAATTTAAACCTAACTATTACATCAAAATTGAATTATACAAATTATTTAATATACAATAATTAAAAAAAATGAGATAAATATGCAAGATGCAAAAAATGATTTTTATATGTATAAAAAAAATGTTTTTTTATATGTCAAATAAACAAAAATAAAAAGGTTTAATTTTTGGATTTTTTAGGTTTAGGGTAAAACCCTAATTTTGTTAAACAAAATGTATTAATTATATAACATATGCAATATTTATTAGTTATGTACAAAAAATAAATAAAAAGAAGTATATTTGTCAAAAGGTATTTTTAATGTTAAATATTAATAAAAATAAAAATGTATATATTTTGTATTTTTATAATCCTAAATATACTAATATATATATATATATATATATATATATATATATATATATATATATATATATATATATATATATATATATATATATATATATGTATTTGTATTATTTACCAAATATATTGAATATATACAAAATAATAATATTTAATATTTATAAAAAAAAGTATATTTTTATTATAAAATGTTTTCAAGAGATAATATGAAATAAAAGTTAGAAAAATATGTTTGTATTATTTTTTTTAGCTATTTTAAATAATAGTATATAAGTATTTATTTATGTACAAAAACTAAATAAAGACTAATAAATATCAAAATAAATGCAAAAATTGTGGAAAACATGATTTTTTATATTTTTTCATACTTAAATAAAATATAGAAATAAAATCAAAAGGAAGAAATGGAAAATGATAAGTAAAAATCAAAATGGGTCAGGGGGGTTCAAAAGTAAAAGCAAGGTGCAAAAAGAAAAAACATTCCAGGCCCAGCCCAGAACCTATCTTTTTCAACCTCCAGCAAACCTTGTTCAAAAAAACGCGCGCTTGGTACATGGATTCAAACATCCTGATTCCTGGACTTTTAATGAAAACTCACAACACAAAAAATGTAAAGCATCATCTCACGAATTCATACATATAAAGAACATGATTTAACTCTCAGAAATGAGAGAGAATTTCTTCTCCCCCAATTCCTAACCTAGTTTTTGTTCCATGTTCAGACATAAAATTCTCATAGCACACATAACATAAATGAAAACTAATTACATGGGCATGTTCAGGGCTATGAATGTGACATAATTTCTTCACAAACCTAAAGCTAACAATGTCTGGATAGAGAGATACGAGTTCATGAACTTACCTGTTCAGTTGGAATCGTATCTGGTGATGGAGGTGCTTTCAATGCAAGGTGATGGTTGGTACAGCTTCCTTGATGTCCAGGGATGCTATTCCAAGCTTTAGTTTGCTTTGAAACCAAGTGAATCGTGTTATGGAACTTCAACTGCAAAAAAAGAAAATGAAAATGGTGATGTTGCTTGGGAGTGTTACAGGTCGTGTTTGAGGCTTGGAATAGTTTCAAGGGATGATGTGGGATATGTTTGAAGTGGTTTTAGAAAGAATGCATGAATGGATTGAGTTATGGAACTCAATCTACAGCAGGTACCCTGTTTGGGCAGTTTTAGGGTGATTCTGTATTTGAGAAGGCAATGGAGATGGTTGGCTCGTGTTTCAGCTTAGGTTTGATGATTATAAAGTGTTTGATAACTTTGCTTAAGCTCTGGTTCACAGGAATGGGAGTTGTGTGTTATTATGCTATGTTTCTTCAACTTTAAGCAACAAAGTGTCCACTTGAGTTTTAGACTGATAGAGGCCCCCCTAATGTGCTGCTAACCTTCCCCTTGATCAGTGTGTTTTATTCATAAACTTGTGCCAAAAGGATTTGCATTGTACTTGCTTGGATTGCTAATTGACATAAAGTTCTACTTTTGCAAAAATGGACATTATGCTTTTTCTATTTATGGCTTAGTTTTGCATACAATGCTTGAACACACAAAATAAGGTCTTGGCACAATGAGTTAGCATTAAATTTATGAGTGCAAAAGGGATATAGGACCTGTAATCAAGGAATGCAAGCTGATTTCAAAATGGCACAAGTGTATGAACATGTAAATTGGTCATAACAAAAGTGAGTTTTTCCCAACTTGCCAAATTCGATTCTCCCTAACCATGAGGTTGTTTGATGAGTTCTTGGACATTTTGGAAAGCTTGGAATGTGTACTACAATCCATCTTTGAAATGCAAATTGAAATTCCAAGTGGAAGTATGTGAAAAATGGTCTTGAAGTTAGGTAAAAACCTTGCCTAAAATAGGTCAAAATTTCTCTAAGTTAAGAATGGTTTGGTACCCTTGTTCCAAAAATTGTAACTTGAGCTACAAGCTTATTTTGAGGAAACTTTGTGAATCAAATTTGTATATTTTTCAATGGACTACAACTTTCATGTTTTGACTTTTCCTTGAATCCAAATAAATCTTGGTGAGAAAGTGGGGCAAAGTTGGGAAAAAATTAGGGTTTTTCATAACTTAGAAAAATTCTAAGTTATGAAAAATTCTCATTTCTAACCCTAATTTGCATTTTTTGATTTCTTGATGAACAAGTTTCATGATTTGGCATGTTTTGATGAAAAATGAATCTTGACACTTGATTTTGACCAAAAAGTCAAAGTTTGACTTTTCAGTATACAGTCAAATTTGATCAATTGACTGGGAAATTCAATTGTCAATCTTGTGCATTTGGGATCTTTTGAACTTGTTGAGTATGTCAAGACAATTCCATGGGGTCCTTGAGTCCATATGTGAGCTTGGTTTGCCATTGGCCAGGTCAAACAATCAAAAATTGCCTTTGTGCAGTCAAAACCCTAAAAATGACCATTTTGCCCTTTTGGTGATCTGATCAAATTTCTTGTGGAATTGTGATCCAAACTTGGTCAAATGGTCCATGTGAGTTCATAATGTTGATGTGGGTCAATTTTCATGAGATTTGACTGTTAATTGGCCACAGTTGACTTTTTCCCCAATACAGTTGATTTCTAGGTCAACTATCCAATTGACTGGGCAAAATTTGGAATCAAGACTTAAAACTTGGTATGGATAAACTTGGGAGTCTAACATGAATCATGAAAGTCATCTTAGGCATTTTAGGTCAAAATATCTTTGTGCAAACACAAATCCTAATTTGGGTCAACAGTGCAAGGAGAAGTCTTGAGCAGAGGAAACCCTAACTGGATCTTGAGCTCCAAGGGTCTTGTGATGAGAAAATGTTGAGAAAATGGGAGGGAAAATTTTGGGGTACAACTGTTGCCCCTGTTCAATCTTCTTGAACCTGAAGAGTTAGATTGGCAAGTTTGCCTTTCGTGACTCGAGGGTAAAAGGATATTGGACACTAGAGTGCCCGGAAATTTGCACTCGCATGTTGGAGTACCAGCAAATGTGATGTCGGGAATGGGCTTATAGATGCCATTTGGAGAGATGGTGGATAGGGAGATGGGCTTATAGATGCCATCTGAAGGCGTGACAGAACCTTGTCGGGAATGGGCTTATAGATTCCATTTGGAAGTGTTGATCGCATAAGAGATTCCTTAGCGAGAACTTGTGTACTTTGAGAAAGACAGATGTTTTCCTGGCTTGTTACAGGTGTTGATCTTCAATCTCTTCATGCAGACATGCCCTGGCTAGATACAGGTGTCGAATCTACAATCGGTTGCTCGCAGATATGCCCTGGCTGGATACAGGTATCGAATATGGAATTAGTCGTCAACAGATATGCCCTGGATGGATACAGGAATCGAATCTTCGAACTCTTCAGATGTGCCCTGGCTAGATACAGGAATCGAATCCGGAATTGTGACAGTTGATAGATATGCCCTGGCTGGATACAGGAATCGAATCTTCAAACTCTTCAGACGTGCCCTGGCTAGATACAGGAATCGAGTCTGGAAATAGTCGTCAACAGATATGCCCTGGCTGGATACAGGAATCGAATCTTCAAACTCTTCAGATGTGCCCTGGCTAGATACAGGAATCGAATCTGGAAACTGATCACTCACAGATGTGCCCTGGCTAGATACAGGAATCGAATCTGGAATTGTGACAGTTGAAAGTAGTTGTCTTTTGGGTTGTCTTTTTCCCTGAAAAGGCAAAACATCAGTTGTATGCAATGTCATGATGTATGAAATGCATGATGTCATGATGTTCAAAATGAGATAGTGTTGTATGCACTTTATCATGTATGTAAACAAGATGTGTGAAATGTTTATAAATGTATTTTTGTCTAGGAAAATAAATCCTTGACGATCGGTCGGGGAATTAAATCATGGGCTGACGTTGAAGAGTAGAGCTCTTTGCTTCCGCTGGGGATGATGGTTGCAAGAATACACCGGTAGGAGAAGATGACTATGTTGGGGAATAAACTTGTTGGAGAGATTACTCTGAGGGGAATTACTCTGTGGGAAGAGATACTTCGCTGAAGTTTGATGGGAGCTCCGCCGAGGATTTCAATGATGGACTCCGCTGGGGATAACAATGTTAAACTCCGCTGGGGATTCTGTTGATAAGTTATGTTGGGGAACTTCGATGAACTCCGCTGGGGATTGAAAGAACTTCGCCGAGGGCGATCTTCCGTGGCAATTAGCTGAGGATAACCCAGTTATAAGCCCTTGTGAGGAATAACTTTGAACAAAGCTCGAGAGAGACGTCCGTACTCTACATGGGACGAGCTTCCAGAATCTACTGGGGATATGAATTCCACTTTCCTGGGGAAACCTTCAGACTGTACTGGTAAATGGTTCCACTGGGGTGTCTGTATTCCGCCGGGGAACAATCTTAGATCAAGACTGCCGGGGATGCTTGCTAATGATTGCCTATACTCTGTTGGGGAATGTTGATATCTTCTGGGGCTACCCAACTTCCTTTAGGCTGACCGTAGACCAACTCTTCTGGAGGAGAGTATTGTTGACTTGCTAGGGGAACAGGGTGTCTATTATAGGGCTGATGATAGACTAAATCTTCTTTGTGAGGGTATTGCTGATTCTTGTCTTACTCTGTGGGGAGTTGAGATAACTTGGTCACATTCTTCAGTTGAATCTACATTGGTACCTTGGCGGACAAAGCAACTAGACTGCCTGGACAACTTTATATTGCCCCTACTTATGATGTCACCTGTAATTAGTCTTTTGTTTCATATGTAAGTATTTATGAATTAGCAATTTAATGTCAAATGCATATATCAAAAATGAACATTGGACGTTCTTCGCAAGACAAAACAGAAAAAGGAAAAACAATTGGCAATTTGTTTGGAAAAGTGAACTTGTATTGATTTTGAAATTTGCCTGTAAATAGGCGTTTTTTGTACAAGAGGCCGACGTCCTAGTAAGAGAACGCCGCCGAATAACATAAAGTTTATACAATTTTGAAAAGGAAACAAAACAGCTATGTGCACAATATTCCCACTGGGTTCCAACTCTGTTATCGCCTTTATGTCTTCAAGCGTCTCATCACTTTGCTGCTTAGTTGAAGATGAAGTTGTTTGATCTATGCCAAAGTCTGAGCCAGATAGTTGATGCCGAATTCTGGATGCAAAGTGATCCAATGAGACATAGTGTTACGCTTTATCCGTAACTTTTGCCTGGACCGCCCTTTCGGGTTTTCAGTCCACCGGGATACCCATTTTTGCCCAAGCCGCCTTTTCAGGTTTTCGACTTGCCGGGTGTACATATTTTTTTAATTTCATCCCTTATTTTTGCCCGAACCCTTTTGGTTCGCCGGGAAGCCCTTATTTTTGCCTAGCTATGTCAACCTAGCGGGTCTTTGATTCATGCGTAGTATCTTTTTACTATGTCTGCATTGGCGGGGTGAGGAAGGTCGTCACCATCCATGGTGGTTAGAATCATGGCTCCTCCTGAGAACACATGTTTAACCACAAATGGCCCTTCGTATGTAGGGGTCCATTTGCCCCGGGGATCACTTTGAGGAAGGATGATGCGTTTGATTACCAGGTCCCCAACTTGATACCCTTGTGGTCTGACTTTCTTGTTAAATGCCCTGATCATCCGTTTTTGATACGTCTGACCATGACAGATAGCAGTGAGTCTCTTTTCGTCAATTAGGTTTAATTGATTAAGTCGAGTCTGAATCCAGTCATCTTCACTCAAGCCTGCATCCTTCATTATTCGGAGAGAGGGTATCTGGACTTCAATCGGAAAGACTGCCTCCATGCCATAGACCAAGGAAAAAGGAGTTGCCCCGGTTGACGTCCTTGCTGAGGTACGGTACCCATGAAGAGCAAATGGTAACATTTCGTGCCAATCTTTGTAGGTCACTGTCATCTTCTGCACAATCTTCTTGATGTTCTTATTTGCTGCTTCTACAGCCCCATTCATCTTCGGCCGATAAGGAGAAGAGTTGTGGTGTTGTATCTTGAATTGCTCGCAGAGCTCAGTGATCATCTTGTTGTTAAGATTGGTACCATTATCCGTAATGATCCTTTCCGGGATGCCGTACCGACATATCAGGTTATGCCGAATGAAACGTGCCACGACGCTCTTGGTTACCGTGGCGTAGGAAGCTGCTTCTACCCACTTCGTGAAGTAATCAATCGCTACCAAGATGAAATGATGCCCGTTGGATGCCGTCGGTCGGATCTCGCCAATCATATCAATGGCCCACATTGCAAAAGGCCAAGGTGCCGTCAGGACGTTCAGAGGAACCGGAGGGATATGCACCTTATCAGCATAGATCTGGCATTTATGACAAGTTCGAGAATGTTGGTAACAGTCGGCTTCCATTGTGGACCAGAAATATCCTGCCCTGAGGATTTTCTTTGCCATGGTATGTCCACTGGAATGTGTTCCGAATGTACCTTCATGCAGCTCTGCCATGATCTTTTCTGCTTCAGTCTTATCTACACAACGCAGTAGAGTTGAATCATGATTTCGTTTGTAGAGAATGTCGTTGCTGAGGAAGAATTTTGCCGCAAACCTTCTCAGAAACTTCTTACCGTTGACAGACGCGCCTTCAGGGTATTCCTGAGCTTCCAAGTACCTCTTCACCTCATGATACCAGGGTTTCTCGATTACCCCTTCGGCCTCAAGATCGCAGCAGTATGCAGGTTCGTCCAACTTCCAGATAATGATTCGGGGAGCCTCATTGTCCCATTTGACTTTGAACATTGAAGACATCGTAGCTAGTGCGTCTGCTAACTGATTCTCTTCTCTTGGGAAGTGTTCAAAAGTTATCTCTTCAAAGTGGGGAAGCAAAGTCAACACATACTCCTTGTAAGGAATAAGATTTGGGTGTTTCGTATCCCACTCGCCTTTGATCTGATTGATCACGAGAGCGGAATCTCCGAAGACACTCAGAAACTTGATCCTTAAGTCGATTGCAGCTTGAAGACCCATGATACATGCCTCATATTCTGCCATGTTGTTGGTGCAGTTGAAACACAGCCGGGCGGTGAGTGGAGTATGAGTTCCTTTGGGGGATATGATTATAGTGCCGATTCCATTACCCAAAGCGTTCGAGGCTCCGCCAAAATGCATAGACCATCGGGACCCTTCCTCAGGTCCTTCATCCGGTCCGGGTACTTCACAATCAGTTACTACCATGATATCTTCGTCCGAAAATTCAAAGTTCAATGATTGGTAATCGTCCAAAGGTTGGTGTGCCAAATGATCTGCCAGTACACTTCCCTTGATTGCTTTTTGAGTTGTGTACTGGATGTCATATTCTGTCAAGATCATTTGCCACCTTGCTATTCTTCCAGACAGAGCAGGCTTTTCGAATATGTACTTGATTGGATCCATTTTTGAAATCAAAAGAGTGGTGTGAGTCAACATATACTGTCTCAGCCGGCGAGCAGCCCATACCAGAGCGCAGCAAGTTTTCTCGAGCAGTGAGTACCGAGACTCACAGTCGGTAAACTTTTTGCTCAGGTAATAAATAGCGTGCTCTTTTCGGCCAGACTCGTCATGCTGCCCCAGCACATACCCCATCGAGTTGTCAAGTACTGTCAAGTATAGTATTAGAGGTCTCCCTTCTACTAGTGGCATAAGAATGGGTGGTTCTTGGAGATACTCTTTTATTTTTTCGAAAGCGGCCTGACATTCATCGTTCCAACGTACTACTTGATCTTTCTTCAGCAATTTGAAGATTGGCTCACAGGTAGCAGTTAGATGTGAGATGAATCGGGCAATGTAATTCAGTCGTCCCAGAAAGCCTCTGACTTCTTTCTCTGTCTTGGGAGTCGGCATCTCTTGTATGGCTTTCACCTTGGCAGGGTCCACCTGAATACCTTTATCGCTTACAATGAATCCTAGCAATTTTCCAGACCTCACCCCAAAGGTGCATTTGTTTGGGTTCAACCTCAGCTTGTACAACTTCAGTCGGTCAAACAGCTTTCGCAGATGGTCAAGGTGTTCCTCCTCAGTTTGGGACCTTGCAATCATATCATCGACATACACTTCAATCTCATGATGGATCATATCATGAAATAAAGCAACCATGGCACGTTGATAGGTTGCCCCAGCGTTTTTCAACCCTAATGGCATGACCTTGTAGCAGAAGGTGCCCCACTGAGTCACAAAGGTAGTCTTTTCCATATCTTCAGGAGCCATCTTGATCTGATTATACCCTGAAAAACCATCCATGAAGGAGAACACCTTGTGTTGATCAGTATTGTCAACAAGAACGTCGATGTGAGGTAGGGGAAGTCATCCTTGGGGATTTCCCTGTTTAGATCCCTGTAATCGACACACATTCTGACCTTACCGTCCTTCTTCGGCACTGGCACCACGTTGGCAACCCACTGAGGGTAAGAAGTCACTGCTAAAAACCCGGCATCAAATTGCTTCATAACCTCAGCCTTGATCTTTTCGGACATCTCTGGACGCATACGGCGGACCTTTTGCTTTACCGGAGGGCAGTCTTCCTTGGTAGGCAGGTGATGAACCACAATGTCGGCATCCAAACCAGGCATGTCTTCGTAAGACCAAGCGAAGATTTTCATGTAGTCATGTAACATCTGGATCAACCGTTGCTTCACGCTGAGATCTAGATTGGCACCAATCTTGACTTCTTTTCTATCTGTTTCAGTACCCAGGTTCACTGTTTCCACCGGCTCTTCATGCGGCTGAATGGCCCTCTCCTCCTGGAGTAGCAGTCTTGCGAGTTCACCAGGCACTTCGCAATCATCTTCACCTTCGTCTTCGGCCAAGTTGATCGGATTTTAGAAGTCATAACTGGCAGTGGCAGAGCTGTTACCAGTGAGATCCAGAGTGGATTGGAACCTGTATAAGTGAGTGTGTGTAAATATAGCTGTTTTGCAATATATAACACAGAAAGAAAAAGAGCACAAGATTTGAAATGCAACAAACGTCCAATGTTTTGATTAATGATATATGGAAATGTCATACAAAAAGCCCTCACAAATGGAGCCACGGTGCCCCGGGTAGGACACCGAGCCAATAAAAGTTTCAACATATTGTTTGTTACAAATTGAACACAAAAGAGTTAATTACTGCGTGACAAATGTAATAGGTGTAAAATCCTTTGCCGTCCAGTTGCTTGGTCCATTGTTGGTGGTTGGATAGATCCAACTGTCAAACTCCGCTTCCTCTACGTCCTCCTCGATAGCATTCACCCTTGGGTTGGTGATGAACACCGGAGCCTTTCTGATCCTTTCCTTGCGAACAGCCCTCTGAGCCTCTGCAGTGAAGCCCAGC
The DNA here is from genome assembly GCA_948472305.1 of Vicia faba. NCBI lineage: Eukaryota > Viridiplantae > Streptophyta > Magnoliopsida > Fabales > Fabaceae > Vicia > Vicia faba. Next base: position 327,940,175 of record OX451735.1, read on the forward strand.
CCAAACTTGTCGGTCTTTTGAGTGAAGTCAGGAAGCTGACCCCAGTTTGCGCACTTGCCTTTCTCGATTACTGCCCGGGCATCCTTTAAGGAAGCCATCTTCAGCGGAAAGTCCTCTTCAACCACTGTCTCAGCTGACGCCAATGTTGGAGGCACCTCTTCAAAATGTTGAAAGGGGGTTTCAATAAACTCCCCGTCCATCTCGATATACCGGAATGAATTCAGATGACTTACCATGTATTCCTCCTCACCTTGCACAGTAACAATCTTCCCTTTGACAGGGTATTTGAGCTTCTGGTGTAGAGTGGATGTTACCGCCCCAGCCTTGTGAATCCAGGGTCGACCCAGCAAATAGGAATAAGATGGACGAATATCCATCACGTAGAACGTTGAGTCAAAGACTTGGGAACCCACACGGATAGGAATGTCTACCTCACCATGCACCATCCTCTTAGAACCGTCGAAGGCTCTAACAATGATGTTACTAGGTTTCAATTCCAGGCCCTCACAATCCAAACGATCTAAGGCCTTCTTGGGCAATACATTCAGGGAAGAACCGGTATCCACCAACACGTGTGCGAGAATAGTGCCCCTGCATTCTATAGAGACATGCAGGGCATCATTGTGATTTTTCCCTTTGGCGGTAAGGTCAGCATCCGAGAACCCCAAACCATTGTCAGCTGTCAAATTAGCCACACAGTCAATGAATTGATCTGCAGAGGTCTCCTGCGGCACATGGGCCGTTTTCAGAAATGAAATCAGGGCCTTGGTGTGGGCCTCTGAGCACAGCAGCAATGATAGCATAGAGATTTTGGAGGGGGTATGCCCCAGCTGTTCAACGACATTGAAGTCGCTCTTTTTAATGATTTTAAGGATTTCCTCCATCTCGTGTTGGGAGGCTTCAACAGCAGTCTTTCTTGGTGCCTCCGTCCGGGCAGGCAAATCGGTAGCAACTTCTTTGCCCCGAGCATCAGAGGACTCGACGGCAGTAGTAGACACAGAAACTTGATTTGAAACATGCACACTTGCGGGTGTGATGATAAGAGGTTTTCGGGTAACTGGTGGTGCAATGTCAGGCGAGAAGAGCCTTCCACTGCGAGTAATCTTGGCGGGACCAGTGATTTTACTGATACTGGTACCGGTGTTGAACTCCTGCTTCACTCCAAGCACATACACGTCTGCCCCATAGTGCCATGGGACAGCCTTGTCAGATTCATAGGGGAGGGGCCCCGGAACAGTAATGGTAATGGGTGCAACAGACATAATTTGGACTGGCTTCCTCGGGGGAGCCTTGGTAGGATTGTTGAAAATTGTGACGACAGATACTTCTTCAGCGGAAACAAACGGAACAGCAGTTTTCTTGAACAGAATTTCTTTGCTATCCATCAGGCTTTGGATGCCTGATTTCAGCAGCGGACAACCCGTAGGGATAACAGCACACAGGAGGCAACCCTTACTACAACCCGGAAATAAACCGGCTAGTAGTAGGTTCCTCTTAACAGTCAATAGAGGGGTAGCAACATCATTCACCGAAACAGCATACAAATCTTCCTCAATGGCATTTACTATATGCTGGGGCATAGGAGCAGTTACAACATTTGGCCTCTCAGGCGCCTCAAACTGAATTTCCTTCGCGTCGATAAGGTCTTGAACTTTATTTCTCAGGGCCCAGCAATCATCAGTAGTATGCCCGGGGCTATCAGAATGATAAGCACAACGGGCATTTGGGTTATACTTAGGAGATGCAGTATTCACGACCTTCGGAGCCTCTTTGATGGTCACCAAGTTGGTTGATAACAGTTGCGGTAAGATTTGTGACAAGGTCATACTCAGCCGAGTGTATTGCCTCTTGGGCCTCTCACCCCTTTGTTGATTGTACTGCTGAGGAGCAGCAACAGATTTTGAAATTACCAAGGCATTGACGGCTTGGCGGTGTTCTAGCTTGACTTGTCTTCTAGGACCATAGACGGCACTAGCTTCCTTCTTGAAAGGTTTCTTCTCAATACTTGCGGAGGCGCCCTTCTGTATCTTTCCTGACCTGATGCCAGCTTCTATCCTTTCACCCGTCAGGATCAAATCCGTAAACCCAGCGGAGGAATTACCAACTAGATGATTGAAGAATGGACCAGACAAGGTCCCTAGAAACATGTCAACCAGCTCACGGTCAGTCAATGGAGGCTGCACCCTTCCAGCCAAATCTCTCCATTTTTGCGCATATTCTTTGAACCCTTCGCCCGTTCCTAGTGACATACCCTGAAGTTGGGTACGCGTAGGAGCGAGGTCAGAATTGTATTGATATTGTCTATAAAATGCGGTAGCCAAATCTTCCCAATGTCGGATACTGGTTCCATCTAGCTGATAGAACCACTCAAGCTGTGACCCCGAAAGGCTATCTTGGAAGAAGTGGATCCAAAGATTTTTGTCTGCCGTGTAAGGTTGGATCTTCCTTACGTACGACCTGAGATGCAGTTTTGGGGTGCTATTCCAAGCTTTAGTTTACTTTGAAACCAAGTGAATCGTGTTATGGAACTTCAACTGCAAAACAAGAAAATGAAAATGGTGATGTTGCTTGGGAGTGTTACAGGTCGTGTTTGAGGCTTGGAATAGTTTCAAGGGATGATGTGGGATATGTTTGAAGTGGTTTTAGCAAGAATGCATGAATGGATTGAGTTATGGAACTCAATCTGTAGCAGGTACCCTGTTTGGGAAGTTTTAGGATGATTCTGCATTTGAGAAAGCAATGGAGATGGTTGGCTCGTGTTTCAGCTTAGGTTTAATGATTAGAAAGTGTTTGATAACTTTGCTTAAGCTCTGGTTCACAGGAATGGGAGTTGTGTGTTGTTATGCTATGTTTCTTCAACTTTAAGCAACAAAGTGTCCACTTGAGTTTTAGACTGATAGAGGCCCTCCTAATGTGCTGCTAACCTTCCCCTTGATCAGTGTGTTTTGTTCATAAACTTGTGCCAAAAGGATTTGCACTGTACTTGCTTGGATTGTTAATTGACATAAAGTTCTACTTTTGCAAAAATGGACATTGTGCTTTTTCTATTTATGGCTTAGTTTTGCATACAATGCTTGAACACACAAAATAAGGTCTTGGCACAATGAGTTAGCATTAAATTTATGAGTGCAAAAGGGATATAGGACCTGTAATCAAGGAATGCAAGCTGATTTCAAAATGGCACAAGTGTATGAACATGTAAATTGGTCATAACAAAAGTGAGTTTTTCCCAACTTGCCAAATTCGATTCTCCCTAACCATGAGGTTGTTTGATGAGTTCTTGGACATTTTGGAAAGCTTGGAATGTGTACTACAATCCATCTTTGAAATGCAAATTGAAATTCCAAGTGGAAGTATGTGAAAAATGGTCTTGAAGTTAGGTAAAAACCTTGCCTAAAATAGGTCAAAATTTCTCTAAGTTAAGAATGGTTTGGTACCCTTGTTCCAAAAATTGTAACTTGAGCTACAAGCTTATTTTGAGGAAACTTTGTGAATCAAAGTTGTAGATTTTGCAATGGACTATAACTTTCATGTTTTGACTTTTCCTTGAATCCAACTGAATCTTGGTGAGAAAGTGGGACAAAGTTAGGAAAAAATTAGGGTTTTTCATAACTTAGAAAGATTCTAAGTTATGAAAAATCTCCATTTCAAACCCTAACTTGCAATTCTTGATTTCTTGATGAACAAGTTTCATGATTTGGCATGTTTTGATGAAAAATGAATCTTGACACTTGATTTTGACCAAAAAGTCAAAGTTTGACTTTTCAGTATACAGTCAAATTTGATCAATTGACTGGGAAATTCAACTGTCAATCTTGTGCATTTGGGATCTTTTGAACTTGTTGAGTATGTCAAGACAATTCCATGGGGTCCTTGAGTCCATATGTGAGCTTGGTTTGCCATTGGCCAGGTCAAACAATCAAAAATTGCCTTTGTGCAGTCAAAACCCTAAAAATGACCATTTTGCCCTTTTGGTGATCTGATCAAATTTCTTGTGGAATTGTGATCCAAACTTGGTCAAATGGTCCATGTGAGTTCATAATGTTGATGTGGGTCAATTTTCATGAGATTTGACTGTTAATTGGCCACAGTTGACTTTTTCCCCAATACAGTTGATTTCTAGGTCAACTATCCAATTGACTGGGCAAAATTTGGAATCAAGACTTAAAACTTGGTATGGATAAACTTGGGAGTCCAACATGAAGCATGAAATTCATCTTAGGCATTTTAGGTCAAAATATCTTTGTGCAAACACAAACCCTAATTTGGGTCAACAGTGCAAGGAGAAGTCTTGAGCAGAGGAAACCCTAACTGGATCTTGAGCTCCAAGGGTCTTGTGATGAGAAAATGTTGAGAAAATGGGAGGGAAAATTTTGGGGTACAACACATATGCATATGAACACGATTAACTGTTAACAAATATATGCATAACAGCAGGAATAAGCATTTACTCAAAGACTCTAGGAGTTGGGATAACATCCAAACCATCCACAAATCCCCACAGAGTAATCTTCACAAACTCACCTTCAAATGAAGATACATTCCCCACAATTTCCCCGACAAATTTCCCAACGGATAAAAGAATATGTTCTTTCTCCCAACAATATCACCCACCTACGAAATTCCAATCAGTAAAATTCGTGGAAGTTCTCTTCCTCAGCTGAGTTTATTCCTCCAAAACTGTAAAAAAAAACTGCAGATTTCTGCTCTCCAGCAGAGTTCATTTCCTCAGTAAAGATGTTTCATCGGCAGAATACTTCTATGTCAACAGGGTTTATTTCCCCAATAGATTACAGTCTCCCCAGCTTAAGTTTATTCCTCAAATGGCTACGAATCACTGGCAAAATTCCTTTTCAGTGAAGTCGCCACTATCCCCAGAAAGTTGCTACGGAACCTGGAATCGGACCAGATATCAATCAACATTGTCCTCCCTAGAATATTCGGAAGGTTATCCATCTCTTTTATCCCCAGTCAGGGTATATAAGAATTAAATTCACCAAACGAGTCGAAAGGTTATCCATCTCTTTTATTCCCAGCCAGGATATATAAGAATTAAACTCCCCGATAGAGTGATGAACGACTAATGTTCCTGAGCTCTTCTCCCCAAACAGAAACCAACATTCCCCGGCCAAGTTTACTCAAAAAGCAAGCAGGAATCACCAGTGGAAGAATTCTAGACAAGGTTAAAGATTACACATGTTCTTGATCCCCAACACCAGTCAAGGATTCATTTTCCCCAACAAGATGTCATACGGAACTGTGGATACATTTCCAACAACATTTCACATTTCATACATCATTTACCAATGTCATAGCATACGCATACGAAACACATATAGCACAGTCTCATTTATTTTGAAAACATCATTACGCAATGCATTTCATACATCATGACATTGCATACAACTAAATCTTTACCTTTTCAGGAAAGATCAATCAACAGACAAACATCATCAACTACTTATATGACATGGCAGTCTTCTCAAAGGCTACATTTGACAAAGGGCTATTTAAGCAATTTCCTCATAGGGTCAATCTCAAAAAGACATCTTCTGGCTCAGATTAAATCGACCATAGATTTATTCTGATACTTCTTCCAGTAGACCTCTTCTGGATCAGATTAAATCGACCATAGATTTATTCTGATACTTCTTCCAGTAGACCTTTTTTGGCTCGGATTAAATCAACCATAGATTTATTCTGATACTTCTCCCAGTTAAAGATGGACGCAGGCATCTTTTAGCTCAGATAAAATCAAGCATAGATTTGTTCTGATACTTCTTCTAGTAGATGTGTTTCTGGCTCAGATTAAATCGACCATAGATTTATTCTAACACTTCTTCCAGTTAAAGACAAAAAGATCTCTTCTGGCTCAGATTAAATCAAGCATAGATTTATTCTGATACTTCTTCCAGTAGACATTTTCTAGCTCAGATTAAATCAACCATATATTTATTCTGATACTTCTCCCAGTTAAAGACGGACAAAGACCTCTTCTAGCTCAAATTAAATCAAGCATAGATTTATTTTGATACTTCTTCCAGTAGACATTTTCTGGCTCAGATTAAATCAACCATAGATTTATTCTGATACTTCTCTCAGTTAAAGACAGACGCAAACATCTTCTGGATCAGATTAAATCGAACATATATTTATTCTGATACTTCTTCCAGTGGACATTTTCTGGCTCATGTTAAGTCGACCAAAGATTTATTCTGATACTTCTCCCAGTTAAAGACGGATGCAGATATCTTCTGGCTCAGATTAAATCGACCATAGATTTATTTTGATACTTCTTCCAATAGACATTTTATGGCTCAGGTTAAATCGACCAAATATTTATTCTGATACTTCTCCCAGTTAAAGATGGGTGCAGACATCTTCTGGCTCAGATTAAATTGACCATAAATTTATTCTAATACTTCTTCCAATAGACATTTTTTGGCTCAGGTTAAATCGACCAAAGATTTATTCTGATACTTCTCTCAATTAAAGACGGATGCAAACATCTTCTGGCTCAGATTAAATCAAGCGTAGATTTATTCTGATACTTCTTCCAGTAGACATTTTCTGGCTCAGATCAAATCGACCATAGATTTATTCTGATACTTCTCCAAGTTAAAGACAGGCGTAGGCATCCTTTGGCTCGGATTTAAATCAAGCGTAGATTTATTATGATACTTCTTCCAGTCGATGTCAAGCGTAGACGTAGCCTAAGTTCTATCAATGGTTACTTTGGATGGCATCTATAAGACCATCTCTGAAAACTTTCCATCACCTCTCCAAATGGCATCTTTAAGCCCATTCCCTGTATTACATCAACCAACAACATTACTTCGGGCACATGTGAGTGCAAATTTATGGGCACTTAAGTGTTCAATCATCTTCTACCTTCAAGTCACGAATGGCGGACATGTCAATCTAACTCTTCAAGTTTACGAATATTGAATAGGGGAAGCTGTTGTACCCCAAAATTTTCTCTCCCATTTTCTTCAATACATTCTCATGAGTTTCCCATTTGCTCAAAACTACTCAAGAGTTGACTGATCAAAACCACCTCCTAAGCAAGGGTCTTCAATTAGGGTTTGGTGCTTCTCAAAGAAAATTGGTCTACAAGGGTCTCAATTGACTTTCATGATTCATAATAGGTCTTCAATAATGCTTATGTCAAAACTTAAGTCTTGTATCACATGTTTGCTCAGTCAATGGCTCAGATGACTGAAAATCAACTCTATTGGATAAAAAGTCAACTATGTTCAACATACAGTCAAACTTTAAGATTTTTTGTCAACATCAACATTTTGAGATGATATTCATCATTTTATCAAGGGTTGATCATGATTCCTCAAGGAAAGCCCTCAATTCATCAAAGGTCGAGAAATTGTCAAATTAGGGTTTTGATTAAAGATGACTGATCATTGACTGTTGACCTAGTGCATGGCCTAATGGCTTAAGAATGATCTCAAGAGATCAAATATAACATATTTACCTAATTACATGGTTCAAGACATTTTCAAAGATACAAGTGATTGATAGTTGAGGAATTGAATCAATTGATGAAAAGTCAACAGTCACACAAAAGTCAAACTTTGACTTTTTGGTCAACATTGGAATTCAAAAATCAAGAATCATCAAAAAATTCAAAACTATCAAACTTGATCATCAAGAATCAAGAAAGTCAACAAAAGTCAAAAGTCACGATTTTCAAACACTTAGAAAAAATTCAAGTGTTTTGCACCTAAAAAACCCTAACTTCACAAGCAAGTTTCCTCAAGATACAAGTTGATTCAAGAAAAACTTTCAACATGAAAGTTGTAGGGATTGATGAATTCTACAACTTTTTTAATGTGGGGTGATCCTCAAAAAGTGCTTGGATGAAGAGATATAAGCCATGAAGTTGTGATGTTTTTATCTAACACTTAGGAAAAAATTTAACAAGTTTTGATCAATTTTTATCCCAACTTCTTGGCCAATTTCCACCAAGTTCCCATTTGATTTAGCCAAAGTGGCCAAAATGAAGGTTGTAGACAATGTTTCAAGATTTACAAAATGTCCAAGAACACAAATTTATCATACTTGAGCTAGAAGTTTCGAAGAGATGAAGTTGGGTATCTAAGGTTGCATTATAGGTCATTTTTGTGACAAGTTCATAACCAAATCTGCAAACATGCCTTAGAGATCTCACTTTGTAGGCCTCTAAACCTCTAAATCCATCTCTAATCATAAGATTGCATAAGATTTTGAGCTATGGTCCATTTGATTCAAGCATTATCTAATCTATTTGGCTATTTAAGGAAAAAAGATCACACTTCCATTCTTGTAAAGTGTCTTTAATCACAAAGTCCACTCTCCTTGAGCCTCTCAATTGTTTCTTCTGCATACACACAATGTCAAAGCAAGAAGAAACATGTCTACATATCATAACCACTCTATGAGCCATGATACTATGCATTAGAACTTTGATTTCTCAAGAAATCACAAGTTACATCTCTACCAAGCCAAAACTTGATAACTTGCAAACCTGATTAGCCCTTGCCCTCAAACCTTTTCTCTATAAATGGAGAGCCCATTTGTAAGCCAAAGCATGATTTCAGAAGCCGTAAAACACTCTCAAACTCATAATCACCAAGAAACCACCATTGTTGCATATTTTAAGCTTCCAACACCCAACTTCAAATCCACTCGTGTGTTTGTCTTTTTTATCATCCATACACCTTACATATAACACATCCAAACACCTATTACACTTCTATAACACCATCTTCATAATCCTCTAAACTCCATATTTGAAGCTTACACATTGACTTAGTTGGAGAGATTCAGACACTCTCAGCTCAAAGTAAGGATTGGAACAACTTCAGGGAGGTCCAAGGAAGCTCAATCAATCATTTACTTGCACCTGGGAGCCTCCATACGCGTTCTGAGTTTTCACTTCAAGAGGTAAGTTTCTCCAACTTTGAAATCCTTATACACGCATCATTTGCTTTCAATTTTAAAAGATAAAATATAGATATGATTGCCATGAAACTAACCATGTCCTTAGTTTTCATTTATGTTGACTGTGTGATGAGAATTTTGGAATTGAAGTTTCTGAAATATTAGATTTCAGTTTGGTACCAATCAAAATTCGTTTCAGACTTTAACTTATAGCTTTCAAAAGTTGTATGGTTGGATTTTTGGTTAAAATTCAAGCAAGTTTGATATTTATATCTTTCAATTTGGTTGAGAAATGAAGGTTTTACAAATTCAAAAATGTTAGTGATGGTGTTATCCGTGCAAAGAATATGAAGTTCATCTTCAAATTTTCAAAAATGAGTTTACTTTATATTTAATGCAACATGTTTTATCACCGGATGTAATAGCCACCCTAGTGGCAGCGCGCTTTCTCTTAAGTCATACCTATGCCTGGTCCCGGGTTCGATCCAGGCGTGAGATATTTTTTCTTTTCCATGTATATTTCTCACAGATCCAGTGCAAACAAGTCCAAAGCACGCATGGTATACCTCACATCTTGACCATCAGATCTCAAGATTCCAGATCCAACACTCCAGACAGCTAGGACCATGGTGGACTTCCTAAGATCATCCTTATTGGATTACACAGGCATTTGGGCCAGCACTTATGGGCCTAGGATCTATTGTTTTTCAGCACCCCTCCATTTTCTTCTACAAACGCAGGCCCATTCTAAATACCTTTTTTTTAAATTTTATTTTCTGTTTCAAACAAAAAAACTTGTTGTTAGGCCTAACACATTTTTTCTTCCAAACCCCCCATTCTACTTACAACACATGCCCATTAATTTTCTTTTCTTTTCTTTTTTGTTTTAATTTAATTCTTTCCTTTTTAAATTTCATTTGTTTTTATTTAATCAACAAAAATCATAAAAATCTTATAAAAAAATTAGATTTAGGTTTTTAATTAATGAATTTAATTTTTGATAAATAAAAATTAATTTAATTTAATCACTTTGATTTTATTTTTTTAATTAATTAGAATTAGATTTTTATACTTCATATATTTTTTCTAAATAAAGCATTAAAATTATTTTCTAACAATTAGTTTCTTTTCTTTAAAAATTAAAATTAATTTAGACTTCTTTTTTTAATTAAGTTAACTAAATTAGCTTTCTTTTTTTAAATTATTTAAAATTAATTGACCTTTTTCATTTATTATTAAATTTAATTTAGTCTCTTTAGGTTTTTACTAAACTTTTGTTAATGAAAAACAATTAGGTTAATCATCAAACTTTTTCCATCAAAAAATCACAAAAACAATTTCCTTTCTCAGTTTCTCTATTTTACAAATCTTCGCGTACTTTATTTCCCAATTATTGTAACTGCTCGAGTATGTAATAGATAACTAGGTTTATTGTTTTTCATCCTCATTCATAAGTTTGTACTCCTAATCCCTGAAGCATTCTAATAGCGCAGGACATTTAATTTTCACAATTTACTGCTTTCCTTATTACTGTTAGTAATTAGGGTTTGTATGACAAGATTAAAATCTACATTAGAAAACCTAATCACAAGACAAATACTTGAAATCAAAACACTTCGCACACGCACACCTCTAGGGTAAACCTCACTTGTTGCCTCAGATTTAAACAGTCATGTCCCTCGAACGTGGGATGCCTTAGCAAAGATCCTCAGTTAAAAGGTTGTAGTCCCTCGACGACCCTTCGATCCTGCCTTCAGTAAACGATCTTAGTCGCTTATGACAATTGCTAAAGCATCCTACAAGTTTCCTTTTATGACTGTATGATGACCTGCGCTTGTTCCAATGATAGGGATTCCTACTAACTAATGGTAGGATAGCACTATCTAAAGGAAGAGTAAAAGAACAGAGACTTTTTGAGTAGGTAGACCGCTCGTAATCGCGTGCTCACAAACTAAAACAACTTTCACACCTCACACTTTCAAAAACAACACTTCATTTCAATAAATATTTTCAAAACAAACATTTTGTATACATTCTCAACGATACGAGAATCATTACAAAATTGCCTCCCTTAGTCATTTTCAAAATATTTGTGAACATACACAAACACAAAGAATTTCAAAAGTGAGCTAGTGATTAAGAGCCCGTAGATAACTACGGATGAAAAGAGTGCTAACACCTTCCCTTTTCATAACCTACCCCCCGAACTCAAAAAATTCTCAAAGGTCTTTCCTATTCTTTTCACCCTTTCCTTTATTGGATAAAAGAAAAGTCGGTGGCGACTCTTGCTATCTATAACATTTGCGATAAAATGCAAAACCAAAAGTCAGTTCTCCCACCGTATTACAGTTTTAAATTTGGAATAAAGAAGAAGTTTAATTGAAATTATTTTGCTTGAGTCTTTGTGATTTGGTCACTCCCTTAGGTTAAGGCAAGTTTTTGTTTCGATTAACTTTAGGAGTTATCCCTTGTTTCTTAACCAAGCCACATTACAACCTTAAAAATAACTTTTGATTCTTGCCTTTGTATTTTCAATATGAGTTTTTGGATGAATGCATAATTTAGTCTACTGTTTGCAAGATTGTAGATGGGTGTTTTTTGTCCCTCACCTTTGTGTGTTCTTCATCTACTGATGAATTTTTACTAGGTGTGATTCATGATTGAGCTTGTTTTGTTTTAGAATGTTTAGTATGATTTTTGTACTTAGGATTCGTTTCATTTACATGTTTTCATTGTAGGATTGTGGTAAGTATTTACCTTGTGTGTGGGTTTTTGTTTGAATATTATATTTGTTTTCCGTTTTAAAACTTGTTGATTCATGATATTTTGGTTGATTACTTTTGGTTCTTTAAGTTGTTTGGCCTTGTTTGAGGACAAACAAGTTCAAGTTAGAGAGAGTTTGATAATTTCAAATTGTAGCTATTTTTGTATATACTTTTTGTTGCACTTATCGATTTTTTGTTGTTAATATCGTTGAATAAACCCGACTTTTGTGTAAATACATTTAGTTTGTGTTTATTTGTGTTTTTGTGTATATAGTGTACCGTTTGATGTTTTTCCATTCAATTTATAGGTATTTGTTGCATTTTGGAGCATCGAGGAATAAGGTGTCGAAGGAATGGCTCCAGATGTGCGTTTTTGGAATAAAATACCAGTTTTGGGAAGTTTTGTCCAGGAGAGCCCGCTTAGCACGCAAAAAGCCATTAAGCGCGAGCGCACTTAGCGCATTTTGTAGCGCACTGCTTGCATTTTGAAATTTTGGAAATAGCATTATTTTGAAGCCCGCTCAGTGCGGATAGCATGCTTAGCACGCTTTAGGTGAGTTTGATGTGTAAAATAAGGAAGGGCGCTTAGTGCGCCAGGCTCGCTTAGCGCGGTCTGTTGAGTTGAGTTTTATAAAAAGAAATTTAGTTCATTTTTAGGGGATGGTTTTGGGGAAGTTTTTGCTCCCAACTTCATCAACCTTCATTATTGTTAGATTATATTAGAAAACAACATTAGGGCCTTGTGTTATACCCCAAAATTTGCACTCCCATATTCCTCAAGAAATTGCCAAGCCAAGCTAGAAAATTCCCCAAGGGTTGTGCAGTGCAACAGTCCCCCATCCAGTCAAAATTAGGGTTTGTGTGCTGATCAAGAAAAGGAAGTGTTCAAAGGTCCAATCAAGTCTCATATGCTTACAAACATGGTCAAGCATCCTCATATCAAGTTTCAAGGCATTCAGCTCAAGATTGCACAGTCAAAACCCTAAATTGCACTACAGTCAACTGTAGGGGCAAAATGGTCATTTGGCAGTCAAAAGTTCAAATTTTTGGTCAACATATCATTTTGAAGCCACCAACATCATTTGATCAATGCTTGATCAGGATTCTCAAAATTTGGCTCAGAAATCATCAAAGACGCAAAAGTTGCTATATTTGGACAGCTGAAAAAGTCAACTGAGATTGACCAGGGCATAACTTTCACATGGATTATCAGAAAAATTCCATCCAAAGCTCATTTTGAAGAGAAAGACATTTCCTACAACTCATCTTCATACTTCAAGTCCAAGAAATGCTCTCACAAAAAGTTATCAATTTCAACATTATAGGTCATTTTCAAAAGTCAACAAAAAGGGACTTTAAGTCAAAGGCCATAACTTGAGATTGGTAAATCAAAATGACATGGGACCAAAGGCATTGGTTAAAGGACTCAAAGACCTTTCCAAAATGTCCAAGAACATGAGAAAATCTTAAAAATTGAGCAAGTTATGCCTTGTAGAAGTTGGGAAAATTTTGTGAAATGGCAAAAGTCAACTATCCTTGAAAATCCAATTTTGACAAAAGGGCCCCATTTTTCTCACTTTGTCCATCCTTGTCATGCCACACACGTGGCCCATGGTTGATTTCAAGACCAAATGTTGACTTTTTTATTTTATTTAATTTTTGATGATTTAATTCATTTTAATTCATTGAAAATTCAAATAAAATTTGAAAATCAATGAAATGGTGTCATATGAACTTGGACAAGTTCTATGTATCATGAACCAACTCAAAAATCAGGCCAAGGTTCATTTACATACTAGGTCTAGGTTTTGGCTAGAAATTAGGAAAAAATGGTTAATGGACAAACCCTAAGGCCAATTCTCTAACAAGCATGAATTAAGGAGAGTTAACAAGCCTATTCAATTCCATAATGATCATTGAGTCAAACCCTAACCCTAGTGCAGCAAAAAACTCGTTCAAAAGCCATTGGACACTTTGAAAATTTGGACATATATTGCAAATCTGAAATCAGTGCTAGGGATCTTTTCAAGCCTTAATTTTTGTACCAATAGTTTCCTGAGACAATTCTAAACGCATTTCAATTCATAACAACACTCAAAGCTCCTTAAACTGGTAGTTACAAGTGAAACTGTACAGCAAAATTTTTTGAATTCGTGTTCTTGATTCTAAGCCTCTTTTTGCATTTTTAATTACATATTCATACTCATGATGAAGTTTCCAAGCTGTTCATTATATTTAATTGCATTTTTGTTCATCCTACGCGAATCTGCCATGCCCACATTCTAGGGTTTTCAAGTTTTGATTTTGGGGTTTTCACCATACTGCAAAATTGGCCCTCAAGACCATGACCATTGCATTCCTGGCATCTGGACGAAGAGAATGAGATGCTCGCGCCTAATTTATATTAGGAAACGAGCTATTCGCTATTTTTTTGTAGCTTATCTAATGCAGCGCTTCAAAACCGTTGCCAATGTATTTTGTTTACAGGGACATGAAGAAGATGAAGATGTGGCACGCTGTCATTTGTCCATTCAAAATTCGCGCGCGTGTTAGTCCTTATGCGTTAGTTTTATTTTATATTGTTTATTAACTATTATATGTTAAATGAAATCAATTGGCTCAGCTGGCAGGGACGCGCACTAGGGACTCTCATGACCTGGGTTCAAACCCCAGGTCTCACACATTTCCAATATTATTTTTCATTTCTAATTCACATGCAGCGCTCACATTGATGCTCACCATACTCCATCAAAATGCACCATCCACGTGTCCTAGAGCACTCACATCAAAGGCAAGGATTGGGAAACATGCTACACTTCAGTCAAATGCATCTCACTGGATCAAAAAAAAGTCAACAAGTTCTCACCAATAATTGGGCCAGGCTTTCAAATCTATACCTCCAATTCTGGGGTCTACCCCCCCTGGTTTGCCCATTTGATTTTTTTTTTTTATATCTTTTAATCATTTATTTTAATTGTTGTATTATTTTAATTACTTGTTTTATTTAATTTTTAATTCTTACAAAAATGCAAAAACATTAAAAAATACAGAAAGGACAAAAAAAAATATAATTAATTTTGATTCTTTTTTTAATAAATTAAAATATAACTCATTTAGTTTAATTAGGTTTTAATTTTAATTTTAATTCTTTTTTTCATAATAAAAATCCAAAAAATGTAGAATTAGGTTAATTATTAATTTTTTGTATCCTTTTTTAATCTTTTCCTTTTTTCTCACAATATTATTATTTATTATTTATTTTCTATAAATCAAAAATTGTACATAAATTAGTTTAGAATTTAATTAAGTTAGAAATTAAATCTTTTTTCATAATAAACTTAAAAAATGATAGAACTAGGATTTTAATTTTAATTAACTTTTCTCTTTTTTCTTTTAAACCTAAAAAACACAAAAACATTATTTTTCATTTAATTTTTAATTTCCTTGATTAATTTTAATTATTTGTAAAAGGGTCCAACGCCCTAATTTTGTTTAGTCTTTACTTCGCGCATTTATTTCACATTGTTTAAATACCTCTGTATATGCCCCAAAGCCTTGTAATAAGTTTAGATTTATTTCTCGCACTTTTATTTATTCGCTTTATTTATTTTCAGTCAAATCGGGTTCGGTTTTTTTGGCGATGTGGACCCGCGCCAGTTGTAATAGTTAGATTTATTTTCTCGCAAGTATAACTGTTAATAAATATGCATGAAAGAATGAATGCCCGAAAATAAAATGGAATCGTTAGATCACAAATACATGACAAGACAAACAATAAACTGAAAATGACACACAATTCACACACCACCCCTAGGGTACGCCTCACTGTTGCCTTTCGAAAGGTGGTCATCGAGTAGAAAACGTCTTAGTAAGTCCTCATGGTCCGGGAACCTGGCATGAGGGTAGCTTCTAAGGTGTCTTCCCATTGCTCCGGTGATCACCACGTCCCTAAAACTCGAATTGACCCGAACACCTCCAATGGTGGTGCTACCTACCTCTCAATGGTGGGATGGCACTACCTTAAAGGACATTTACACAGACTAATTCCTTAGGGTAGGTAGGTTCTCAAGGGTACTTGCTCTAATTTCAAAACAAACTCAAAAATACTTTTCACACCAACACACTTTCAAAAACTTTCAAAACAAACTTTTCAAACACTCTGACGTACGAGTTGAACTGAAACTTTTCAAAGAATATTTTTGAAACCCACCTTGAAAAGCAAGCAAACAATTTTGAAAACACATTGAGCAAGTATCTAAGAGCCCATGGATAACCATGGATAGAAAGGGTGCTAACACCTTCCCTTTCTATAACCTACCTCCCGAACCGAGAGCAATCTCTTTAAAGGAATTTTTCTGTGCTTTTGTCCTTTCCATTTGGAGAAAATAAAAGACGGTGGCGACTCTTGCTTACCGCGACATTTCGCGAACCATCTTTAAAACAGTCAGTTCCAGATCCACCGATCACAGAACTGGCGACTCTGCTGGGGAAAAACTTAAAGTGAGGTGTACCTTAGGGCTAGTTACAACTGTGTTTTCAATTGTTTTCCTTTGTATGCTTTAAATTGTGGGACCGTCTTGGGAGTTCTATAGATCCTAACCCGGATCTGGGGGATACCTCTTTAGAAAGTAGCAACAAGGCTGTGAGGGAACTGTGCGGGGTATACCGACATGGTTGAAGCAGTCTGCTACGTTGATGTGGCATTTTGGTGTGTACCGGTAACCCTTGAGTCAGTCAAGGAGAGTACGGGGCCTCCATGTGGTGTCATGAAGCATCAACAGACCTTAGGAACCTTAATTGAACCATCTTGGCCTCTTTAGGGTAGTGAGATAACTGACTTTGGTGCAGTCCGAGGTTGGTTGATACTCGATACTACACCCAATTGAGGGTTGCTTTCCTGGAATATTTCGGTCGCCAGTTCAGTGGCTAAATCGAAACGATGAACAATGAAAGCAATCCCGTGATATTGGGAACCTTAGAACCCGGTTACTTTGATTAGGACAGGATGAACCCACCAACTTCAAGAGGGTACTACCCAGACCTCATGCTGGCCTTAAACCTTAAGGGCCTGTCTTGTGTGCCTTGTGTGCCTTACATGTTTGTCTTTGTAAATATCTGTGTTTAATCATAGCATCATGACATCATCCAGCATCATATGCATTAACTAACCATTTCAGGGGTTCGAATTTTCATCTTTGTTCTTGTTTTGTAGGACATGGAAACTGTTCGTAGAAAGACAATTCCAATCAGTCTTGTAAGGATCTCTCCTCAGCTTAAGGAGCTTATATCCAGGATTCCCGAGAACTCTTCATTCAGTGAAAGGCATGGAAGCCTCATCAGCTTGGTCAACACCAACATTGAGGAAGATATGATAAAAGTCCTGTTCCAATTCTTTGACCCTCTGCATCACTGTTTCACTTTCTTGGACTATCAGTTGGTACCTACATTGGAGGAGTTCTCCCGACTCCTGAAGATCCCTATCCTTGATCAGCTACCCTTCAACGGTACAGAAAAGGAACCTAAGCTTGAAGAGATTGCTAAAGCCTTGCACCTGCAGTCATCTGACCTCAAGGGACATTGGGAAGTTAGAAGTGGTATCAAAGGGTTCTTAGCCAGGTTTCTGTTTGAAAAGGCCTATGATTGTTGGAACTCCCTTGACTTGCAAGCTTTTGAAGAAGTTGTGGCCCTCCTTGTTTATGGTTTGGTGTTGTTCCCTAACCCAGACCAGCTCATTGATATCAGTGCTGTCCAGATCTTTATGTCCAGGAATCCTATATCTACGTTGCTGGGAGACCTCCTTCACTCATGTTACACTCGAACCATGAGAAAAAGAGGTGTCCTTATGTGTTGCACTCCTCTCCTGGGAAAGTGGTTTATTTCGCACCTTCCACAATCAGTCCTGAAGAACGAGCGGGGTTTGAGATGGTCACAACGGTTGATGACTCTTACACATGCAGATATACATTGGTGCCCTAGGTCCAGGGAAGATGTCACTATCATTGATCGTTGCGGGGAGTATCCTAATGTTCCTTTACTTGGAATCAGAGGGGGTATTACTTATAGTCCATGCCTGGCTTGGAGACAGTTTGGTTATGCTCGGAGGGATGGTCCTCATGACATGTTGATTCCTGACATAGTTTTTGACTTCGACAACGATACTCAAGGACTTCGCCAGAGATTTATCAGAGCTTGGAGGATGCCTAGTAGGATAGACAGCAAGACACTGGGGCACAGGAACTCCATCCCTTTGGAGCCTTACCTCAAATGGGTACGAGCCCGCTCTCAGAAATTAGTGATGCCCTATCCTCACATGCTTCCAGTAATCAAAGAGCCTGCCTTGGAAGGAGAGGTGTCTCATGTTATTCAGCACCCTGATATGCCCACATCCTGGGAAGAGATGCAGAAGAGTTGGATCCAGCTTAAAGAAGAGAGGAATTCTCTTGAGACTAGTTTGCATGCCAGTGAAAAGAAGGTTTTGGAGCTCACTCGCCTGTTGCACGAGGAAAGGAATCTCAACACTTACATAGCTCCAGAGAAGATGCGCAACATATTTTGGATGTGACTTGATCTTTTTGTATTTTTGCCCATGAGGCTTTGATGTATTAAAACAATGATTTTCTTAATAATAAAGTGTGTTCCTTTTGGTCTACAACAAATTTGAATTTTCGAACTCTTGAATGCATTGCATAAACACATATCATTCATCATGTGCATCATAAATACTCTTCTTTTCAGGTTGTTTACCGTTCTTCGCTGTTTATTTCAGCATCATGAACCCTCCTGAATCATCAACCGATGCGGCTATCAAGGCTCTTCAGGCGCAGAACGTCCAGTTTCAGGCGCAAAACGCCCAATTTCAGGAGCTGATCAAGGGCTTGTCGCAGGGTCAACAAGAGTTAAAGACCATGCTTCTGAAGAAGACTAAGAAGAAGAGGAGGACTGTGCTATTTAACACTGGGCGCAGACTCGGGAACACTTTGGTTGTTGAAGCTGAAAGGACTCCTCCATCTGTGACGGAAGGTAGTCACCATGAAAGGGAGGTCACCACTCCTGTGGGCTCTGATACTGAAACAGACTTCAATGACGACCAGTACCCTCCTGCTGAAGACCGGTACAAACAGCTGGAAGACAGATTAAAGGCTGTGGAAGTTCAACGGGTACCTGGATTGGATTTCGGAGACTTGGGGTTATCTACTGGAGTGGTGATCCCGCACAAGTTCAAAACACCTGCCTTCGTGAAGTATGATGGGGCTTCCTGTCCCAAGATGCACCTCCGTTCTTATGTAAGGAAGATCCAGCCTTACACAGCAGACAAGAACCTTTGGATCCACTTCTTCCAGGAGAGTCTTTCAGGGACTCACCTCGATTGGTTCTATCAGCTAGATGGAATCAGCATTCGTAACTGGGAGGATCTGGCCACTGCTTTTTACAAGCAGTATCAGTATAATGCCGACCTCGCTCCTACGCGTACCCAGCTCCAGGGTATGTCGCTAGGGTCGGGTGAAGGTTTTAAGGAATATGCTCAGAAATGGAGAGACCTGGCTGGCAGGGTGCAGCCACCATTGACGGATCGGGAGCTGGTAGATATGTTCTTGGGGACCCTATCTGGTCCATTTTTCAATCATCTCATTGGTAATTCCTCTGCTGGGTTTACCGATCTAATCCTGACTGGTGAAAGGATTGAGGCCGGTATAAAATCAGGGAAGATACAGAAAGTTGCCTCCTCCAGTACTGAGAAGAAGCCCTTCAAAAAGGAGGCTAGTGCTGTATATAACTCTCGGAGAACAGAGCGACCTGAACACCGCCAATCTGTCAACGCGGTAATGATTGCCAAACCTGCTGCCGCTCCTCGGCCAACTAATCCACAAAAGTTTGAAAGACCCCGGAGAGAGTTCACCCGGTTAAGCATGACCTTATCACAAATCCTGCCACAGTTGTTATCCACCAATTTAGTGACTGTCAAGGAGGCTCCAAAGTTTCCCAACACTGCATCTCCCAAGTTCAATCCAAATGCTCGCTGTGCTTATCACTCTGATAGCCCGGGGCATAACACAGATGACTGTTGGGCCCTAAGGAACAAAGTTCAAGACCTCATTGATGCAAAGGAGATACAGTTTGAGGCGCCCGAGAAGCCGAATGTTGTAAATGCTCCCATGCCCCAGCATGGAGTGAACGCTGTTGAGGAGAATTTGTATGTAGCTTCGGTGGATGATGTTGCTACTCCGTTGCTGATGGTCAAGAGGAATCTGTTGCTAGCCGGTTTATTTCCGGGATGTAGCGAAAGTTGCCCTCTATGTGTTGCTTCCCCTGTTGGTTGTTCTCTGTTGAAGTCAGGCATCCAAAACCTGATAGATAATAGAGAGATTTTGTTTGAAAAGGCTGTTGCTCCTGCTGTTCCTGTTGAAGAAGTGTCAATCGTTACCATCTTCAACAACTATTCCGAGGCTCCTTCAAAGAAGCCTATACAAGTTTTGTCAGTTCACAAGAATGTTCCCATCACCATTACTGTTCCGGGGCCTATACCCTACAAATCTGATAAGGCTGTCCCATGGCACTATGGGGCGGATGTTTATGTTCTGGGTGTGAAACAAGAGTGCAACATTGATACTGGTGTCTCCAACATCACCGGGCCTGCTAAGGTCACTCGTAGTGGAAGACTGTTCTCGCCAGACATTGCTCCTCCAGCAATTCATAGGCCTTTGATCTTCACACCTGCCAGAGTGCCTGTTTCTCCTTCTGACCAAGTATCCACCCCTGCTGCTGAGTCATCTGATACTCGGGGCAAGGGAGTTGCTGCTGATGTGCCTGCCAGGACGGAGGCACCAAAGACCATCGTTGAGGCTTCCAAGCAGGAAATGGAAGAAATTCTCAAGATAATAAAGAAAAGTGATTTCAATGTTGTGGAACAGCTGGGGCACACCCCCTCTAAAATCTCTATGTTGTCACTGCTGCTGTGTTCAGAGGCCCATGCAAAGGCTCTGATTGCTTTCTTAAAGACTGCCCATGTACCCCAAGATACGACTGCTGACCAGTTCACCGATTGTGTGGCCAACCTAACTGCTGATAATGGCCTGGGTTTCTCTGATGCCGATCTGACAGCAAAGGGGAAGAACCATAATGATGCCCTGCATGTCTCCATTGAATGCAGGGGCACTACTCTTGCTCATGTGCTGGTTGACACAGGTTCTTCATTAAACGTGCTGCCCAAGAAGGCTCTGGATAGGCTGGATTGTGAAGGTCTAGAGCTCAAACCAAGTAGCATTGTTGTCCGGGCCTTTGACGGGTCCAAAAGAATGGTGCATGGTGAAGTGGACATCCCAATCAGGGTTGGGTCACAGGTATTCGATTCGAAGTTCTATGTGATGGATATCCATCCGTCCTATTCTTGTTTGCTGGGTCGCCCATGGATCCACAAAGCTGGAGCTGTGACTTCTACATTGCATCAAAAGCTCAAATACCCGGTCAGGGGGAAGATCGTAACAGTGCAAGGGGAGGAGGAATACATGGTCAGCCACCTCAACTCTTTCAGATACGTAGAAATGGATGGGGAGTTCATTGAAACCCCCTTTCAGCATTTTGAGGAAGTACCACAAACCTTGGCAGCAGCAGAAGATGAAGAGGTTTCTCCTATGAAGATGGCCTCCTTAAGGGACGCCCGGGCTGTGATCGAGAAGGGTGAATGTGCAAATTGGGGCAAGCTCCCTGATCTTACTCCTAAGACTAACAAGTTTGGGCTGGGTTTCACCACGGAAGCTCAGAAAGCGGTGCGCAAGGCAAGAATTGGAAGACCTCCGTTGCTCATCACTCAGCATGGAGTGAATGCTATTGGAGAGGAAGATGAAGTGGGAGAGTCAGAGTTCGATAGCTGGATCTACCCAACGGCCGACGGTGGATTGACTAATTGGACTGCCAAAGATTTTACTCCCATAACTTTTGTTCCCCAGTAATGAATTTCTTTGTTTTTGATTTGTAATAAACAATAATTTGAGACTATATGGCCCGGTGTCTTACCCGGGGCACCGTGGTTTTATTTATGAGGGCTTTTTGTTTGTCACTATCATATATCATGAATAAAAGCATTGGACGTTTTTCACATTTCAAATTTTGCGCTCCTTTTCTTTCCTTTCTTTACATATTGCAAAACAGCTGTATTTACACACACACTCACTCATACAGGTTTCAATCCACTCTGGATCTCACTGGTAACGACTCTGCTACTGCCAGTTATGACTTCGAAAATCCGATCAACTTAGCCGCCGACGAAGGTGAAGATGATTGCGAAGTGCCTGGTGAACTTGCAAGACTGTTACAACAGGAAGAGAGGGCAATTCAACCCCATGAAGAGCCAGTGGAAATAATAAACTTGGGTACGAAGGAAGACAAGAAAGAGGTGAAGATTGGTGCCAACCTAGAACTCAGCGTGAAGCAACGGTTGACTCAGATGCTGCAGGATTATAAAGAAATCTTTGCCTGGTCCTACGAAGATATGCCCGGATTAGATACCGACATTGTGGTCCATCATTTACCAACTAAAGAAGATTTCCCTCCGGTTAAGCAAAAGGTTCGTCGGATGCGTCCAGAGATGTCTGAGAAGATTAAAGCCGAGGTTATGAAGCAGTTTGATGCCGGGTTTCTTGCAGTAACTTCTTACCCTCAGTGGGTTGCTAATGTGGTGCCGGTACCTAAGAAGGACGGCAAGGTCAGGATGTGTGTTGATTACAGGGATCTGAACAGGGCCAGCCCCAAGGATGACTTCCCTCTACCCCACATTGATGTCCTTGTTGATAATACAGCTCAGCATAAAGTGTTCTCTTTCATGGATGGTTTTTCAGGCTACAATCAGATCAAGATGGCACCTGAAGACATGGAAAAGACTACCTTTGTTACTCAGTGGGGCACCTTCTGTTACAAGGTCATGCCGTTCGGGTTAAAGAATGCTGGGGCAACCTACCAACGTGCCATGGTTACCTTATTTCATGATATGATCCATCACGAGATAGAGGTGTATGTGGACGACATGATCGCTAGGTCCCAGACTGAGGAAGAGCACCTTGATCATCTGCAGAAACTGTTTGACCGTTTGAAACTATACAAGCTGAGATTGAACCCGAACAAGTGCACCTTCGGGGTAAGATCTGGGAAATTGCTAGGCTTCGTGGTCAGTGACAAAGGAATTCAAGTGGACCCTGCTAAGGTCAAAGCCATTCAAGAGATGCCAGTTCCTAAGACAGAGAAGGAAGTCAGAGGCTTTCTAGGACGTCTGAATTACATTGCTCGGTTCATCTCACATTTAACTGCTACTTGTGAACCAATCTTCAAGCTGCTGAAGAAAGACCAGGTAGTACGTTGGAACGATGAATGTCAGGCTGCTTTTGACAGAATCAAAGAATATCTCCAAGAACCACCCATCCTTATGCCACCAGTTGACGGGAGACCTTTGATACTTTACCTGACAGTGCTTGATAATGCAATGGGGTGTGTGCTGGGGCAGCATGACGAGTCTGGCCGAAAAGAGCATGCCATTTATTACCTTAGCAAAAAGTTTACCGACTGTGAGACCCGATACTCACTGCTTGAGAAAACTTGCTGCGCTTTGGTATGGGCTGCTCGCCGGCTGAGACAGTATATGCTGACTCACACTACCTTGTTAATCTCAAAAATGGATCCTATAAAGTACATATTCGAAAAGCCTGCTCTGTCTGGGAGAATTGCAAGATGGCAGATGATCTTGACGGAATACGACATTCAGTACACGACCCAAAAAGCCATCAAGGGAAGTGTATTGGCAGACCACCTAGCACATCAAGCTGTGGATGACTACCAATCAATGAACTTCGAGTTTCCAGATGAAAGCATTATGATAGTAACTGACTGTGAAATACCTGGACCGGATGAAGGACCTGAACCGGGATCCCGATGGTCTATGCACTTTGACGGAGCCTCCAATGCTTTGGGAAATGGTATCGGCGCCATAATCGTATCTCCACAGGGTACTCATACTCCACTCACCGCCCGGCTGTGTTTCAATTGTACCAACAACATGGCGGAGTATGAAGCGTGTATTATGGGTCTTCAAGCTGCGATAGACCTGAGGATCAAATTTCTGAGTGTCTTCGGAGATTCCGCTCTCGTGATCAATCAGATCAAAGGAGAGTGGGATACGAAACATCCAAACTTGATTCCTTACAGAGAATGTGTGTTGGCTTTGATCCCCCATTTCACAGAGATAACATTTGAGCACTTTCCAAGAGAAGAGAATCAGCTGGCGGACGCGTTAGCTACAATGTCTTCAATGTTCAAGGTTAAGTGGGATAATGAAGCTCCCCGGATCATCATCTGGAAACTGGACGAACCGGCATACTGTTGTGATCTCGAAACTGAATTGGTAACTGAGAAGCCCTGGTACCACGAAGTAAAGAGATATCTGGAAGCGCAGGAATACCCTGAGGGAGCATCTGTCAATGATAAGAAATTCCTGAGGAGGTTTGCAGCCAAGTTCTTTCTTAGCAATGGCATCTTGTACAAGCGAAACCAGGACTCAACCTTACTGCGTTGTGTAGATAAGACTGAAGCGGAAAGAATCATGGAAGAGCTACATGAAGGGACCTTTGGTACACACTCCAGTGGACATACCATGGCAAAGAAGATCCTACGGGCAGGGTATTACTGGTCCACCATGGAAGCTGATTGCTACCAACATTCTAGGACATGCCATAAATGCCAGATCTACGCAGACAAGGTGCATGTTCCTCCGGTTCCCCTGAATGTTCTGACTGCGCCTTGGCCATTTGCAATGTGGGGCATAGACATGATCGGTGAGATAAAACCTACGGCATCCAATGGACATCGCTTCATCCTAGTGGCAATTGATTATTTCACGAAGTGGGTTGAGGCAGCATCCTATGCTACGGTAACCAAGACTGTTGTGGCACGGTTCATTCGGCACAACCTGATCTGTCGGTACGGCGTCCCTGAGCGGATTATTACAGACAACGGTACCAATCTGAACAATAAGATGATCACCGAGCTTTGCGAACAGTTCAAGATACAGCACCACAATTCTTCTCCTTACAGACCGAAGATGAATGGGGCTGTAGAAGCAGCTAATAAAAACATCAAGAAGATTGTGCAGAAGATGACAGTAACGTATAAAGATTGGCACGAGATGTTACCGTTCGCTCTGCATGGGTATCGTACCTCAGCCAGGACGTCAACCGGGGCAACTCCTTTCTCTCTGGTTTATGGCATGGAGGCAGTCTTGCCAATCGAAGTACAAATTCCTTCTCTCCGGATAATGAAAGATGCAAATCTGAATGAAGATGATTGGATCCAGACACGACTTGATCAGCTCAATCTTATTGACGAAAAGAGACTTGCTGCTATCTGCCATGGTCAGACGTATCAGAAGCGAATGATCAGGGCATTTAACAAAAAGGTCAGACCACAGGAATATCAGGTCGGGGGTCTGGTGATCAAGCGAATCATCCTTCCTCAGAGTGATCCAAGGGGCAAATGGACCCCTACGTACGAAGGGCCATTTGTGGTTAAGCATGTGTTCTCAGGAGGAGCAATGATATTAACCAATATGGATGGTGACGACCTTCCTCACCCCGCCAATGCAGACATAGTTAAAAAATACTACGCATGAAAAAAAGACCCGCTAGGCTGACATGTCTAGGCAAAAATTAGGGCTTCCCGTCGAACCAAAAGGGTTCGGGCAAAATGAAGGGATGAAAATGAAAAATCTGTACACCCGGCAAGTCGAAAACCTGAAAAGGCGGCTTGGGCAAAAATGGGTATCCCGGTGGACTGAAAACCCGAAAAGGCAGTCCAGGCAAAAGTTAGGGATAAAAGCGTAATACTATGTCTCATTGGATCACTTTGCATCCAGAATCCGTTACCTACATCAAATTCAGACGGCATCGATCAATCAGCTTCACTTTCAACCAAGGTCATCAAGTGATGAGACGCTTAGGGTTATAGAGGCGATAGCAGAGTTGAAACCCAGTGGATCATTCATCTTTCACACAGCTGTTTAATTTCTTTTGTACAAAACTTGTATAAACTCTCTTGTTCGGCGACATTTCTCTTACTAGAATGTCAGCCTCTTGTACACAAAACGCCTATTCACAGGCTATTCAAAATCAATACAAATATACTTTTCAGTTAAACGTGCCAACTGTTTTTTCTTTTTCTGTTTTGGTTTTGCGAAAAACGTCCAAGGTTCAATTTGTGATATATGCATTGATAATAATTTGCTAGCTCATAAATATTTGCATACGAGACAAAGAACTAATTGCAGGTGACACTAGAAACAGGGGCAATAAAGAGTTGTCTGAGCAGTCTAATTGTTCTATCCTCCAAGGTACCAAGGTAGGTTCGACTAAAGAACCTAACCAGACATCTTAAATTCCCCAGAGGACAGCAAGTCAGTGCATTCTTCCCCAGCATATCAAAACTTCCCCAGGAGAGTCCCATCCAAGTTCCCCAGGAAAGGTGGAATTCATCTCCCCGAGCAGTAAGCTTATCCCCAGTATATTCTGGAAGCTTATCCTTCATAGGGCACGAACGCGTCGTCTGGCTTGATTTAAAGAGTTATTTCCTTAACAGGATATAACTGGGTTATCCTCAGCCAAAAGCCAAGGGAAAGTCGTCGTCAACGTAGTTCTTTCCTATCCCCAGCGAAGTCTATTCACACTTCCAATACAACAACGGTATCCCCAATAGGGTTACTATCAATATTCAGCAAGGCATCACTCTCCCCACAGAGTATTGCTTCCCAGCATGATCACTAAAGTATCTTTTCTCCCCGCAGAATCTCCCATTCGCCAAGTTTATTCCGCAACGGAGTCATCTTCTCCTACCGGTATCCTTGCAGTTATCATCCCCAGCGGAAGCCAAATCTATTCTTCGACATCAGTCCGGGATACGACTTCCCGGCGCCCGTCAAGGATTCATTTTCCTGGACGAAAACATACATCAAACATCACATACAGCATTATAGCATGCATAACGCACTGCATCATACAAATCTCATTTATGTTGAGAACATCATTGCTTGATCCATATCATTGCATATGACTGACTTTTACCTTTCAGGGAAGATCCAGTTAAGTTCTCAAGCTACATTTCAAGACCTAGACTGGTTCAGTCAAAGGCCTTCTCTGGTTCAGTTAAATCATCCCAAGATTTTCCTGATGCTTATCCCTTTGAAGACATTTCAAGACCTAGACTGGTTCAGTCAAAGGCCTTCTCTGGTTCAGTTAAATCGTCCCAAGATTTTCCCGATGCTTATCCCTTTGAAGACATTTCAAGACCTAGACTGGTTCAGTCAAAGGCCTTCTCTGGTTCAGTTAAATCGTCCCAAGATTTTCCTGATGCTTATCCCTTTGAAGACATTTCAAGACCTAGACTGGTTCAGTCAAAGGCCTTCTCTGGTTCAGTTAAATCGTCCCAAGATTTTCCTGATGCTTATCCCTTTGAAGACATTTCAAGACCTAGACTGGTTCAGTCAAAGGCCTTCTCTGGTTCAGTTAAATCGTCCCAAGATTTTCCTGATGCTTATCCCTTTGAAGACATTTCAAGACCTAGACTGGTTCAGTCAAAGGCCTTCTCTGGTTCAGTTAAATCGTCCCAAGATTTTCCTGATGCTTATCCCTTTGAAGACATTTCAAGACCTAGACTGGTTCAGTCAAAGGCCTTCTCTGGTTCAGTTAAATCGTCTCAAGATTTTCCTGATTGCTTATCCAGTTAAAGACATTTCAAGACCTAGACCGGTTCAGTTAAATCGTCCCAAGATTTTCCTGATTGCTTATCCAGTCAAAGGCCTCTCTGGTTCAGTCAGATCGACCTTAAGATCTCTCTGATTCTTATTCCAGTAGAAGACACCCCAGATTTTTCTCAACGAGCGTTGTTGAAGTTAAAAGTCGCCCAAGGCTCTCTTACCATTCATGCTAAGGAAGTAATCATCCCTGGTTCTTTCATTGCTGTTTGAAGCTCCAGACTCAGCTCCTGTAACTTGTCAGGACATATCTATACCAAGCATCTAAAATCAGCTCCTGCAACGTGTCAGGTACTTATTTTCTGTTTTGCAGGTATGCAGGTTCTCGCCAAGGAATCTCTTACACAATCAAACATCCAGATGGCATCTATAAGCCCATTCCCCTATCATTGCTAACGTGTGAGCGCAAATTTCCGGGCACTCTAGTGTCCAATCATCTTTTACCCTCGGATTACGAAAGGCACGTCAGCCAATCTACATCCTCAGGTCTAAGAAGATTGAACAGGGGCAACTGTTATACCCCAAAATTTGCCCTCCCATATTCCTCAAGAAATTGCCAAGCCAAGCTAGAAAATTCCCCAAGGGTTGTGCAGTGCAACAGTCCCCCATCCAGTCAAAATTAGGGTTTGTGTGCTGATCAAGAAAAGGAAGTGTTCAAAGGTCCAATCAAGTCTCATATGCTTACAAACATGGTCAAGCATCCTCATATCAAGTTTCAAGGCATTCAGCTCAAGATTGCACAGTCAAAACCCTAAATTGCACTACAGTCAACTGTAGGGGCAAAATGGTCATTTGGCAGTCAAAAGTTCAAATTTTTGGTCAACATATCATTTTGAAGCCACCAACATCATTTGATCAATGCTTGATCATGATTCTCAAAATTTGGCTCAGAAATCATCAAAGATGCAAAAGTTGCTATATTTGGACAGCTGAAAAAGTCAACTGAGATTGACCAGGGCATAACTTTCACATGGATTATCAGAAAAATTCCATCCAAAGCTCATTTTGAAGAGAAAGACATTTCCTACAACTCATCTTCATACTTCAAGTCCAAGAAATGCTCTCACAAAAAGTTATCAATTTCAACATTATAGGTCATTTTCAAAAGTCAACAAAAAGGGACTTTAAGTCAAAGGCCATAACTTGAGATTGGTAAATCAAAATGACATGGGACCAAAGGCATTGGTTAAAGGACTCAAAGACCTTTCCAAAATGTCCAAGAACATGAGAAAATCTTAAAAATTGAGCAAGTTATGCCTTGTAGAAGTTGGGAAAATTTTGTGAAATGGCAAAAGTCAACTATCCTTGAAAATCCAATTTTGACAAAAGGGCCCCATTTTTCTCACTTTGTCCATCCTTGTCATGCCACACACGTGGCCCATGGTTGATTTCAAGACCAAATGTTGACTTTTTTATTTTATTTAATTTTTGATGATTTAATTCATTTTAATTCATTGAAAATTCAAATAAAATTTGAAAATCAATGAAATGGTGTCATATGAACTTGGACAAGTTCTATGTATCATGAACCAACTCAAAAATCAGGCCAAGGTTCATTTACATACTAGGTCTAGGTTTTGGCTAGAAATTAGGAAAAAATGGTTAATGGACAAACCCTAAGGCCAATTCTCTAACAAGCATGAATTAAGGAGAGTTAACAAGCCTATTCAATTCCATAATGATCATTGAGTCAAACCCTAACCCTAGTGCAGCAAAAAACTCGTTCAAAAGCCATTGGACACTTTGAAAATTTGGACATATATTGCAAATCTGAAATCAGTGCTAGGGATCTTTTCAAGCCTTAATTTTTGTACCAATAGTTTCCTGAGACAATTCTAAACGCATTTCAATTCATAACAACACTCAAAGCTCCTTAAACTGGTAGTTACAAGTGAAACTGTACAGCAAAATTTTTTGAATTCGTGTTCTTGATTCTAAGCCTCTTTTTGCATTTTTAATTACATATTCATACTCATGATGAAGTTTCCAAGCTGTTCATTATATTTAATTGCATTTTTGTTCATCCTACGCGAATCTGCCATGCCCACATTCTAGGGTTTTCAAGTTTTGATTTTGGGGTTTTCACCATACTGCAAAATTGGCCCTCAAGACCATGACCATTGCATTCCTGGCATCTGGACGAAGAGAATGAGATGCTCGCGCCTAATTTATATTAGGAAACGAGCTATTCGCTATTTTTTTGTAGCTTATCTAATGCAGCGCTTCAAAACCGTTGCCAATGTATTTTGTTTACAGGGACATGAAGAAGATGAAGATGTGGCACGCTGTCATTTGTCCATTCAAAATTCGCGCGCGTGTTAGTCCTTATGCGTTAGTTTTATTTTATATTGTTTATTAACTATTATATGTTAAATGAAATCAATTGGCTCAGCTGGCAGGGACGCGCACTAGGGACTCTCATGACCTGGGTTCAAACCCCAGGTCTCACACATTTCCAATATTATTTTTCATTTCTAATTCACATGCAGCGCTC
This sequence comes from Vicia faba, assembly GCA_948472305.1. NCBI lineage: Eukaryota > Viridiplantae > Streptophyta > Magnoliopsida > Fabales > Fabaceae > Vicia > Vicia faba. Next base: position 327,970,152 of record OX451735.1, read on the forward strand.
ACATTGATGCTCACCATACTCCATCAAAATGCACCATCCACGTGTCCTAGAGCACTCACATCAAAGGCAAGGATTGGGAAACATGCTACACTTCAGTCAAATGCATCTCACTGGATCAAAAAAAAGTCAACAAGTTCTCACCAATAATTGGGCCAGGCTTTCAAATCTATACCTCCAATTCTGGGGTCTACCCCCCCTGGTTTGCCCATTTGATTTTTTTTTTTTATATCTTTTAATCATTTATTTTAATTGTTGTATTATTTTAATTACTTGTTTTATTTAATTTTTAATTCTTACAAAAATGCAAAAACATTAAAAAATACAGAAAGGACAAAAAAAAATATAATTAATTTTGATTCTTTTTTTAATAAATTAAAATATAACTCATTTAGTTTAATTAGGTTTTAATTTTAATTTTAATTCTTTTTTTCATAATAAAAATCCAAAAAATGTAGAATTAGGTTAATTATTAATTTTTTGTATCCTTTTTTAATCTTTTCCTTTTTTCTCACAATATTATTATTTATTATTTATTTTCTATAAATCAAAAATTGTACATAAATTAGTTTAGAATTTAATTAAGTTAGAAATTAAATCTTTTTTCATAATAAACTTAAAAAATGATAGAACTAGGATTTTAATTTTAATTAACTTTTCTCTTTTTTCTTTTAAACCTAAAAAACACAAAAACATTATTTTTCATTTAATTTTTAATTTCCTTGATTAATTTTAATTATTTGTAAAAGGGTCCAACGCCCTAATTTTGTTTAGTCTTTACTTCGCGCATTTATTTCACATTGTTTAAATACCTCTGTATATGCCCCAAAGCCTTGTAATAAGTTTAGATTTATTTCTCGCACTTTTATTTATTCGCTTTATTTATTTTCAGTCAAATCGGGTTCGGTTTTTTTGGCGATGTGGACCCGCGCCAGTTGTAATAGTTAGATTTATTTTCTCGCAAGTATAACTGTTAATAAATATGCATGAAAGAATGAATGCCCGAAAATAAAATGGAATCGTTAGATCACAAATACATGACAAGACAAACAATAAACTGAAAATGACACACAATTCACACACCACCCCTAGGGTACGCCTCACTGTTGCCTTTCGAAAGGTGGTCATCGAGTAGAAAACGTCTTAGTAAGTCCTCATGGTCCGGGAACCTGGCATGAGGGTAGCTTCTAAGGTGTCTTCCCATTGCTCCGGTGATCACCACGTCCCTAAAACTCGAATTGACCCGAACACCTCCAATGGTGGTGCTACCTACCTCTCAATGGTGGGATGGCACTACCTTAAAGGACATTTACACAGACTAATTCCTTAGGGTAGGTAGGTTCTCAAGGGTACTTGCTCTAATTTCAAAACAAACTCAAAAATACTTTTCACACCAACACACTTTCAAAAACTTTCAAAACAAACTTTTCAAACACTCTGACGTACGAGTTGAACTGAAACTTTTCAAAGAATATTTTTGAAACCCACCTTGAAAAGCAAGCAAACAATTTTGAAAACACATTGAGCAAGTATCTAAGAGCCCATGGATAACCATGGATAGAAAGGGTGCTAACACCTTCCCTTTCTATAACCTACCTCCCGAACCGAGAGCAATCTCTTTAAAGGAATTTTTCTGTGCTTTTGTCCTTTCCATTTGGAGAAAATAAAAGACGGTGGCGACTCTTGCTTACCGCGACATTTCGCGAACCAGCTTTAAAACAGTCAGTTCCAGATCCACCGATCACACCTTGCTTATGGATGATTGGAGGTGGATTTCTCTTCGACCGACGCTGATAAAATAGAAGATTTGTGGTTTATCTCTTCTTATCTTTTTGTATTTATCTTTTGTTGGGTATTGTATGTATATTTTCTTTGAACTCGTGTATATTTATCGCCCTTCACGTTATATAAAACTTGCTTTACGAATCTTTGTCGATTATTATCCTGGATTTTTACTCTGTGTTAGGGATTTGAGTTGTTATAGACATATACTGCTTAGACTCTTATCTAGAATGATTATCTAATAGTGCCTAAAATATAGAGATAGATTTAGTGTTGTTATTCACTTAGGGTGTCTGTGATTAATGCCTTTGTGTTTTTTGTGTCACTCTGAGAGATCATCGATGCAAGCAAGCACGGTTGACTTTTGTGTTGTTGAGGTGGTTGAGAGATTGCTACCGAGGTGATGTAGTCGGCATCTCAATTTGGGTTAGAAATGACTTAGGTTGTTAGTGACACATGATGACATTGATGAGTATTGTAGGTTTAGTATAATAGATCGATAGGTTTAAGTCTGTGAGAAGTAGTATATATGCATGCTTGATAAGTTATTCCTTTTTCCTTTTTATAGATTTATTTTCTGTTGATACTTTTCCTTTCAACCCATTTATCCTCAAACTCATTAACAAGAGATTTGTCGAACAACATTTCAATACACCAATCTCTGTGGGACACGATACAATGTAACCTAAATATCACCTGGTAAATTAATAACTTACTTTTTGCTTGCCGCTTTACCGCAGTAACAACGAGCACGTGGCAGAGGCCGCCAATAGTAGATATCACAGATTCTACCTTTCTTTTTCACCTTATTTTGAAACATTAGGGACAATGTTTGATTCAAGTGTGGGGGAGAAAGTTTTACTGTTTTTATTATTGTTTTCTAGGTAATTTTATTCATTTTTCCCTTGCTCATTTAGTGTCAGTGTTAGTTGAGTCGAATTCTTGCATTGTCGAGTCCTTATGCGTGTTTTTCCGCTATTTATTAATTCCCCAATTTTCTTGAGCCATAACAAAAAAAAAATTAGTTTCACCCATAACACGACACCTTAAGAGTATATAGTTTGCTTTGCACTTAGGCTATGTGGGATTGATTTGAGAAAGATTCACCAAAATATATACCATTTTGACACCCTAAACTCCTTAGTTATGTACGATCAATTTGAGCATCTATTATGCCAAGACTTTAAGTTTGAGTTTTTAAGTAGCCCTGAGTAGTTTATATTAGCAGTCATCACCATCTTAAGCACAAACTACGTAGGGAGTTGATGATTATAAGTGGATGATCCCAAAAATTCTAAAAATGCATGTCGTAACATAATAAAAATAGGGAATGCACCTATTAAGTTAGGTGACCCTCACCCGTCCACTTAACCCAATGGTTGTGGAACCTACAAAAAGTTTTTATAAAAAAAATCTGTTGCTAAGTTGGTTCAGAGGTGTGTGGTGCTGAACTTGGTAGGGCGGACTACGGTTCGATCCCCCACAACTTGCAATTGGGTAAATAAAAGGGGCTACCAATCTCATGTACCAGAACCCCGTGTTAAAGGATCAGAATCACTAACCAACTACTCTACTAAGTGTGTGCACGGATAAAGGGCTTAATGTGATTGCACTCGAATGAAAGTGGGTAAAACAAAACGAAAGAAATAGGTTGAGCTATAATAGAATGATTTAAACTGGTTTTGAATAAGGAGGTAGTTTTTTATCGTGTTTTGCAGTTTTGTGTCATTACAATATCCTTAGTGTTGAATTCGAGTATTTATCATTCTAACAAAATGTCCCGCAACCACGTACGATTTGAGTTATATCGTGTATTTATGTTGAACCCACGTTTAAGTTTATTTTCGTGCTGATTATTTACTTGAGGACAAGCAATGGTTCAAGTGTAGAGGAGTTTGATAACACAAAATTTCATTGTATTTTCGACTCGACTCGCATGAATTATTTTACCATTTTAGTTATTTATGTCATTTTATGCTGGTAGTGTTATTGTATTTCAAGTATTTTTCTTCCACAAAGCTTGCATAAGAAAAGAAGAGAAATTGACAAAGAAAACGCAAGCAAACAGGAAGTAGCAAGAGAGATGAAGAAATTTTGCAAACAGAAGGTTATGGCCCTCTCCACACCTTCTGTGGCCCCCACCAAAACTTGATTATGTGGCCCTTGTCACGCTTCTTGTGGCCACCGCCACATGCTTCTTATAACAGGCCCACATTCCATTCCTACGTCAGAGCCACGAGACCATTGCTTACCCTATTTTTTCTCTACAAGACCAGGCCTGGCATAAATTGTAACACCCCATTTTCCCATATGAATAGTTATAATGAAATATACGACAAATGCATCAGAGTTCATAATGGGATGCCACATAAATCATAAAATCCATAAAATTCTCAAAATACTTTATTACTTCGTGTATCCAAAAATGGTTATTCGGCAGCAGAAAATCAACATAAAAGTAGTTCATTGGCATTCTAGCCTTAACAACCATTCAAATCCATAATACGTGGTCCATCATAAGTTTAAAATAAAATGTGCAACATTTGAAATCATGCAAAACATAATGAAAATCCCAAATCCCGTGTTACATATCAGAGCGACTCCTAAGACTCGATCTGGTAACATCACTTCAAGCAATACTCGGGTACATGATTATCTATACTCCTGAAGAGTACAGACACGACAACAAAAAAGGGGTGAGAATTTCATTCAATAATTACACGGTGAAATAAAAAATGCTAAGGAGTAGTAAATCACAGCGTACAGAAAATTCATCACAAACAAGCATCATCACATCATACAACATCAATTCAGTGTTTATGCAATGCAATAGTCCTACATTAACATGCATGTGGTACCATCAATGCATAAGCCTTTATCTCAATGCCAATTGGGCAATAACAGAGCATAAGCCCTCAACACAACGCCAGTCCAGGCCAACATCAGGGCATAAGCCCTCATCCATGAATGCATGCAATATGAATATATAGCAACGTTAAATCATACAACTACAAGGCATAAGTCTTCATCACAATTTCAATTTAATCCATCCACATCATCCTCATCATAATCACCAATATTGCCTCATACCGGCATCATCAGCAAAAGAACATCGCAAGAAAATAACCCACCGTTTCAGTGTAACAATGGGGAATAATTCCTATTTTAACTTAGTTGCTAGAATTATCCTTCTAAATATTTATTTTATTCTACCTACTTCAAGTTTTGGTGTTAGCTATCTAACACTTCGAACGACGCATCAAACGGAGTTACGGTCCAAAAGTTATGGCCGTTACAAAAATTGTCAAAAATTGGGCTTCCCTCGGGTTAGGTTGCATCAACTGCTCCTGGCTTTTGCATCGACCGCTTCTGCTGTTGCTATTTTCCGCTCACTGTTGTTTCTGGTTGCGTCAACCGCTTCCCTGTTTGCGTCGACACAAACTATTAAATTATGAGTTTTTCTGCGATTTCACTAAATTTTGGGTCCTAAAACATCATCTAATCATAGGAATTCATCATCCATTATCATCCCATGTTTCTACATCAATTATACATCACTTGGGAATTATTATTCATCTTATATTTCATCAAATCCTCATCCAAAATCCTCATCCAAAATCCTCAAAATCCTAATTCTCATTACTTATAGGTTCTAGATTGGGGTTTTATGCAACAATCATCATAACAACGCAAATCACAATAACAATCATAACATAGCATCACAGATCCATGTATAATCATATGCAACACATCAATTCAATCAAATCAAACAAATTATGCATCAATCATATAAAACAACCTAATATGGAAAGGAACCCTCACTATCCTCTCATGTAAGATCACCAATTAGAGAATCCATTCACCCCCCTTACCTTATGATTATTGTTAGCTTTCGATTCCTCTTCTCGTTCTAGAAATTCCTATTTGCCTCCATGTCTCCTTGTGTCTTAGCTTCTCCTTTACTCTTCTCCCAATATCTCGATCGTACCAAATGATCGTACAATTCTCTTTTCCCTTACTTATCACAAGGACCCCTAATATCTTCCTCAATTACCCTCACTTAGCATTATACCATTTACCATCATGCCTTCACTCTTTCTACTAATTACCATCTTGTCCTTATTTTCTCTACACTTCTATTATTCTATTATTCTATTATTCTAATTACTTAAATCCAAAAAATTCCAATTAATCACTATTAAATCTAAATAATTCTAAAATGATTATTTAAATTCCAACCCTTCTTACTAACTCATCCTACACCATACAACTCATCATCTTAAACACCTTATTCATCAAATCATCGCTATTTGCATCACAATTGCATCACGAATTCATATCATATATTGTCACAAGGACTCACACAAGGCACCAAAACATCATAAATAAGCATCAAAACATCAAAACACCATCTACTTCACATAGACTCATATAATCATACTAAATTAATTAATTAAATAATTAATCTAAAATTTGGGGTGTTACAGAAATCTCTCCACGAACGAAGTTATTCCAGATTCTTCTCGAGGGAGTTACAGGAATCTAGCAAGAGATCTATAAAAAGAGTGAGGGTTGACAGTTACAGAGGTCCAATTTTCCATTGTTCAGAGCACTTTTTCTTCTAGATTCTAAGCAGAAAAATCACCATTTTAAAGTGATAGCTTTCCACATTGGGGAGCTATTGCAACATTAATTTTATATTTATATTTTATGTTTTTCAATTTTGTACTTTCGGTCAAGCGAATCCTGCCGATATTTGTGGAGGATCATGAAGTTAATTTTCATTCATGTTGCAGTCATGTTCTTTTTGTACTCAAGATTATTTCCAGGTTTTTAGTTCAAGCTTTATTTATATTTACCTTATAGAAATCATACTTTGTTTTATGATTAACTACTGTTATAGCTTGTTTCTATTCAAAAATATGTCCGGCTAATTTCCTTAGATATCGGCATGTAAAATAATCTAACCAAAGGGGTTCAAAAATCTATTGGCATAAATATTTACAAACTACTTTTCTGGTTTTGATTTCTAATTAATATATTAAAATTGTTTTATTACGAGAGTAAAAGACGAATAAAGGTTAAAATCAATACAACGAGAGTTTGAGATTTTAGTCTAAGTCAATAAATACGAGAGTGTGAGATAAGAATTTTTAAATTAATATTTTCTACTAAAAAGTATTTTTAAAACAAAGCCAATGGTTAGTCAAATACCTAAAGTCTGATGAATTACATAGTGGTATCCTTTATTCCGAATATTTTATTAAACTTGAATTTACTCCTTATTTCTATCAAAAATCTAAGATTAATCTTATGCCTTAGATTACATAGTAACATTAGATAGCATTAGTTTGATTATGAGTCCCTGTGGGTTCAATATATTTTAAAACTACGCGATTAGACTGTGCACTTGCAGTCAGTAATTCCGACAGACTCTTAAAGTCATGATTAAAATCAATGTCCAACACTTGGGAGGAAGATCCCTAGCACGAAAGGTGTTGTGGGCAGGGTATTATTGGCCCACCATGCAACATGACACAAAGGAGCACGCCAAAAAATATGACAAATGTCAAAGACACGTAGACATGCATCTAGCGCCCCCCACACGAGCTCAAAACATTGTCGTCACCATGGCCATTCGCCTGGTAGGGGATGGACATTCTCAGACCATTCGTGCAAGGATCATATCAAAATAAATTCCTGATCGTGGTTGTCGTCTATTTAACAAAGTGGATAGAGGCCAAATCCCTTTCCAGAATCACATCACACAATATTCTTCGTTTCTACAAATAAAATGTGCTTGCCCGATTTGGTATACCACAAGCGCTCGTCACCGACAACGGAATATAGTTCACCGACCAAAGCTTCCAAGAGTTTATCGCCAAGCTCGACACCAAACAACACTTCACGTCCGTCGAACACCCTCAAACGAACGGGCAAGTTAAGGCCTGTAATAGAGTCATCTTACGAGGACTCAAGCGCAAGTTAGGAGAAACCAAAAAAGGATGGGTCAAAGAGCTGCAAAGCGTCCAGTGGGCTTACAGGACGACACCATACTCGATGTAACACCCTATTTCTACCTAACGATTTATATAAAATCAGAGTTACAAAATTTCCAACAAACAAATGGAATGATACACTTTCAACTTGGAAACAACGACATTCAATAACCTATAGTTCATATACATAACACATAAAATTTGGATGAAACGATAACAATTTGTTTAGTCTTTAAAAATAAAACAACTTTCGTTGCTACGTAGCGGATTCACAAATTCAACTGAAAACATCATTACATCTTGTCCAACTCAAAATGGCTTTAAGACAACAAGTCTTTAATGAAAACAACTTAAAGATTCAGCAACATAATGAAAACCAACAATAAAGAAAACATGTGTTCATCCCCCGAGTGCTACGTATCAGAGCAACAACATCGACTCGAACTAACAAAGGTAACAACTATCATTCTTGATTACCTGCATGTTACCAACAGAGGGAAACATTCAAAAAGAATGGGTGAGATATCAAACCATATAATTCAGTGTATGATAAACAATTTATTAGATCAGATTATATAAAATCACCACTTCACAACTTTCAACCAACATCAATCATCACAAGTCAACAACACAACATGTTAAATATGCAACACGGAATGCAACTCGTTATAATGCACATGCATGTGGTACCAATGGAGCAAAACTTCCAACTTAGAAATCTGTCAATTAATAGAGGTATCAACAAGGCATAAGCCTTCAACTTAATTTGACAATCCAGACTAACTTACCGAACATCAGTTCCAACTTGATATCCTACGTATGCGACTTAATATGAATGTCAGGATAGCAATAACAAAATTCCATAGCAACACAGCAACAAACCAACATTGGTCATTAGCCCAAAACTTAATATTTTTCCCATAAATAGAGGCAATAACATCACCTGCTAATTCACACTTTTCAACAAAGAATACACTACAACAAGTCAACCAAAATTTACTACAAATAAACTGCATAATTATTTGGATTATTACGACTATTTCCGGTTAATTAATTATCTAAATGCTTATTTCTAATTACAAAACTTCTACAATATTATTCTAATAATAATACTAAATTATTATTATTATTAATTATTATTACTATAATTATTAAAATATATATTAGCAATTTGGAAACGTTAACAAGGTGTATATATGTCAAATTCAACTACAGTACCTATTATATATAATTTGAAAACGTGAATTCTTATACTACTCCATGATGCACCGCACAGTAGCTATCAATTGCTAAGACCATTTTAACTATGGCACTTATATTTCCATATCTCATGCTAGTATTATACATGAAAATAACTTATATGTAGTACCTATAATTTTCACTACAGTGAAAAAAGTGTGTATGTCATTTCAATTTCGCAATAGAGCCAAGCATATAATGCTCTTATAGTTCCGCTACAGTATGTCCAACATATAGGTACTAATCATTTTTCGCTACAATATTCAAGTGGCTTTCTACTAGGGGTGTGCAAAAAAACTGGTTTACACGAACCAATTTTAAAAATTCAGTGTACCAATTTTTATAATCCAATTTGTGTTAGATGTGAACCGCTCCAGATCCATTTTGATATCAAAACAAAAATCTGGTTTCCATTTTTGATAACCAGTTGTCATACATAAAATCAAATGTATATGATATTATTATTAATGAATAAGATATTATTAAGACACAGGACATTCAAATCCGTGTAAACCAATTTATATAATATTCAAATTGAAAATGGAAAACTAGTTTATATATTTTATTTTATTTATTATTAATTAGTTAATTAGAGTGGTGATTAGTTAAGGGAAGAAGAACTTATTAAGTTAATTGTGATGAACGATTGTTAATCTGTATTTTTTTGTTTAACTGTTATAGTGTAGCAATTGTTTTGAAGCAGATTTTGTCTTGGTTTTAGGATGTTTTGTTTTAGTTTTTTTGAGTTCTAGTTTTAGTGTTCTGGTGCAACTTTATCATAGATTAAAGTGTAATGTTTTTACTCTTAAATTGAATTTTACTTTTTTGCTTTTCAAAAAAATTGTGAAAAACGATTTGTGCTAGTGTTTGAATATAATAGTATAAAAATGACACATGTCTTTGCATCTTGTTCCCTTCATTAACCTGAATTTTTTTCGTCTCTTCAAATTAAGAAAGATACAATTTCCTTATAAATCAATTTTGATTGAAAACCGGTTTAAACCGGTTTTGAACCGAATTGAAACCATTTTACAATTTTAAATTGGTTATTATAAAAAATGGTTTAATTTTAAAACTAGAACCATTAAAATAGATTGGTTCTTAAAATTTGGTAACCATGCGCACCCCTACTTTCTACTACAATTGATTAAACAAATTTTCATACTGATAATAAATAATAATTTAGCAAATATGTATTATTATTTGGAAATTTTAACTTATCCTACCGACAATTCTAAACATGTCAGAATTATACAAAACAAATAAAAGTGATTTTTAATGATACGAAACAACTATGTTGATAATTTTAACAACACTATTAACAATTCTATTAGAATTAAAAATAATTTAAATTAACTCGTTAATCTAATTATTTATCTCTAATTATAAAACTCTTAAAATTATTATTCTTATAATACTATATTATTAATATTGTTATTAATATCAATTATAATAGAGAATTATATATTAGTGAACCTCAACGTAATTCCCAATTGTTATATAGTAACTACATATATTGTTACAATATATACATCATTGTTATAGCAGTAAGTATCAATTATATCGCTACGGTACAACGTTGCTACATCCATAATTGTTATCTAGTAAGACATAGGTTGTTTCAGTAACACAGAGATGCTATTGAATTGTATGGTTTCAAAACATATATATGACATACATATACAACAAAAACAAAATTATATCAAATTATTATAGATTCTATTGGTTTAAACACTACTGTATAATAACACCACGGTATAAAAATATTAAATTGCTATCTACTCAATTCATCCATTCTATCAACAGAACATTGGTTTCTCAATTTATCTCTCAATTTCATTAATATATCGATTTCAAACACAATTAATCATCACATATTCAAAGATTATCCTTTAAACCTAACAATTACAAAACAATAGAAATTAAGGGTTTCAATCTAAACATATTTCTACCGATTAATACACTATTATAGAGTCAGAACCTCACTCTTACCTTTGATTGAAGGTTTCTCTAACTCTCCGATTTCACTTAACTTTGCCTCATTTTTGCACTTCTACGTATCTCTTCCAAAACCATTATTTTCTTCTTCTTCCAAAATCTATTCCCCTTTCTCTCTACTAATACTTCCATTTCTTATTATTTCTAAAATAAGTAATATAATAATATTATCATCTTATTAGTTATTTTGTCTTATTGGGCTTAAATCTCTATGCCTCCCTTTCAACTACTTCTAATATTAAAATAGACTCACGTGAATAATAATAGTATTATCCAATATTAATCCTACAACTTAATCAACTAATTAATTCAACTAAGAACGACACAACTTAAATCAATATTTCACAACTTCGAAAATTTAATCGGAAAAATATTGGAAAATATTTAATTAAATAATTAATTAAATATTGGGCATTACACTCGACGATCGGAGAAACCCCATTTCGACTAACCTATGGCACCAAAGCAGTCATCCCCATGGAAATCATGGAGCCGTCTAGACGAACTGAGGTTCCACTCGACGAGGAACTAAATGACAAAGCCCTACGGGAAGAACTCCACCTGGTTGAAGAGATTCGATCAGGGGCGTCTCTTCGCGAAGCCACACTGAAGCAGCAGATAACTCTGCGTCATGACGCCAAAGTCATAAATGTGAATTCCAGGTCGACAACCTAGTCCTATGGAGAAATCAGAAAGATTCTCGTGAGGGAAAGCTGACCACCAACTAGGAAGGCCTTTATCGTGTTTGCGGGACGACAGGCACCAGACCTACTACCTCGAACACCTAAGTCGGAAACCACTACCTCGACCACGGAACACCATAAAGCTGAAACAATATTACAGCTAAGTCCCAAATAAATGCTAGGGCGCAGCAGTCGACGTACTCTTCCCGATAAATGATAGGATATGTTGAGGTACGAACGTAGCCTCCAACCAATAAAAAAGGTGGGTTTTATCTCATTGGTCGAGAAGAACCTTAGCCCGACGGGGACACCTCGACCGAGCTCCGCCTTTGAAGTACCTAATAGGAAGAACACTTAGCTCGCGATGGGCAGTTCACGCCACGAAGTCAAGACCCTAACCGCGATCTTGGCCTCGTCCATGCGGACCCTGAATCCGCCTCCTCAACATATTCCTCGTGTGTCAACTACAACTAAGGTCGGGCGTAAATTCCACACTTCACGAAATAAACATGTCCAGCACAAACGAAAAATAAACCTCTAACATGCAATAAACAAACAAAATAAAGGCATTCAAAAAAGCTGACCACGAAGGCCGATGTTGTCCAGATATTACAAAATTAAGGGCACACGGTCATAAATAAAAGATAGTCGGGAAAAGCCCCTTGTCCAAGATTTACAAAAAATACGGGCACATAACACCTCAGTCCAATGATTATAAAATTATGGACACGCAGGCCCGAACAAAACAAGTAAAATGCCAAGAAAAAATTAATCACTTCTTGGAGTAGTCTCTTTGGTCTCTGGCTCGGAAGATTCGGGAGGAGGGACTACATTACCATCCACCACATGAGACAAGACTCCAGCACCTTCAGTGTTGAGCCCCAGATTCAGCAAGGCCAACTGAGCCATCACGATCTCAAAGCCGTCAGACACCACGTCCATGCAGTCTGACTCAAGAACCAGGATTTGAGCAACCAGATTTGCACGAGTCTTCAAGTTGGCGACTCCCTCAGGCTCATCTTCCGTGGGCAGTACAACATCTTTCAAATCAGCGACCTCTTTCTCCAAATTTTTGTTATCGAGCAGTAGTGAGTCCATCTCCTCAAAAAATTTGGCCGTTTTCTCCTTCTCCTTTGTTAGCCTATCAAACCGCGCCTGAAACTTTCCTCGCTCTGCCCAAGGGCGGTCTTCAGTATCTTCGCCTTTTCCAGGAGAGTTGTTTTCTCCAACTCCAGCTTGCTCACCATGGTAGAAGAACTTGACCCATCACTCGCGAGGACCATATCCCTCTTCACAGCCTTCATTAGACCAACCATGCTCGATGCCAGGTGTTTTCTTATGCCCTCCTCATCTAGCCGCCTGATAATGACAGGCTCATCATTAGACACGACTAGGGGAAATCCTTCAAAGAAATCCTTCTCAAAAAAGAAAGGAGGAAGGTTAAAGGCACGAGCACACGGTCCGTCCTCAGTCAAATCTATAGGCTCATTTTCAGGGAGACCCCTCTTTTTTTCTGACATGCCCTCCGGCTGAGCGGCGTCATGAGATCCTGATGAAGCGTTAGATTCATCCTTGATCTGTCGAGAATGGGACCGAGGCGAGTAAGCTAAGTGGGCTCCATTATCCTCTTACTGCCCTTTTTATCCTGGGTCAATTTCAGCATACATTCACGATGCTCTGCCATCTTACCTGCAAAGGCAAAAATAACATGCTCGAGTTAGTTCCTCTAGGAGGGCGTATATGAATAGACTTAGGCAACATGATTGCGCATGCAGAGACCCTGAAGAGTTGTGGCATCCCCATAAGTATGAAATTCAACGAGAAACTTGGTATTGATCGGGTGCGCCTCGATTGTAGGTTCACCGTCATCTCCAAGAACGTTGTCTCCCTCCCGCGTCACCCACTTGGAGGGGAAGAAACTGTCGACGAATTTGTTAAGAATGTTGAAGGCCTCCTCATCCCCGTTACTCAAACCACCAACAGAAGTATGGTAATGGCCAGGCCCATTATCGTAATGTTCTCGACACCAATGGATAGGAAATTTGGAGAGCCTCTCAACCTCTTTATTCCCACCCTCGTCGTAATAAACTTCCACGTCCTCATCGATGATAATAGCTGGGTCGAACACTGCATCCACAACCTCTTGGGACGCGGACTGCATGATATACCATTTTTCCTTGAAATCACAGACAAAGTCCATGTACACCCTGAACAACCTCTTGGATTGCTTAAAAGAAACCAACATATGCTTTCCTCCCTTAGACTGCCATTAAAGGTCAAAATTTCTAAAGAACAGGGGAATCATCGATCCAATTCTAAAATACTGGCAAGTGATCTCAAACGCCGGTATAAAGGAAATTGTGTTGGGTGAAGTTGGGAAGGCGCCAGAGACAAATGATTAAACACACCCATTTGAAAGTCACTAAAGGGCAGACGAAGCTCCAGATCTTTGAAGATGACTTCATGCATATGGAAGCGGTCTTCCTGGAAATGCAAGCATATTCTAGCCGTAGGGTCGGGCGAAAGATCATGAAATTTAGTCTAAAACCTTTTCGGTCACCACCATATTTGACAACCGTGTACGCCTCCCTCTGAGTATTGTTGAAGACCAAGGCTATTCCTCGAGGCTCTGGCCCAACCCAAGACAATTATTCATCGGTGATAGTGTCAACCAAGTGGAGACCCTCATCGGCTTCGCTTGCCTCCTCTATTTCGACTTGCTCATCTGTGGCAGCCACCTCGACTGGTTCAGTCATTTCACCTATAAAGCAGAGGAAACAAGTGAATTCGACGGATAAATGAAATCCACCCTTCCACTGCAAAACAAGTGAAAGGGGATTGCTACGACCAAACCGCGTCGATAAACCCTCGTTCAGCGGGAAGCGAATGATCCCATGAGTATTGCAAGGAGAAGATGAATTTCCCTAGCGATCCCATGAGTATCACGAGGAAAAGATGAATTTTCTGAGTAATCCCATGAGTATCGCGAGGAAGAGATGAATTTCCCGAGTAACCCCATGAGCATTGCGAGGAGGGGATGAATTCCCCGAGCAATTTCGTTAGTTCCGCGAGGAGCGGATGAATTTCACGAGCAAACTCATGAGTTTCACGAGGAGAAGTATGAATATCCCGAGGGAAAATCCCCCAGATAGTGAAATTCATCAGAAATCCATGAATTCTGCGAGGTAACCCCTCCGGGAATCTCCATAAAATGCAAAAGCCATCTATAAACAAGAATGATCATAGAGAAACACTTACTTGAGTGGAGTTGGTATGGATTCTGCGGCAGAAGTTGCGGCGGTGTTCACGACTGAGAGGAAAACTGATGGCAGTGAAGGGAAAGGAGGAAACGAGAACTTGAAAACATTACAAATTATCTATTGGGCGTTATTTATAAAACTTGCACGGGAGACGAAGTGTTGCATTAAATAATGTGTAAGCTATTCGTTTCTCCGCCGCCCACGCGTTCAGAGTCATAATGACCCCTACTCCCTAGGCCATCATTCTACCCCAAGAGCTACGCCACATGGCCCGCGAAGTTATTCTCTTGCAACCTTTTTGTCTCCCTGCGAGTCGAGGAACATGTCAACTATCCCCGCAAACACGCTTTAACTTCTATCCGAACAACTGCCATATAAGGACGACCTCGTCCCTCAAAGAAATAGGGGACCCCGACATAGCTATCCTCGCCAGACCGACAAGTTAATATTAAGTCATAGCTCATCCCCTTAGGAACAACAACTTAGGAGGCTCCTGTTCTGGACTGAGCCTACACTTGACCCAAACATCATACAAGGCCCAATCCAACTATCCCGCAGGAGGAGACCAACATGAGTGAATCTGCCCTTGATCATGTCGAGCATTGATTTCGTTCCTCGCGTCGAGGATATATCCCCCGAGGACATCCTCACCACATACCCGCCGAGGAGAATCAGTGACACTCAAGAGGTCCTCGCGAGCACCCTCCTCGCAGGGCAGGCATCCAACGCCTCAGAATATCACGGGGTCCTCTTGACCCCGAAAATACTATATCCACGTCCTCCTGATAGTTCGGAGCAGTCCATTCAGGATGGAGACCACGTGCAGGTCTCCACTACACACGTAGGACATGAAAGTCTCTATTTTGGGCCTGCTTGGTCAGCCCAACATGGGAACCTTGGCTCAACGTTGGGGCTATAAATACCCTCTCACTTGAGAGAGTCAGGTATCCATTCATTCACCTTCTCACTATAGTACTTGCGCTCTGATTTCTCTTGTTTTTACTTTGGCATTAGAGTACTTTGCATGTACACCCCCTCTACTTCACTCATAATTGTCGTTTAACTCAAGCTCGTGGGCCAGTGACGATTTCCTTCTGACCAGGTACGATCACTAATCACTTTATTTTCGTATAATTTCGATTTTCGATTTTTCTATATAAATCAAACGGGTTAAGTATCAAATTATTGTGTTTATATTCAGTGCGTTTAATAAATTTTTTACCACACACCACTATTCTGCCTTTTGCCTCCATTCTCTCTAGTTCAGTGGGAATTTCACTTATGCACATCCGAAATACTTCTAAGGTGGACTCGAATGTGCATATCTAAAACCTTCACTGAATGTTTAAACTCAACGTTTAAATTACAATAACGTGTAAAAAGATGATTTTTCGAATATGCGTATCCGAAACACATTTTAAGGGTTCATTCGGAAATACATATCCGAATGGTATTTTGGAATTTTCAGAGGTGTTTTCATCCTATAAGAGTGTACTAATAAATTCCCTTATATTTTTATTTTTTTAATAAATGTGATTTTTATTTTTTCTCTTATATTTTAAGACGGAAGAAATGTATATTAGCAGTAATTATTATTGTATAAAAAAATAGTACAGTACACCCTTTAGACATATTTATAAGCAACAAAAATTATTTTTACAGTTATTAAGAAATTCAATCAAGTGTAGTTAATCTTTAAAATTTTTGATGAAAACATTAATTAAATTTCTTATAATATCATTTTTATTAAATTCATTGAAATATTGAGAAATGAAATAGAGAATATATTAGAAATTATAATGTTAAATAATTTAATAATAATTAACTTTTATTTGTAATAATAATAAAAAATTTAAATTTTTTTATTGTTTATAAATATGTCTGAAGGTTGTAATTATTATCCGCACTATTTATGGATGCTGTAAAAAAGAAATCAGTATTTATGGGTAGGCGTATAATTAATTCAGTAGTACCGTAAAACAAATGACCATAAAACGACAGCGTTTGGTTGGGAATAATAACCTGTGTACATGAGTTTTGAAACCCAGATTTGGCGCGTCCTAGGGTTTAAGGAGATGAAGCGCTTCCAAAAGATACCGAAAACCTTTACCGATATGGAAATCAAGAACTTGTTCGTACTAATTCTAAATGTGTTGTTTGTATTAATTCCAAAGGTTTTCTTTTTTTCTAACCCTAACTCTGCCGCGTCTCAAACATGGACGACGATGACATTGCTCTCGCCGATTCTTTCATCAATTTCGAACTTGCCGCCTCCAGCCCTATCTCAGATGATCCTCCTGATCCATTTATCACCGAATCTGGTTCTTCCGATTCGGATCCTCCAGTTGGTAGTTCCGGTATCGAGGAAAGGATTGGGAGTTTCGGTTTGGTTGAAAAGGAGGTAGATGAAAATGAAAGCGGCGGAGTTAGATGCGGGATTGTGGCTATTGACGATGCTGTTGGAATGGAGAGTGAAGATAGCGAGGTTAGAGACGATGTTATTGCTACTGATGATGAGAGTAGAGGCGATGTTATTGTTAATGATGATGAGATTAGAGGCGAGATTGTCGCCAATGTTTATGAGATTAGAGGCGGGATCATGGGTGTTGATGATGCTGTTGGAATGGAGAGAGTAGGTTGTGAGATTAGTGGCGATGTTATTGCTAATGATGATGGGAATAGAGGCGATGTTATTGCTAATGATGATGGGAATAGAGGCGATGTTATTGTTAATGATAATGAGATTAAAGACGAGATTGTCACTAATGATGATGAGATTAGAGGCGAGATCATCGGTGTTGATGATGCTGTTGGAATGGAGAGTGAAGATGGTGAGATTAGAGGCGAAGTTATTGCTAATGATGATGAGATTAGAGGTGAGATTGTAGCTAACGATGATGTTAATGCAACTGTTACTGAAGGTTCTAATAGGGAGAATGAGTGTTCTGATAGTGGTATTAAAATTGATGAGGAGTATGAATTGGAAGAAGGTGAGATAGTAGAATCTGATAATGATAGAAAAGTCTGTTCAGTTGATTCAGATGATGAAGATTCAGAAGAAAGATCTGTCAGGTTCACTAATGAGCTTGAGGTATTGTTTTTTCTTTCTTTCTTATCTATTGTAAGTTAAATGTTTGTTCATTTGACAGTAGTATACCGTGTTTGAAATTAGTACTAGTATGATTTATCTGAATGGTAAAGAAGGTGATAGAAGCATCTTTGTGATTTGTATTGATTAGATTAGTCTGCAATTTTTTCTTTCCTTCAGATTTTTACACATTAACTGGTTGGATTTAGAGGCTAACGGTGTTTTGAATGTATTCAGTTAAACATTAAAGACACGCGCTTGGTGGGTTTGAAGCCTGTGTTTCCAATCCCACTTTGCTTCTGTGCCGACAGATGAATCTGAATTGGTTATAGTTTCACTGGTGAACTGTTGAATTGAAACCTGGCTTTTGATTTGTTGACTTCTCCATATTTTACTCTGAAGCTTCATTAGGAGGATTGAAGAATGTTAGAATCAACATATAAGTTGTTATCTTTTGTTATTTAATGCGATATGCAATATATGGTACATGTGATTGCTGGATGAAGGGTGAGTTATATTCTATACTCTACGTTACTTCAAACTAGTTTAACTAACATGAAAGCCTTCATGTGGACCACTTTTTTTAATTTGTTTACTTTTGTGATGTATGTCGTTTAACTTTAATTGCTTTTTTGTGTTTGTGAATTTTGCAGATTCTTCCTAGGGTCCCTCCTGTGAATGTGAAATTGGGACCACATCATATATTGCTGCCTCTGGGAGTTGTTACATCTGTAAGCTGACTGAAACCTTGTCTCTGATATAAAAAATTTTAGATAGGCTTTCTAGTGTAAAAAAAATGTTGATTGCAAGTTTTTTAGCTTCTTTAGGTTACATGGTGGACCCTCTTCTTCTACTTGCATTAATATTTTGTAATATTATTACAAGGGGAAATAGAAGAGAAGGGATGCCAATTAGCATTGTAATCATCTTAATCAAGTGATTCTTTTTCCAGATTGTTGGTGCTAGAGTCATTGTGGAAGGGTCGGAGAAACACGACCCTCTTGATCAAGGTTCTGTTCTCTGGATTACTGGAAGGCAAACACCCCTAGGTGTCATTGATGATACCTTTGCACAAGTTAAAAATCCACATTATATAGTGAGATACAATTCGGAAGATGAAATCCCAGAAGGGGTCCATGAGGGAACTTTGATTTCGTTTGTTGCCGAGTTTGCTGAACATGTGCTTAATTCCAAGGATCTTTACAAGAAAGGATCTGATGCATCCGGGATGTATGATGAGGAAGTGTCCGATGAAACGGAATTTTCAGATGATGGGCAAGAGGCCGAGTACTATAGAATACAAAAACAGTCAAAAAGAGGCCAAAGCAGTCAAAATTCTGATAGGATGAAAAACGACAGGCAGCATCTTCCACTAAATGATGGTTCCATCCCTAAGAGGCAAATGGTTGCTCATGGTCACGGTCCACCTGTTCCGAGCAGTGGACAAGGCTTTTTTGGTGTTGGTCGTGGTCATTCTTCCCCTATTCCTGGCACTGGACAAGGCTTTTCTGGTGTTGGCCATGGACATTCTTCCCCTCTTCCACCACTACTGGCATTGCCACACCAGCCTCCAGTGTCCCATAATTGGTCTAGTGGATTCCTTACAAATAATGTCGCATGGTACCCAGAAAATACCCAAAATTTTCATCAGCAGCCGATGAAAGGAATCCCATTTCAACAGCAGCCGATGAAAGGAATCCCATTTCAACAGCAGTTCAATCCCAGCCACAGGTTTCCTCCACCAACTGTATATCCTGGAGGACAGCCCAATATGTATGCAGAACCAATGCATGCACAGGGGCCCATGAATCAAAACCAAAGGACACACTTTCCCCAGTTTCAAGCACCTACATATTTTCAACCAGCTAATATTTCAGGCAATCTAGGTGGCCATCCGCATCAATTCAACCCACCTACATATTTTCATTCACCGCCAATTGCAGGCAATCAAGGTGGCCCTCAGCATCAAGTCAGTCTACCTGCAAATTTTCAATCACCGCCAATTTCAGGCTATCAAGGTGGCCCTCCGCTTCAGTTCAACCCACCTGCAAATTTCCAATCTTCACCAATTTCAGCTAATCAGAATCCTCCACAATTTAATCAGCAATTCAATCCCGGTGCTTATGATGGCCGCGAGAGAACATTTGCTGGACACAGGAGGAGACCATCCCATAGAGGTGGTAAAGGTTGGCGACCAGCCAAATAAAGGTTACTGTGTAAAGGTAATTACACATTGAAACAATTTCTCTGGTTGGAACATTATTGGAAGCAATACATACTTTATTTTGTTGCGATTCATGTAATGAGTTCATATTGGTCATTTGTTTTCATTAGACTTTGATTTGTATAGTCATGTACTGAAGATTTCCTCCTTGGTGGCTTGGTGGACAAATATTTTTTCACCAAGGATGAATTGTAAAAAGGAAACATGTATGAAAGAATTTTTGTGCAAAATAATTTGTGCAGTAAGTACACCCACTGTTCACAAGTGGGTTCATTGGTCATGGTTATGAAGTATTAAAATAAGGGAAATGCTTACGTGTGTTTCATGATTATGGAGTATTAAAATAAGGGAAATGCTGACGTGTGTTTCATAGACACTTGTTAAGTGCTGAAAGAGGTAAGTTTTTTTTTTTGAAAATACGTGTATTCAATATATTAGAAATTGAAATAATTGATTTTTTTAAAAAATATTTTCTTTATTTGATATATTTAAGAGTTTCTTTATTTGATATATTTAAGAGTGTTCGAAAGACACTTATTAGCATCACCTAAGGAAAATATTAGAGAACATGACTCTTAAAATAAATAGATCCCTACTTAATAAATAGGGCCTCAAAATGGAAAGACATTGATAGAAAGTTTTTCCAGTTTTCCAAGTTTGTATGTACTTTGGAACTAAATGCACTAAACTCACAAATAAAGTGTATTTAAGAAACCAAAAAAAAAAAAGTATTTACTGTTCCATTGATGAAATCCACTTGTGAATCGGCATTAGATTTTTTTTTACACAATCGGCATTAGATCTAAATGTCAGATAATAATAAGAATCCAAGATACATTATTCGTGGCCATATGAATGACCATTTAGTTATTTTTAAGGTGAAAAAGTATTGATCTTTCAAAACAGAATAGAAAAGTAGTTGTTAATGGGAGAGGATACAACATTTCTTTAAATTAATATACCTTAAAATTCAAAATCCCTTTAGTTTTAAGTCCATAATTTTTAAATAGCGACAAGTTTGACTATTCTATCTTCTAACATATGGTATTTCTCAAAGGGTGAAGTAATTCTCTTAAAAATTTTAAAATGTCTTTCGGAGTTGTATTTCCGAAATTCTTCCCGTTTAAACGTTATTATTATTTAAATGTTGGATTTAAATATCCAGTAGTATTTTCAGATATGCATATCCGAAAATATTGTTATTTCAGCTTGCCACATGATCACCTCTACCACTATTTTATTCTCTTCATTTCTTCCCATAATCAAAATCTACCACAAAACTTTAATCATTCTCAATCAACTTTTCCCAAAGCTATTGTAAAGGTTTCAGACAAGGTGAACGACGACACTAAGCCGAATGAGGTGAAGAACGACATTAAAATGATTGATGTCGAGATAGATGTTCGACAACGATTTATAAATGATCAAATTTTCAGTTGAAGAAAGAACCGATTTTAAATTTAAGCAGTGACAATTCATTCGGTATATTTTAGAATGCAATCGAACCATTTTTTAAATGTATTACCGTGCACAATGTAAATTCTATACGATTCAATGCCTATATAATATACGCAAAATACTCATTTTAGTCCTTTAACTATACCCTCTGGTTCACTTTAGTCCCTTAATTATTTTTCGTGCCACTTTGCTCCTTTAATTTTCTAAATATAACCACGTTAGTCCTTCTGTTAGTGAACCATTAGTCAAAGTCCAAAAACAACTTCCACGTGACAGTTTACTTGATGAAGTGGATAAGTGGAGTCTATATGGTGGTATACTTGATGAGTGAATATGATTACAACTTAAACGAATGGATATAACCTTGTATCATCTTCAAAGCGAATCAACTCTAAGTCTGAAACACGAACACGAAGGCGATTCTGGAAGCGACTCAAAAGGCGATTGTGAAGGAAGGTGATTGTGAAACGACTGCATTTGGAGGTAAGTATTCTCTGCATGTTTTCGTAACAGGATTAGGGCTTTGTGTAGATTTAGGTATTTGGTATATTTAGGGCTTTCTATATACTTAGGTTTTTTTGGTAGATTTATGGCTTTGAATGTTTGTTTTGGAAATGTGTTAGATGACAAGTACTATTTGAGTAAGGTTAATGGACGAATTTCTGAAGCTCAAAATTCATCACAGTGGTGAATTTATTGATCATGAACTTAGTGTGTATGAAGGAGGTTTGGTAGATGATTTGACAGTAGATGTTGATAAGTGGAGTTATTTTGAGTTAGTTGATGTATTGAAGGAATTAAGTTACATGGACTTTGACAAAATGTATTACAAGGACCCATAATTTGGAATGAATGCCCTAGTTGATGACAAAGGTGCTCTAAACATTGCAGACCTTTACATAGTACACCAAAGCGTTGATATCTACATTCAATACATTGTGTCTTAACCTGATTATTTTGATGGTTCTGTTGATAATGTTGATGAGGGGCCTGACAATATTGTAGATGAGGTGGAAGAGTGGCTCAATAAGTAACATGATGACATTGTGGATAAGTTGAATGAGTCTAATGTTGTTGTGGAAGAAGGTAATGCTGGATTGAATGAGTCTAATGTTGTTGTGGAAGAAGGTAATGTTGGATTGAAAGAGTCTAATGTTGTTGTAGAAGAAGGTAATGCTGGATTGAATGAGTCTAATGTTGTTGTGGAAGAAGGTAATGCTATATTGAATGAGTCTAATGCTGTTGTGGAAGAAGGTAATACTGGATTGAATGGGTCTAATGTTGTTGTGGAAGAAGGTAATGTTGGATTGAATGATGCTAATGTTGTTGTGGAATCAAACAACGTTGAAGTGGAATCAACAAATGGTGAGGTGCATGATGAATATAATTTTGATGACAGTAAGGATGAGACATACCAGTGTGATAATACTCTTGAAGTAACCTTTAAAGATGAATCTGATGAGTATGATGAGATGGATGAAAATGAACTTGATGATCTCATTATATATGGAGAGGCAAAAGGAAAAGGAAAGTGTAGATAAGATACAGAAGAATATAAGGGGAGTGATAATGGCAGTGATGATCTTTAAAGTGGTTGTGAGAGTGATGATAGTAGTGGAGTGAAAAGGAAGAAGTACCTAATTTTAAAATCAAGAAAATATATGTTCAATTAAAAATTGGAGGTAGGAATGTATTTTACTTCAAATATTAACATTAAGGATGCATTAACCTCATATGCTCTTCAAAAGGCTAGAGATCTCAAATTCATAAAAAAAATACAAGAAAGGGTGAGGATGAGATGTAAGGTTGGTTGTGAGTGGGAGGTCTATTTTTCTAAGTTATTAAATGAGGAATCTTGTCAATTAAGGAAGGTAATTGACAAACATATTTGTAGTAGGGAGTATAATATGAAGGTGCTAAGTACAAAGTGGTTAAGCAAGATGATTCAGAATGCATTGAAAAACAATCCTAGGCTTAAAGTAAATGATATAAAAGAAAAGGCTTTGAGGAAGTGAAATGTAGAGGTAAACAAGACTAAATCTATCAGAGAAAAAGTGTCTGCTATGGATAGGGTTGATGGTTCTTTTCAGGGAATTACACCAGGATATATGACTACTGTCATGAACTAAGAGCTAATCCAGGGTCAACAGTTAAGATAAATGTTAAACCAGCTTTAGAAGGAGTTAAGGATCAAAGACCATTTTTTAGAAGGATTTACATATGCTATGAAGCATGTAAAGAGAACTTTAAATTATGTAAATATGTCATAGGTCAGGGTGGTTGTTTTTTGAAGGGACTTTGTGGAGGACAAATTATGGCAGCTATAAGAAGGGGTCCTAATGATCAGATACTTCCTATAGCATTTGCAGTTGTTGAAGGTGAAAATAGGGATAGCTGAACATGGTTTTTAGAGCTATTTATTGCTCACCTAGGAGGTGAAAATGAATGTCTCTCATACAGTTTCATTTCAGACCAACAAAAGGTACATTCAATTTGGTATAAACTCTTAGCATTAGATTTTCTTTGTTGGTATAAACTTGATATTTTTCTGTTATGCAAAATGTTTTTATAGGGACTTTTACCTGCAGTGAATGAGTTGTTGTCCAATGTTAAACAAATATTTTGTGTTAGGCATTTGTACAATAATTTTAGGAAGAGGTTTCCTGGAAAGATGTATAAGGAAGTTATATGGAAGGCTGTAAAGTCTACATACTCACAAGCTTGGGAAAGAGAAATGAGGGGAATGAGATTGATGAGTGAACAGACGTTTCTCCTTATGATGAAGACCCCACTTAGATATTGGAGTAGATCATATTTTAGGACAACTAACAAATGTGATGATGTGCTCAATAATATGTCAGAGGCATTTAATAGTGTTATTTTTGAATCAAGAGCAAAACCACTTGTGATAATGCTTGAGGAGATAGAACTTACATAATAGAGAGATGGGCAAAAAATAGAATGATGTTCCAAGATGAATCTGGGAATGATATTTTGTGTATATTTGAAAGAAGATTGATATAACAAGCAGTTTTAAAAACTTATGGCTGGTCAGGTATGGAATATCATTGTATGTTACTATTATTTATAGTATTAGTTGTTACTGTTATTTATAGCATTGTATGTTATTGTAGAATATTAGATGAGCACGTGTTTGAAGCAAGGCATGTAGAAAATCCAGTTGAAACCTTCACTGTGAATTTGAAGGACTACTTGTGCTCTTGCAGAAGATGGGATCTCACAGGACTCTCATGTGTCCATGCAATGTCTGCTATGAAGAGTAGGAATTTTAAAGTTGATGATTATATTCCCGAGTATTATAGGATATCTAGGTACAAGGCAGTCTACAAGCATGTGCTTTACCCTGTGAGTGAATCCAATCTGTGGGTCAAGACTCCATAACCAGATGTGCAACCACCTAAGTACAGAAAGATGTCTGGTAGACTAAAGAAAAAGAGAAACCTTGAGTAAGTGGAGATTGATGGTAATGACAAAAAAAAAGAACATATTTTATAGTCAAGTGCTATAGGTGAAAAAAAGAAGAACATAACAAGAAGACCTGCAAGGTCACACCAACAACTCAAGCAAGTCAGGCCATTGTTACTCATGCTTCAGCATCTCAGGCCAATGCAAGTCAGGCCAATACAATTCACGTCAATGCAAGTCGGGCCAATGCAAGTCAGGTAGCGGCAAATGCAACACAAGCTTCAACATCTAACGCTAATGCATTTCAGGTAGCATCAAATCAGGGATACATGAGTGCAACTCAGTCTTCTCAAGGAAAGGAAAAATCAAGAGGGCAAGGCACAAAGAAAAATGTAAAAGGAACTGGAAAGTCATGGAAACTTGGTGTAAGAAGGCCCTTTGTACACCCAGGACCAACAACCAGATTATCTGATTCCAAGAATGTGGTTGGTCCTACTACCAGAAGGTCTACTCCAACTAAGAGAATCACACCAAAGAGCACCATATAGTTATATATATATGCCTTATCTAGTTTATGGTATTAGCAAGTCAATGTAACATTTTGGTATTATATATTGTATTTTGAACATATCTATGCATTTTGGAACCTTTATGAAAATATGTCAATGTATTTTGAACATGTCTATGTAACATGTCAATGTCTGTTTATGTTAATGATTAAGTATTTTGACTATGAAAATTGTTGTGTTTATGGTCATGATAAATTGTGTTTTAATTGATAAATTGTGTCACAATTGATAATCTGAACAGTTATAATCATGGTTGCTAAAAATTATGCCAAACAATAGAACTCATTTGAAATTGATAAAATGTGTTACAAATACATATTACATAGACATAACAATTGATACATACTCCTAAAACATCTTAAAAAACCATACACATATCATTACAAAACACATAATGTTCAATAATTTTTTCTACTTCATCTTCTTGTTCAGTTGAAGTTGAAGTTCCATCACAACATTCCCTAATTCTTCATGGCTAAACTTCAATTTTTCAATCTGAACTTTGGTTTCATCAAAATCCTTTAACATGCTTTCCAACCTATTCATGAAAATTTGATTTCTGTCTTCTGCAAATTCCTCATGTAACCAATTGAAAAAACACATCCTCTTTGCAATGAACCCTGCAAATTTTAAATATGGATGAAAATCTAATTAATAGTTATGAACAAACTCAAATCCAAATTAATATTTACCTTATAATTATGACAACCCCAAAATTTCTTTCCAAAATTCTTCTCAGTGTTTGCTCTACGAAGGACAACTTGATCTCCATAATGGCAAGTTGGTACAACTCGCGAGCTACTGTAAACAAATGACTCACCACTTTCAGAATTATTCTCCTTCATAAACAAAGAACATTGACCGACCTTCATCGTTCAGTGAAGAAATTGTAAGAAGATGAGAATGAAGCTGTTGGGTACGAGAACGAAGATATATTGAGAAGACGAACAAAGATGAATGAAGCTAAAAACAGGAGAAGGGTGAAGAACACTGAACATGTCCTTAAACGAAAGATATAAAGAAGATGACATATTGTCAGCTCACCTGCCAGTTAGATAAAATAGACGGACGTTTGAGGCCAACTGACGGAAGGGACTTCGTTGTATCATTTAGAAACTTAAAGGACCAAAATGGCACGGAAAAAAATTAAGAGACCAAAATGAATCATGATCTATAATTAAAGGACCAAAAATGATAATTTTGCCTATAATATATCTATTCAACATTTTATCACAGTTTACTTTTACCAATTTAATTTTTTCATATTTCTATGGTACTGATTCTGCTAAAACATAATTTGTTATTGGTTTTGCATATTTCGAATATGCTTTTTCGAAATAACCTTTATTTTTATAAATAAAAAAACAAGAGTTATTTCAGATATGTATCAAAAAATTATTATTTAATGACTTCGGATATGCATCTCTGAACATATTCAATAAAAAATTGAAATATGATGAGTTTGACTATCATATCCAAATTAAAGAGATATTACAAAAAAATTTAACAAAGACTCCTAAAAACCTCTAAAGGTGTATCAAGCAATTCTCTTCAAAAAGTAAATATTCTTGTGGGGTTTTTTATAAACAAAATGAGTGAACTAATTGATCAATTCACATTAATTTAAAATAATTATTTACAAAAGAGAATAATAATTTTATTAAAGCAAACTTAAAACTCATGTTAGAATCCAGAGTACTATTAGATATATAATTTTACAAATATGTCAGAGTACTATTAGATATATAATTTTACAAACATGTCTCATTTTAATAACAGAAAAAGTACTAATATTAATTAGAAATATATTTTAAAAAACAAATAGACGCATCCAACAATTTAAAAAGAAGTCTATATTTAGAGACATTTTTCAAATGTTGGTTTATAACTAGGAGAGTACTTATCATAATTTACCATTGGTTCGCATTACTTTTCTAGCTTGCCAACTGATTAACTTGTACAACTTCTTAGCACACTTTTGCTCGTGTATTAAAAACATTTTATAAAAAAAATCATAGAAGCAAAAAAAAAAAATCCTTTCCTACTCCTATTAATTCACATTTTTGAAGTTACTTTACAAATTAACATTCATTACAAAAATATTAAAGTTCATTAATATTCAACGAGCATGCCATAGAATCATATCTACAAGAGAAAACATTTTGTTGAATGATAATTAGATAAAGAATAGAACATTCTTTATTTTATATATATATACTATTCTTTATATACTCCCTTTCTCCTAAATTATAAATTATATGAAAAATTCATTTTTTAGATTTATTACATAATTAATGTATCTGATCTATATACAGGCTATAGATCAAATATACTAATTATTAAATAAATTTAAAAAGTGAGTTTTTATTATAATATGAAAATATGGGAGATGGAGTATAATGTATGTTACATGTAATTAAGAAGCAACTGTGTTAGCATTAATAGAACTAGACTCGGAATAAAAATGCAGTTGGTTAAAAAGTTCAAGATGGAAGACGATAAATGAGTACTTTGTATCAAACTATATCACAAAAAAAAACATAGAGCTCTAATCATTTAATGGAAAATAATTAATAAACGAGTACATCAGAACCTTGAAAGGGTACCAAAAAAAATCAGAAGTTAGGAGCATAATTTGAAGTCAAGCTTTGACATTGGCATTCCTGGTAAAGTCAGTACAAGTTTGGCAATTGCAATCTGAAAAACGGCATATCCCACACCCAAAGCATACACAAGAAGTGCAGCCTTTACATGCTGCAGAACGAGTGCATCCTCTGTAAACCCTTCGACTTCCTCTTTCTTCTTCATTATCACATGTAATTCTGAAATAAAGTAAACAATAAATACTAATTATTTCTCCATAAACAACAATAATCACAGTATGACACTGAAAAAGTCCAATTTATATCGATGATTAAAACCGAATCCATCATAGATAACGTAGACATAAATTCAACAGAGAAGTACACATTGTATGATACTGTATATAAATGTGATATTATAGTATAAGAATTACGATTACTACAAAGTGTGGTGGTTCAAAGAAACATATAGGTATAACATACTTGTCATACGGAAGATTAGAACAGTTCCAATTTGGATCAGCCAAAGCATCATGATGAATGCGGCAATCCTCTTTTGTTCTCAGACGGAACCTACGCTCTTTGTTACATCTAGTACAACGGATAAACTCATCTCGATGGCCTCGTCCATTTTGCGATTTGTGTGATCCATTGGCTGTTCTTAATGCTTCATTGTAGTATTTGAGAAGAACTGTTTTATACAATGGAACTTTCTCACCATTAATTATTACCCACACATTGTTCTTCCATTTCCTAGCTGTTTCTCTTCCAGAATGTTTCTCGAATGCAGCAGGAGTCAACTTGTCTGTGAAACAAATGAAATACAGACACATAAGAAATCAACACAAATATGGTAATAAAAAGTTTACATTCTGATGTCTCTACATAACTATCGACTGAAAGAACCTTCTTTACAACCAGGGGTGCATTCACAGGTTATTTCAAGGTAACCATTAACGAAAACCCTAAGCCATCCAACAGCATCACCATATCTATGGCTAGTACAACCGCACATGACTTCAACATATTCTCCAACTCTCTTCACCTCGTTAACATCCTTTAGCTCATCATCACTGAACATGGTGAACCCAGTTTCTTTCTCTAACACGTTCGCCATTTCCTATGAAAAAAGTGTCTGTTTTAGGTAAGAGGGGTTTGAATAGAATGAAAAATAGGTAAAGGGTGTCGCGAGATACGCGGCGAAAAAATCTCTGAAATACTAGTATTACAAGGGTATCTTCCAAATGATGGAGTTTTTGTAGGAGAGATTGGAATATGAAAAAGTCAAATAATGAAAAAGTCTAGCTGGTAACTAGGGAAGAGATGAGAGATTTGCCATAGAAAATTGTAGAGAGAGAACGAGAGTAGTTAAAGGTTTGGGGAAGGTGCTATTTGCATGAAAGTAGCGTATGACAGTAGAGAGGAGAGAGAAAGTGAGTGGTTTTGTTTATAGAAAGTCGCTCTCAGGCTCATGGGTGTGGTCGAAGTTTTGGGTAGTTGTTTTTTTTTTTACTAGGAAATTGTACTGTGCTACTGTTTTCGAGAAAGAGGTTTTATTGTGTTTAAAGAAAGAGGAGAAAAGATTCTTTGGAATAAGAGTTTGATTTTGTAGTGCAGTAATTCAGTTTATGATATGATTGATGATGTGAGGTATAGTACCAGTTTGTTATTGAAGTAAAAAACAGCTACTTTCAGCAAAGGAGTAGTACAATTCAATTCAGTAGTTGTTATTGTGCGACTAATTTAGTTGGGGTGATCACCAAAGTTTTTTAATTTATAAATTTATGAGTTGTAAAAGAGAGATTATATATTCCAATTAAAAGGAACTAACACATAGCTGGACCCTAGTGATTAGTGTAATGGAAAATTAGTAGGAGTATTTTGCAAGCATTTTAAGATGAAAAATTATAATTAAAGGAAGAAGAAAGTTACAAGCTACACCATTTGGTTTGAAGTTTTCAAGAGACAATCTTTACATTAGATAAAGTTTGATAAACAAACATAGTATCACATTTTAACCAAAGGTTATAACCAATATTTGTCATGACAAGTATCAATAGCCAAAATGACATTCATCAATTCAATATATAGATAGTTATAGAAAAACTGATGTATCTTTCCAATGGGATAATTATGGATTCCAAATAAATACACTTCAATTTATCTTTAAATATGGGAAATGGAAACATCCACGATTAATGAGGGAGTTCTAGATTGCCCTTAAAAAAATATTAATTTATTTAACAACAATGAAATTGATCATATTTACTTCGCAAATCTTTTTTTATATAACTAAAATAAGAAAATCCAATAAAAGAAAGAAACAAAGTACACAAGGGGACTAAATGTTAGAATTCATTAAATCAAGTATATTATATACATCCTGTAGAAAAGTTGGCAACTTAAATTAAAGTGATTAGAACATATAGTGTATGTTTGATTTTAATTTTAGTAAAGTTAAAAATATTTTTTAGAGTGCAGAATTGATTCTGCAATAATTTTAATATATTTGAATATGTTAAAGTAGAATTAATTTTGTCTTTAGAATTGATTCTATTTAAAGTTAGAATTTATATTTTCTGTCTCTAAAATTGATTCAAGATGATTTTTATATTAAAATTTATAATTCAACTCACATTTATACAAATATATCTAAATATAAATCAATTATGATAAATTCAATTATAAAATCAATTCTACTAGAACCAATTCTATCAACCGTCAATCTAAATACATATGTAGACCTTTATTAGTCATAGCTTGGTGTCACTCTTAGCTATTAAGAAATAGTTTCATTGGACCAAAATTTCTTAACCGCCTATAGCTTTGCTTAGTGTCTAAGACTAATAACTTATTTGCTAAGTATAGAAGGCTTTAAAAGGCATATGTACATGTAGAAATGGTTCATCATAAAATTTATATGAAGTAAGAGTGTTAAGAGAAAATTGTTTCTAAGTCTCATCTAATACTAAATTGGTATCATAGCAGGTTAGGTTTGGCTAGTGTGAGTATCAAAAATATTATTGAGTGTGTAAGGAATAAAAGAGTTTTTATTATGTCAAAAAAATTTGTGAATATTTTTTTAGAGAGATATGACAAATAATTACAATTTGTCTGGTCTGGTCTAAAATTAATCGCAAAATTAGATTTTAATTATTGGAAAGTTTTGATGACAATCCATCTAACAATTCATAATGTTTGGAGCTTTGTGGATCCCGATTTACAACAAGGAGCTGATGAAGTCACTCGTAGAAAGGATCAATTGACACTTTCACAAATTCATCAAGAAATTGATTACTCAGTATTTAGAAAAATTGCAAATGCCAAGACTGCTAAATAAGTGTGAGACATATTGAAGTTAACACATAAAGGAGTGGAGAAGGTTCAGAATCCAAATTACAATCGCTGCGTAGAGAATACGAAAGGTACGAAATATCTAATTCAGAAACAATAGAATACTATTTTTCTCGTGTTATAAATCTCGTCAACAAGATGAGAGTATATGGAGAAGATATTTCTGATAGCAAAGTGGTAGAAAAGATTATGCGTACGATGCCAGTGAAGTTTGATTATGTCGCGACTACAATAATTGAGTCTCATGACACAGACACCTTGTCTGTAGCAGAGTTACAAGGAAGCATTGAAAGTCATGTTAACCGAATATTAGAAAAGACCGAGAAAGTGGTAAAAGAAGAAGCTCTAAAAGTCAGGTAAATTTCAACAACACATTTGAGTCAAGCCGTACTGTAGAAGAAAGAGTTTAAAATAATTACAATAATAGAGGAAGAGGAAATTATAGAGGCAGAGGTCGAGGAAATTATAGTGGAAGAGGACGTGGTAGCTTTAACCAATGGAGAGACAACAACTTCAACAGTTTCAATCCAGCACATCAAGGAAGAGGTGGTCATAGTTTTGGATCAACATATTATGGTAGAGGAAGAGGTAACTACAATCAAGAAGGGAAGAATTATAGTTATTATCATTGTGGAAAGTTTGAACACAAAGCAGTTGATTACAGATACAAACATCAGGCAAATGTGGCAGAAAGTTCGTATAAAAATACGTGTGAGTACTTTGAAAATCCACAAAATTTATTATTGGCCAGTAATATATTTTATGAAGAAGAATATATATGGTATATGGATATTGGGTGTAGTAATCATATGCGTGGGAAAAAGGAATTATTTTCATCTCTAAACTAAACAGTAAAATCTTTCATGAAATTCAGAAACAATTCAAATATTCCAATTTTGGGGAAAAGTCGAATTTCTATCAGATTGAAATATGGATCACAAAATTTTATTGGTGATGTTTTTTATGCTCTCGGTCTTCATCATAATCTCTTGAGTATGGGGCAACTGTCAGAGAAAGGTTACAATATGCAAATTCACAATGGTTTCTGCACGTTGATTGACAGAAATGACAGATTTATCCCAAAGGTAAGAATGACATTGAACCGCCTATTTCCTTTAAAAATTCAATATGAAAAATTTCCTTGCTTAAGTTATATCATTCCAAATGATGATTGGTTGTGGCACATGAGATTTGGTCACTTTCACTTTTCTGGCTTGAATTACCTATCGAGAAAACAATACGTTTCTGGATTGCCTTTGTGAATATTCCAAATGGAGTATGTGAGACTTGTCAAATTGAAAAGAAGCATAAAGATTCATTTCCCACTAGAATGTCTTGGAGAGTGAAGAAGCTACTGCAGATAATTCATTCAGACTTGTGTTCAGTGGAAATACCAACACCTGGTGGCTGTAAGTACTTTATTATTTTTATTGATGATTTCAGTAGAAATACTTGGGTGTGTTTCTTGAAACAAAAATCAGAAGCTTGTGATGCCCTTAAGACATTCAAGGCATTTGTAGAAAAACAAAGTGGTTATAGAAACAAAACATTGAGAACAGACAGAGGCCAACAATACGTTGTTGGTACAAGTTTCTTTGAGAAACATGAAATTGAGCATCAATTAACAACATGATACACACCTCAACATAATGGAGTTATTGAAAGAAAGAATAGAACAATCATGGATATGGTGAGATTCATGTTGAAATCCAAACAAATGCCTAAGGAGTTTTAGGAAGAAGTTGTTGCTACTACGGTTTATATTTTAAACAGGTGTCTTACAAAGAGTGTCAAAGAAAAGACTCCCGAAGGAGCTTGGAGTGGAAGAAGGCCTTTAATATGACACCTTAGAGTTTTTGGATGTATGACATATGCCCATGTACCAGATCATTTGAGAAAGAATTTAGATGACAAAAGAGAAAGATGTATCTTTGTTGGTTACGGTTTAAATTCAAAGGCATATAAGCTTTACAATCCAGATACAAAGAAGATGATTATTGTAAGTGCCTTCGTTTAGGATTGGCTCATTTCTTGTAAAACAAATAGTAACAACAATAATGTAATGTAATGTACAATAGGAACAGCCTGAAAATCTTATTGTAAATGCCTAAACATGTTGTGTTGAATCAACATCTGGAACAACATGTCTCAAGAGATGTCATAACATCATACCAGACATCAAGCTACTGAACTGTCAAGTCTGATGCAGTTCTGTTCCTGAAGTTATGCAGAATATTCTGCCAAATAGAATGCATAACAAGTAGCGAAAATTGAAGGCATATGTGGAGCCCTAGAAGATTCAATCAGAAGCTAAGGATAAGGAGAAAAGCTCGATGGAAGACCTAACTTACAGCAGAAGTTTTCTGCTTACTTTATGCAGGTCGTTAAAGCTGCATTGCTGTCATATGAAGGCCCAAATCCAGTTGGGTAAAAAGGGTTATAAATAGAAGCATTGTAACCTAATTTAAGAGGTGCCGAGTATTGACAAGATGTAATCATTAGGGCTAGTTTTGTTGTGAACCACCCGAGCTGTGGGATGGTCACCATACTCCTTGAAACCTGTAGGTTAGAGGATGTATGCATTGTACTTGATTGAAGCTTTTAAGCATGATCAAGATGTGTAATGGAAGTGTATCTTCTGAACAGTTTATGTACTGTAGAAAGTTATCACTGCGGTGATTGAGGGGGAGCGAGATGAGTCTCATATCTAGGATTGGATCTTAGGTAAAAGTGTCATTGGGTAGTGATTAAGTGAGAAGGCTGTCAACGGGTGTGTTGGCTGTAGGGTCTTTGAATTGATACTACTAATAGTGAACTTTATCCCTGGCTTGGAAGCCCCCAGATGTAGGTTGGTTGAACCGAACTGGGTGAACAATTCTGTGTGTTATTTACTTTCTGCATTGGTTATTTGTTTGATGTCACAGCATTCCTCATGACTTCAATGTATATGATTAACCTTAACTGCTCCGAACTTCAGTAAATCAGAACCTGCGTTTGTCAAAAGGTGTTGCAGGTTCTGGTATGATAGTTCAGTGACTGTTGTAGAACAGATATCAAAAGTACAGCCTATTCTACCTGTACAGCGCTTAATGTCAGATCAGATGTCTTAACATTTCATTAGACATCCTGAGTCTGTGACATACCAGGAATTTCAATTGGTATCAGAGCAGGCATCCTGTCTGTCTCTGGATGAGATCCATGGGGGATACTTTCCGGTTGTGTACAAGGTAGAATATTGTTTGAACCAGTAGTGTTCATATTGTTTGGTCCCTAGGAGTGGAGGTTGGACCAATTTGGGAGAAACTAGATCAGCTATGTTGAAGGAAGATGGAAGTGTTTGAACAAATTCAAAGACCTCATGCGGGAGTGAAGATTTTGGAGTGCATTGTTCAACCTGTATTCAGCACAGAGAAGAATATTATCAAAACCTTCATGCGGGAGTGAAGATATTGATAAGGCATCATATGTGTTTATAAAGCTTTCTTTTAACAGGGCTGTAGAGTTGGGTCTAGAAAGTTGCTTGGTGAAGAAGCAAACAACTTGTAGGATTGACTTATTTTCAATCCTTATGTGTCATGCTTGCTATATGGAGTAAGCACTGTGTAAGTTCTGGTGAAGTACTGCTATTCCGCTGCATAGCTTCTGATACAACCCCTGAAGTGAAAGAAGAACTCTAGGGCTATTATTTTCAACAGAATTTGTAAGCAGATTTTGCAATCTATCAATAATGTCAAAGATACTTGAGATTTCCTCAAGTCCACTCACAAAGGCTTTTATTATTAGTGTTGATGAGTATCAATTGATCAATGATTCTCATATACATCTGCAAGCTGCTTGAAGACCTTGAAGACTATCAAGGATGATGTGTTCCAAGGAGATGGAACTGATGTTCTTAAGGATGTTAGAACATCATGCAACTGCCAGTTGAAGAACAGATGTTCTGGGTGCTAAACACATGTAATGTGAGTACATATGTTTGGAACCTACTCCGGATATGGAAGAGGAGACATCTGTTTTGAAATAATTGATCAGGACACGATCAACAGGTCATCTACTCCAGTTGTGAGTTTAAGGGAGTATATGTGCTGAGCTAAATGCACTTAAAAGGACTTTAAAGCTGAGATTTCCAGGTTTCCCCTCATGTGATGGATGATGGAACATCATTTCTGTGTCTTCAGCCAAGTAAATATGCTTAGCAAGCATGAAGAAGTAATCAGTCAGGATCCTCTAGTGTGATTAGATAATTCTAACTGAATAAATGATGGAAGCAGAATCTTTATGTGATAAATATGTGGAAATCAGAATCAAAAGTTCTAAAGCTTGTGATGATAAAGGATGTACAACATCACAACTGTTGAAGACATCAGTTGTTGAGGAAAGACAGATAAGTTCCAGATTTAGTGAACATCCTCATGATTGATAATGAAGTTTCTTCTAGTACAAGTTACAGAATGTGACAACCTGAAACTTGTACAGCAAGCAAACTAAGGACTCTTAATTTGAAACCTGTGGCAAATTCCAAATAAAGAGTACTTACTATGTGTCTAAAGTAAAGAGCTCAACACTGTATCCATAAAGAGGGAAGTTGGATAACATTTTGTTCAGAGGGAGTAGTATGATCAAGCTGATGTGAAAGGGAGTTCATCTTACCTTGTTCTATAAGATGCTTGAGTTTATTTCTCATGATCTTAGTGATTTCCTAGGAGGATAGGAATAGAACATGGTTATGTGGTTGTTGTGGGTCTGATCATAAAGGATGTAAGAAAAGTGTGCTTTGATTGCTATGGATGTTCATCCAAAACCATAGTATAAGCCAGGCTCATATGGTTGAGATCAATGTCAGATCTGATGTTGCAACATCATCTCAAACGAAGGGCCGCTTCAGCAAAGGAAGCTTGTAAGGACCAGTTGGTTCTTCATGCATGGAGCAGAAGATTGTTAGAAGAATTATCCTACCTTGAGAAGATGGCATAATCTAACTAATAATGAATACTTTGACGGGAGACTAAGTATTCATTAGGATCTTGCATAAAGATATATATATAAGCACTTTGATGGGAGACTAAGTGTTTGTATAATATGCATGCAAGGCTGTATTCTGAACCTATTTCTCAGAACTTGGTAGAGAGTTTATTTCTCTCTAAGAGTATTCTGGTGAGTAATCATACCTTTCTTATGGGGAATATAAAAGGGCATCAATCCCCTGGATGTTAACTTCAGAACCCAAGCAGATAGGTTCATGCTGTAACATCATTATTGTTAGAAGTCTGTGGCAGAGACTTGGGACTGTGAATCTTAATATTCTAGTGTGGCAGTTCTATTGTTGGTTTGGAATAAGTAGATTCTACTTGTGTTTAAAAGTAGTATGCTTAACAATGCATAACTACTGTTGTGGTCTGAAGAGTTTACTAGTATTAGCAACTACTAGTAAAGGATGACATGATCAAAGGATAATCCTTCTAGAAAGTCTGAACCTTAGTAAAGCTTGTAAGCACACTAAGAAGGTTGGAGGTTGGTTTCAGACTATGGCTACATGATTTCTCAGCCATCCAGAGAGTCATGAATCAGAGATGTCCTTACTGTTCTAAGACTAGTTCAGGGTGCTTGAAGTTACCACCTCAGAGCTAGTGCTACTGGTTTCCACGCTACGGTTTTGATTGGCATTAACAAGGGGAGTCACTGAGTGTTGCACTTTCCCCAATTACAATATACATTGTAGGGAGACTTTGTATGCGTATTGTTGGACTTAATCTGAAGATCAGAAGTCAGAAGAGGACGGTGGTATGCTGATGTTTATGTGTTCTGATAATATGACATTGTGAACTTCTAAGTGAAGTCATGAATAATGTCTCAACATCAGGAGATTGAAGAATTGCTCTTGTTATCTGTCTGGGTTTAGGAAGAAAATCTCAGAGATTCTTAAAAATCTTATAAGTGGCAGTTTTAATACTTTTGGAGCAATTTGGAAGATTCAGATCTTATCAATAACAACTTGGTCTGGTAAATCAGAAATCTGATATATTCAGCATATGTTCAAGGGGTTCTTTGACTACAAGAAATTGAAGTGGCATCTAAATTTTGTGTATTAGAACTAATCTGTGATGTCTTGTGAAGCATTTTGGAGTCTTCTGGTTTATCCCCTCCTTCCTTATTTTGCTGACTGGAAGAAGGTAGAAAGTAATTATGGTGGATCTCAGCAACACTTAAGAAAGCATGATTGATGGCCATGCTTAATGCTACTAGTCTCTTGCTACTGGCTGTTTAAAGTGTCCTTCTCTGTGCCTAACTGAGAGAAGTAAAAAGAAGGCTGTTGTTGTTGAAGAATGTCTAAGTAAGTGTCATGACATTACCAACGACATTGCAACCTTGGGGAAATCAAGAAGAATACGTGGAAAATAATTTCACCACGTAATTGTAGCTATTCAGGAGCTATATTTGGTATTCTGTTTCCCAAAAGAATCTTCAACCTTAAAAGTCGGTCAAAGGCTGATTTTATTCAGGAATTGCTTTGACCTAAACTTATGCATGTATTAGGACTGGTTCTTTTGGCAGAAACAAACAAATGCGTCTAAATTTCATGCACAGTCAGTCTGAAACATGCAACAACTTTAACAGGTATCCTTGACCAAGATTTTATATTGCCATCTTCTTGAACCTGTTATCTCCTTATATAACCTCCTGTCACACATTCTTTTCTCTCACAACCATCATGGGGTTTGTACGGATCTGGGAAAACTGTTCTTGGATCTGGTTTTGTGAGGGCTTTCTTTGTCAATTTTTGGCCAAAAAGGGGGAGAAAGGAGTAAAGGAGTTGTTACGGTTTGACATTGTCCTCGTTGCAGCAGCTACTCAAAATTTTGATCACAAAGACTTGTCACAAATTCAGCAGAAATTCAAATGGCGTGAATTTCT
Source organism: Vicia faba (assembly GCA_948472305.1). Classification (NCBI taxonomy): domain Eukaryota; kingdom Viridiplantae; phylum Streptophyta; class Magnoliopsida; order Fabales; family Fabaceae; genus Vicia; species Vicia faba. The sequence goes on from OX451735.1 coordinate 328,008,723, forward strand.
TTGTGACTTGTGATCTGAGTTATGAACACAGTTGTGACCTGTGTTCTGAGTTACAAGGGAGATATTCTGGTCACTCCTTAAAGGTTCTCTGATGCCTCTGAAAGGATAGTTTATCTCCCACGGTCCTCTTTTTCCACCACCAGTGACAAGAAATGGTTCGTGGTCTAAAAGGGAATGAGGTGCATCCTCTTCCTCCTGTGCTTCAAGAGGTCCTGAATGGTTAGTGTGGTTACAACCAAAGATGTCAAGATCAATGTCAAGACATCCCTCTGTGTGTATCCTGAACACTTTTATTGTTGTATTTGTTTTAGCCAAAATTTGCCAAAGGGGGAGATTGTAAGTGCCTTCGTTTAGGATTGGCTCATTTCTTGTAAAACAAATAGTAACAACAATAATGTAATGTAATGTACAATAGGAACAGCCTGAAAATCCTATTGTAAATGCCTAAACATGTTGTGTTGAATCAACATTTGGAACAACATGTCTCAAGAGATGTCATAACATCATACCAGACATCAAGCTACTGAACTGTCAAGTCTGATGCAGTTCTGTTCCTGAAGTTATGCAGAATATTCTGCCAAATAGAATGCATAACAAGTAGCGAAAATTGAAGGTATATGTGGAGCTCTAGAAGATTCAATCAGAAGCTAAGGATAAGGAGAAAAGCTCGATGGAAGACCTAACTTACAGCAGAAGTTTTCTGCTTACTTTATGCAGGTCGTTAAAGCTGCATTGCTGTCATATGAAGGCCCAAATCCAGTTGGGTAAAAAGGGTTATAAATAGAAGCATTGTAACCTAATTTAAGAGGTGCCGAGTATTGACAAGATGTAATCATTAGGGCTAGTTTTGTTGTGAACCACCCGAGCTGTGGGATGGTCACCATACTCCTTGAAACCTGTAGGTTAGAGGATGTATGCATTGTACTTGATTGAAGCTTTTAAGCATGATCAAGATGTGTAATGGAAGTGTATCTTCTGAACAGTTTATGTATTGTAGAAAGTTATCACTGCGGTGATTGAGGGGGAGTGAGAGGAGTCTCATATCTAGGATTGGATCTTAGGTAAAAGTGTCATTGGGTAGTGATTAAGTGAGAAGGCTGTCAACGGGTGTGTTGGCTGTAGGGTCTTTGAATTGATACTACTAATAGTGAACTTTATCCCTGGCTTGGAAGCCCCCAGATGTAGGTTGGTTGAACCGAACTGGGTGAACAATTCTGTGTGTTATTTACTTTCTGCATTGGTTATTTGTTTGATGTCACAGCATTCCTCATGACTTCAATGTATATGATTAACCTTAACTGCTCCGAACTTCAGTAAATCAGAACCTGCATTTGTCAAAAGGTGTTGCAGGTTCTGGTATGATAGTTCAGTGACTGTTGTAGAACAAATATCAAAAGTACAGCCTATTCTACCTGTACAGCGCTTAATGTCAGATCAGATGTCTTAACATTTCATTAGACATCCTGAGTCTGTGACATACCAGGAATTTCAATTATCAATCAAGATGTGACTTTTAATGAATGAGGAATGTGGGATTGGTCCTCAAAGTCATAAAAGGATCCAATGGTGACTTCAAATGATTATGAAGATGAGAATGAATATAATCCAAGACCTGATGAGCCAGAAACATCCAGCAGACAACAAGTAACGCCTTATGAGCCAGAAACATCCAACAGACAACATGTTAGAACAAGATTTGGTTCTGCAATGATATCTATGAGTTTTGAGGATAACAAATGGGTATGTTTGTATGAACAATTTTGATACTTTAATGTTTGTTATTTTTGAGTATTTATCAAACATGTTCTGCTTCTAATGGATGGCGTGGTCAAAACATTAGAAGAGAATTAATTCTGCTTCTGTGCTACACAAGTTCTGATGAATAGTAGCAAGACACGTCAGAAGCTTCTAAAGTATAGGCTCTGATGTTTGTCTAAAGAAACAAGTAAGAAGATTTGAGGACATAAGTTCTACTTAGGTCTAGATGCTGAAGACTCATGCTTCTAAAGACAACGTGTTCTAAAGAAACAAGTTAGAAGATCTGAAGACAGAAGTTCTACTTAAGTCCAGATGCTAAAGACTCATGTTTCTTATTCTAGACTGACCCGACATCCAGAGTGGACCCAATCTAACCTCCTCCTTCAGTACAACCAATACGACTGAGGCCTGTATTTTCCTGCTTTTTATCGGGCACCATCATTCCTTTTCCCCCTGGACCAACACTGACCTATGATGATCGATGAGCTCCTCTCAGTCTGCCCAATCTCAAGTCGGCCAGACAACCAGGAACCAACCAGACCGCTGCCCGTAACCTACCTCCTCCTTAAAACTAACGGTTAGTTGCAGGCACACCTGCCCGATATGACCAAGTTCCGACATTTACCTATTTTTGCGGACCCGTATATCTAGACCTAAAAGTAGGAACCAATAGCCATGCGTCAGGAGTGTTATATAAACCCTCACACATGTGAGGGCCAGATATAGAATATTCACTATTCACCACTAAAACCCTAATATTTTGCTTGTATCTCTTTGCTCTCACACTTACTTGATCGTCAGAGTGCCTTACAGGTACAACCCCCCTTTTTTCCTCCTCGACGTTCCATCCCAACAGAAGATCATCATCCAGCCACCTTGCAGGTTCTGATCAACCGGTAAGATCAGTGGCGCTGTCTGTCCCAGTTTTTTGTTCCCCAGAATCTGAAGACCAAAGATCATCCTCATTCAATTGCCATGGCCTACCTTAATGATCACCACCCATCTGGAAAGGCTGCACTTTCCCCAGCGCATAAGGTCGACAGAAGTCAAGAACATCCTCACCTCGAGGATAACCTCAGCTTTTGCAATGGTCGGACTATGCCCCCATATTCAATTGATGCCCAACGCGACGACCATCAATTCTCAGACGAGCAATGTCCCAAGAACCCCATCGAGGAACTGTCGGAGATTCTGTAACCAGTTCCCATTCCTCACAACTCCAGCTCTACCATTGCAGCATTGCCCGCTGCTATCAATAAAACTAACACCCTTATCCTGCAGCACAACAAGAAGATAGGGGCCTGGGAGAAGAAGCAGTCAAAGTCTCCTCCTTAGAGACACTGACGACAAGATTCCCCCAACGTATCACCACCTAGACATGGCCATCTGCCAAGAAGGGAGAAGTGTGACGTTTCTTTTTTCAAGAAACGCAACCGCACACCTCCCATGAAGGACCAAAGCTCTATGTCCTCCAAGAGGAAGAAGAGCGACCGCCAAGTTAACCGCGACCGATCATCGTCGCCCAAGCCAAATCAATAACGAAGGAGTGCTTTTCCCCGATGAGACAATGATACCCGTCGGGGAAGGAACTATCACTCTCCATCTACATCTCCCGTGGAAAGCAAAGATGACGAGCCCCACGGCCCGTTATCAAGAAAGATTGCAGAGACCCAAATCCCAATCGGCCTAGAAAAGCCACCCTCACTGGGAACATATGATGGTACGACCGATCCTGATGAACACATAAAGAATATCGATACCCTCCTCGACTACTGAGGGGTCAGGGGCGCCATCAAGTGCAGACTATTCCTGGCCACCCTGGGGAAAGGAGCAATGTATTGGTACAAGAGTCTCCCAGAGGAGTCTATTACCTCCTAGAAACAACTGAGGAGGATGTTCTCGAGGCACTTCACTGCCTCTCGTCGACATCCAAAATCAGAGGCTTCACTTGAAGCAATCATCCAGGGAAGAGATGAGTCTCTGTGAGCATACATCGAGCGCTTTAACAAGGAAGCAGTACAAGTCTCCACGACCGAAACCATGAAGAAATACCTTATTGAGTGTAGGCTCTGTCCAAGTAGAGATTTTGCAAAAGCAGTGGGCATAAAATCACCAACAACGCTCGAATCACTCCTCCTTAAGGCTCAAGCATACATTCAATATGAGGAGAAGGAAGCCGCCAACAATTCCAGGGAGTCAAGGCACAAAAAAAGTGCAAAGTCCTTAAGGAGTGACAAGCCCTCGATATCCCGTCAGGGAGAAAGGAAACAAGAAGACATATCCTGAGACTCTAAAGACTACAAGGGGCCTGCTGGTAGGATTCACGACTACACCCCTATAACTACTTCGAGGGAACGTATCCTATCTGAATGCACCAATTCCAAATTCAAACAGACTGGGGTGCGTTTTCCCCAACAGACGCCTTTTAAAACCAGAACTGACAAGAGCAAATACTGTAGGTTCCATAAAAGTCACGAGCACAACACCGAGGATTGCATCCATCTCAAGTATACAATCGAGATACTGATTTGAGACGGGCACCTCTAGCAATACAAGAAGAAAGAGGGTCCCCGTGAAGAGGCTCTAGAAACTAAAAGCTTCGAAGAGGGGATAGAGTCCCCCGACATCAGCACCATACTGGTCGCCATGAGCATCTCGCGACCAAAAGATTTTTACTTCCCAGACATGGAGAATGTCCCATTGTGCTTCTCCTTTCACAGTATTTGGGAGTCATTCCCCAATGCTATGATCATCTCCGGTAAGGGGTTCAACAGGAATACAGTGGGATCCGTGAAAAGAAGATTTGAGCATCTTATTGAATCCAACTCCAACATGGATGTCATGTTGGACAAGTTTCGAGGAGGCTCTCATCCCCTTTCTTTCTACAGGGAGGAACTACCGGGAGGAGCCCTCAACTCGACCACCCCACTGCTCATAAGGGCTCGCATGGCGAACTTCGACATTTGGTGCATCCTGGTCGATCAAGGTAGCTCGATAGACATCACGTACACCCAGCTGTTCACTACCCTATAACTGAATGAAAGCTATATGAACCCGTACATGGGATCATACCTCTAGGGCTTTAAAACAACCGGCCAAAAATCATCAAACAATGAAGTCTCCATCGAACGTATTTTATCCTACATGAAGGGAAAGGTAAACATCGAGAAAACCTAAGAAGGGAAAAGTCACGGTATTGCGACTGAGAGATCGGGTAAGGGAGTCTGTTACGCGAGGGGAAGGTATTAGCACCCCACACGCCCGTAGTACTCAATGGTATCCACTCTTGTTATCTATCTTATGGGTGTGTTTAATCTATGCTTACTGTTTATTACTACTGATAAGGAAGAATGCATGCAAAAGAAAGGAGAAAAGAATGTAGGGAAAATAATGTTTTACTCGCTCGGGCCCTACCCCAATGCCTACGTATCCTTTTTGAGGAATCAGAGCTACCGTGGTTCGGCTAGCATGTTTTTGTTTGTTTTATGTTTTTTATGAATAATGTTAATTCCGCCTTCTGCCGCAGCTCGACCTTTGGAGACTTATGCGTTGGCACATAAGTAAATTAATCATGTCCTTGCTGAAAATAGTTTCGAGTTACGCGCTCAAGGCAAGATGACACTTTTGATTGGTTTGTGTTTTTGTCACCTTGAAAAGGGGTTTAAGTGAGATTAGCATGCTTTGGATTTTCTAAGAAAAGAAGTTTTAGTTTTAAATGCAAGGATGCAAAAAGGGAAGGAAAGAGTCTAAGGGAGACTAGACTATTTCTAACCTAATGTTATCATACAATGGTGGCCCTATGATTTGGATTAACAAAAGGGAAACCTCTACCTAATGTTAGCATGCATGGTTTGCAACCTAAGGTCTAACTTACATCCGAAAGGAACAAGCGTATCCTAAGGGAACATGGTATGTACAAGGATAAAGCAAAGAAGCTTGAAGAAGCATACACATAAAAGAGTAAGGAAAAGAAGATAAATGCTTTATCCAAGGGGAGTGTATCACCCGAGACAAACAAGCGGGAGTGAGATGAAAAACAAAAATGTGATGTCCAAAGCGATTGAACACCTGACCAAGATATAGGAGATCGAGGCAGGCGACATAAGACAATATGAACGATCACGGAGTATCAGCATCGGCCAATGCGAACTCCTGACAAAGAGCCGGGGTTCGATTATGGAACCCTTCCCCACTTGACGACTCTATACACAAGAGCAGGCACAACTCCGAAGCATCATGGTGCGTCACGAGCTAAGGATGACACAGAAGAAGTTGCAGGGGTTGATTGCTTGCCTCCTTTTGAGGACTTCAATAAGGGATGGGGGAATAATGCAGGCACAAAATGTAAACACACTTACAAAATACCTACACAAAGGTAGGGTTTTAAACAAACCACACACAAGTAGCAAACAAAACACACACAATGCGGAATTGCCCTAAACGGGTCTTTAAATAAACCAAAGGGGTTCCTGACATGATCAGAAACATAGACCCCCGTCATACATCTCTATTCCTACTTCTCATGGCATTAGAAAGTAGTAAAACCCTACTTCTCATGACATTTATAAAAGTAGTAAAGAAATGCAGTAAGGTGCGGAGAAGTACAAAGGTAGTAGCAGCGACTACCACAAGCAAGCAAACCGTCAAGAGCGGACGAAAGCAATGGAGAAGCAGGGAGTACACGTCGAGAAAGCTTCACCAATAAATGAACAAAGTCAGAAACAATATCCAACTAAGATAAAAGCAAAAGCGTGATCAAAAGTTCCTGCACAAGACATCACATGTATCAAGACAACAAATGCGATATGAATTTCTCAAGACGATGAGAAATAAGGCACGTCGCACCAGATGCGAGCATAAGTCATATGCCTTGATCACATGACAACTTGTTATGTCACATGATCGAAATCATAAAAATATACCTTGCACAGTGAAAAAACGCGTCAAAAATAACATGGTAAAGCGACATGAAAATACGAATGAAAACAAGAAAGAAAAAGTATTTTTTTTTATTATTAGTTTTTATGCAAGGAATATTCCAAAAAATTAAAGAATTAATTCCTAATATATTCTACTATATCCTTATTAATGTTTTTATATTATTTTTATCATGTATTTTATTGGCAAAAATTAACAAAAAAAGTCCTAATTCTAATGAAGAATTAGTAAACTCAGGGGGTGTTGATTTGAGTCCAGGGAGTGTGATAGAAGCCAGGGCGTTAGGCCCAACAAGTATAATCCAATAGCAATTTTTTGTATTCTCAAGACAATAGGCTCCAAAAACATTGTTATGGGCTTTAATGGCAATTTTTGTATCAATTTCTATAGGCCATACAAAAACGTGTCTCATGGCCTCACAGAGATAATAGGCTTGGTCTAATCCTTACTTTACTAACTAGGTCCAACTCAGATTTTATTTATTTATTCAATAAAAAAAAGAAGATTAATAATCATAATAATTAAAAAACGTAAAAGGGGTTAGGGTTCAGAAGAAATTGTGACCCTTCATATTCTCCATACAAATCCCCGTCTCTCATTCTCAACTCTATATTCGCCGGATATCGCTCCGCCATGCCGGAGGCGGCGGTGCTTCAACCATCACCAAAATAATTATATCTTATTCTTCGCCTCTTCCTTGTGAGTCCCAATATATTACTCTTCTTCTCCGATTCTTGTTTAATCGAGCTATATCTATCGAAAATCTCTAAAACCCTAAGATCTTCAAAACTTAATCAAATGCTCCAAACAAAGCTTCAACATATGATTCCACACAGGTTTAACTCGCAAGGCTCTTCTCTATGTGACTATATCAAGATCAAAGCGAAAAGAGGAAGAAATGAGCGACTTACATACCAGAGCAGTTTCTATGACTCTTCAACGGCGTCAGTGTCTCAAGAAATCCAGAGGTAATAGTACGCTTTCTTATAGTTGCTTGAGAGTAATTTCCACTTCTTCTTCTTCTTCTTTTACTTCCTTCGTTCTTTCTTCTTTTACTTCCTTCGTTCTTTCTTCTTTGAGTTCATTGTTGTCATGTTGTTGTTCGTTGTGTTTGTTGCGTATGTTTGAAGTAGAGCGAAGTTGTTACGTTGAAGAAGGTTGAAGAATTAGTGAAGGTTGATGCAATTCAATGATGAAGATTGAAGAAGATGGAGGTTGTGGTGTGTGGAGTTTCTCAGAGAGAGTGAGGGGAAATTGAAGGCGATGATCGAAGGTTGGAGACAGAGTGAAGATGGAGATTCAAAGACAGAAGATGAGAGGTGTGATACAGTGGGAGAACTGACTTGAGGGTTTTGCGTTTGATCGCAAATGTTGCGGTTATCAAGAGACGCCACCGACTTTTCTTTTATCCAAAAGGAAAGGTGAAAAAGCACAGGAAAGACCTTTGAGACTGTTTCTTGAGTTCGGGGGGTAGATTATGAAAAGGGAAGGTATTAACACCCTTTTCATCCATGGTTTTCCATGGGCTCTTAGTTACTTTCTAGATCACTTGCTTTTTGTTTGAAATTATGCTTTGTGTGGTTTTTTGAAAGTATTTTATAAAGAGGCATTTGTTTAGGCAATCTTTGTAATGATTCTCGTTCGTAAGAATGTATACAAAGATGTTGATCTTTTGAAAATGTTTTCAAGTTTTGTAAGATGTTTTGAAAGTGTATGTGATTGTTTTGAAAATAGCAAGGATGTTTGTTTTGAAATGGAGCAAGTAATTAGGAGCATTCTACCTACTCAAAATTCTTTCTTGTTCATTTTCTTTTCCTTTGACATTGTTGTCTTACCATTGATTTGGTAAGCAACCCTATCTTTGGATGTTAACAGGACGGGCGTGGATCATCGTATAACCATGATTAGCAATGTTACAAGGTATCTTAGCATTCTTTTTGAGGGACCAAGATCATTTGTAAGGCAACTTAGATAGCGTCATCGAGGGACTATGATCTTGTATTTGTTTGTTTTTGCTAAGATACCTTACATGCGTAATATGGCCATTTTGTATAAGGCAACCAAGTGGAATAACCCTAGGGGTGCTTGTGTGCAAGTGTGTGTTTTCATGCTTGTTTTTGTCTTGAATTAGGGTTTTCTATTTGATTGATTTTATTCTTTCCATACAAACCCTACTTACTAGCATATTATGTAAAAGCGATAAATTGCGAAATTTAAAGTTACTACGCTATTACAACATTTGTGGGAGGGGGGGGGGTATACAATTTATGAATGGGGATTGCAATAATATAAACTTAATTAATCTATTACAACCAAATTGAATTTGTACAAGAATTACAAAGTATAATGATGAATAATGTATAAGGATGAAAAATGTAAAGAAAATGAATTTTGTTTGATTTTCATAAAGAAAGATTTTTTGTCTTAACCTAGTTTAAATAAAGAAAATAATTAATTAAGTTTAAATTTATTAAGAAAAAGATTTTAAAAGAAAACCCTAATTTTATTAATTAATCAAAAGAAAATAAGTTAAGGAAAGTATATTTTTTAGCATTTTTTATCTTGAAAATATTTATAGCATTAAAAATATAATATATTTTTAAATGGTATGAAGAAAAATAAATAATATAATTATTAATTAAGTCTATAAGATTTAGTTAATAAAAATGAATAAAGTATAATAAATTAAATATTTTTTTGTTTATGGAAAAAAAAAGTCAAAATAAAAAATTATCATTTTTTTTTGTTTTTATGATTTTTAGTATTTTAGAAAATATATTTAAAAGAAAAAAAAAGAAATAAATAAATAAATAAAAATAAATGGGCCAGGGGGTGCCACAAGTAGGCAGGGTGTTAGTCAGCAAAAACAAAAAGAAAAGCCAGGCCCAAAGGGCCCATCGCCTGCAAACAGATCAAAAAAAGTATCAAAAAAATGTAAAAATGGTCACGCTGGGGCTTGAACCCAGGACCATGGGGTGAACAGGCGCGCACTTTACCACTGGGGTGGCTATACATCCGTCTATATAAACAAAACCATAAATATGTAAGACAAATCAAGTCTTGATGACTTCATCTTCAACCTCCAGCCGGTGTACCTGTAACTTCTTAATTTCTCAACAAAAATGGAAGATGACAAAATGAAAGTTGTGGCATTCTTCCTCACGAATATAACCATGTAAATAACTAAAGCTAAAAGTCAAAGATAAATGAGAATTTCTCTGGCCCTAATTTGAACCCTAAAAATTTCAGAAACTTCAACTCTAAAATTCTCTAAGCCCAGGCCATATAAATGCAAACTATGGATATGTACAACTTCGTGGCAATGAGGTCTACATTTTATCTTCACAAATGCAAACCTAACAATGCCTAAGTAATGAGATAGAAGTTTAAGAAAAATACCAAAAAGAAAAGCCAGGCCCAAAGGGCCCATCAGATCAAAAAAAGTATAAAAAAAATGTAAAAATGGTCACGCTGGGGCTTGAACCCAGGACCATGGGGTGAACAGGCGTGCACTTTACCACTGGGGTGGCTATACATCCGTTTATATAAACAAAACCATAAATATGTAAGGCAAATCAAGTCCTGATGACTTTATCTTCAACCTCCAGTCGGTGTACCTGTAACTTCTTCACTTCTCAACAAAAATGGAAGATGACAAAATGAAAGTTGTGGCATTCTTCCTCACGAATCTAACCATGTAAATAACTAAAGCTAAAAGTCAAAGATAAATGAGAATTTCCCTGGCCCTAATTTGAACCCTAAAAATTTCAGAAACTTCAACTCTAAAATTCTCTAAGCTCAGGCCATATAAATGCAAACTATGGATATGTACAGCTTCGTGGCAATGAGGTCTACATTTTATCTTCACAAATGCAAACCTAACAATGTCTAAGTAATGAGATAGAAGTTCAATAAAAATACCTCAAAACTGGAAATCGTGAAATGCAAATGAGCTTGTTTCAAGTGATGGTGATGATCATGTTAGCTTCCTTGGACCTCTAGGAAGCTAATGCAATGGCTGGCTTGAACTATAGGTGGCTGAAATGGTCTGGAGAAGTCAACTTGCAGACTCTGTTTTTTGGTTATGGAGGAAGGTGAAGATGGTGTTACAGTTCCAAAACAAGGACAATGATGGACTATATTTGAGGTATAGAAGCTTTGCAAATGAATTTGAGGGAAAACGCACGAGGTAAATGAGAGATACAAAGTTCAAGGTCAGAACTGTGTATCAATGGTGTTTTTTTAGCAGATTTATGGTTTTTGAGTGTTTGAGATCGTTTCAGGGCACTAGCATCCAGGTGTTAGCTTGGAAATAGTGTATGTACTTATAGGAATGAGGTTTTGAGGCTTGAAACAACTCAGAAATTGAAATCACATGTTATGGCTTGGTTACTTGATTTTGAATCAAAGTTGACAAACATGGTTTCAATGTGAAGTACAAGGATTTGTAGGGTGGTTAGCAGGATGTAGATATGTTGCTTCTTGATTTTAAATGTTTGGAGTCAGAAACAATAATCTATGGGCTCAAGAAGAGTTGACATTGTGGTTAAAGTCACTTTTCCAAAATGGAAGTGGTGACTTTCTTCCCAAAATGGAAATGTAACTTGGATAATGGCTCAAATGTTTGGACAATGGCTCTATCGGTTGTGTAAGCATTAAATTATTGAGTGATTAACAATTTTGAAACCTGCAAAGCAATATTTGTACAACATGCTTGAAGATTGGATCAAGTGTTCTTCACAAAATGGCTTGTAATTCAAGTTTGAAAACCCTAACTTCTTGCCTTCAATTCTCCTTTCTCAAGAATGATCTCAAGGAGTTCTTGGACATTTTGGAAATATTGAAATGTGCTATACAACCCATCTTTGAATTGCTTTTGAATATTCCCCATGGAACTATGTGAAAAATTTCCATAAAGTTAGGTAAAAAATCTGCCTAACTAGGGCAAAATTTCACTAAGTCTTTTTTAGTTCATGAGCATGTATTCACAAAATTATAACTTGAGATCTAAGCACTTTTGGAAGAATTTGTGTGAAGAAAAGTTGTAGATTTCATGGAGATATACAAAAATCATATTGGAAGTTTCCTTTGAATCATCTTGCATCATGGTGAAAATTTGGCTCAAAGTTATGAAAAAGTAAGAAATTTTTTACACTTAGAAAAATTTCTAAATTTAGAAATTTTGACTTTTCAAAAATGAAATCTTAATTTCTTGATTTCTTGATGAATAAGTTTCCTATTTTTGACATGTTTTGATGAATTGTGATCTTTGGCACTTGAATTTGACCAAAAAGTCAAAGTTTAACTTTTCAGTATACAATTGACTTTTGATCAGTTGACTGCAAAATTCATCTGTCAATCCAAAGGATTTGCAATGTTTTGAATCATGTCATTAGGTAAAAATGATGCAATCGGACTCTTGAGATCATGCCTTAAACCAATTGACCATTTGCTAGGTCAAAAATCAGAAATTGCCCTTTCCCAGTCAAAACCCTAATTTTGACCATTTTGCCCTTTTGGAGATTTGATCAAATTTCTTGAGGAATTTTGGTCCAAACTTTATTAAATGATACATATGAGTATAAAATGTGGATGTGGATAAAAAATTATGAATTTTGACTATAAATTGGCCATGGTTGACTTTTTCCTCAATACAATTGATTTTTAGGTCAACTGTTCAATTGACTGATCAAAAGTGTGATCCAAGGCTTGAAACTTGACATGAGTGATCTTGGAAGTACATAATGATCCATGAAAGTCATATGAATAATTGATAGTTCAAAAATTCTTGTGAAAACTCAAACCCTAATTTTGGTCATCAGTGCATAAGGAGGTGTCTTGAGCTGATCAAACCCTAGTGCAGTCTTGAGCCCAATGAGATCTTGTGAGAAAATTCTTGATAAGTAAGAGGGCAAATTTTGGGGTACAACACCTGCCCCTATTCAATCTTCTTAATCCTGAAGAGTTAGATTGGCATGTTTTTCCAGTCGTGACTCGAAGGTGAAAGATGATTGGACACTAAAGTGCCCAGAAATTTGCACTCGGTGATGCGATGGTTGAGGGAATGGGCTTAAAGATGCCATTGGGAGAGGTGATAGAAAGATGTAGGAAATGGGATTAAATATGCCATCCAAAAGTGATTGTTTGTATTGTAATTTGTAAGCTGAAAGAATGGGCACCAGAATGGCGTCCGTGTCTGGAGTGTATCTGTACCATATCTGGAGGCTGAATTTGAATGAGTATCAGAATGGAATCCACGTCTGGAGCGTATCTGAACTGTATCTGAAAGTTGAATCTGAATGAGTATCAGAATAGCATCCGCGTCTAGAACGTATCTGAAAGTTGAATCTGAATGAGTATCAGAATGACATTCGTGTCTGGAGCGTATCTGAGCTGTATCTGAAAGTTGAATCTGAATAAGTATCAGAATGGAATCCGTGTCTGGAGCGTATCTGAACTATATTTGAAAGTTGAATCTGAATGAGTATCAGAATGGAATTCGTGTCTGAACTGTATCTGGAAACTTTGAACATTGTTAATGGTAGCTGTTAACTTTATCCTGAAAAGGGTAAGATGTTAGCTAAAATGCAAAGCCATGTTATATGAAATGTATGATATAATTCTTTCGTGTTATCAATGTTTATGATATATGGATGCAATGTATGCGTATGTGAGCTAGTTTGATGCACTGTTGTTGGATTGGGGAAAATAAATCCCTGACTGTTGCTGAAGATATGGAGTATAAGTCTTCATGTTATGAAGTCTAAGTGTTGATGAATTTCTGCTTAGAGAAATAAACTCTGTTGTAAGGGAAATGCTATGTACTGCTTGTAAAATCCTATTGCGAAATCCTGAGAAAATGAACGACTTCTACCGGGGATTGATAATTGGAAGATCGTTCTGCTGGGAAATAAGCTGCAAACTGTGGGGGATTTATGGAAATAACTTAGAGAGATTTCCCTACCTCTTAAAGCCATTAGTAATTGTCTTTTATTTTGTTTATTTGTAAACAATAATTATGTTCAAATGCATATGTTCAACAATGAATCATTGGACGTTTTTGTAAACAAAACACAAAAGTAAAGAAAAATATATAGTTTTGCACTTTCAAAGGAATATCTTTGCATTGACTTTGAGTAAGTATTTGTACAATGGGACAATCATTCTAATAAGAGAATGTTGTCGTAAAAAGAAGTGAAAATTTAAATACAAAGAAAATATAGCTATGTGTATTTATCCCATGGGGTTCCCATTCTGCTATAGCCTTTGTATCTCTGAGCATTTTGTCTATTGCCTTGTCCGAAGCTGATTTGAATTGATCAGAACCGCTGAATTTGTCAATTGAAGCCAAAGGTTGTCCATAGAGTGATCCAATGGGACATAGTCATACGCTTTAATTCCCTAACTTTTTCCTAGACTCCCCTTTCGGGTTTTCAGTCCACCAGGAACCTTTTTTATCCAAGTCGCCCTTTCGAGTTTTCAACTTGTCGGGTGTACAAATTTTTTTGTTTATCCCTAATTTTTTCCCGAACCTTTATGGTCCGCTGAGATGCCCTTGTTTTGCATAGGTATGTCAACCTAGCGGGTCTCTTATGCATAGTATCTTTTGACTATGTTCGCGTTCGCAGGGTGTGGCAGGTCGTCGCCATCCATGGTGGTCAAGATCATGGCCCCACTAGAGAAAATGCTTTTGATTACAAATGGTCCTTCGTATGTAGGAGTCCATTTGCCCCTGGGATCACCTTGTGGCAGTATAATGCGTTTGATCACCAGATCTCCAACTTGATACACTTGGCGTCTGACCTTCTTGTTGAAAGCCTTGATCATCCGTTTTTGATACATTTGACCATGGAAAAAAGCAGTAAGTCTCTTATCATCAATCAAGTTTAGTTGATCAAGTCGAGTCTGGATCCAATCGTCTTCGTTCAGCCCTGCATCCTTCATAATTCTTAGAGAGGGGATCTGGACCTCAATAGGTAAGGCAACCTCCATGCCGTAAACCAGGGAATATGGTGTTGCCCCGGTTGATGTGCGAGCTTGGTACGATACCCATGGAGAGAGAATGGTAGCATCTCATGCCAGTCTTTGTATGTGACTGTCATTTTCTGTATGATCTTTTTAATGTTTTTATTTGCAGCTTCGACAATACCATTCATATTTGGCCGGTAAGGGGAAGAATTGTGATGCTGGATCTTGAATTGCTTGCACAAGGTGGTGATCATAGTGTTGTTGAGATTTGTACCATTGTCAGTGATGATCCTTTCCGAGATACCGTACCGGCAAATGAGATTTTGCTTGATGAAACAGGCAACAACATTCGTAGTAACGGAAGCGAAGGAAGCTGCCTCCACCCACTTTGTAAAATAATCAATGGCCACTAAGATGAAGCGGTGTCCATTGGAGGCTGGCGACTTAATTTCCCCAATCATATCAATTCCCCACATAGTAGAGGGCCAAGGAGACGTCAAGACATTCAGAAGAACCAGAGGTGTGTGCACCTTGTCAGCATAAATCTGGCATTTATGGCAGGTTCGAGAGTGTTGATAGCAATCTGCTTCCATGGTAGACCAGTAATAGCCTGCCCGTAGGATTTTCTTTGCCATCGTATGCCCATTGGAATGGGTGCCAAAAGTGCCCTTATGCAATTCAGCCATGATCCTTTCAGCTTCAACCTTATCTATGCACCAAAGTAACACAGAGTCATGATTGCGTTTGTACAAGATGCCATTACTAAGGAAAATTTTAGCAGAGAATCTGCTTAATAACTTCTTATCATTAATTGAAGCTCCTTTTGGATATTCTTGAGCCTCGAGATACTTCTTGACTTAGTGAAACCAAGGCCGGTCTACTACTTCTTCAGTATTAATCTCGTGATAGTGCGTTGGTTCCTCCATTTGTTCGATGCTGATCTGGGGAGCCTCGTTATCCCAATTAAGTTTAAACATAGATGACATTGTGGCTAGAGCGTCTGCTAGCTGATTTTCTTCTCGCGGGAAATGCTCGAAGGTAATCTTCTCAAAATGTGGTAGCAACATCAAAACATGTTCTTTGTAAGGGATAAGGTTTGGGTGTTTGGTGTCCCATTCCACTTTGATCTGACTGATGACCAAAGCTGAGTCTCCGAATACATTTAAGGATTTGATCTCCAAGTCTATGGCAGCTCTTAGACCAAAGATGCATGCATCATATTCCGCCATGTTGTTTGTACAATTGAAGCAGAGTCTTGCGGTAAAGGTAGTATGACACCCTTCCGGAGATATGAGTACACCACTGTTGTACCCCAAAATTTTCCCTCCCATATTTCTCAATACATGTCAAGTGTGGTCCTCAAATTGCTCAAGAAGGTCCAAGAGTTGACCAGACAAACTCTCTCCTAAGGCAGTCTACCTCAGATTAGGATTTCACTTTGCACCAAGATACTTGAGTCCAAGGGATCCCAAATGCTCACCATTATCCTAATATGTTCTCAAGATCATCCATGTCAAGTTTCAAGCCTTGCAGAGGAAGTTTGCTCAGTCAATTGCTCAAATACCTAGAAATCGACTGTGCTAGGTCAAAAGTCAACTGTGGCCCACATATAGTCAAACTTCAAGATTTTTGGTCAACATCCTCATTTGGAAGTATCATTCATCATTTGATCAAGGGTTGATCATGATTCATCAAGGATTTCTCACAATTCATCAAAGCCCAAAAGTTGCTAAATTAGGGTTTTGCAGGAAAAGTCAACTCAACTTTGACCAAGCATAACTTTCTCATACTTTATAAAAAATGACCCATACAAAGCTCATTTTGAAGAGGATGCAATTCCCTACAATTAATCTTCATCTCCCAAGTTCAAAATATGCACTCACAAGAAGATATGAATTTGGACATTATAGGTCATTTTGAAAAGTCAACAAAAACACCTTTTGGGTCAAAGCTTCATACATGAACATGGAAGACTCAATTGAGATGAGACCAAAAGGGTTTCTTAGAGGACATCCTAAGATTTCTCAAAAGTCCAAAAACACCCTTGTTGTACCCCAAAATTTTCCCTCTCATTTTATTAATATTTCTCATCACACGGCTCTTGGAACTCAAGATCAAGCCAGGGTTTGCTCTGCTCAAGACACCTCCTTGCACTGTTGACCTAAATTAGGGTTTGAGTTTGCACAGGGATTTTTGGACCTTTAATGCCCAAATTGACTTTCATACTTCATGTTGGACTCATAAGTTTTCCCATACCAAGTTTCAAGCCTTGAATCAAATTTTTGCCCAATCAATTAGACAGTTGACCTAGAAATCAGTTGTATTGGGGAAAAAGTCAACTGTGACCAATTTACAGTCAAACCTCATGAATTTTGACCCACATTAACATTATGAACTCATATGAACCATTTGATCAAATTTGGACCACAAATCCACAAGAAATTTGACCAGATCACCAAAAAGGCAAAATGGTCATTTTTAGGGTTTTGACTGTACAAAGGCAATTTTTGACTGTGTGACCTAACCAATGGCAAATCAAGTTCAATCATGGACTCAAGGACTCAATGAAATTATCTTGACCTATTCAACAAGTTCAAAAGATCTCAAATGCATATGGTTGACAGATGAATTTTTCAATCAACTGATCAAAATTTGACTGTACACTGAAAAGTCAAACTTTGACTTTTTGGTCAAAATCAAGTGCCAGGGGTCATTTTTCATCAAGATATGTCAAATTATGAAACTTGTTCGCCAAGAAATCCAAAATTGCAAATTAGGGTTTGAAATTGAAAATTTTCATAACTTAGAAATTTTCTAAGTTATGAAATTTCCTTAATTTTTCCTAACTTTGCCCCACATTTTCACCAAGATGCAAATGGATTCAAACAAAACTTACAACATGAAATTTGTATTCCTCCACAAAGTATACAACTTTTATTCACAAAGTTTTCTCAAAAGAAGCTTGGATCTCAAGTTATGATTTTTGGAACAATAGTCCCTAAAACTTTTAACTTAGAGAAATTTTGCCCTAATTTAGGCAGGATTTTGACCCATCTTCTTGGCCATTTTTCACATAGTTCCACTTGGAATCTCAAGTTTCACTTAAAAGATGGATTATAGTATATGTTGCAAGCTTTCCAAATTGTCCAAGAACTCCCCAAACACATTCGTGGTTAGGGATAATCGAATGCTTGAAGTTGGCAAAAACTCACTTTGTATCCATGGCCAATACATGTTCATACAAGTTGCAAAATCTGTCCAAACTAGCTTTGTACTTAATTACAGGTCTCTAAACCCTTCAACACTCAAAAATTGAATGCAAACTCATTGAACATTGGTGTTATTCTGACCATTAGAGCTTGGCACAATGAATAAATCCATTTTTGGCATAAAGATAACACTTCCATTTACATAAGGCATGCTTTATGTCAAGTTGCATTTCTTGAGCCATACACCAAGCCATTTGCTGCAAACAAGGCTCCCTAATGTCAGGCAAATCTCAACCACTTTGTGCAGCTAGGGTACAAGCCAGTACAACCATAGCATTGTCAACTCTCACTTTTACTTCAAAACCAAGTAATTGTGCAAAAGGTCAACAACTTGAGCATCTGATATATTCAACTCTTGCCAACATTTCAAACAAGTTTTGTGCATTGCCTTGAGCCAAAAACACGAATTGTTGAGCCCTCAAGCCTTCCAAAACACCAAGTCACATTCTTCTTGCAAAACAGGTCACTCCCTGCAGATTCACATCCATCACACAAATCCCTCGCGCGTTTTGCCCCAAACCAGTTCCAATACCTTCTATTCAACTCACTCAAGCTATCCCAAACCTCCATTGCCAACTGTAACTCCATTTACAGTGTTCACCATTTTCGTTTCAAGCTTGTGCAGGTTGACTTCTAGAGGTTGATTCAGGGACATTCAAGGCAAACTAAGCATTGGGAAAGGTCCAGGGAACATCAAGCAAGCTCAAAAGAACCTCAGGCCTTACTGAAAGTTGCTGCATTGCCATACTCGAGCTTGACTGAAACAAGTATTTCTCAAACTTCTATCTCTCTATTTAGAAACATTTAGCCTTAGGTTTGTGAATGAAAGATGTAGTATTCAATGCCATGAAGTTGTACATATGCCCAGTTTTCATCTATATTAGGCGTGCTAAGAGAATTTCATCCATGAACATGCTGAAAAAACTAGGTCAGATTTTAGGGCCAGAGAAATTCTCTCTGGTCTTTGAGAGTTAGATCAAGTTTTTTTACATGGTTAGAATTGTGGTTTAATGCTCTACAAGTTTCATGTTTTGAGTTTTGGCAAAAGATCATAAATACAGGAGTTAGCAGTTTGTACAGGCGCGCGCATGTTTTCAAATATTCTGGCGGTTGAAGATGAAGTCTGGGCTGGGCCTGGCCTTCTTGCTTCTAACACCCCCTATTTTCTTTTTGCACCCCCTGGCCCAATTTCTCATATTTTTGCATTTTAGAATTTTTGTTTTCTTTTCTGACTTTGATATTTTATTTTCAAACATAAAAAATGCTTAAAAATATTTTCACATTTTTTTCAACATTTATTAGGTATTTTATTTTGATTTTTCTAACATAAAAACAATTTAAATACTTTATATTATTTATAAAAACATAAAAATAATGTAAATAATACTAATATTAATATTTCTTATTTTTATTCACACTGAAAATATTTTCTTGAATATATTTTATTTTTGTAAATATTTTATTTTATTTTATACATATTTAATATATTTAATATATATATATATATATATATATATATATATATATATATATATATATATATATATATATATATATATATATATATATATATATATATATATATATATATATATATATATATATATATATATATATATATATATATATATATATATATATATATATATACCTTTATTTTATTAAAAACATAGAATAAAAATACAAAAATATTATATTTTTATTTTTTATTATTATTTATACTAAAAAACACTTTTTTTTCCAATATATTTTATTTTGTACATATTAATATATTTTTTGTATATAAGTAATATAATATATTATTTTCTTAAAAGAATTAGGGTTTGCCCCTTTATTAAATAAAATTAATCTTTTTTATTTATTTATTTCTTTATATTTCTTTACATTAAAAATACTTTACATACATAAAAACTTCTTTTTTTTGCATAATACATTTTACTTAATATTTATTTATTTTGTTTATTTAAATATTTATGCATTGTAATTCAATTTGGATGTAATAGTAACTAGGGTTTATATTTCTTGTGAAATACCCCCTATTCAAAATTGTACCCCCATCCCCATAATCATGTTGTAATAGCTTAGAATTTAATTTCTCGCACTTTTACGCTTTCAATTATGCCATGATTAGAGAATTAGGGTTTGTATGCAAAATCAAATTAACAAATAGTTTGACCTAATCAAAGACAAAAATGCATGAAAACAAACACAATGCACACTTGCACCCCTAGGGTTACAATCCACTTGTTGCCTTCAAAAATGGGCCATGGTATGCATGTTAAGTACTTTGGCAAAACAAAAACAAAACAAAAGATCATAGTCCCTCGATGACGCTATCTGAGTTGCCTAAACAAAATGATCAAATCCCTCAAGAAAATTGCCAAAAATACTTGACACAATTGCTATCATGGTCTATACGATGACCCGCGCCTGTCCCGTTTAACATCCTAACACAAGGTTATTCACCAAATACAATGGTGAAATAACGCTGTCAAAAGGGTTAAAAACATAAGAAAGACCTTTGAGTAAAATAGGGTAGATAACTCTTAGTTACTTGATCAAAAGCTTGCAAAAACATCCTTGCTATTTTCAAACACACTTCACAACACAATTTCAAAACCCTACTTTCAAACATTGAAAACTTTTCAAAAGACAAAAACATCTTTGTATACATTCAAACAAGAATCATTACAAAGGTTGCCACAACGATGGCGTCTTTTCAAAACATCTTTCAAAACCACACACAAAGCACCATTTCAAACAATTGAAGAGCACCATTTCAAACAATTGAAAAGCAAAGCAAGTGATCTAAACAAGTAACTAAGAGCCCATGGATAACCATGGATGAAAAGGGTGCTTGTACCTTCCCTTTTCATAATCTACTCCCCGAACCCAAGAAAACATCTCAAAGGTCTTTCCTGTGCTTTTTGACCTTTCCTTAGGATAAAATAAAAAGTCGGTGGTGACTCTTGCTAAACCGAAACATTTGCGAACACAAACGCAAAACCTCAAGTCAGTTCTCCCACCGTATCACAGAACTGGTGACTCTGCTGGGGATTTATTTCTAAAAGTGGGGTTACCTTAGGGTTTTAGATCACCTTTACATGCTTACCTTGATTGCTTTGATTGCTTTACTTTTTGGGTTCCTTGTTTGGGTTTGTTTTAAATCCTACACCCGGACTTGGGGGCACCTTTTAGGTAAGTAGCAATAAACTGTGAGGGAACTGTGCGGGGTATACCGACATGGTTGAAGCAGTGGATACGTTAGTGCGATATATTTGTGGGTATCGGTAGCCTTTGAGTCAATCAAAGAGAATAAGGGGCCGCTGAGTGATGTCATGAAGCACTAACGAACTCTTAGAACCTTACTTGACCATCTTGGCCTTATTAGGGGTAGTGAGATGACCGGCTTTGGTGAAGTTAGAAGTTGGTAGATACTCGATACTACACTCATTGAGGATTGTTTTCTTGGAATATTTTGGTCGCCAGTTAAGTGGCTAAACCAAAACAATGAACACAAAAAATAATCCAGTGATATTGAGCTCTTTAGAACCCGGTTACTATTTATAGGACAGGTTGAGCCAACTAACTTCAAGAGGGTACTTACCTATGAAACCTCATGTAAGCTTGAAACTAGGATCTTGTGTGACTTGCTTGTTCATATGTTTGTGCATACATCATGAACATCATAAAGCATCATATGCATCCACTAACCATTTCAAGGGTTTGGATCTTCATCTTTGTTCTTGTTTTGTAGGTTATGGAATATCTTTGTAGGAAAACAATCCAAGTCAACCTTGTGAGAATCCCTCCTCAACTCAAGGAGCTTACTTCCAAGATTCCAAAGAATTCTCTCTTCAGTGAAAGACATGGTAGACTTCTCAACTTGGTCAACTCCAACATTGAAGAAGACATGGTGAAAGTCCTCTTCCAGTTCTTTAACCCCCTACACCACTGTTTCACATTCCCTGATTACCAACTAGTACCTACTTTGGAGGAATTTTCTCAACTCCTAAGGATTCCTATTCTTCATCAACTACCCTACAACGGTACGAAAAAAGAACCAAAGCCTGAAGATGTTGCTCAAGCCTTACACTTGCAACCATCTGATATCAAAGGACATTGGGAAACCAGAAGTGGTGTCAAGGGTTTCTTGGCAAAGTTTCTGTTGGAGAAGGCACAAGACTGCTGGAATTCTCTAGATCTACAACCTTTTGAAGAGATTGTGGCACTCCTCATCTATGGGTTGGTCTTATTCCCAAACCCTGACCAACTTATAGATGTGAATGCTGTCAAGATTTTCATATCTCGGAATCCTGTGCCTACATTGCTTGGGGACATCCTACACTCATTTTACACACGAACAATGAGGAAAAGAGGTGTTCTCATGTGCTGTACTCCTCTTCTAGCAAGGTGGTTTATTTCTCACCTTCCCCAGTCAGTTTTGAAGAATGAGCAGGGTTTAAGGTTGTCACAACGATTGATGACCCTCACACACTCTGATGTTCATTGGTGTTCTCGGTCCATAGAAAATGTCATCATCATTGATTGTTGTGGGGAATTCCCTAATGTCCCACTACTTGGCATTAGGGGAGGCATTACCTATAACCCATGTTTAGCTCTAAGACAATTTGGATATGCTAGAAGGGATGGCCCTCATGATATGCTGATTCCTGACTTGGTTTTTGACTTCGACAACGATACGCAAGGACTTCGACAAAGGTTTATCCGAGCTTGGAGGATGCCCAACAAAGTGGACAATAAGACATTGGGGCATAATAATTCCATCCCCCTTGAGCCTTACCTCAAGTGGGTACGAACTCGCGCCCAGAATCTTATGATGCCATACCCTCACATTCTCCCCGTGATCAAAGAGCCTGTTATGGAAGGAGAGGTTCCATACACCCTCCTACATCCTGACATGCCGACATCATTGGAAGAAATGCAAAAGAGTTGGATCCAACTCAAAGAAGAACGTAATACTTTTGAAGCCAGCTTCTATGCCAGTAAGAAGAAGGTTTTGGAGCTTACCCGCCAACTTCACGAGGAGGAAACTCTCAACACTTACGTCGCACCAAAAAGGATGTACAATGTCTTTTTACATTAAGAATTTTGTAATAGTTTGCCCATGGGGTATTTATGTACTAACAAATTTCTTCTTAATATGACGTGTGTTCTTTTTGTTTGCAACAAATTTGAATTTTCTGAATCCTTGAATGCATTACATGAATAACATATCATTCATCATATGCATAAACAGGTCTTCACACCAGGTTTCCTTATCTTTCTGCTGTTTATAACAACAAGATGGATTTGGAGCAGACGATTAAGGATCTGCAAGCACAAAATTCTCAATTCCAGCAACTCCTCATGACCTTAGCAAAGGGTCAAGAGGACCTTAAAGCACTGTTGGAGAAAGATAAAGAGAAAAAGAAGAAAAGGCCTGGTGTGGTCATTATGGGAAAGAGGTTTGAAAACCATGCTAGAAAAGTTCTCGAGTTCCCCTCAACGTCTGATGAAGGGGCTGGTAAAGGAAAATGAACTGCGATGCCTTATGAATCTGAGGTTGAAGAAGAAGAAGAGGAAGAAGACGAAGATTACTCCGAACAGCAATATCCCCCGACGGATGATAAATTTAAAAATCTTGAGGATCGGTTGGCAGCCATGGAGTTGCAAAGGGTACCCGATTTAGATTTCGAAGAACTAGGGTTGGTCGCTGGGATCGTCATTCCTCCCAAGTTCAAAGTTCCTACATTTGCTAAGTATGACGGTTTGTCCTATCCAAAAATGCATCTGAGATCCTACGTCAGAAAGATCCAACCCCACTCATCTGATAAGGATCTTTGGTCCATTTTTTCCAAGACAGTTTGTCCAACACACAATTGGACTGGTTCTATCAACTCGAGAGACCGGAGGTTCATAACTAGGAAGACTTAGCTGCTGCTTTCTACCGACAATACCAATACAATGTTGATTTAGCGCCTACTCGTACTCAACTACAGAGTATGGGTATGGCTTCTAACGAGGGATTTAAAGAGTATGCCTAGAAGTGGCGTGATCTGGATGGAAGGGTGCAACCACCATTGTCGGATAGAGAGCTGGTTGACATGTTTTTAAGGACCCTGTCTGGCCCTTTCTTCAATCATTTAATTGGGAGTTCCTCCGCGGGATTCACCAAATTAATTCTGACCGGTGAAAGGGTCGAGGCCGGCATTAAAAGTGGTAAGATTCAGAAAGATGCCTCCGCGTCCACTGCCATTAAGAAGACCTTCCCAACTAAGAAGGAAGCTTCTGCTATTTATTCTCAGAAAAGCCAAGGAAGAACCGAGCACCGGCCAACTATGGGGGCTGTGATGATCCAAAACTCTTCAAATGATCAACCTCGCAGCAATCAACCAAGATCTAATCAGCAAAGGGTAGAAAGGCCACAACGACAATTCACCCGAATCAACATGACACCGGCTCAAGTACTCCCTCATCTGCTAAATATGAATCTTACCAATTTGAAGGAAGCGCCAAAGAACCCTAATACCTATTCTCCATATTACCACTCCAATGCAAAATGTGCTTACCACTATGACAGTGTAGGGCATGATACCAACAACTGTTGGACTCTTAAGAACAAAATCCAAGACTTGATTGACGCCAAGGAAGTAGAATTCGATGCGCCCAAAAAGTCGAATGTAATTTCTGCCCCAATGCCCAAGCACGGTCATAATGTTCATGCCGTTATGGAAGACCTTCATGTTACCAATGTTGCTGACCTTTTGACTCCGTTACCAGTGATTAAAGTGAATTTGATGAGAGCCGGGATATTCCCAGGCTGTGGAAAAGACTGTTACTTTTGTTTAAACGTGCAAGCTGACTGCCCAATGTTGAAATCAGGCATCCAACGCCTGATGGATACCCAAGAAATACTCTTTCAAAAGACTCCTAGTGATACCTTCACTCCTGTTACTCCTGCCACCTTTGTTACTCCTACCAATGACATTGCAATAATAACCATCCCCGACAATCTTCCCAAGGCCTGCAAAAGGCCTGTCAAGATTACGCCTGATCCTAAGTTTGTGCCGTTAAAAATCACCATGTCGGGGCCTGTCCCGTATAAATCTAACAAGACGATACCATGGAATTACGGAGGAGAAATCTTCTATCATGGTGTCAAACAGATTGAATCAGTCCAAGAGAATTCCGATGATGAAACCCCCGATATAGGGAATATTGCAGGAACGAGCAAGATAACTCGCAACGGAAGGATATTTTCTCTGGAGATTGCTCCTCCGCGAGCAATCTTCGGACCCTCGAGAGTTTCTGTGCCTATCAAGCCATATGTGCAAAGCCCGATAATTAAAGAAGTTGATGTACCCGAAGCTGGACCCTCTGATGTTACTTCCAAGAAAGGTAAGGGGGTGCTAGAAGCACCTGTCAGGATGAAGGCTCATACTGTGGTTATCCCCGAGACCACCCAGAAAGAGATGGAAGAAATCTTAAAGATAATCAAGAAGAGCGACTACGATGTCGTGGAACAGCTAGGGCAGACCCCTTCCAAAATCTCCATGTTGGCTCTCCTACTCTGCTCTGAGGCTCATGCTAAGGCCTTAATCAAATTTCTAAAGACGGCTCATGTGCCTCAAGAAACTTTGGATGACCAGTTTCAAGAGTGCGTGGCTAGCCATACTACTGATAATGGTCTTGGTTTTTCCGATGCTGATTTGACCCCTAAGGGAAGGAAGCACAACGACGTGCTGCATGTCTCAGTAGAATGCAGGGGAACCACACTTGCCCATGTCCTGGTGGATACCGGTTCATCTCCGAATGTACTACTGAAAAAGGCGTTGGATAGATTGGACTGCGAAGGTTTGACCCTGAAGCCTAGTAACATCGTTGTTAGAGCCTTCAACAGTTCTAAGAGGATGGTTCATGGAGAAGTGGACATTCCTATCAAAGTGGGCATAGAAATTTTCAACTCCACCTTTTATGTGATGTACATCTGTCCTTCATATTCTTGCTTGTTGGGAAGGCCGTGGATCCACAATGCTGGAGCAGTCACTTCCTCTCTGCACCAAATTCTAAAGTATCCAGTTCATGGAAAGATCATAACGGTTCACGGTGAGGAAGAGTACATGATAAGTCACCTCAACTCCTTCCGCTATGTGGAGTTGGATGGCGAGTTCATAGAAACGCCTTTCCAACATTTTGAGGAAGTTTCTCCTGAAGTCGCAATTGCAAAGACAATGGTTGATGTGCCTATCTTTTCCAAGCATGTGTCTAGGATGGCATCTCTCAAGGATGCAGAGGCTGTAATCAAAGAAGGAAGGAGTACAGTGTGGGGGCAACTGCCTGAGTTTTCTCACAAGACAGACAAGTTCGGACTAGGTTTTACTACTGCTGGCCAAAAAGCTATGCGTCGCTCCAGGGCCGAAGGACCGCCCGTAAAAATCACTCACCATGGAATTAATGCCTTAGATGATGATGATGAAGAAGACAACTTTGAAGATTGGATCTTTCCAACCGTCGAAGGAGGATTAAGCAACTGGGAAGCGAAGGACTTTATTCCCATCACTTTCATCAACCAGTAATTTATCTTTGAACAATTTCCTATTCTGGTCTGTAATAACTAAACAATTCGTACACTATTTTCACCTTATGCCTCGCCCGAGGCATATAGGTCCATTTGTAAGGGCTTGATTTTCTTCATTATCATATGCCATGTTTAATGAATCATTGGACGTTTTCATCTATAAACTGTTGTGTTCATTTTCTTTCCTTTTACATTTTATTTTGTTTAAGGATGGCTATCCCTTACACACACCCACACTCATAAAATGCAGGTACCCATCCACTCCGGATTCCATGGGTGACTATTCTGCTTTAGCCTTCGATAACTCTGAAGATTTGGTCAATCATGCTGAGTACGAAGTTGACGAAGACTGTGAAGTGCCAGGAGAGTTATCCAGACTTTTGCAACAAGAAGAGAGGGTTATTCTGCCCCATGAAGAGTTGCTAGAGACCATCAACCTGGGAACGGAGGAAGACAAGAAAGAGGTTAAGGTGGGTGCCAACCTGGAACCAAGTGTCAAAGAGCGCTTAGTGCAGTTATTGAATGAATATGTTGAAATCTTCTCTTGGTCCTATGAAGACATGCCGGGACTAGACACAGACATTATGGTTCACCGTCTCCCTACAAGAGAAGACTGTCCACCGATCAAACAAAAGGTTTGCCAAATGAGGCCCGACATGTCTGAGAAGATCAAAGCTGAGGTAATGAAGCAATTCAATGCTGGCTTTCTGGATGTTACTTCCTATCCACAATGGGTTGCTAACATTGTGCCCGTGCCTAAGAAGGACGGTAAAGTCAGAATGTGTGTGGACTATCGGGATTTAAACAGGGCTAGCCCTAAAGATGATTTTCCACTGCCACACATCGACATCATGGTTGACAACACAACTCAACACAAGGTATTTTCCTTCATGGATGGATTCTCGGGATACAACCAGATCAAAATGGCCCCCGAAGACATGTAGAAGACTACTTTTGTTACGCAATAGGGTACCTTCTGCTACAAGGTGATGCCATTCAGACTGAAGAATGCCGGGGCAACTTATCAACGCGCCATGGTAGCTTTGTTTCATGACATGATACATCATGAGATTGAAGTATACGTAGACGACATGATAGCCCATTCACAGACAGAAGAAGAACACCTCGATCATCTGCAAAAGCTGTTTGTCAGGTTGAAGGAGTATAAGCTCGGACTGAACCCAAGCAAGTGCACTTTTGGAGTCAGGTCTGGTAAACTTTTGGGATTTATCGTCAGCAACAAAGGCATTGAGGTTGATCCTGCTAAAGTAAAAGCTATACAAGAAATGCCTGCCCCCCGCACTGAAAAGGAGGTTAGAGGTTTCTTGGGACGCTTAAACTATATTACGAGGTTCATCTCTCACCTAACATCTACCTGTGAGCCAATCTTCAAGCTGTTGAAGAAAGATCAGGTGATTGAATGGAACAATGATTGTCAAGTTGCTTTTGATAAGATCAAGGAGTATTTACTGGAACCTCCTATTTTGATGCCACCCGTCGAAGGAAGGCTGTTAATCATGTATCTAACTGTTTTGGATAACTCAATGGGGTGCGTACTGGGCCAACATGACGAGTCTGGCCGAAACGAGCATGCCATTTATTACCTTAGCAAAAAGTTTACCGACTGTGAGACTCGCTACTCACTGCTCGAGAAAACTTGCTGCGCTTTGGTATGGGCTGCTCGCCGGCTAAGGCAGTATATGTTGACTCATACCACTTTGCTGATTTCCAAGATGGATTCGATCAAGTATATCTTCAAGAAGCCTGCTTTATATGGAAGGATCGCTAGATGGCAAATGATCCTATCTGAGTATGATATCCAGTATACTACCCAAAAAGCTATAAAGGGGAGTGTACTAGCTGACCATATAGCTCATCAAGCCGTCGAAGATTACCAATCTATGAGATTTGACTTCCCTGACGAGGACATCATGACATTGGACAACATTGAAGGTAACAGACCGTATGACGGACCTGAACAAGGATCCTGATGGATCCTATACTTTGATGGTGTATCAAATGAACTTGGCAACGGTATCGGTGCGGTACTCATTTCTCCGGAAGGTTGCCATACACCCTTCACTGCCCGACTTTGCTTCAGTTATACCAACAACATGGCTGAATATGAAGCTTGCATCTTTGGTCTCAAGGCTGCAATAGACTTGGGAATCAAATCTTTGGTCGTATTTGGGGACTCAACTTTGGTTATCATTCAAATCAAAGGAGAGTGGGACACTAGACATCCTAATCTTATCCCATACAAAGAACATGTCTTGACATTGTTGCCTCATTTCGAGCAGATTACTTTCGAGCACTTCCCGCGAGAAGAATATCAGCTAGCAGATGCTTTGGCTACAATGTCTTCCATGTTTAAACTCAACTGAGATAATGAGGCTCCCCAAATCACCATCGAGCGAATGGACGAACATGCGCACTGTCATGAGATAAATACCGAAGAAGTAATGGAACAACCCTAGTTTCATGAAATCAAAAGGTACCTCCAGACTCGAGAATACCCTGAAGGAGCTTCCGTCAATGACAAAAAGTTCTTAAGGAGATTTGCTGCCAAGTTCTTCCTGAGCAATGGTATGCTTTATAAGTGCAGCCATGATTGTGTTCTACTTCGTTGTATGGACAAGGTTGAAGCAGATTCGATCATGACCGAAACATTTAGTGGCACCTTTGGCACCCACTTAAGCGGACATACGATGGCTAAAAAGATTCTAAGGGCAGGCTACTACTGGTCTACCATGGAAGCTGATTGTCATCAACATTCCCGTACTTGCCACAAATGTCAAGTCTACGCCGATAAAGTACATATTCCTCCTGTTCCTCTCAATGTTCTAACAGCTCCTTGGCCGTTCGCGATGTGGGGTATCGACATGATTGGAGAGATCAAGCCTACGGAATCTAATGGACATCGCTTCATCCTGGTGGCTATTGATTACTTTACCAAGTGGGTCGAGGCAGCTTCCTACGCATCTGTTACAAAGAATGTGGTTGCCCGCTTCATCAACAAAACCTCATATGCCGGTATGGTATCCTCGACAGGATTATCACGGACAACGATACAAATTTGAACAACACTATTATGATACGGTGGGAGAACTGACTTGGGATTTTGCGTTTGTTTTCGCACTTGTTCGGTTTAGCAAGAGTCGCCACCGACTTTTTATTTTATCCAAAGGAAAGGTCAAAAAGCACAGGAAAGACCTTTGAGATGTTTTCTTGGGTTCGGGGGGTAGATTATGAAAAGGGAAGGTGCTATCACCCTTTTCATCCATGGTTATCCATGGGCTCTTAGTTACTTGTTTTAGATCACTTGCCTTTGCTTTTCAATTGTTTGAAATGGTGCTTTGTGTGTGTAGTTTTGAAAATGTTTTTGAAAAAGATGTCGTGTCTAGGCAACCTTTGTAATGATTATTGTTTGAATATATACAAATGTGTGTGTCTTTTTGAAAAGATATTTCAATGTTTTTGAAAGTCATTTTTGAAGTTGTTTTGAATTTGTGTTGTAGTTGTGTTGTGAACTGTGTTTGAAAAATGGCATGGATGTTTTGCAAGATTTTTGATCAAGTAACTAAGAGTATGTCTACCCTATTTTTAGTCAAAGATCTTTCTTATGTTTTTAACCCTTTTAACAGTGTTGTTTCACCATTGTATTTGGTGAACAACCTTGTGTTAGGATGTTAAACGGGACAGGCGCGGGTTATCGTATACAATTATTGAAGGCAACTTGTGAGACGCTCTAGCAATTTTGTAAGGGACGAGATCATTTTATCAAAGGCAACATCGAGGGTCATCGAGGGACTACAATCTTTGTTTATCGAATGGGCATTTGCTAGAGTGTCTCATACTCAAGGGACATGATTGTGTTTTTCGAGGCAACAAGCGAGGTTACCCTAGAGGTGCAAGTGTGAATGGTGTTTGTCATGTTCATGCATTTGTCTTTGTATTAGGTCATCTAGCGATCGATTTTAGATTTTCACATACAAACCCTAATCTCTAATCATGGCATATTTAAAAAGCATAAAGTGCGATAATTAAATCCTAAGCTATTACAAAAGAGTATCCGGGGATGGGGGTACAAATTATTTACAAATGGGGATGAGTCTTATCAGAATAATGTCCCAATATTATGGGTTACAACCAAATCGAATCAATGCAATTCAAATATTAACAAATTATAAGATAAAGAAAACCAGAGAAATATGAGATGTATGTATTTATTTACAAATGATCAAATAAAAATTGTAACTTAAAAAGATTAAGTATTTATTATTATTGTATTTTGTTAATTATATAAACAATGAGCTTTTAAAGAAAAGAAAAATTATTTAAGTTAAAAATTCTATTATTTATGTGTGTTTATTAAATGTAATAATTATTAAGAAAAATTATATAATATGTATATATATTTTTTAACAAAAGAAAATAAAAATTATATTATAAAAGATGAAAATAAAATGATAAAAAGTGTTAGTTTTTTTTTTATTAAAACGTTAAAAGAAAGAAAAGATCATGGGCCTAAACAAATGTTTTGGATGGCCCAAATAAAAAAGGATAAATAAAATAACAAATTAAAGAAGAGGGAGGGGGGTGTACTGGCCAATTCGCGTATGGGCTTCAGTTTAGTTTGGGCGAAGGCCCATGATGTTTGAACAAGTTTTTAGGGTTGTTTCATATGTTTGGAAATTAGGGTTTACAGTTTGTACAGCGGCACCGCTCCTCTCATCTTCGTCCTCTTCGTCTCTCTCAAACCCATGGGGTTCTGATTCCTCCCTCCAAGCTCCAGGCCGCCAAAGCGCCACCTTCATCCATCTCTCTCCACGACGATGCAGGGCAGTGGTTTAGAAGGTATCGTTTTCGTTCTTGACGTGTTTTTTACAGTTTCTTGTACATTTATTTATTGCATGTTTTCAATCTTATGGTTTCTTTTTATGTTTATGCGTAGTATGAGTTTGAAGGACATACCTTGAGCGTTTTGCTCTGTAAGGCGATGGAGAGAGAGAGGGCTTGGAACATCGACGCTCTCAGGTGGCCAAGGCGGAGGGAGGATGATGACAAGAGTTACTAGCTCGTCTTTCCGATATCTCTGTATCTTTCTCTTTGAATATTTTGATGATGATTCTGTTCTGAAAACTTGTTTCTGAATTGATATGTTTTCTGTTGGATACTGATTCGTTGATGATGATGAATTCTGAGACTATGTTGATTGGATTTTCATTGTTGTTTGATGATGACTTCGTTTCTAAAAACTTGTTTGCTCTTTTCTTCACTTCTGGACTTCTTCCTCTTCTTTGAGTGTCGGCTTTTGATGATGAACTTTGTTTGTTCTGAGATTGACTGTTGTTGTTGCTTGATGATGATGAGCTTGTTCTAAAAATAGCTTCTGAATCTTTTGCTTATTTCTTTTTGTTGATTCGATGAAACTAAAATGTGTTTGCAGTTTTGGAAGCAAGCTTAAGTGTTTGTTTCATGTTTTGGAAATTGCAGATTTGCTTTGGGTTTGTAAGTTTTACTTACAGGTTTTTTGTTGTTTTGAGCTTGTAGTTGGTAAGGTAGGCCTGGGTGTTAGTACAGGCAGGCTTGTAACTTTGTCTTTTGCTTGATGGTTTTAGTTTTGGATAAAATTTGAACTTGTTTGGATTTTTGATAGCAGTTTTCCTTCTGGTGTTTGAGTTTGGTTTTGAAAGCAGGCTTGAAGGCTTGGGTTTGGCAGGTCATGCAATTTCAACAGGTTTTAGTGTTTGAGGCAGTTTTGCAGATTTGCACTTTGTTACTCATGTTTGTGATTTTGGAGGCTTAGCTTGGTGTTTTAACCTGCAGTTATGCAGGTTGAGTTGGGGGTAGTTTTGTAGGTTTGAGTTTTGGCATGTGTGTTTTCAGTTTTAACAAGTTTGGATGGTTTTGAGTTTCGCAGGTTTGAGTTTGTAACACAGGTTTGTGTGATTTGTGAGGCAGACCTGGATGTTTTTTGAGCTTGGATTGATGCAGTTTAACAGGTTTTAGTGTTATTGTGTTTTTGGCTTTTGGTAAGCAGGCTGAAGTTGCAGTTATGCAGGCTACAGGTTTGCTTGTTGAAGGCAGGCTTGTGTGATATTTTTTTTATGTTGTTGGTAAGGCAGGCTGTCTGGTTTTTGCTCGCAAGTTTAGAGGTTATGTAAAGTTTTCTCTCTTCTTGTCCTTCTGTTGGACTGTTAGACTATTATATTGCTATATATTTTCTTTTGTTCCTCTTATCTGCCTTTTACAGCCTGCCAAAACTGCAAACTGCAAACTGCAAAACCTATTCACTAGGTTCTCTCTTTCCTCTCTCTCCATAAGCATTTTTAATTTCTTATTTATCTTTTTATTTCTGAAAAATTGGGCTGTCTAGAAAATGATGAAAAGGCATCTTTGACAAGTTTTTACTTATCAAACAAATAGCTTCCTGCTGTGTTGCCTTTTGTCTGCTGTATTGTTGTTTTCATGCTGCATTACCATTTTTATCAAATCTGTCTTGTAACTTGGTTTTGGGAAATTTTTACTGTAGCTGAATATGGGACTTTACTTACTGATGAGTTTATTCCTTTGCTTGACTTACCCTGGCAGTTTTGGCGCCTGTTTGCCTCTTTGAACTTGTAATACAGTTTGGCTTGGTTAATGTAGCTTGGAACTTTTTGTACTTGACCCATGTTTTGGCATTTAGTTTGACATGCTTGCATTTATATTTTATTTTCTCTGTGTGAACCGAGAAGAGTGGTCTTCTTGTGATTTGCAGGGAGAAAAATAAAGCGTGACGAAAAATAGGCAATCTGATTCTAGACGGCCAATTTTAATGATGATTTTTCTTCTTCTTTTCATTTAAAATAATCTCGTACTGATTTTCTTTTCTTCTTTTTTCAGGTAGGTACCAGTTGAATAATGGAAGAAACAGTAGAAGATCAAAGATTTCAAGAGATTTAGGCTTTAGATTTATTTTCTTTTCATTTATTGTAAAAAATATTATTGTAAACACTGTAAATTATAATTTTACAATATTCGAATAACATTTGTAACAATATTTGAAATAAATAAATAAAAAGTCTTTGTCAAATAAAAATTTCCTACTGTCAAATATTCAATTCTTTCCCTTGTACTGTCTATTTAATTATTTAAGTCTCTTAAGTTAAAATAACTGGGAATGTATCCCAATAACTTTAATCCAGATGAAATAAATAATCAATAAACTTTACCGTCTCGCAACCTTGCATTAATCATCATACGCATGGCATTCCAATTAACCATGCTTTGTACAGTTAATCAAACAAGTGTTCCATACACTTTTCACTCCACTGATCAAACCAATGCCTCAAAGTTTCAAACAAAGCCTCAACTCCTATCCCAGATATTTAGGTTTTTTGAGAAACAACCATTAATCTTGAACAAGCATGACAATAATGTAACAATTAACTGAATATCTGAGGATTCAAATGCGAGCGAAAAACCCTAATTCTGGATTGACTGATAAAGAAAAGCCTGTTTGACCGATTCTTGAGCCAATCTCAAAAATCAGAGAAAACCCTGGGGTTGTGATTTCTTGTGAAAAAAGGGGAGGGCAAATTTTGGGGTATAACAGTTGCCCCTGTTCAATCTTCTTGAACCTGAAGAGTTAGATTGGCGAGTTTGCCTTTCGCGACTCGAAGGTAAAAGATGATTGGACACTAGAGTGCCCATAAATTTGCACTCGTCAAAGCATGGTTGAGGGAATGGGCTTAAAGATGCCATTTTGAGATGCGACAGAATCTTGTCGGGGATGGGCTTAAGGATGCCATCGGGGAATGTTTGTTGAACTGTATGTTATAGGTGAAAGGATGAGGATCAGAAAGATATCAGTGTTTGGAGCATCTCTGAACCGGGGTCTGAATAAGTAATAGATTAGCATCCGTGTTTGGAGCTTCCATAAACAGTTTTCAGCAAACTGAAGTTGAATAAGCAATAGATCAGCATCCATGTTGGGAAGCATCCGTAAACTGTTTTCAAAAGTTGAGTCTGAAAAAGCGATAGATTAACATCCGTGTTTGGAGAATCCGTAAACTATTTTCAGAAGTCTTGAAGTTGAATAAGCAATAGATCAACATCCATGTTGGGAAGCATCCGTAAACTGTTTTCAAAAGTTGAATCCGAATAAGCGATAGATTAACATCCATGTTGGGAGAATCCGTAAATTGTTTTCAGAAGTCTTGAAGTTTAATAAGCAATAGATCAACATCCATGTTGGGAAGCATCCGTAAACTGTTTACAAAAGTTGAATCTGAACAAGCGATAGATTAACATCCGTGTTTGGAGAATCCGTAAACTGTTTTCAGAAGTCTTGAAGTTGAATAAGCAATAGATTAACATCCGTGTTTGGAGAATCCGTAAACTGTTTTCAAAAGTTGAATCTGAACAAGTGATAGATTAACATCCATGTTTGGAGAATCCGTAAACTGTTTTCAGAAGTCTTGAAGTTGAATAAGCAATAGATTAACATCCGTGTTTGGAGAATCCGTAAACTGTTTTCAAAAGTTGAATCTGAACAAGCGATAGATTAACATCCGTGTTTGGAGAATCCGTAAACTGTTTTCAGAAGTCTTGAAGTTGAATAAGAAATAGATAAGCATCCATGTTGGGAAGCATCCGTAAACTGTTTTCAAAAGTTGAATCTGAACAAGCGATAGATTAACATCCGTGTTTGGAGAATCCGTAAACTGTTTTCAGAAGTCTTGATCGAAGCTTGCTAACCTTATCCTTGGAAAGGGTAAAAATTAGCTGAAACACAAAGTTATGTTGCATGAAATGTATGATGCAATATATGTGTTATATCAATGTTTATGATATATGAATGTAATGTATGCGTATGTAAGCCGATGAGCTGTCTTGCTGAGGAAAATAAATCCTGGATAGCTGGAGATAATAAAATCTTGACCGCTGTCGGGGGAAATAAATCCTTGATTGCTGTTGGGAATTGAGAATCTTTTGATCATTGAAAATGAGAAGTCCTAGGATCACTGTTGAAGAGTATTTGTGTCTTCCAGCCCTTTGACAACCTTCGCGGGGAGAAATTATACTGCCGGGAGAAGTCAGGAGTTTGGTTTGTATGCCAATCTACTGGGGGGATTCCTATTTTGCTGTTTGAGGAGAACTCCGCTGGGGAATATCTGAAAGCTTTGTGGAGAAATGATAATGAGAATCTTCATTCTGCTAGGGGAATTTGTGCCGAGGAATCAAGAATGAGAATCTTTGACCTGCAGGGGATCTGAAATTCTGTGGGGAATAGCCATACTGCTGGAGAGTAAACTCAGGATCCTAGGAAAAGCTTATTCTTGTTTGGAAGAAGCTCAGTAGCTTAGGTTGTATGCCACTCTACTGGGGAAGCGAGAAATGAGAATCTTCATTCTGTTAAGGGTATCAGGAGCTTGGGATTATACCAATCTCTTGAGGTTTCAAGGATGAGAATCTTCATTCTTGAGAGAAACAGAATTTTAGGAGCTTCATTTGTCCATTATTCTGTTGGTGGGTTGTTTCTGTTGAGATTTAGGAACTTGTCCATAACTCAACTGAAGTAAAGCTTTGGCGCTTGAATTTTATTGTACCTTTCCTGAAAGGTAAAGGTTAGTGGCATATATCAAACAATGATGTTCTCAAAATAAATGAGATTGCGTTGCATGATGTCCTGATGTACGGAGGTGTAATGTTTTTCAAGACGACCATTCGCTGGGGAAAATAAATCCCAAACTGGTGAAGGAGAAAGGAGTTGGATTCTTCATCAGAATAACTCGCTGAGAGATTTATCTGAAATATCAAAACCCGGAATAACTTCCAATGGCATAAGAATCAGGGAGATCTTAGTGTCGATTTGATTGAACCAGAGAGGGTCTTGGGTTAACTCTGATTCAACCGGATGATGGAGGAATCCCTGACGACTGTAACTCCAACAGGTGATGAAGGAATCTTCGACGATCGTAACTTCCCATAGGTGATGAAGGAATCTTTGACAACCGTAACTTCCAACAGGTGATGAAGGAATCTTTGACGACCGTAAGTTCCAACAGGTGATGAAGGAATCTTTGACGGCCGTAACTCCAATAGGTGATGAAGGAATCTTTGACGACCGTAACTTCCAACAGGTGTTGAAGGAATTTTTACCTGCCGATCAATCTGAGTATGTTATGAATGTTGTTGGAATGTAATTTGTTTCGGAGAATAAATCTTTGACAAATGTTGGGGAAATAAACCCATGACTGTTGGTCTGCTAGAGAGGTGATGAACTTTTCGAGGATGCTTGAATTTCTTTTCAGAAAGATTTTGGAGAAATTCGTCACTGCCCCTAGTATCCAATGTTTGTGACATTGTATGTAACCCTCTGACGAGATCGACGTTTAATGCCCCAAGTGATGGTGATGGAGACTTGCCCCAGGTTAAATTGCAATTGAGAGATTTCTTGAAATCTTGACTGGACTGCCCCAGGTTTACTGGACTTTGAAAGATTCGTTGAAATCTTGAATGGACTGCCCCAGGTTTACTGTACAATACCATATCAAGTCCCCTTTTGTTGATAGGAGATTTTTGCAACGGGAGTGTCATCCTACTTGAAGTGATTTTATTCACTGAGAGAGCTTTCGTTCATCCGAACATTCACTATATGAATTTATTCGCTGTCAAACAAATAAACATGTGTAGACAACGATATTCAAATAATGCAAAGTCCATGCTTGTCTCAAAGTTTTGAAAAAAAATGCGTTTTTTAGCAGAAAACTTTTTATAAGACAAATTCAACACAAGATTTAGAGCAAAGCCTTACATGAGTCAGGATACCTTTTGTAACAGTATGCTTTCGAACTAACCCATGCTTCAATTAGGACTTTTGAAGGGTTGTAACGTGGCTTGGTTCACGGTTTAAGAAACAAAGGATAAAGGCTCAAAGTATATTTGTACCCACCCGCTCTTCGTGATGTTCTTCAATCCTAAACTCAGTTAATTGTGCGTCGAACTCTATTCGAGTTTGGAACGACGTTTTGGTGATGGTCCACACAAGTTGAATTTTATGGGAAGGTAGTCATTTTTACAACATTTTTCATGTTGTTGAGGATTTGTAATGACCTCTTTCTCCCTTTTTTTTGTTATCCTTAATTTTTGCCTGACCGTTCCTGCTTTCGAGATTACAGTCAGCGGGATGCCCCAACTTTCTTTTTGTAGGTTTTGGCTCAGTGGGCTTTTCTTTTTTGAGAGATAATGACTGCCTATGAGATAAGGAACCATCACTGTCTTTTGGTTCCAAAGGGAATTTCAATGTCATTTGTTGTGTTATAAATTGAGAGTTTGCGGCTAAACGCACTTTTTGAATTAACCGAGAGACTACCCTGCCCCAGGTTTGATTAAAGGTTTCAATTTGTGTTTAAAACAGAAAACTTCTACTTCTTTGACTCGAAGGGGTTGACTAGGGATTATCCTCCTTATAACTCCAATGTTTAGGATTTGAAAGAAACGCCTGTACATCGTCAGCAAGGTCTGTCCAAAAGCATACTGTATGAGATTATGGCATTGTTTCGTCATCCTCCCTCTAAAGACTTGTAAATTTTAGCAAGAGTTAAATGTCATAAAGAAAGTAGAAAGCATAATTCAAGAATAGTGAAAACGAATGGATGAATTCAAGACAAACATATGCAATGCATTAATGAAACAGAGTTTGACATCAACAAATAATTGTTTGAATAACAAAAGAAATTACAACTTGAAAATTCAAATGGAACATAAGTCTCTTAGTTCGAACTTTGTCATTTCAGGTGGAGAACCCTCAGCGGAAGATTTTCATCTCGCCATCCGGCATGAATTTCAGCACTCCTCTGTCAATCAAATCTTGGATCTTGTTTTTCAAAGCCCAACAGTCATCGGTGTCATGTCCAGGACTATAGGAGTGGTATACACAAAATGCGTCGGGGTGATAGCCAGGAGCAGAGGTATTGGGATTCCGAAGAGGATCCTTTAAAGCAGCCAGATTGACCTCCAACAAGCGTTCCAGTATTAGAGATGATGGTATGTCAGTCTCAGTGAAATGTCTTCCAGATGTATTTTGCTTGCGCCGATTACCCCGTTGACGCTGGCGAGGTTGTTGTTGGGCTTGTGACCCTGAAGCAAGTTGGGGAGCCTTTCCCTTGTCTTCTTGTCTCAAAGGAGGTTGAATGATGACTTGATTCTCAACCCTAGTTGTTTTCCCCACTTAGTTATCTTGAAGCAGTTTGTTGACGAGGACCCTGAGCTCCTCTTGTCTTTGAGCCAGGTCTTGGATGAGAGCCATCTGGCCCACTAGTTGACCCATCATCTGGATTTTCATTGTTGCCAACTCAATCTGTAGCCCTTCCAACTGATCATTTTTGACGTCGCCTGGATTCCTTGGGACCACGCCCCTTGTGAGGAGAGCTTTCACCTCTTCTTGCCCCTGGGACAGGTTCAAGAACATTTCTTGAAGTTGAGCGTTTTGAGCCTGGATCTCTTTGACAGTCCTCTCTAGAGCCATCTCTACTAAAATAAACAGTAGGAGAATAAGGAAACCTGAAAGGGAAAACCTGTTATGATACAATGCATGATATATGGATGCATGTTTTCAAGGATCTCTCGGGGTAAAGAAAATGTTAGAGGTTGAACTTCGATCAACATCTTTGATTGGAGAACTTTGTATCGGTGGATGTCTTTCCATGAGATTCAAGCTCACCATGTCGAGTGGGTCATAGCCCTCGATTCAAGTTGTTGTACTTGATCTTCAACGGCGTGTGTTTAGAGGAAAACCCTCTTGCCCTTTGGTAGATGTCTGGTTCAACGTGCCCCTGGTTCAAAAGACCCTCGAGATCCTTGAAATGGTCATCGAAAATGCTATGGTATGATGTTATGATGTTATGTATATGTATGCAGAAGTAGGCAAGTGTATATACAGACAGTCATATTCACACAAAGCAGACAAGTCCTTAGGTTTAAGCTTGCATGGGGTTTGTAGGTAAGTACCCTCCTGAAGTTAGTTGGCTCAACCTGTCCTAAAATAGAAACTGGGTTCTAAGGAGCACAATATCATTAGATTATTTTCTGTGTTCACTGTTTTGGTTTAGCCACTTAACTGACAACCAAAATATTCCAAGAAAACAATCCTCAATGAGTGTAGTATCGAGTATCTACCAACTTCGGACTGCACCAAAGTCGGTCATCTCACTACCCCTAAAAAGGCCAAGATGGTCAAGTAAGGTTCTAAGAGTTCGTTAGTGCTTCATGACATCACTCAGCGGCCCCGTATTCTCTTTGATTAACTCAAAGGCTATCGATACCCACAAATATGTCACACTAACGTAGCTACTGCTTCAACCATGTCGGTATACCCCGCACAGTTCCCTCACAATTTATTGCTACTTACCTAAAAGGTGTCCCCAAATCCGGGTGTAGGATTTAAAACAAGCCCAAACAAGGAACCCAAAAAGTAAAGCATACAAATCAAGCAAGATAAGCATGTAAAGGTGATCTAAAACCCTAAGGTAACCCCACTTTCAGATATTCCCCAGTAGAGTCGCCAGTTCTGTGATACGGTGGGAGAACTGACTTGGGATTTTGCATTTGTTTTCGCACTTGTTCGGTTTAGCAAGAGTCGCCACCGACTTTTTATTTTATCCAAAGGAAAGGTCAAAAAGCACAGGAAAGACCTTTGAGATATTTTCTTGGGTTCGGGGGGTAGATTATGAAAAGGGAAGGTGCTAGCACCCTTTTCATCCATGGGCTCTTAGTTACTTGTTTTAGATCACTTGCCTCTGCTTTTCAATTGTTTGAAATGGTGCTTTGTGTGTGTAGTTTTGAAAATGTTTTGAAAAAGATGCCGTGTCTAGGCAACCTTTGTAATGATTCTTGTTTGAATATATACAAAGGTGTGTGTCTTTTTGAAAAGATATTTCAATGTTTTTGAAAGTTGTTTTTGAAGTTGTTTTGAAGTTGTGTTGTAGTTGTGTTGTGAAGTGTGTTTGAAAAATGGCAAGGATGTTTTGCAAGATTTTTGATCAAGTAACTAAGAGTTTGTCTACCCTATTTTTACTCAAAGATCTTTCTTATGTTTTTAACCCTTTTAACAGTGTTGTTTCACCATTGTATTTGGTGAACAACCTTGTGTTAGGATGTTAAACGGGACAGGTGCGGGTCATCGTATACAATCATTGAAGGCAACTTGTGAGACGCTCTAGCAATTTTGTAAGGGACGAGATCGTTTTATCGAAGGCAACATCGAGGGTCATCGAGGGACTACAATCTTTGTTTATCGAAGGGGCATTTGCTAGAGTGTCTCATACTCGAGGGACATGATTGCGTTTTTCGAGGCAACAAGCAAGGTTACCCTAGAGGTGCAAGTGTGAATGGTGTTTGTCATGTTCATGCATTTGTCTTTGTATTAGGTCATCTAGCGATCGATTTTAGATTTTCACATACAAACCCTAATCTCTAATCATGGCATATTTAAAAAGCATAAAGTGCAAGAATTAAATCCTAAGCTATTACAAAAGAGTATCCGGGGATGGGGGTACAAATTATTTACAAATGGGGATGAGTCTTATCAGAATAATGTCCCAAATATTATGGGTTACAACCAAATCGAATCAACGCAATTCAAATATTAACAAATTATAAGATAAAGAAAACCAGAGAAATATGAGATGTATGTATTTATTTAGAAATGATCAAATAAAAATTGCAACTTAAAAAGATTAAGTATTTATTATTATTGTATTTTGTTAATTATATAAACAATGAGCTTTTAAAGAAAAGAAAAATTATTTAAGTTAAAAATTCTATTATTTATGTGTGTTTATTAAATGTAATAATTATTAAGAAAAATTATTTAATATGTATATATATTTTTTAACAAAAGAAAAGAAAAATTATATTATAAAAGATGAAAATAAAATGATAAAAAGTGTTAGTTTTTTTATTTATTAAAACGTTAAAAGAAAGAAAAGATCATGGGCCTAAACAAATGTTTTGGATGGCCCAAATAAAAAAGTAAAAAGAAAATAACAAATTAAAGAAGAGGGAGGGGGGTGTACTGGCCAATTCGCGTATGGGCTTCAGTTTAGTTTGGGCGAATGCCCATGATGTTTGAACAAGTTTTTAGGGTTGTTTCATTTGTTTGGGAATTAGGGTTTACAGTTTGTACAGCGGCGCCGCTCCTCTCATCTTCGTCCTCTTCGTCTCTCTCAAACCCATGGGGTTTTGATTCCTCCCTCCAAGCTCCAGGCCGCTAAAGCGCCACCTTCATCCATCTCTCTCCACGACGATACAGGGTGGTGGTTTAGAAGGTATCGTTTTCATTCTTGACGCGTTTTTTTACAGTTTCTTGTACATTTATTTCTTGCATGTTTTCAATCTTATGGTTTCTTTTTATGTTTATGCGTAGTATGAGTTTGAAGGACATACCTTGAGCGTTTTGCTCTGTAAGGCGATGGAGAGAGAGAGGGCTTGGAACGACAGCATTCTCAGGTGGCCAAGGCGGAGGGAGGATGATGACAAGAGTTACTAGCTCGCCTTTCCGGTATCTCTGTATCTTTCTCTTTGAATCGTTTGATGATGATTCTGTTCTGAAAACTTGTTTCTGAATTGATATGTTTTCTGTTGGCTACTGATTCGTTGATGATGATGAATTCTGAGACTATGTTGATTGGATTTTCATTGTTGTTTGATGATGACTTCGTTTCTGAAAACTTGTTTGCTCTTTTCTTCACTTCTGGACTTCTTCCTCTTCTTTGAGTGTCGGCTTTTGACGATGAACTTTGTTTGTTCTGAGATTAACTGTTGTTGTTGCTTGATGATGATGAGCTTGTTCTAAAAATAGCTTCTGAATCTTTTGCTTATTTCTTTTTGTTGATTCGATGAAACTAAACTGGTTTGCAGTTTTGGAAGCAAGCTTGAGTGTTTGTTTCATGTTTTGGAAATTGCAGATTTGCTTTGGGTTTTTAAGTTTTACTTGCAGGTTTTTTGTTGTTTTGAGCTTGTAGTTGGTAAGGCAGGCATGGGTGTTAGTACAGGCAGGCTTGTAACTTTGTCATTTGCTTGATGGTTTTAGTTTTGGATAAACTTTGAACTTGTTTGGATTTTTGATAGCATTTTTGCTTCTGGTGTTTGAGTTTGGTTTTGAAAGCAGGCTTGAAGGCTTGGGTTTGGCAGGTCATGCAGTTTCAACAGGTTTTAGTGTTTGAGGCAGTTTTGCAGATTTGCACTTTGTTACTCATGTTTGTGATTTTGGAGGCTTAGCTTGGTGTTTTAACCTGCAGTTATGCAGGTTGAGTTGGGGGTAGTTTTGTAGGTTTGAGTTTAGGCCTGTGGGTTTTCAGTTTTGACAAGTTTGGATGGTTTTGAGTTTCGCAGGTTTGAGTATGTAACACAGGTTTTTGTGATTTGTGAGGCAGGCCTGAATGTTTTTTGAGCTTGGCTTGATGCAGTTTAACAGGTTTTAGTGTTATTGTGTTTTTGGCTTTTGGTAAGCAGGCTGAAGTTGCAGTTATGCAAGCTACAAGTTTGCTTGTTGAAGGCAGGCTTGTGTGATATTTTTTTTATGTTGTTGGTAAGGCAGGCTGTCTGGTTTTTGCTCGCAAGTTTGGAGGTTATGTAAAGTTTTCTATCTTCTTGTCCTTCTGTTGGACTGTTAGACTATTATATTGTTATATATTTTCTTTTGTTCCTCTTATCTGCCTTTTACAGCCTGCCAAAACTGCAAACTGCAAAACCTATTCACTAGGTTCTCTCTTTCCTCTCTCCATAAGCATTTTTAATTGCTTATTTATCTTTTTATTTCTGAAAAATTGGGCTGTCTAGAAAATGATGAAAAAGCATCTTTGATAAGTTTTTACTTGTCAAACAAATTGCTTCATGTTGTCTTGCCTTTTGTCTGCTGTATTGCTGTTTTCATGCTGCATTACCATTTTTATCAAATCTGTCTTGTAACTTGGTTTTGGGCAATTTTGTACTGTAGCTGAATATGGGACTTTACTTGCTGCTGAGTTTATTCCTTTGCTTGACTTACCCTGGCAGTTTTGGCGCCTGTTTGCCTCTTTGAACTTGTAATACAGTTTGGCTTGGTTAATGTAGCTTGGAACTTTTTGTACTTGACCCATGTTTTTGCATTTAGTTTGACATTCTTGCATTTATATTTTATTTTTCTCTCTGTGAACCGAGAAGAGTGATCTTCTTGTGATTTGCAGGGAGAAAAATAAAGCGTGACGAAAAATAGGCAATCTGATTCTAGACGGCCAATTTTAATGATGATTTTTTTTCTTCTTTTCATTTAAAATAATCTCGTACTGATTTTTTTTTCTTCTTTTTTCAGGTAGGTACCAGTTGAATAATGGAAGAAACAGTAGAAGATCAAAGATTTCAAGAGATTTAGGCTTTAGATTTATTTTCTTTTCATTTATTGTAAAAAATATTATTGTAAACACTGTAAATTATAAATTTACAATATTCGAATAACATTTGTAACAATATTTGAAATAAATAAATAAAAAGTCTTTGTCAAATAAAAATTTCCTACTGTCAAATATTCCATTCTTTCCCTTGTACTGTCTATTTAA
Organism: Vicia faba; assembly: GCA_948472305.1. NCBI lineage: Eukaryota > Viridiplantae > Streptophyta > Magnoliopsida > Fabales > Fabaceae > Vicia > Vicia faba. The sequence continues at coordinate 328,052,822 of OX451735.1, forward strand.
TTATTTAAGTCTCTTAAATTAAAATAACTGGGAATGTATCCCAATAAATTTAATCCAGATGAAATAAATAATCAATAAACTTTGCCGTCTCGCAACCTTGCATTAATCATCATACGCATGGCATTCCAATTAACCATGCTTTGTACAGTTAATCAAACAAGTGTTCCATACACTTTTCACTCCACTGATCAAACCAATGCCTCAAAGTTTCAAACAAAGCCTCAGCTCCTATCCCAGATATTTAGGTTTTTTGAGAAACAACCAGTAATCTTGAACAAGCATGACAATAATGTAACAATTAACTGAATATCTGAGGATTCAGTTCTTTTTGAGAAATGCGAGCGAAAAACCCTAATTCTGGATTGACTGATAAAGAAAAGTCTGTTTGACCGATTCTTGAGCCAATCTCAAAAATCAGAGAAAACCCCGGGGTTGTGATTTCTTGTGAAAAAAGGGGAGGGCAAATTTTGGGGTATAACAACTATGATCACCGCTCTGTGCAAGCAGTTCAAGATTTATCCTCACAATTCATCTCCCTATCGGCCAAAGATGAACGGTGTTGTTGAAGCCGCGAACAAAAATATCAAGAAGATCATTCAAAAGATGACAGTCACCTACAAGGACTGGCATGAGATGTTACCGTTTGCTCTGCATGGATATCGTACCACGACACATACTTCAACAGGGGAAACCCCTTTTTCTTTGGTATATGGCATGGAAGCTGTTTTACCTATGGAAGTTCAGATTCCTTCCTTAAGGATTATGAAGGATGCCGGTTTGAGTGAAGACGATTGGATTCAGACCCGACTTGATCAACTTAATTTGATCGACAAGAAACGACTTACTGCTGTTTGTCATGGTCAGACGTATCAAAAACGGATGATCAAGGCTTTCAACAAGAAAGTAAAGAGTCAAGTATATAAAGTCAGAGATCTTGTAATCAAGCAGATCATCTTGCTGCAAAGTGATCCCAGGGGCAAGTGGACTCCTACTTACGAAGGACCATTTGTGATCAAGAGCATATTTTCCGGTGGGGCAATGACTCTGACCACCATGGACGGTAACGACTTGCCGCACCCTGTGAACGCAAACATAGTCAAAAGATACTACGCATAAAACGACCCGACAAGTTGAAAACCCAAAAGGGCGACTTGGGAAAAATGGGCATCCCGGTGAATCGAAAACTCGAAAGGGCGGTTCAGGCAAAAATTAGGGATAAACAAAAAAATCTGTACACCCGGCAAGTTGAAAACTCGAAAGAGCGACTTGGGAAAAAAAGGGTTTCCCGGTGGACTGAAAACCCGAAAGGGCGGTCCAGGAAAAAATTAAGGAATTAAAGCGTATAACTATGTCTCGTCGGATCACTTTAAGGACAATCTCTTCACCAACAAGCTCCAAGCTTCTGATCAATCCAATCATCGGCGGACGAAGTAGCGAATGGACAAGATACTCATAGTTGTGAAGGCTATAGCAGAATGGGAACCCCATGGAATTATTGCACATAGCCATCTTTCTTTTGTATAAAATTTTTCTCAATTTTACGACAACATTCTCTTATTAGGATGTTTGTCTCCTTTGTACATAGATACTTACAAAAGTTAATACAAAAATACTTCAAAGTGCAAAAATTTGCTTGCCTTTCCTTTCTTTTACACTTATGTTTTATTTGAAAACGTCCAATGTCTTGTTAAATAGGCATATGCATTTGAATATAATCACTGCTTACAAATAAAACGAAATTGAGAAAGGATAATTACTGATAGGTTGAAAGTGTAGGAAGATATCCTTGTGCTATTGCAGAAGAAATCCCCTGCAGTATGTCATTCAGATCCTCAATAAAGCTAAAACCTTGGAGCACATATCCCCAACGGAGTTAAGCTTCAAGATCCCCAGCGGAGCCAGTGTATTCTAAACTTTATTCCTCAGCGGAGTTAAGTTTCAAAGTTGCCATCAGAATTAAGTCTCCAAACTCCCGATCCCCGGTGGAGCCCGAAAACCCTGAAATACATATCCCCAGCGGAGCTAGAATATTCTAAACCTTCTTCCCCAACGAAGTCAAATTTCCAACTATCAATCCCCAGTGGGAACTATTCAGCTTTCCTCAATTTCCCCAACAGGTTACCTTAAAAAGTCTAAGAATCAACCAGATAACAGTTAACTTCTTGTCCTATCCACAACTAGGATGATTCCCCAGTAGTTTGGCATACAACCCAAGCTCCTGATTTCCCCGGCCGAGTAAACACTCTCCCCACAGAGTTACTTCCCAACAGACTGAGGATTCTAGTTCCTGTTTCTCCATTTGAAGCCTCCCAGGTTTTAATTCCCCAGTAGAGGTCTTCAGAGTTTTCCTTATTTCCCAGGAAAGTCATAAAGGATTCTCATTCCCCGTAGAAGTTGTCAAAAGATCTTGTTGAATCCCCATAAGTCACCAAGGATCTTTAATCCCCAAGCAGTCGACAACGATTTCTCATCTTCAACAATCAAATATTTTTGAATCCTCAACATCGGTCAAGAATTTACTTTCTCCGACAGCAGTCAAAGATTTCATTATCTCCAGCTATCAAGGATTTAGTTTCCTCAGCAAGACAACTACTCAGCTTACATGCATAACCATTACATTCATATATCATAAACATTGATGAAACACAGTTTATTGCATCATACATATCATGCAACATAACTTTGTGTTTTATCTAACATTTTACCCTTTTCAGGATAAGATTAAAAGGCTATCGTTAACAATTATTCAGATACAGTATGGATACACCCCAGACACGACAGTCATTCCATTACTCATTCAGAATTCCAAGTTAAAATACATTACAGATACACCCCAGATACGGCGGTCATTCTACTACTCATTCAGACTTCAGCAATCCGATACAGACTAGATACGCTCCAGACACAGCGGCCATTCTATCTCTCATTCAGATTCAACTATCAACTTCAAGCTTAGATACACTCCAAACACGGATGCCATTCTGGCCCTTACACCAGAAGTTTGATTCTCCCCAGTGCGGCCGCCACGGAAGTCATTCTGTCACTTATTCAGATCCCAGTTATAGTACAGATACACTCCAAACACGAAAGTCATTCTGCTACTCATACATATCTCAACTTCAGATACAGTCCAGATACACCCCAGACACGGTTTCCATTCTGTCACTCATTCAGAATTATTCCCCAGCACACAGTTGCTCCATACACAGATGTTTCTCTGTTACCCATTCACAATACAGATACACTCCAGACACAACAGTCGTTCTGATATTCATTCAAAGTTCAAATACAGTTACAACTTTGATACACTCTAAACACAGACGCCATTCCCTTGCTCATACAAATCCAGTCTCCAGATACAACTCAGATACGTTCCAAATACGAATACCATTCTGATGTTCATTCTACTGATCTTCAACAAACAAATCTTGGATGGCATCTTTAATCCCATCTCCAGAAAGATTCTACCATCTCCAAATGGCATCTTTAAGCCTATTCCCTCAACAACATTTTGACGAGTGCAAATTTACGGGCACTCTAGTGTCCAATCCTCTTTTACCTTCGAGCCACGAAAGGCAAACTTGCCAATCTAACTCTTCAGGTTCAAGAAGATTGAACAGGGGCAACTGTTGTACCCCAAATTTTCCCTCTCATTTTATCAACATTTCTCATCACAAGGCTCTTGGAACTCAAGATCAAGCTAAGGTTTGCTTTGCTCAAGACACCTCCTTGCACTGTTGACCTAAATTAGGGTTTGAGTTTGCACAGGGATTTTTGGACCTTCAATGCCCAAATTGACTTTCATACTTCATGTTGGACTCATATGTTTTCCCATACCAAGTTTCAAGCCTTGAATCAAATTTTTGCCCAGTTGACCTAGAAATCAACTATATTGGGGAAAAAGTCAACTGTGACCAATTTACAGTCAAACCTCGTGAATTTTAACCCACATTAACATTATGAACTCATATGAACCATTTTTATCAAATTTGGACCACAAATCCACAAGAAATTTGATCAGATCACCAAAAGGGCAAAATGGTCATTTTTAGGGTTTTGACTGTACAAAGGCAATTTTTGACTGTGTGACCTAACCAATGGCAAATCAAGTTCAATCATGGACTCTAGGACTCAATGACATTATCTTTACCTATTCAACAAGTTCAAAATATCTCAAATGCATAGGGTTGACAGATGAATTTTCCAGTCAACTGATCAAAATTTGACTGTACACTGAAAAGTCAAACTTTGACTTTTTGGTCAAAATCAAGTGCCAAGGGTCATTTTTCATCAAGATATGTCAAATTATGAGACTTGTTCACAAAGAAACCCAAAATTGCAAATTAGGGTTTGGAATTGAAAATTTTCATAACTTAGAAATTTTCTAAGTTATGAAATTTCCTTAATTTTTCCTAACTTTGCCCCATATTTTCACAAATATGCAAATGGATTCAAACAAAACTTACAACATGAAAGTTGTAATCCTCCATAAATTCTACAACTTTGTTTCACAAAGTTTTCTCAAAAGAAGCTTGGATCTCAAGTTATGAATTTTGGAACAAGGGTCCCTAAAACTTTTAATTTTGCCCTAATTTAGGAAGGATTTTGACCCATCTTCTTGGACATTTTTCACATAGTTCGACTTGGAATCTCAAGTTTCACTTCGAAGATGGATTATAGTACATGTTGCAAGCTTTCCAAATTGTCCAAGAACTCCCCAAACACATTTGTGGTTAGGGAGAATCGAATGCTTGAAGTTGGAAAAAACTCACTTTGTATCCATGGCCAATACATGTTCATACAAGTTGCAAAATCTGTCCAAACTAGCTTTGTACTTAATTACAGGTCTCTAAAACCTTCAACACTTAAAAATTTAATGCAAACTCATTGGACATTGGTGTTATTCTGACCATTAGAGCTTGGCACAATGAATAAATCCATTTTTGGCATAAAGATAACACTTCCATTTACATAAAGCATGCTTTATGTCAAGTTGCATTTCTTGAGCCATACACCAAGCCCTTTGCTGCAAACAAGGCTCCCTAATGTCAGGCAAAGCTCAACCACTTTGTGCAGCTAGGGTACAAGCCAGTACAACCATAGCATTGTCAACTCTCACTTTTACTTCAAAACCAAGTAATTATGCAAAAGGTCAACAACTTGAGCATCTGATATATTCAACTCTTGCCAACATTTCAAACAAGTTTTGTGCATTGCCTTGAGCCAAAAACACGAATTGTTGAGCCCTCAAGCCTTCCAAAACACCAAGTCACATTCTTCTTGCAAAACAGGGCACTCCCTACAGATTCACATCCATCACACAAATTCCTTGCGCGTTTTGCCCCAAACCAGTTCCAATACCTTCCATTCAACTCACTCAAGCTATCCCACTGTAACTCCATTTACAGTGTTCACCATTTTCGTTTCAAGTTTGTGCAGGTTGACTTCTAGAGGTTGATTCAGGGACATTCAAGGCAAACTAAGCATTTGGAAAGGTCCAGGGAACATCAAGCAAGCTCAAAAGAACCTCAGGCCTCACTGAAAGATGTTGCATTGCCATACTCGAGCTTGACTGAAACATGTATTTCTCAAACTTCTATCTCTCTATTTAGGAACATTTAGCCTTAGGTTTGTGAATGAAAGATGTAGTATTCAATACCATGAAGCTGTACATATGCTCAATTTTCATTTATATTAAGCGTGCTAAGAGAATTTCATCCATGAACATGCTGAAAAAACTAGGTCAGATTTTATGGCCAGAGAAATTCTCTCTGGTCTTTGAGAGTTAGATCAAGTTTTTTATATGGTTAGAATCGTGGTTTAATGCTCTACAAGTTTCATGTTTTGAGTTTTGGCAAAAGATCACAAATACATGAGTTAGCAGTTTGTACAGGCGCGCGCGTGTTTTCAAATCTTCTGGTGGTTGAAGATGAAGTCTGGGCTGGGCCTGGCCTTCTTGCTTCTAACACCCCCCTTTTTTCTTTTTGCACCACCTGGCCAAATTTCTCATATTTTTGCATTTTAGAATTTTTGTTTTCTTTTCTGACTTTGATATTTTATTTTCAAACATAAAAAATGCTTTAAAATATTTTCACATTTTTTTTACATTTCTTAGGTATTTTATTTTGATTTTTCTAACATAAAAACAATTTAAATACTTTATATTATTTATAAAAACATAAAAATAATGTAAATAATACTAATATTAATATTTATTATTTTTATTCACACTGAAAATATTTTCTTGAATATATTTTATTTTTGTAAATATTTTATTTTATTTTATACATATTTAATATATTTAATATATATATATATATATATATATATATATATATATATATATATATATATATATATATATATATATATATATATATATATATATATATATATATATATATATATATATATATATATATATATATATATATATATATATATATATATATATATATATATATATATATATATATATATATATATATATATATATATATATATATATATATATATATATATATATATATATATATATATATATATATACCTTTATTTTATTAAAAACATAGAATAAAAATACAAAATATATTACATTTTTATTTTCTATTATTATTTATACTAAAAAACACTTTTTTTCCAATATATTTTATTTTGTACATATTAATATATTTTTTGTATATAAGTAATATAATATATTATTTTCTTAAAAGAATTAGGGTTTGCCCCTTTATTAAATAAAATTAATCTTTTTTATTTATTTATTTCTTTATATTTCTTTACATTAAAAATACTTTACATACATAAAAACTTCTTTTTTTTGTATAATACATTTTACTTAATATTTATTTATTTTGTTTATTTAAATATTTATGCATTGTAATTCAATTTAGATGTAATAGTAACTAGGGTTTATATTTCTTGTCAAATACCCCCCTATTCAAAATTGTACCCCCATCCCCATAATCATGTTGTAATAGCTTAGAATTTAATTTCTCGCACTTTTACGCTTTCAATTATGCCATGATTAGAGAATTAGGGTTTGTATGCAAAATCAAATTAACAAATAGTTTGACCTAATCAAAGACAAAAATGCATGAAAAACAAACACAATGCACACTTGCACCCCTAGGGTTACAATCCACTTGTTGCCTTCAAAAATGGGCTATGGTATGCATGTTAAGTACTTTGGCAAAACAAAAACAAAACAAAAGATCATAGTCCCTCGATGACGCTATCTGAGTTGCCTAAACAAAATGATCAAGTCCCTCAAGAAAATTGCCAAAAATACTTGACACAATTGCTATCATGGTCTACACGATGACCCGCGCCTATCCCGTTTAACATCCTAACACAAGGTTATTCACCAAATACAATGGTGAAATAACGCTGTCAAAAGGGTTAAAAACATAAGAAAGACCTTTGAGTAAAATAAGGTAGATAACTCTTAGTTACTTGATCAAAAGCTTGCAAAAACATCCTTGCTATTTTCAAACACACTTCACAACACAATTTCAAAATCCTACTTTCAAACATTGAAAACTTTTCAAAAGACAAAAACATCTTTGTATACATTCAAACAAGAATCATTACAAAGGTTGCCACAACGATGACCTCTTTTCAAAACATCTTTCAAAACCACATACAAAGCACCATTTCAAACAATTGAAGAGCACCATTTCAAACAATTGAAAAGCAAAGCAAGTGATCTAAACAAGTAACTAAGAGCCCATGGATAACCATGGATGAAAAGGGTGCCTGTACCTTCCCTTTTCATAATCTACTCCCCGAACCCAAGAAAACATCTCAAAGGTCTTTCCTGTGCTTTTTGACCTTTCCTCAGGATAAAATAAAAAGCCGGTGGCGACTCTTGCTAAACCGAAACATTTGCGAACACAAACGCAAAACCTCAAGTCAATTCTCCCACCGTATCACAACCCCTCTAGGGTAAAAATTGAGAGAGTTATGCATTGGCCAAGTTGACCTTTTTTGCAAAATTGCCAAAAGTCAAATATGCTCAAATTTGCATCTTTTGCTAAATGGGCCCAACTTTTTATACTTGCATCTCATTCATAACATAGTCCACGACTGATGGGACCCTCCATGCTTTATTTATTCATTTATTTAATTTATTTTGATTTTTATTCATTTAAAATTCAAATAAAATCAAATAAATCCTAATAAATCATATATTGTATTTTAGGGATGATTTTTGCATTGAAAAAGATCTCATATGCTGTCAATTGAAGATCAACTCGTGCAAAGGCAATTTGGTTTGAAAAAGATTGGATTTGAGCAAAATTGGAAAGGAATCATATGCATTGAAGGAGCAAATCAAGATTGGATTTGAGCAAAATTGGAAAGGAATCATATGCAAGATTGGTTTTGACCCTTGCCTTAGCCTTTTTTGGCCCAGAAATTCAGTTTTCACCCCCTCTTTCAGCATTGCAACCAGACCCATTCATTTCTTTTCTTATTTCTTTTCTTTGTTTTATTTAATTCTTTTAGTATTTATTTAATCATTTCAATTAACAAATTAATCTTTTTCATAAAAAAATCATAAAATTAATAATTCACAAAAATTAGAATTAGACTCTTTTTAATGAATTTTATCAATTTAATTTAACTTAGTCTAATTTAGGGAAATTATGATTTGTTTTCATAAATAAAATAAAAATAGAAATTAGGTTAACTTTTGATTTAATTTTATTTTGCTCTTTGTCTCAAATAAATAAAATACAAAAAATAGGTCGTAGATTAAAATTAATTTAATTTATTTTTCGTAATTTAAAATTAATTAGACTTAGGATTTTCCTTTAATTTAACAATTCCATTATTTTCTTAAAATCTAACAAAAACATTTTTTTTAATTAATCGCAATTAGGCTTAGGCAAGGGTCAAAACCCTAATTATCTCGTATCCGATTCATCGCGCGCATAATATTTTATTTTGTCAATATTGTTGTAACTGTGCATGGTTTGTAATAGTTCAATCTAGGGTTTTTATTTATCGCTTTTTCCTAGGGTTTTTGCCTATGTAATTAATTCCCCTCCCCGAAGCCTTGTAATAGCGTAGATTCACTTTCTCGCATCTTAATTTCTGCCAATATTTAACTGTCTAGGTGTATGTTAATAGGATTTGTATGACAAGATTGCATGTTAATTTAATACAGTTAGAAAACCCTAATGTGCAAAGATAAATAACCGAAAAGAATCACTCGCACATATCACTCTTAGGGTATACTCTCACTTCGGTTGCCTTCGGTAAACGATCATTAAGCATAGGGTGTCTTAGTGGTTGCCCTCCAGTCTAAAAAGATCCAAATGTCCCATTCGAATGTTGCCTCAGAAATGTTGCCTCGGAAATGTTGCCTCGAATATGATCTTAAGACTCCAGGGTAATTACTAAGGTGTCCTAACATTGCTTTAGTGATCGTACGTCCCTTTCGAATTGACCCTTACAACTCCAATGACGGTGCTACCTATTTCTCAATAGTATGATAGATGCTAGTAGGTACTTGCTCAAATCAAAACTTTTTCACACTTACACTTTTCAAACAAACTTTCAAAACAACTTCGTCACACCTTTGAGGACTGATACAAGGGTTATCACGAAGTCAAACTTTTCAAAAACAAAGCACATACACAAACAATTTTAAAAAGATGAGCAAGTACCTAAGATCCCATGGAAAACCATGGATAGAAAGGGTGCTAACACCTTCCCTTTCTATAATCTACCCCACGTAATCAGAATATCTCGAAAAAGGATTTTTCTGTACTTTTTTCCTTTCCGATTGGATGAAATAAAAGTCGGTGGCGACTCTTGCTTACCGCGACATTTTGCGAACACAAAATGAAAAATGCAAACCAGCATCAAACAATAGGTTTTGCCACTGTATCACAGAACTGACGACTCTACTGGGAAAAAAATAAGTGGGGTATACCTTAGGATCTAGTTCATCATAATGGCTTGTATTGATTGTTTTGATTGCTTTACTTTTAAGGGTTTTGTTTGGGAGTTACTATAGATCCTAACCCGGATCTGGGTACACCTTTTAGGTAAGTAGCAATAAACTGTGAGGGAACTGTACGACGTAGACCGATACGGTTGAAGCAGTAGCTACGTTGATGTGGCACATTAGTTGGTACCGGTATCCCTTGTGGAGAAACAAGGAGAATTCGGGGCCGCTGTATGGTGTCGTTAAGCATCAACTGACCTTAGAACCTTTAATCGACCAACTTGGCCATTAGAAAGTAGTGAGATAGCCGGCCTCAGTGTAAAGCTGGGAATTGGTTAATACTCAATGCTATACTCATTGAGACCATACTCTCGAGATAATTCCGACTGCAAGAAAAGATTATGTGAGTTGAAACCATGACCGATGGAGGATGGTCAGTGATATTGAGATCCTCTAGAACCCGATTACTTTTTCTAGGACAGGTTGAAACCAACTTAACTTCAAGAGGGTACTACCTTTGACCTCATGCAAGTCTTAAACCTAAGGGCTTTGTATGGTTTGAATGTGTTTGCAATATCTATGTTTGCTATACCTGTGGTTTACTATGACATCATGCATCATAACATGGCATTCAAACTTTATTATACTAACTATTTCAAAGACCAAGGGAATTTATCTTTGTTCTGTTTTGCAGATTATGACTTCCGGGCGCAAAAATACCATCCGAGTCAACTTTGTGCAGATACCTGCCCAACTTAAAGAGCTAGTCTCAAGAGTTTCTGAGACTTCTACGTTCATTAAGAGACATGGTCAGCTTCTCAACCTGGTCACTTCAAATCTTGATGAGCAGATGATGAGTGTACTTTTCCAGTTCTTCGATCCTGTGCATCATTGCTTCACCTTTCCAGATTACCAACTGGTTCCCACCTTGGAAGAATTCTCCCACCTATTGGGCATACCCATCCTTGAACAGGTACCTTTCACAGGTATGGAAGAAGTTCCTAGACCAGAAGACATTGCATCAGCTCTGCATTTGAAACGGGCTGATGTAGTATCCAATTGGGAAACACGAAGCGAGGTCAAAGGTTTTCTAGCCAAATTTCTGATAGACCAAGCTCAGCTATTCTGGGATAATCTTGATTTTCAGGCTTTTGAAGATATGTTTGCTCTCCTTATCTACGGTTTGGTTCTCTTCCCGAATATGGATTGCTTCGTAGATGTGAATGCTGTCAAGATTTTCCTTTCTCGCAATCCTGTGCCTACCCTGCTGGGTGATATCTTGCACACCCTCTATACTCGTACTGTGAGGAGAAGAGGGACTCTTATGTGTTGCATACCGTTGCTGTCGAGGTGGTTTATTTCGCACCTCCCTAAGTGTGTGCTGAAGAACGAAGAGAGTTTGGGTTGGTCCTACAGAATAATGTCACTTGCTCATACAAATATTCTTTGGTGTTCCCGGGTTTTGGAAGACACTTCTGTTATTGACCATTATGGGGGATACCCTAATGTCCTGTTGCTTGGAATCAGAGGGGGTATAACTTACAATCCTTGTCTAACTTTGCGACAGTTTGGTTGTGCTCGGAGAGATGGTCCCCATGAGTTGCTCCTTGAGGACATTATATTTGACTACAAGGAGGATGTTAAGGAACACCGCCGGAGGTTTATACGATCTTGGGGCATGGTGAACAGATCTGACCCCCAATAATTGGGACCAAAGACTTCCCTTCCTATGCAGCCTTACCTCCAATGGGTCCGAGCTCGTGCCCAGAAGCTTGGGATTCCCTATGAAGACGTATTATCGGTGATTGTGGAGCCCACTAATGAAGAGGGCATTCCTTACACGGTTCTTTATCCTTACATGCCCACTGATCCTGGGGAGTTGCAGAGGTCTTGGATTCAGCTGAAGAATGAGCGGGATACTTACCGGGAAAAGTACCATGAGCAAGAAAGGAAGATTTTGAAGCTCACCATGCAGATCGAGGAAGAAAGAGTGATCAATGACTACATCGACACAAAGAGGAAGCGTCCATGGGACTTTTGATTTTGCTTTTCTAGTTTTAGATTTGTTTTCTATTTACTTCTTTGTAACGCCTTAGAGGCATTGTTGAACCTTTCAAAGTTTAAAGTTGTGATCGGTGGAAATAGAACTGACTGTTTTGAAATGCTGGTTCACGAAATGTCGCGGTAAGCAAGAGTCGCCACCGTCTTTTATTTTCTCCAACAAGGAAAGGACAAAAGCACAACAAAATTCCTTTTCGAGATGTTTCTCGGTTCGGGAGGTAGATTATAGAAAGGGAAGGTGTTAGCACCCTTTCTATCCGTGGTTATCCACGGGCTCTTAGGTACTTGCTCACTATGTTTTCAAAAATTGTTTGCTTTTCTTGTGTTTGTGGGTTTTGAAAAAGTTTAGCTTGAAAAACTTCTAGGTAACTCTTGTATCAGTCCTCAAGAGTGTATGAAGTGTTTGTTTGAAAACTTTTTGAAAGTGTAGGTGCGAAAAGTTGTTTTTGTTTTTGAAAGAGCAAGTACCCAGGAGAAATCTACCTACTCTAAGGAATTAAGCTGTGTAAGAGTCCTTTAGACAGTACTATCCCACTATTGAGAAGTAGGTAGCACCGTCGTTGGAGTTATTCAGGTCAATTCGATTATAGGGACATGTGTGGTCACCAAAGCAATAGTAGGACGCCTTAGCGGTAACCCTAATGTCCTAGATCCTTTTTTATCTGAGGCAACCGTTTCGAGGCAACTGGATCTTTAGACATGAGGGAGACCTCTAAAACACCCTATACTTGACGACCACCTCGAGGCAACCAAGTGAGGCGTACCCTAGGAGTGGCATGTGCATGTGTGTCAGGTTTCATGTTTAAATTATCTTTGAACATGCATCATTGTGAGCTACGTTTTGATTTTATTTTTCATACAAGTCTTGTCATGCAAAGTTAACAGTTAATAATTTGCGGGAAATAAATTGCGGAAAATTGAATCTACGCTATTACAAGGCGTCGGGTATTTACATCGCCAAAAACATAACCCTTGAAAAGATAAATTGCGAGAAAATAAAAGAAATCGATAAAAGTCCTAATTATCTATTACATTCTCGGAGCAGATACATAAATATAATCAAAAATAAATATGTGCGCGAAAGAAATTGAATCGGGACGTCCTTAGGGTTTTGACCCTTTTTTAGAAAAGAATGGCATTTTGTCCTTTTTTTGTACTTAATTAAAATTAAACCTAATTTACTAATTAATTAATTAATTACAAGAAAAAAAGTATTTTTTATGTTTTTTATGAAAATAAAATAAAAAGAGTAAAATTGTCAAAAAGAAAAACCTAATTCTAGGTTGATTTTATTTATTGTGGAAAAATTGTCAAAGTTAACCTAATTAACTAAATTAAATATACTTTAGAATTTATTTACAAAAATAATAAGGTGAAATTAATAAATAATAATAATATAAATAAAAATATTTACATTTTAATTTTCTGAATTTATTATGAAAATTAATTAATTTGTGAATTAAATACTAATAATAATAATTATTAAAAGAAAAAGAAAGAAAATAAAAATAATAAGAAGTAATAAAACCAGGGGGGTGTTGGGCCCAAATGGAGGTGAGAAAGGCAATCTGAAGGCCAATAAGCACAAAGCCACGTTTGACTTCTGGAATTGTCGGCACGTTGGTTGACTGGGGAACATCATAGTCAGCACTTCATGGCCATTGGATTGGTGCATAAGGACACATGGCGCCTGGGATTGGAACATACATGGTGGAATGCTTTTAGGATGCCTGCATATGATTATGTTATGAAAAACAATATAGAAATTTTGGGGGACCTGGGAATTGAACCCAGGTCCCAATGGTTCTTGGACAACGCACGCTCCACTAGGCCAATTGCTTGCATCTGTTAGTATAATGATCAATAAACATAATATACACAAATCAACGCATATTGTTGAACAACAACAAAAACGCGCGTATTTTGAATGCTCCAACCACAACTCAACACGTCTTCGTCTTCCTCAGATTTCCTGTAAAAAGAAAGTTAAATAGCAGGGGTTTTTAACCCCCACAAACTGCAAATGCAAAAAATAGCGAATATCTCTATGTCAAATATAAAGATTTCGCGAGGGTAGATTTGAAATCGTCTGAGTCTCCTGAATTCAACCATAAGCGTTAGGGGTTCCAATTTTTCCTATATAGCAAAGCCCCAAATTAAGAGCTTGGAAACCCTAGAAAACGTTCATGGTGTCTTGTGATTTAGGGCTCTATAATTCAATTATCTTGTACCAAAAGCTTCGTACAGTCTCTATGAACACAAAACAATCAACAAAAGATGTTAAATATGCATGAATCAATGATTACGATTTTGGAAAAAGTCATCAAACCGTGGGTCTGTATAGAGTGATACCTTGAGCTTTGGCGTATGATTTTGATTGCAAAATGTTACTGAGAGTTCCTGCAATGTGTTTGAATCACTGAAACGCCTTGAATTGGCTTGGAAGATAGCAAACAGTTTTCACTTTTTCCTTGGATTTTTTGAATGTGATTATGGCTTTCTTGCAGAGTTTTTCACGTCCACATGAATAGGGTTTGGTTGTGTACATATAGAGGACTGAATTAGGTTAAATCCTTGGGCAAAAGATCCATGGAATTATGATTGGAATATTTGATTTTCGATCATATCTTTTTGCATCTTTTTGATTGAAAAATCTTGCCAAATTGAGAGATCCTTGTCCCCTTGATGTGCACACGAATTTGCCAGCTCTTGTAGGTCATATTTGCTTCATGAAAAGATTGCAAAACCATATCTTGATATTTTCCTACAATTAAATGAATTAAATGAATTAATATTGATTAAAAATTCAATTAATTAATAAAAAATAAGAAAATAATTCAATGTAAGCTTGATGGGTCGTGCATAAGCCTTGGACAAAGTTTCAAGAAGAAATTTGAGGCCCATTAGCAAAAACAAAGTGTTTTGAGCAAAGTTGACTTTTGCAAATTCACAAAAATTTCCCAACTTCTCCAATGCATATCTTGCTCAATTTTGATCATATGAACATGTTCTTGGACATTTTGGAAAGGTCTTGAAGTCCTATAACCAATTCCTTTGGTCCCATGTCATTTGGATTTACCAATCTCAAATTATGGTCTTTGACTTGAAGGGTACTTTTGTTGACTTTTGAAATTGACCTATAATGTAGAAATTGATAACTTTTTATGGGAGCATTTCTTGGACTTGGAATGTGAAGATGAGTTGTAGGAAATGTCATCCCCTTCAAAATGAGCATTGGATGGGATTTTTCTGATGAACCATGAAAAAGTTATGCCTTGGTCAAAATACAGTTGACTTTTCTACTGTCCAAAAATAGTAACTTTTTGCATCTTGATGATTTTTGAGCCATGCTTGTGGAATCATGATCAAGACTTGATCAAATGATTATTGTGAGCTCAAAATAAGATGTTGACCAAAAATTTTGACCTTTGACTGTAAAATGACTATTTTGCCCCTGCAGTTGACTGTGAACCAAATAGGGCTTTTGACTGTGCAATTTGACGCTGTGAGTCTTGAGACTTGACATGTAGATGCTTGACAATGTATGGAGGCCTATGGGACTTGATTGAGCCATTGAAAACCTCAAATTCCTTGAGAGAACCAAAACCCTAATTTTGACTGGCTTAGGAGATGGTTAGACTGTGCAATCCTTTGAGAAATCTTGAACCATTTGAAGATGATTCTTGACAATTCTTTGAAGAATATGGGAGGGAAAATTTTGGGGTACAACAGTTGCCCCTGTTCAATCTTCTTAGACATGAGGATGTAGATTGGCTTGCGTGCCTTTCGTGATCCGAAGGTGGAAGATGATTGAACACTAGAGTGCCCAGAAATTTGCACTCGCATTGTGGAGTATCGGCAATGTGATGTCGGGAATGGGCTTACAGATGGAATTTGGAGAGATGATGGATATGAGGATGGGCTTATAGATGCCATCTGGAGATGTGACAGAATCTTGTCGGGAATGGGCCTATAGATGCCATTTGGAAATGTAACGGATAGGTAGTTTAAGAGAGCGACATAATGATATCCGAATCTGGATCGTATCTGAATTGTATCTGGGATCTAGATAAGTGACATAATGACTTCCGTATCTGGAGTATATCTGCGCTTGAAGTTGATAGTTGAATCTGAATGCGAAATAGAATGGCTTCCGTGTCTGGAGCATATCTAGTCTGTGTCTAATTACTGACGTCTGAACGAGTAGTAGAATGACCGCCGTGTCTGGGGTATATCCATACTGCATCTGAATGAGTGGCAGAATGTCATCCGAATCTGGATCGTATCTGGACTGTCTTTTGAATGAATCTGGACTAAATAATAGAATAGCATCCGGGTCTAGAGCATCTCTAAGTTGTCTTTAGGAGTTTGAATCTGAATAAGCAATAGAATAGCGTCCGGGTCAGGAGCATCTCTAAGCTATCTCTGGAAGGAAACTCTGAAAGGGAATCCTGAATAAGCAATAGAATAACATCCGGATCTGGAGCATCTCTAAGCTATTTCTGAAAGGGAATCTGGAATAAGTATCAGAATGTCGCCATGCCTGGGTCGCAACTGAACTATCTCTAGAAGGAATCTCTGAATAAGCAATAGAATAGCATCCGGATCTGGAGCATCTCTAAGCTATCTCTGAAAAGAAACTCTGAATAAGCAAAAGAATAGCATCCGAATCTGGAGCATCTCTAAGCTATCTCTGAGAGGAAGTCTGAATAAGCAATAGAATAACATCCGGATCTGGAGCGTTTCTAAGCTATTTCTTCAGTCTCTTCAATGTAGATAACTTTCCTGTCTGGTTTCAGGTATAGGTCTACAATCAATTGCTCACAAATATGCCCTGGCTAGATACAGGTATCGAATCTGGAACTAGTCGTCTACAGATATGCCCTGGCTAGATACAGGTATCGAATCCTGAATTAGTCGTCCACAGATATGCCCTGGCTAGATACAGGTATCGAATCTGGAACTCAAAAGGTTGATCGAGATAGCTTTTCTGGCTGGATACAGGCGTAGACCTCTGACCTGAGAATGAAAGATAATTTCCTGGCCTGTTACAGGGGTTGATCTTCAAACTCTTCATGCAGATATGCCCTGGCTAGATACAGGTATCGAATCTACAATCAATCGCTCACAGATATGCCCTGGCTGGATACAGGTATCGAATCTGGAACTGCGAAAGTTAATGGTAATCGTCTTTTGATTGACCTTTTCCTGAAAAGGCAAAATATTAGTCGTATGCAATGTCATGATGTATGAAATGCACGATGTCATGATGTTCTTAGGAATAAATGAGATTGTGTCGTATGCACTTTATCATGTATGAAATGTGAAATGTCTATGAATGTATCTTCGTCTAGGAAAATAAATCCTTGACGAATGCCGGGAACTTGTTGAATCCTGGGCTGATGTTTGAAGAGTAGAGTTCTTCGTTTCTGCTGGGGATGATGATTGCAAGAATAAACCGGTAGGAGAAGATGACTCCGTTGGGGAATAAACTTGTTGGAGAGATTACTCTGCGGGGAAATTACTCTGTGGGAAGAGATACTTCGCTGAGATTTTGATGATAACTCCGCTGGGGATTCCTGTTGATAAATTTTGTTGAGGGGTTTGATGAACTCCGCTGGGGATAGGAAGAACTTCGCCGAGGATGATATTTCGGTTGCAATTTGCTGAGGATAACCCAGTTATAGGCTCTGGTGGGGAATAACCTTTGAATATGGTCGAGAGAGATGCGTTTGTATTCTGCAGGTGACAAGCTTCCAGAGTCTACTGGGGATAAGCTTCCAGAATCTACTGGGGATAAGCTTCCAGAATCTACTGGGGATAAGCTTCCAGAATCTACTGGGGATAAGCTTCCAGAATCTACTGGGGGAGATGATTCAACTCTCCTGGGGGAGACTTTTGAGACTGCACTGGGGAAATGGCTCCACTGGGGTGTCTGTATTCCGCCGGGGAACAATCTTATATCAAGACTGCCGGGGATGCTTGTTGAGGAATGTCTGTATACTCTGCTGGAGAATATTGAGATTTTCTGGAGACACCCAACTTCCTTAGGGTTGACAGTAGCCTAACTCTGCTTGGGGAGAGTGTCGCTGACTTGCTAGGGATATTGTGCCCTTTCGGGCTGATTGGGAGGCCACCTTTGCTCGGGGGAGAGTGTTGCTGATTTGTACATAGCTGCAAGTTTCAGCTAGGGGAGAGCTTCCATTACTGTCTTACTCTGCGGGGAGTGAAGGTATCTCGGTCATGTTCTTCAGCCGAACTTACCTTGTACCTGGAGGACAGAACAGCTTGTACAGTTCGAACAATTCCTATTGCCCCAGTTTCTGCGGGAGAAGAAGGTACATGTGGAGGTCTTGATAACTGCCGATTGATAAATCTTCTTCTGGTAGACGAGATGACGGGACATAGTCGTATGCTTTTGATCCCTAACTTTTGCCTGGACCGCCCTTTCGGGTTTTTAGTCCACCGGGATACCCATTTTTGCCCAAGCCGCCTTTTCGGGTTTTCGACTTGCCGGGTGTACAGATTTTTGCATTTTCATCCCTTATTTTTGCCCGAACCCTTTTGGTTCGTCGGGAAGCCCTTATTTTTGCCTAGGCCAGTCGACCTAGCGGGTCTTTGATTATGCGTAGTATTTTTCTGACTATGCCCATGCTCTCAGGATGTAGGGAGTTGTCACTGTCAGTAATGCAGTGTTTCCATGCTACCAGAGGATGTGTGATGATGCAAGATTCGTTGCTGGAATTCCTGTCCAATGCCCCAAGTGACTCAGGCGGAGATTTGCCCCTGGCATTTTGAGAGATTCTCTGAATCTTGACTGGACTGCCCCAGATGATGGACAATGCTCATGCCGTGCCCCTTGATTGGTAGTGCTTTTGTTCACTAGATATTCTTCATGCGAATTTCTCTGCTGTTCGAACAAAAAGTCATATGCAAACAATGTTATATTAAAAATGCAAAGCTTATGTCTGTCTTTGAAGTTTTTGAAAATGCAGTTTTTAATAAAACAAGTGATTTTTTGTAAAATGTGATGTCAACTCAAGATTTTACAGCGAGCCCTACATGAGTCAGGATACCTTTCGTACCAGTATGCTTTCGAACTAACCCATGCTTCAGCTAGGACTTTTTAAGGGTTATAATGTGGCCTGGTTCATGGTTTAAGAAACAAAAGATAAAGGCTCAAATTTATTGTACCCACCCGCTCTTCGTGATGTTCTTCAAACCTAAACTCAGCTAATCGTGCATTAGATCTTATTGAGTCCTTGCTCTGATATACCAGTGATGGTTCGGATACTGAAAGTTTATTTTGAATAGGCAGTCATTTCTTTTTTTTTGTTGAGGGTTTGTAGGACCTCTTTTTTGATTTTGTTATCCCTGTTTTTTGCCTGAACTCTTTCTTTTGTGATTACAGTCAGCGGGATGCCCCAGTTTTGTAAGTCTCCTTCATAGGTTTTGACTTATTGGGCTTTTACTTTGAGAGATAATGACTGCCTGTCTTTATGATTATTCGGAACCATCACTATCTTTTTGTCTCGGAAGGACTTCTTTGATGCCGTTCATTGTGCACCTGGATCAACTGAGAAGACTACTCTGCCCCAGGTTATGATTAATGGTTTTAATTTTCGAAAAGAAAAACTCCAACTTCTTTGGCTCAGAGGGGTTGACGAGGGATTATCTTCCTTATAACTCCACTGTTTAGGATTTGAAACAATGCCTGTACTTCATCAGCGGGGTCTGTTCAAAAGCATACTGTAAAGATTGTGGTATCGTTTTCGCCATCCTCCCTCAAAAGGCTTAGAATTGTTAATCGAGAGTTGAACATCACAAAAAATGAAAGCAGTTTAAATATAGTGAATACGAATATATTGATTCAGAACAGACATATGCGATGCATTAATGAAATAAAAGAGTTTGACATGATAATTGTTTGTATGAATAAGCAAGAAAATACAACTCGGAAATTCAAATAAAACAAAAGCCTTCAATGATTTGGCAAAGGAGCAGTGATTATGTTTGGAGTCTCTGGTGCTTCAAACTGGACTTCTTTGGCATCAATCATGTCTTGAACCTTATTCTTCAGGACCCAGCAGTTGTTCATGTCATGTCCTGGGCTGTCAGAGTGGTATGCACACCTTTCATTGGGACGATAGTTAGGAGCGGAAGTGTTCGGATTCTGAAGAGGAGCCCTTAATGTAATTAGCCCTGCCTTCAATATTTGCTGTAGCGCTTGAGCCAGTGACATGTTGATCTTAGTGAACTTTCTTTTGGGTGCGACCTCCTTACGTTGCTGCCCCTGTCCTTGTTGAGCAGGCATGGGATTAGAGATCTGGGTTGCCCCTACATGTTGATCATGACGACTCTTTTTACCATGCACAACATTGGACTCTCTTTTTCCATGGTAAGGCTTTTTATGAGCATCAGAAAGTGTGGCTTCTTGAATCTTCCCACTTTTGATGCCAGCTTCAATTCTCTCCCCAGTCAAGATCAGATCTGTAAACCCAACAGAAGAATTCCCAATCAGATGGTTGAAGAACGAACCAGACAGGGTCCCTAAGAACATATCAACAAGCTCACGGTCAGTCAAAGGTGGCTGCACCCTTCCAGCCAGGTCTCTCCACTTTTGGGCATACTCCTTAAATCCTTCACCCGTCCCTAGTGACATACCCTGGAGTTGGGTACGCGAAGGAGTGAGGTCGGAATTATACTGGTATTGCTTGTAAAAGGCAGCAGCAAGTTCCTCCCAGTTGCGGATACTGGCTCCATCCAGCTGATAGAACCACTCGAGTTGAGTCCCCGACAGACTATCCTGAAAGAAGTGAGTCCACAAATTCTTGTCAGCCGTGTAGGGCTAGATCTTCCTTACGTATGAACGGAGGTGCAACTTAGGACAGGAAGCTCCGTCATATTTTGCAAAGGCAGGTGCTTTGAACTTATGAGGAATTACCACCCTAGAGGATAGACCTAGATCTTCGAAGTCCAGGCCGGGCACTTTCTGAATCTCCATGGCGCTCAGGCGGTCCTCCAGCTGTTTGTACCTGTCCTCAGCAGGAGGATACTATTCATCATTATAACCCGTCTCGTTGTCGGAGACCACGGGACTAGGAACCCTTCTCTCTCGGGGACTGTCTTTGCCTACAGATGAGGTAGTCAGCTCAGCCTCATTCTGTAGTCCATTCCCAGATCTGCGTCTAGTGTTGAACAAAACAGTCCTCTTCTTCTTCTTCTTCCTCTCTTTCAGAATCGGAGTTTTCAAGTCCTATTGACCATGGGCTAGGCTCATAACCAACTCTTGGAACTGGGCATTCTGGGCCTGGAGGGCCTTGATAGCTTGTTCAGCGGAAGGTTCAGTAGACATGATGATTGCTAAAAATAAACAGCGAAGAAGATAAGTGACCTGTAATGGTACCTGTAATGCAATGATATGTATGATATGCATGCAATGTTTTCAAGGATCTCGCGGGGTAAACAAGAAAATTGTTAGAATTTGAATCCGATAGCTTGATTGAAGGAACTTCATGTTGTTGAGAGTCCTTCTTCAAGAGTCAAAGCTCACCATATCGAGTGGGTCATAGCCCCTGACTCAAGTTATCATGTTTTGATCTCCGAATCAACCTTGGCTAGAGGAAAATAAATCCCCTTTGCCCCTTGCTAGACATTTGGTTCATCATGACCTGCATCACAAACCTTTGAGATCCTTGAAATGGGTTAGTCCTTATGCAGGATGTATGCAATGTTATGATGGTATGATTTTATGATGTTATGATAAAGGCACACCACAAGTATTCACAAAGGCAAACATGGTAAAGGCACACAATTCACACAAGAGAGCCCTTAGATTTCAGGCTGGCATGAAGTTTAGGTACTACCCTCTTTCAGTTTCAGTTGGTTAAGACCTGTCCTAAAAATAGTAACCGGGTTCTAGAGGATCTCAATATCACTGACTACCCTCAATCGGTCATAATTCAAGTTTGGCAACCTTTTCTTGCAGCCGGAACCATCGCGAGAGTTTAGTCTCAATGAGCGTAGCATACTGCTACTGTTCTATGGCCAAGTTGGTCGATTTAAGGTTCTAAGGTCAGTTGGTGCTTAATGACTCCTCAGAAGACCCATATTCTCCTCGTTCCAACACAAGGGATATCGGTACAGACCAAGGTGTCACACCAACGTAGCTACTACTTCACCCGTGTCGGTCTACGCCGGACAGGTCCCTCACAGCTTATGCTACCTAAAGGGTATTCCCCAGATCCGGGTTAGGATCTATGAAACTCCGATGCAAGCCCACAAATATAAAAGCAATCAAGACATACAATTGAAAACATAAGAGTGGTCTAATCCTAAGGTGCACCTCACTTACATATGTTCCCCAGCAGAGTCGCCAGTTCTGTGATCGGTGGAAATAGAACTGACTGTTTTGAAATGCTGGTTCGCGAAATGTCGCGGTAAGCAAGAGTCGCCACCGTCTTTTATTTTCTCCAACAAGGAAAGGACAAAAGCACAGCAAAATTCCTTTTCGAGATGTTTCTCGGTTCGGGAGGTAGATTATAGAAAGGGAAGGTGTTAGCACCCTTTGTATCCGTGGTTATCCACGGGCTCTTAGGTACTTGCTCACTATGTTTTCAAAAATTGTTTGCTTTTCTTGTGTTTGTGGGTTTTGAAAAAGTTTAGCTTGAAAAACTTCTAGGTAACTCTTGTATCAGTCCTCAAGAGTGTATGAAGTGTTTGTTTGAAAACTTTTTGAAAGTGTAGGTGCGAAAAGTTGTTTTTGTTTTTGAAAGAGCAAGTACCCAGGAGAAATATACCTACTCTAAGGAATTAAGCTGTGTAAGAGTCCTTTAGACAGTACTATCCCACTATTGAGAAGTAGGTAGCACCATCGTTGGAGTTATTCGAGTCAATTCGATTATAGGGACATGTGTGGTCACCAAAGCAATAGTAGGACGCCTTAGCGGTAACCCTAATGTCCTAGGTCCTTTTTTATCCGAGGCAACCGTTTCGAGGCAACTGGATCTTTAGACAGGAGGGCGACCTCTAAAACACCCTATACTTGACGACCACCTCGAGGCAACCAAGTGAGGCGTACCCTAGGAGTGGCATGTGCATGTGTGTCAGGTTTCATGTTTAAATTATCTTTGAACATGCATCATTGTGAGCTACGTTTTGATTTTATTTTTCATACAAGTCTTGTCATGCATAGTTAACAGTTAATAATTTGCGGGAAATAAATTGCGGAAAATTGAATCTACGCTATTACAAGGCGTCGGGTATTTACATCGCCAAAAACATAACCCTTGAAAAGATAAATTGCGAGAAAATAAAAGAAAGCGATAAAAGTCCTAATTATCTATTACATTCTCGGAGCAGATACATAAATATAATCAAAAATAAATATGCGCGCGAAAGAAATTGAATCGGGACGTCCTTAGGGTTTTGACCCTTTTTTAGAAAAGAATGGCATTTTGTCCTTTTTTTGTACTTAATTAAAATTAAACCTAATTTACTAATTAATTAATTAATTACAAGAAAAAAAGTATTTTTTATGAAAACAAAATAAAAAGAGTAAAATTGTCAAAAAGAAAAACCTAATTCTAGGTTGATTTTATTTATTGTGGAAACATTGTCAAAGTTAACCTAATTAACTAAATTAATTATACTTTAGAATTTATTTACAAAAATAATAAGGTGAAATAAATAAATAATAATAATATAAATAAAAATATTTACATTTTAATTTTCTGAATTTATTATGAAAATTAATTAATTTGTGAATTAAATACTAATAATAATAATTATTAAAAGAAAAGAAAGAAAATAAAAATAATAAGAAGTAATAAAACCAGGGGGGTGTTGGGCCCAAATGGAGGTGAGAAAGGCAATCTGAAGCCCAATAAGCACAAAGCCACGTTTGACTTCTGGAATTGTCTGCTCGTTGGTTGACTGGGGAACATCATAGTCAGCACTTCATGGCCATTGGATTGGTGCATAAGGACACATGGCGCCTGGGATTGGAACGTACATGGTGGAATGCTTTTAGGATGCCTGCATATGATTATGTTATGAAAAACAATATAGAAATTTTGGGGGACCTGGGAATCGAACCCAGGTCCCAATGGTTCTTGGACAACGCACGCTCCACTAGGCCAGTTGCTTGCATCTGTTAGTATAATGATCAATAAACATAATATACACAAATCAACGCATATTGCTGAACAACAAAAAAAACGCGCGTATTTTGAATGCTCCAACCACAACTCAACACGTCTTCGTCTTCCTCAGATTTCCTGTAAAAAGAAAGTTAAATAGTGGGGGTTTTTAACCCCCACAAACTGCAAATGCAAAAAATAGCGAATAACTCTTTTTCAAATATAAAGATTTCGCGAGGGTAGATTTGCAATCGTCTGAGTCTCCTGAATTCAACCATAAGCGTTAGGGGTTCCAATTTTTCCTATATAGCAAAGCCCCAAATTAAGAGCTTGGAAACCCTAGAAAACATTCATGGTGTCTTGTGATTTAGGGCTCTATAATTCAATTATCTTGTACCAAAAGCTTCGTACAGTCTCTATGAACACAAAACAATCAACAAAAGATGTTAAATATGCATGAATCAATGATTACGATTTTGGAAAAAGTCATCAAACCGTGGGTCTGTATAGAGTGATACCTTGAGCTTTGGCGTATGATTTTGATTGCAAAATGTTACTGAGAGTTCCTGCAATGTGTTTGAATCACTGAAACGCCTTGAATTGGCTTGGAAGATAGCAAACAGTTTTCACTTTTTCCTTGGATTTTTTGAATGTGATTATGGCTTTCTTGCAGAGTTTTTCACGTCCACATGAATAGGGTTTGGTTGTGTACATATAGAGGACTGAATTAGGTTAAATCCTTGGGCAAAAGATCCATGGAATTATGATTGGAATATTTGATTTTCGATCATATCTTTTTGCATCTTTTTGATTGAAAAATCTTGCCAAATTGAGAGATCCTTGTCCCCTTGATGTGCACACGAATTTGCCAGCTCTTGTAGGTCATATTTGCTTCATGAAAAGATTGCAAAACCATATCTTGATATTTTCCTACAATTAAATGAATTAAATGAATTAATATTGATTAAAAATTCAATTAATTAATAAAAAATAAGAAAATAATTCAATGTAAGCTTGATGGGTCGTGCATAAGCCTTGGACAAAGTTTCAAGAAGAAATTTGAGGCCCATTAGCAAAAACAAAGTGTTTTGAGCAAAGTTGACTTTTGCAAATTCACAAAAATTTCCCAACTTCTCCAATGCATATCTTGCTCAATTTTGATCATATGAACATGTTCTTGGACATTTTGGAAAGGTCTTGAAGTCCTCTAACCAATGCCTTTGGTCCCATGTCATTTGGATTTACCAATCTCAAGTTATGGTATTTGACTTGAAGGGTACTTTTGTTGACTTTTGAAATTGACCTATAATGTAGAAATTGACAACTTTTTATGGGAGCATTTCTTGGACTTGGAATGTGAAGATGAGTTGTAGGAAATGTCATACCCTTCAAAATGAGCATTGGATGGGATTTTTCTGATGAACCATGAAAAAGTTATGCCTTGGTCAAAATACAGTTGACTTTTCTACTGTCCAAAAATAGTAACTTTTTGCATCTTGATGATTTTTGAGCCATGCTTGTGGAATCATGATCAAGACTTGATCAAATGATGATTGTGAGCTTAAAATAAGATATTTACCAAAAATTTTGACCTTTGACTGTAAAATGACCATTTTGCCCCTGCAGTTGACTATGAACCAAATAGGGCTTTTGACTGTGCAATTTGATGCTGTGAGTCTTGAGACTTGACATGTAGATGCTTGACAATGTATGGAGGCCTATGGGACTTGATTGAGCCATTGAAAACCTCAAATTCCTTGAGATAACCAAAACCCTAATTTTGACTGGCTTAGGAGATGGTTAGATTGTGCAATCCTTTGAGAAATCTTGAACCATTTGAAGATGATTCTTGACAATTCTTTGAAGAATATGGGAGGGCAAATTTTGTGGTACAACAAAAGCTAATAAAGTTTGGTTTATTTTTTTGGGTTTACAAACTTAAATCTCCTAAATTCTTTGAAATCATTGCATGCGCATCCCATTGTCATGCACATCATTAAAGGTACCCTTACGGGTTTCTCATCTTTCTCCGCTGTTTATTTCAGCAGAAATGTCTTCCGATCAAGCCATCAAAGATCTTCAGGCACATACACCCAATTCCAACAGATGTTCCTAAGTTTGGCTAAAGGGCAAGAGGATCTGAAGACCCTTATTCTGAAAGAGAAGAAGAAGAAGAAGGTCGGTATTCTGAACATGGGTAAAAGATTCGGAGAAAGGATAAGACAATCAGCTGATCTGACCTCCTCATCCAAGGACGGGGAGAACCAAGAAAGGACAAAGGACCCTAGTCCAGCAGTTTCTGATAACGATACGGATTACGATGACGAGCAGTATCCTCCTGCTGAGGATAAATACAAGCAGCTAGAAGACCGTCTGAGTGCTATGGAGATTCAGAAGATCCATGGTTTGGATTTCAGAGAACTAGGACAGGTATCGGGAATGGTGATCCCTCATAAGTTCAAAGCTCTGGTTTTTGTCAAATACGATGGAGTATCCTGTCCAAAACTCCATCTCCGCTCTTACGTAAGAAAAATCCAACCCCACACTGTTGATAGAAATTTGTGGGTACACTTCTTTCAAGATAGTCTGTCAGGGACTCAACTTGAATGGTTTTATCAGTTGGAAGGAGCCAGTGTCCGAAACTATGAAGACCTTGCTGCTACTTTTTACAGGCAGTATCAGTATAACACCGACCTTGCTCCCACTCGTACTCAACTCCAGGGTATGTCTATGGGTGCAAGTGAAGGTTTTAAGGACTATGCTCAAAAGTGGAGAGACTTGGCTGGAAGAGTCCAACCCCCTTTGTCTGATAGGGAGTTGGTTGACATTTTTCTAAGGATGTTATCTGGTCCATTTTTCAATCACCTGATCGACAATTCGTCGTGTGGGTTTACTGAGTTGATTTTAACTGGAGAGAGAGTAGAACCTAGAATTCGAAGTGGTAAAATAAAGAAGGATGTTTCGTAAAGTGAGGAAAAGAATCCTTTCACCGGTAAGAAAGAAGCTAGTGCAATCTATGGCCCGAGGGGCCAAAATAGACCTGAACATCGTCAAGCGGTAAATGCTGTAGTGATATCAAGACCCACGGTTGCTCCACAACGTAACAATCAGCAAAGGGTAGAAAGACCACAACGACAGTTTACCCGCATCAACATGACTTTAGCTGAAGTTCTGCCTCATCTGTTAAAATCCAACTTGGCAACCTTGAAAGAAGCTCCCAAGAATCCAAACACTGCTTCTCCCAGATACAATCCCAACACGCGGTGCGCCTACCATTCAGAAAGCCCAGGCCATGATACAAACGATTACTGGGCTTTGAGAAATAAAGTGCAAGATTTGCTGGAAGCTAAGGAGATTGAGTTTGATGCTCTGGAAAAGCCCAATGTTATAACTGCTCCTATTCCCAAACATGGTCGTGGAGTCAATGATATGGACACCGATTCGTTTGTAACCTCAGTGGAAGAAATATCTACTCCTTTGATGACGGTTAAGAAGAACTTGTTGTTGGCCAGTTTATTTCTAGGCTGTGGTGAAGATTGCCACATGTGTGCGATTCTGCCTTCCGGTTGTTGTTTATTGAAATTAGGTGTTCAGTGCCTGATGGATAATAAAGAGATTTTGTTTGAGAAGACTATGACGCCGTTTGTTCCAAATGAAGAAATTGCCATTATCACCATTTCCGCCAATCCTTCCAAGGTTTCCTCGAGAAAACCTGTTAGGGTTACACCTGTTCCAAGAATTGCTCCATTAATAATCACCGCTCCGGGTCCCATCCCATATACCTCAGATAAGGCTATCCCATGGAATTATGGTGCTGATATATATTACCATGTTGTTAAGCAAGATCTGCGAACTGAAGAAGCTGGTTCTAATATCAGTAATATTGTCGGGGCTAGCAAGGTCACCAGAAGTGGAAGACTCTTTTCTCTTGAGATTTCCCCTCTGACTGTCCATGAGCCTGTTGCCATTCCGTCTGCTGGAACGTCAACTACTGCCCCGGTTCCTATTCCAGTTATCACTCCTGTCATCGAGCCATTTGGGACTCGGGGCAAAGAAATCATAGGTGAGCCTGCCCGGATGGAGGCACCTAAGAAGATCATTGTAGAAACCTCTAAACAAGAAATAAAGGAAATACTGAAAATTATCAAGAAGAGCGACTACAACGTAGCCGAGCAGCTGGGGCAGACCCCGTCGAAGATCTCCATGTTGTCCCTGTTGTTGTGTTCTGAAGCCCATGCGAAGGCTTTAATCGTGTTTCTCAAGACTGCGCATGTGCCGCAGGAAACTTCAGCCGATCAGTTCAAAGATTGTGTGGCTAGCCTAACTGCTGGCAATGGGTTAGGGTTTTCAGATGCAGATCTGACTGCTAAGGGGAGAAATCATAATGATGCTCTGCATGTCTTGATCGAGTGCAGGGGCACAACTATGGCCCATGTGCTAGTAGATACTGGGTTCTCACTGAATGTTCTACTGAAAAAAGCGCTAGACCGTCTGGATTGTGAAGGTTTGATTCTAAAGCCGAGTAACATTGTGGTAAGGGCTTTTGATGGGTAAAAAAGGATGGTGCACGGGGAGGTGGACATCCCTGTCAAGGTGGGTTCTCAGACCTTTGGGTCCACCTTCTACGTAATGGATATCAGGCCATCATATTCTTGCTTGCTGGGTCGTCCTTGGATTCATAAGGCTGGGGCAGTGACTTCCACGCTCCATCAGATGCTGAAATACCCAATGAAGGGAAAGATTGTCACGGTAAGAGGTGAAGAGGAGTATATGGTGAGTCATCTCAATTCTTTCCGCTACGTGGAGATGGACGAGGAATTCTTAGAAACGCCTTGTCAATATTTTGAAGAGGTCCCTCAGTTCTCGGCATCAACTGAAGTTACCACCAGCAAACCTCCATTGAAGATGGCTTCTCTTAAAGACGCCAGGGCTGTAATTGAAGAAGGTGGGTGTACCAATTGGGGTAAGCTCCCTGACTTCACTCACAAAACTGACAAATTTGGTTTGGGCTTTACTACAGGGGCACAAAGGGCTGTTAGGCACGCACGGATTGGAAGACCTCCTCTGCACATCAGCAATTGGGGAGTTAATGCAATTGAAGACAGTGAAGAGGATTCAGACATCGACAGTTGGATCTATCCTACAACCAATGGTGGACTAAACAACTGGACGGCGAAGGACTTCATACCTATTTCTTTTATTCCACAGTAATTGACTTTTCGTTTTAAGATTTGTAATAAACAATTTGAAAACTTTGTGGCCCGGTGCCTTGCCCGAGGCACCTCGGCTTTGCTTGTGAGGGCTTATTACTTGTCATTTTCATATATCATTAATAAAACATTGGACGTTTCCTGCATTACAAATTTTGCGCTCCTTGTTTTTCTTTTCTGTCTCTCACTTTATCAAAAAAACTATTCTCTTACACACACTCACGTATCATAATGCAGATTCATATCCACTCTGGATCCCATTGATAACAACCCTGCTACTTCCAATTATGACTTTGCAAATCCAATCAACCAAGCCGAGGACGAAGATGAGGATGATTGTGAGGTACCTGGAGAGCTTGCTAGACTATTGCAGCAGGAAGAGAGGGTCATACAGCCTCATGAAGAGCCAGTTGAGTCAGTAAATTTGGGTACAGAGGAAGACAGGAAAGAGGTTAAGATAGGTGCGAATCTGGAGCCTAGTGTCAAGCAACGGTTAATACAGATTCTACATGACTATGTTGAGATCTTCGCCTGGTCCTATGAAGACATGCCTGGGTTAGAAACTGATATTGTGGTACAACGCCTGCCGACCAAAGAGGACTGCATTCCGGTAAAGCAAAAAGTTTGCCGTATGCGCCCTAAAATGTCAGAGAAAATCAAAGCAGAAGTCATGAAACAGTTTGATGCAGGGTTCTTAGCTGTCACTTCCTATCCACAGTGGGTTGCCAACATTGTTCCAGTACCTAAGAAGGACGGTAAGGTACGGATGTGTATGGACTATAGAGATCTAAACAGGGCAAGCCCCAAGGATGATTTCCCGCTTCCTCACATCGATGTTTTAGTCGACAACACCGTGCAACACAAGATCTTCTCCTTCATGGATGGTTTTTCTGGCTACAACCAGATCAAGATGGCTCCTGAAGACATGGAGAAGACAACCTTCGTTACACAGTGGGGCACCTTCTGTTACAAGGTAATGCATTTTGGGTTGAAGAATGTTGGGGAAACTTATCAATGCGCCATGGTCGCTTTGTTCCATGATATGATTCACCACGAGATCGAGATTTATGTTGATGACATGATAGCCAGGTCTCAGACTGAGGAAGAGTATCTTGATCATCTCCAAAAACTATTTGACAGATTGAAAACGTACAAGCTGAGGTTGAATCCGAACAAGTGTACCTTCGGGGTAAGGTCTGGTAAGCTTCTGGGTTTTGTTGTCAGTGAAAAAGGTATTCAGGTAGACCCTACAAAGGTAAAGGCCATACAAGAGATGTCGGTCCCCCGCACAGAGAAGGAAGTTAGAGGCTTCTTGGGACGTCTGAATTACATCACCAGGTTCATTTCACATTTGACTGCTACTTGTGAGCCAATCTTCAAGCTTCTGAAGAAAGATCAAGTGATAAAATGGAATGACGAATGCCAGACCGCTTTCAAAAGAATCAAAGAATATCTTCAAGAACCTCCAATTTTGATGCCTCCAGTTGAAGGAAGACCTTTGATTTTATACTTGACAGTGCTGGATAATTCAATGGGGTGCATGCTGGGGCAACATGACAAGTCTGGCCGAAAAGAGCATGCCATTTATTACCTTAGCAAAAAGTTTACCAACTGTGAGACCCGATACTCATTGCTCGAGAAAACTTGTTGCGCTTTGGCATGGGCTGCTCGCCGGCTGAGACAGTATATGCTGACTCACACCACCTTGTTGATATCAAAAATGGATCCAATCAAGTATATTTTTGAGAAGCCCGCTCTATCCGGAAGGATAACAAGATGGTAGGTGATCTTAACCGAGTACGACATCCAATACACAACTTAAAAAGCAATCAAGGGGAGTGTATTGGCGGATCATCTGGCACATCAGGTCGTGGACGACTACCAGTCCATGAATTTTGAGTTCCCGGATAAGAATATCATGTTGGTAACCGATTGTGAAGAACCTGGACCGGATGAAGGACCCGAGGAGGGATCCCGATGGTCTATGTATTTTGATGGAGCCTCAAACGCATTAGGTAACGGCATCGGCGCTGTAATTATATCTCCTGAGGGCTTTCATACTCCGTTCACCGCCCGATTATGTTTCAACTGCACCAACAATATGGTGGAGTATAAAGCGTGTATCATGGGTCTTCGAGCTGCTATTGACCTGAGGATTAAGTTCTTGAGTGTATTCAGAGATTCTGCTCTGGTGATCAGTCAGATCAAAGGCGAGTGGGATATGAAGCACCCAAATCTTATTCCTTACAAAGAATATGTACTGACATTGCTCCCACACTTTGAGGAGATAACATTTGAACACTTCCCAAGAGAGGAAAATCAGCTGGCGGACGCGCTAGCTACCATGTCTTCTATGTTCAAAGTCAGGTGGGACAACGAAGCTCCCCAGATTACCATCGAGAGGTTGTACGAACCCGTACATTTCTTTGACATTGAGACTGAAGAGGTAGCAGATAAACCCTGGTTTCACGAGGTAAAGAGGTATCTTGAGGCCCAAGAATACCCTGAGGGGGCATCTGTTAATGATAAGAAGTTTCTAAGAAGATTCGCTGCGAAGTTCTTCATCAGTAATAGTATCCTCTATAAGCGTAACCATGATTCAACCCTACTACGATGCATAGACAAAAGTGAGGCGGAGAGAATCATGGCAGAGTTACATGAAGGTACCTTCGGAACTCATTCCAGTGGACATACTATGGCGAAGAAAATCCTACGGGTTGGTTATTATTAGTCCACTATGGAAGCCGATTGTTATCAGCACTCCCGGACCTGTCATAAGTGCCAAGTCTATGCTGATAAGGTGCATGTACCTCCAGTTCCTCTGAATGTTTTGACATCTCCTTGGCCTTTTGCAATGTGGGGCATCGACATGATCGGTGAGATCAGACCTACTGCGTCTAATGGGCATTGTTTCATTCTGGTGGATATTGATTATTTCACAAAGTGGGTCGAGGCAGTTTCCTTTGCTATAATAACCAAGAACGTCGTGGCGTGGTTTATCCGACACAATTTGATCTATCGATACGGTGTACCAGAGAGGATCATTACGGACAATGGTACAAATCTCAACAATACAATGATCACCGAGCTCTGCAAACAGTTCAAGATACAACGTCACAACTCTTCTCCCTATCGGCCGAAGATGAATGGGGCTGTTGAAACGGCTAACAAGAACATCAAGAAGATTATGCAGAAGATGACGGTGACCTACAAAGATTGGCATGAGATGTTACCATTCGCTCTTCATGGGTACCGTACCTCAGCACAGACATCAATAGGGGTAACACCTTACTCCTTGGTGTATGGCATGGAGGCAGTCCTACCCATCGAAGTCCAGATACCCTCTCTCAGGATTATGAAGGATGTGGGTTTGAACGAAGACGACTGGATCCAAACCCGACTTGACCAGTTGAATCTAATCAATGAAAAGAGACTTATTGCTATCTGACATGGTCAGGCGTATCAAAAGCGAATGATTAAGGCTTTTAACAAGAAAGTAAGACGTCAAGAATATCAAGTTGGGGATCTAGTGATCAAACGCATCATACTACCGCAAGGTGATCCCAGGGGAAAATGGACCCCCACATACGAAGGGCCATTTGTGGTTAAGAACATTTTCTCAAGAGGAGCTATGATTCTAACCACCATGGATGGTGACGACCTTCCTCACCCCGTCAATGCAGACATAGTGAAAAAATACTATGCATAATCAAAGACCCACTAGGTTGACCGGCCTAGGCAAAAATAAGGACTTCCCGGCGAACCAAAAGGGTTCGAGAAAAAGTAAGGGATGAAAATGAAAAATTGTACACCCGACAAGGCGAAAACCTGAAAAGACGACTTGGGCAAAAAAGGGTATCCCGGTGGACCGAAAACCCGAAAGGGCGGTCCAGGCAAAAATTAGGGATCAAAGCGTAACACTATGTCTTATTGGATCATCTTGCAACCAGATTTCGGTATCGACTATCAAGCTCAGACGGCGCCAATCAACCCGATCCATCTTCGACCAAGTAGCAAAGTGATGAGACGCTTGAAGATATAAAGGCAATAGCAGAGTTGAAACTCGATGGGATTGTTTCACATAACTGTTTTTCTTTCTTTTACACAAATTGTAACTTCTATCTATCGGCGGCAGTCTCTTACTAGGAAGTCAGCCTCTTTGTACAAAACGCCTGTTACAGTCCGACTTCAAAAAAATCAATACAATCCATTTTTACAAGAAATTTCAAATTGTTTTTCTTTTTCTGTTTTGTTTTGCAAGAACGTCCAATGATTCATTTTTTATATATGCACTTGGGAAATAATTGCTGCTCACAAAATGTTTACATAAAAAAACAAAAACAAAAAAGATTACGCATAATTCCAGGAACAGGGACAAACAAGAAGTGCCCAAACCTTACAGTTACTCTGCCCATCTAGTATCGGGATAGAGCCAGCTGGAGAGCATGAGTGGTGGTACGTATATTACCCACAGAATAAAAAGTATCCAAAGACAGTGGTGCTAGCTTTCCAGAACAGGACATAACTCTCCCCAGCTAAGGTTCACAATCGCGAGTGAGTCAGTAAAATTTTCCCCAAGCAGTGTTTATTTCTCTCACAATCAGAAATTCAATCTCCAACAGAATTCATTATCACCAGCAACAGGAATTCATCCCCAGTGGAGTTTATTTCTCCAAATCAGCAGATCTATCAACAGAGTATCTCCTCCCCGTAGAGTTATCCTCAAACAGAGTCTCTTCCGGCAGAATATTCACCAGTCGAGGGGAAAATCCCCATCATAGTCATCTTTGTTCATCATCCCCAATAGAAATAGAGGAACTATGGTTTTTACAGCATTCAAGAATACCTTTTCTTATACTCTCCAAACATCAGTCAGGGATTTATTTTCCCGGACTCAGTTTATTATGTCAACATTTCATGTTCATACATCATGACATATGCATACATCACATATAACATAGTCTCATCTATTTTGAGAACGTCAGCGTATAATGCATCTCATGTATCACACATAACTAACCCTGTATTTCTTTCAGGAAAGACAATTATTATCAACAATTTCCAGCAAGACCATGATCAACCGTCGGTGCGACCAAAGTAACCCTACTATCCAATTTCCTTCTCACAACCCTACTATCTAGGCTTTCATCCCGAAGTAACCCTACTATCTAGGTTCCTTCTCACAACCCTACCATCCAGGCTTTCATATCGAAGTAACCCTACTATCCAGGTTCCTTCTCACAACCCTACTATCCAGGCTTTCATCCCGAAGTAACCCTACTATCCAGGTTCCTTCTCACAACCCTACCATCCAGGCTTTCATATCGAAGTAACCCTACTATCCAGGTTCCTTCTCACAGCCCTACCATCCAGGCTTTCATATCGAAGTAACCCTACTATTCAGGTTCCTTCTCACAACCCTACTACCCAGGCTTTCATATCGAAGTAACCCTACTATCCAGGTTCCTTCTCACAGCCCTACTATCCAGGCTTTCATATCGAAGTAACCCTACTATCCAGGTTCCTTCTCAAGCCCTACCATCCAGGCTTTCATATTGAAGTAACCCTACTATACAGGTTCCTTCTCATAACCTTGCTATCCAAGTTTTTCCTCTCTTATCCCCAGATAACAGTCCACAACACTGTAAGACCAGGACCCGATCAAACACAAGTGATTTCACATTTCCCCAAAAAGTCGCGGTACAGAATATACCCGACCAGACACGCAGTTCACTTCTGCTTCCCAAACCGGAATTATTCCCCAGTAGAGTAACGGACAACTGAAGCTCCTAAAACTCTATTTCTCTCAAGACAAAGACCAGCATTCCCCCATAAAGTCCTCCTCAACAACAGGTATACGGATTCTCGCAAAGGAATCTCTTGTGCGACCGACACCCCCTCAGATGGCATTGTTTAAATCCATCTTCCGTCATTGACTTCCAAATGGCATCTATAAGCCCATTCCCGATATCGTAAGACAAGTATCACTTCATGCGAGTGCAAATTTCCGGGCACTCTAGTGTTCAATCATCTTCCACCTTCAGATCACGAAAGGCAGACAAGTCAATCTACATCCTCAGGTTTAAGAAGATTGAACAGGGGAAGCTGTTGTACCCCAAAATTTTCCCTCCCATATTTCTCAATAAATATCAAGTGAGGTCCTCAAATTGCTCAAGAAGGTCCAAGAGTTGACCAGATAAACTCTCTCCTAAGGCAGTCTACCTCAGATTAGGATTTCATTTTGCACCAAGATACTTGAGTCCAAAGGATCCCAAATGCTCACCATTGTCCTAATATTTTCTCAAGATCATCCATGTCAAGTTTCAAGCGTTGCAGAGGAAGTTTGCTCAGTCAATTGCTCAAATACCTAGAAATCAACGGTGCTAGGTCAAAAGTCAACTGTGGCCCACATATAGTCAAACTTCAAGATTTTTGGTCAACATACTCATTTGGAACTATCATTCATCATTTGATCAAGGGTTGATCATGATTCATCAAGGATTGCTCACAATTCATCAAAGCCCAAAAGTTGCTAAATTAGGGTTTTGTAGGAAAAGTCAACTCAACTTTGCCCAAGCATAACTTTCTCATACTTTATCAAAAATGACCCATCCAAAGCTCATTTTGAAGAGGATGCAAGTACCTACAATTCATCTTCATATCCCAAGTTCAAAATATGCACTCACAAGAAGATATGAATTTGGACATTATAGGTCATTTTGAAAAGTCAACAAAAACACCTTTTGGGTCAAGGCTTCATACATGAACATGGAAGACTCAATTGAGATGATACAAAAAGGGTTTCTTAGAAGACATCCTAAGCTTTCTAAAAAGTCCAAAAATACCCCTCTAGGGTCAAAATTGAGAGAGTTATGCATTGGCCAAGTTGACCTTTTTTTGCAAAATTGCCAAAAGTCAAATATGCTCAAATTTGCATCTTTTGCTAAATGGGCCCAACTTTTTATGCTTGCATCTCATTCCTAACATAGTCCACGACTGATGGGACCCTCCATGCTTTATTTATTCATTTATTTAATTTATTTTGATTTTTATTCATTTAAAATTCAAATAAAATCAAATAAATCCTAATAAATCATATATTGTATTTTAGCGATGATTTGTGCATTGAAAAAGATCTCATATGCTGTCAATTGAAGATTAACTCGTGCAAAGGCAATTTGGTTTGAAAAAGGTTGGATTTGAGCAAAATTGGAAAGGAATCATATGCATTGAAAGAGCAAATCAAATCTCCATGATGAGCAAGATTGAGGACGTTTTTGTTGACCTAATAAGTTGTGCTACATATACAGAAGCAATCCAGGGCATATAGAGGTTGGAGGCAGTCGTGCAAAGAGAAAACAAAACTAAATTTTTTTCAAGAAAAGGGGTAATCTAATTTCCATATTAGAGACCGGATCGTGCCTTTCTCACATTGCCAAGAGGTTGCTGGAAGTTCCAGGAGCATATTCCAATCAAATTCAAGCCTTTTCACGCCTAGAGTTGTAAGTTACAGGTATCACAAGTGGCTTTCAAACTCGTTTTCGTTTTCATCAATTTATACGCCATTTGCACATTTTGCTTGCATATTCTTGTTCATTAACATGTTTGCAAGCTAATCATCATATTCAATTGTGTTTTTGGTGATCGTATGACAAACTGCCATGGCTAGGGTTTCATGTTGAGTTTTAGGGCTTTGTAGGATAAGTGAAATTGGATGCTGATTCTGGTACCATGAGACTTGTGAGGATGAGACGAGTTGATTGGTACCAGCCATGTTCATTTATATTGCTTGTGGATAGTTTTTAAAAAATGCAGGTTTGTAGTTACAACAGGTCAACCGTAGGTAAAGGTGTTGTTACCTAAAATGACGGTGGAAAGGAAGACGAAAATGCGTGGCGCTCCCTGATTTGCCTGTTTGAATTTCGCGCGTTGGTTGGCCCCACTAGCTTGTTTTTGCATATTATATTAATTGTTTATACCACTTACAAGTTAACATTATGGCTCAGATGGCTGGGGGAGAAGGCCTTTGATGCACACGTCCTGGGTTCGATCCCAGGCATATGCATTTTGTTACTTTCTTGATTATTCCAAGCAGATCTCATGCATTACAGCATCGCACGTCTACCCAATGTCCTGGTGCTTCACCATCAGATCCATCAACCATGTGGATCCAACGTCACATAGCGAAGAGCCTACCATACACCCCAGGTCAACCCACACATTGGATCAAACGAAGTCAAACAGGCCTTAGCCTTTTTGGGCCCAGAAATTCAATTTTCACCCTCTCTTTCAGCATTGCAACCAGGCCCATTCATTTCTTTTCTTATTTATTTTCTTTGTTTTATTTAATTCTTTTAATATTTATTTAATCATTTCAATTAACAAATTAATCTTTTTCATAAAAAAAATATCATAAAATCAGTAATTCACAAAAATTAGAGTTAGACTCTTTTTAATGAATTTTATCAATTTAATTTAACTTGGTCTAATTTAGGGAAATTATGATTTGTTTTCATAAATAAAATAAAAATATAAATTAGGTTAACTTTTGATTTTATTTTATTTTTCTCTTTGTCTCAAATAAATAAAATACAAAAAATAGGTCGTAGATTAAAATTAATTTAATTTATTTTTCGTAATTTAAAATTAATTAGACTTAGGATTTTCCTTTAATTTAACAATTCCATTATTTTCTTAAAATCTAACAAATTTTTTTTTAATTAATTGCAATTAGGCTTAGGCAAGGGTCAAAAACCTAATTATCTCGTATTCGATTCATCGCGCGCATAATATTTTATTTTGTCAATATTGTTGTAACTGTGCATGGTTTGTAATAGTTCAATCTAGGGTTTTTATTTATCGCTTTTTCCTGGGTTTTTTGGCTATGTAATTAATTCCCCTCCCTGAAGCCTTGTAATAGCGTAGATTTACTTTCTCGCATCTTAATTTCTGCCAATATTTAACTGTCTAGATGTATGTTAATAGGATTTGTATGACAAGATTGCATGATAATTTAATACAATTAGAAAACCCTAATGCGCAAAGATAAATAACCGAAACAAATCACTCACACATATCACTCTTAGGGTATACTCTCACTTCGGTTGCCTTCGGTAAACGATCATTAAGCATATGGTGACTTAGTGGTTGCCCTCCAGTCTAAAAAGATCTAAATGTCCCATTCGAATGTTGCCTCAGAAATGTTACCTCAGAAATGTTGCCTCGAATATGATCTTAAGACTCTAGGGTAATTACTAAGGTGTCCTAACATTGCTTTAGTGATCGTACGTCCCATTCGAATTGACCCTTACAACTCCAACGACGGTGCTACCTATTTCTCAATAGTAGGATAGTGCTGTCTAAAGGAATAAGAATATAAACGATCTTTTTTCGAGTAGGTAGATGCTAGTAGGTACTTGTTCAAATAAGTTTTTTTCAAACTTACACTTTTCAAACAAACTTTCAAAACAACTTCGTCACACCTTTGAGGACTGATACAAGGGTTATCACGAAGTCAAACTTTTCAAAAACAAAGCACATACACAAGCAATTTTAAAAAGATGAGCAAGTACCTAAGAGCCCATGGAAAACCATGGATAGAAAGGGTGCTAACACCTTCCCTTTCTATAATCTACCCCCCGTACTCAAAACATCTCGAAAAAGGATTTTTTATGTACTTTTTCCCTTTCCGGTTGGATGAAATAAAAGTCGGTGGTGACTCTTACTTACCGCGACATTTTGCAAACACAAAACACAAAATGCAAACCAACATCAAACAGTCGGTTCTGCCACTGTATCACAAGCACCGATAACAGTGCCAAGTGCATTGGATGCCCCATCAAAGAACAAGGTCCATCAGGATCCTTGTTCATGTCCGTCATATGGACTGAATTCTTTACAGTTGTCTAATGTCATGATGTCTTCATCCAGAAATTCAAACTTCATGGACTGGTAGTCTTCTACGGCTTGGTGAGCAAGGTGATCAGCTAGTATACTGCCCTTTATATCTTTTTGGGTAGTATACTGTATGTCGTTCTCTGTTAGGATCATCTGGCATCTCACTATTCTCCCAGAAAGAGCAGGCTTCTCAAAGATGTATTTTATCAGATCCATTTTAGATATCAATAAAGTAGTATGAGTCAGCATATACTGTCTTAGCCGGCGAGCAGCCCATGCTAGAGCGTATCAAGTTTTCTTGAGCAGTGAATATCTGGTTTCACAGTCGGTAAACTTTTTGCTCAGGTAGTAAATAACATGCTCTTTTTGGCCAAACTCGTCATGCTGCCCCAATACACATCCCATTGATTTTCTAAAACAGTCAGATACATGATCAACGGTCTTCCCTCGACTGGTGGCATCAACACGGGAGGCTCTTGTAAGTATTCTTTGATTATGTCAAAAGTAACTTGGCACTCGTCATTCTATTTGACTACCTGATCTTTCTTCAATAATTTGAAGATTGGTTCACAAGTAGCTGTCAGGTGAGAGATGAATATGGCAATGTAGTTCAAACATCCCAAGAACCCTCTGACTTCCTTCTCAGTACGAGGAGCAGACATCTCTTGTATTGCTTTTACCTTGGCAGGATCTACTTCAATACCTTTATTGCTGACAATGAAGCCTAGGAGTTTACTAGACCGTACCCCAAATGTGCACTTGTTTAGATTCAACCTCAGTTTATACTTTTTCAATCTCTTAAACAGTTTTTGTAAGTGATCAAGATGCTCTTCTTCTGTTTGAGATCTGGCTATCATGTCGTCCACATAGTCCTCTATTTCGTGATGTATCATGTCGTGAAATAAAGCTACCATGGCACGTTGATAGGTTGCCCCAACATTCTTCAGTCAGAATGGCATCACCTTATAGCAGAAAGTTCCCCACTACGTGACAAAGGTTGTTTTCTCCATGTCCTCTGGCGCCATTTTGATTTGGTTGTAACCTGAGAATCCGTCCATGAAGGAAAACACTTTGTGTTGTGCCGTATTGTCAACTAGAATATCAATGTGGGGGAGTGGAAAATCATCCTTAGGGCTTGCCCATTCAAATCTCTGTAGTCCACACACATTCGCACTTTGCCATCCTTTTTGGGCACGAGAACAACATTGGCAACCCATTGGGGATAAGAGGTGACAACCAAGAATCTAGCTTTGAATTGCTTCATGACTTCTGCTTTAATATTTTCTGACATATCAGGCCTCATGCGGCGAACCTTTTGCTTTACTGGCGGACAATCTTCTCTTGTAGGCAGACGATGTACCACAATATCTGCATCAAGTCCTGGCATGTCTTCATATGACCAGGCGAAGACTTCGACATAATCGTGCAACAACTGAATCAGACGCTCCTTGATACTGGGTTCCAAATTGGCGCCCACCTTGACCTCTTTTTTGTCTTCTTTGGTACCTAGGTTAATTGTATCCACGGGTTCCTCGTGAGGTTAAATGGTTCTCTCTTCTTGCTGTAGTAGTCTGGTAT
Source organism: Vicia faba (assembly GCA_948472305.1). NCBI lineage: Eukaryota > Viridiplantae > Streptophyta > Magnoliopsida > Fabales > Fabaceae > Vicia > Vicia faba. Next base: position 328,093,666 of record OX451735.1, read on the forward strand.
GTTCTCCTGGTACTTCATAATCTTCTTCACCTTCGTCTTCGGCTTGGTAGATTAGATTCTCAGAGTCACAAAAGGCCATAGCAGTATTGTTACCCATGGGATCTCGAATGGATGTATACCTGCATTGTGAGTGTGAGTGTGTGTAAGGGTATAACTATCCTTGAAAGAAATAAAAATGTAAGAAGAAAAACAATGAGCACAAAAGTTTGTATGAGAAAACGTCCATGATTCATTGATGTCATATGAAAATGAGATAATAACCCTTACAAATTGACCATTGTTTCTTGGGTAAGACACAAGGTTTTAAGAGTCGAATTGTTTTAATATCACAGATCCAACAAAATGTAAAGACAAATTACTGTGGGATAAAAGTGATCGGGACAAAATCTCTAGCCTTCCAGTTGTTGAACCCTCCATTGACAGTCGGGAATATCCAGTCTTCCAAGTCACAACTATCTTCATCATCTTCTACGGCGTTAACCTCGCGGTTGCTGATCTTCAGGGGCAGTCCTCCAGCACGAGCACGGCGTACAGCCTTCTGAGCACTTGAAATAAAACCCAGGCCAAACTTTTCAGACTTATATGGGATATCTGGGAGTTTTCCCTAGATAGTGCACCCACCTTCTTCTACCACTGCTTTGGCATCCTTTAGAGATGACATCCGGAGTGGAGGCCTTATGATCTTGGGAACAACCTTGGTTACTGCTATATCTTGCGGGACCACTTCAAAGTGTTAGAATGGAGTTTCAATAAATTCACCATCTAATTCCACATATCTGAAGGAATTGAGATGGCTGATCATATACCCTTCTTCTCCATGAACGGTGATAATCTTCCCTTGAATTGGATATTTCAGCATTTGGTGCAATGTAGAAGTGACAGCGCCAGCATTGTGAATCCATGGTCGGCCTAGCAAGCAAGAATATGAGGGACGGATATCCATTACGTAAAAAGTTGAATCAAATGTTCGTGTTCCAATTTTTATGGGAATGTCTACCTCCCCATATACCATCCTTTTCGAGCCGTCAAAAGCCTTTACTACTATGTTACTTGGCTTCAATGTCAATCCCTCACAGTCGAGCCTATCAAGAGATTTTTTAGGCAATACATTCAGAGATGAGCCAATGTCCACCAAAACATGGGCCAAGGTTGTGCCCCTACATTCAACTGAGACATGCAATGCCTCATTATGCTTCCTTCCTCTTGGTGTTAAATCAGCATCCGAAAAACCTAGACCATTATCTGCAGTCAAACTGGCTACACAGTCTTGAAACTGATCGGCAGATGTCTCTTGGGATACATGGGCAGTTTTCAGGAATTTTACCAAGGCTTTTGCATGCGCCGAAACCTTCAGAAGGCCATTGCCTTCTTAATCGAAGGAAGCTTTCAGAAGGTCATTTCCTTCTGAATTAAAGGAAGCCAGAATGAATTCACTACCTTATGAATCGAAGGACACCAACAGGAGGCCCCTCCCTTTTTGAATCGAAAGAGGCTGTTTCAAATGCCCAGTCGATGCTAGTTGAAGATAGGTGTTGCCTGCCATGCGGATCGAAGCTAGTTGCTTCGAAGGAAACCTTTTTTCCTTGTGTATCGATGCATGCAGAAGGAAGGAGTTGCCTTATGGATCGAAGGAGGCACAAAGGATGCTATTGTCTTATCGATCGAAGGAGGAATGAAGGATGTTATTGTCTTATGGATCGAAGGAGGCATGAAGGAGACCAAAGTCCAATCGAAGCCTTCTTGAAAGAGACTAAAGTCCAAAAGAAACAAAGGAAATCGAAGAAGGCATGAAGGAGACCAAAGTCCAATTGAAGCCTTCTTGAAAGAGACTAAAGTCCAAACAAAACAAAGGAAATCGAAGAAGGCTTGAAGGAGACCAAAGTCCAATCGAATCCTTATGAATCGAAGTAAACTTGTTTTTTCATCAAAAAATCATTTTACCTGGTTTCCCCTTTTTTAACACTTTCCTCTTTAACTTGATGCTGGAAAACCCAATTGTACTTGTGCAAGCTTGAATTTTTTAGAGTCCTTATGAGAATTACCTTCAGAAAAGAGAGGGTAAATTTTGGGGTACAACAGCTGCCCCTGTTCAATCTTCTTAAACCTAGAGAGTTAGATTGGCGAGTCCGCCATTCATGACTTGAAGGTGGAAGATGATTGAACAATAGAGTGCCCAGAAATTTGCACTCGATGATGTGGTGGTTGATTTTGTAGGGGATGGGATTAAAGATGCCATGGTGGAGAGATGATGGAGAGTTGTCGGAGATGGTATTATAGATGCCACCCAAAGGTGATTGTTAACAAAAATTGGAAGAAGTATTAGAATAAATCTATGATCGATTCATACTGAAACAGTAGATGTAGTGGGATGAGTGTCAGAATAATATCCATAAATGGATCGTATCTGACTCACATCTGAAAGACGTACTGAATGAGCGTCAGAATGACATCCGTACCTGGAGCATATCTGGCCTGTATTTGAGAAACATGTTGAATGAGTGTCAGAATGACATCTGTATCTGGATCGTATCTGGACTATATTCGAGAAATATGCTGAATGAGTGTCAGAATGGCATCCGTATCTGGATCGTATCTGGACTGTATTCGAGAAATGTACTAAATGAGTGTTAGAATGACATCCGTATCTGGACCGTATCTGAACTGTTTCTGGAAGGGAATCTGGAGTAAGTATTAGAATGTCAGCCGTATCTGGATCGCATCTGAACTATTTCTGGAAGGGAATATGGAGTAAGTATCAGAATGTCAGTCGTATCTGGATCGCATCTGAACTGTTTCTAGAAGAGAATCTGGAGTAAGTATCAGAATGTCAGCCATGCCTGGATCATATCTGAACTGTTTCTAGAAGGAATCCGGAGTAAGTATCAGAATGTCAGCCGTATCTGGATCGCATCTGAACTGTTTCTAGAAGAGAATCTGGAGTAAGTATCAGAATGCCAGCTATATCTGGATCTCATTTGAACTGTTTCTAGAAGAGAATTTGGAGTAAGTATCAGAATGTCAACCGTATCTGGATCGCATATGAACTCTTTCTAGAAGAGAATCTGGAGTAAGTATCAGAATGTCAGCCATGTCTGGATTGCATCTGAACTGTTTCTAGAAGGGATCTGGAGTAAGTATCAGAATGTCAATCGTATCTGGATCGCATCTGAACTATTTCTAGAAGAGAATTTGGAGTAAGTATCAGAATGTCAGCTGTATCTGGATCACATCTGAACTGTTTCTAGAAGAGAATCTGGAATAGGTATCAGAATGTCAGCCGTATTTGGGATTGCATCTGAATTGTTTCTAGAATGGAATCTGGAATAAGTATCAGAATGTCAGCCGTATCTAGATTGCATCTGAACTGTTTCTAGATGAGTGTAGGATAAGGAGCACGTATAGGGTTGCTTCAGGATGAGTCCGTGTAAAACTTCATCTGGAAATTAGAAGGAACCTGGGTAGGGTTGCTTCAGCTGGTCGAGTAGATAGTTGTCCTGTCCGGTTTCAGGTATTAATTTCTGACCTTAGAAAGAAAGATAGTTTTCCTGGCTTATTACAAGTATTAATCTTCAATCTGCTCATGTAGATAGCTTTCCTGGCTTGTTACAGGTATTAATCTTCAATCGATCGTCCACAGATAGTTTTCCTGTCTTATTTCAGGTATTAATCTGGAACTTGCTTTTTGTTGGCTGTGAGATAGTTGTCCTGTCTGGTTTCAGGTATTAATCTCTGACCTTAGAAAGAAATATAGTTTTCCTGGCTTGTTACATGTATTAATCTTCAATCTTCTCATGTAGACAACTTTCTTGGCTTGTTACAGGTATTAATCTTCAATTGGTCGTCCACATATAGTTTTCCTGTCTTATTTCAGGTATTAATCTGGAACTTTCTTTTTGTTGGCCGTGAGATAGTTGTCCTGTCTAGTTTCAGGTATTAATCTCTGACCTTAGAAAGAAAGAGAGTTTTCCTGGCTTGTTACAGGTATTAATCTTCAATCTGTTCATGTAGATATCTTTCCTAGCTTGTTATAGGTATTAATCTACAATCAGTCGTCCACATATAATTTTCCTGTCTTGTTTCAGGTATTAATCTGGAACTTGCTTTTTGTTGGTCGTAGAGATAGTTGTCCTATCTGGTTTCAGGTATTAATCTTTGACCTTAGAAAGAAAGATAATTTTCTTGTCTTGTTTCAGGTATTAATCTGGAACTTGTTTTTTTGTGTTCGTCGTTGAGATAGTTGTCTTGTCTGGTTTTAGGTATTAATATCTGACCTTTTGAAAATGGTTGTGGTATTTGCCAAAAAGGACTTTTGTTGATTAACTTTTCCCTACAAGGAAGAGGGTTAGTTGTATGCAGCTGTATGCATGGCTTGATGATGTTCTCAAAATAAATGAGATTATGCTGTATGCATTTATCATATATGTAATATGATGCATGAAATGTGAAATGTTGTTGGAATGTAACTTTGTCTTGGAAAATAAATCTTTGACAAATGTTGGGGAGTTTTGGGAAGTTAAATCCCGGACTGATGTTGGGGATGAAGAGTATGCCCCTCTCCAGACCTTGTTTTAGAATGTTTCCACCGGGGATACCCATTTTATTTGTTTGAAGAGAACTCTGTTGGGGAATATTGAATTTACTTGAGGGAAACTCTATGGAGCATGTTGATTCCTGCTTGGGGATGAAGTTCAGGAGTATTAGTTGTCTGTTGCTCTATTGGGGAGTTATCTCTTGATGGAAGAGAAACGAAGTTAACAAATTGTTAGGGACAAAGAAGCTAACTGTTATCTGGTTGTCTCCCAGGCTTTGCAATAATTCATTGGGGATTGTAGGAAAGTCTACTGGGGAAGAGGGGTTGTGGTCCCTTGATTTGTGATAGCCTGAGGGGAAATTCAAGTTGGGGAATCTGTAATTTGTTGGGGCAATAAACCCTATTACCAATCTGCTGGAGAGGTGTTTTCCTTAGGCAAAACTCCTCGAGGATTCTTGAGATCAACTCAGTTGGGAAGAAGTTTTCAGAGATTGAAACTCTGGCTGGGGATTGCCTGGATCCAACTTTATGGGGATATCCATGAATTTACCCTTGAGGGATTTGTACCCTTATTCGTGAAGATTATTCTGTGGGGATAACCTTGTAGAGATGACTTTATGGGGGATCGAATGAGGATCACCCTATGAAAAGGACTTTGTGGGAATTTGTCATTTCCCCCAGTGGTAAGTGTTGTAGTATTGCCAGAAAATGTTTGCTTGATTGTACGTAACCCTTTGCTGGAATTCACTTTCAACGCCCCAAGTGATTCAGATACAAACCTGCCCCTGGTTATTCAACATTTCTTGAGATTTCTTAGAATCTCGACTTGAATGCCCCCAGACGAGTGCGGACAGTGACATGTCATGCCCCCTTACTTATAAGGGATTCGTTCTTGGAAGCATCATCCTATTTGAAGTGATTTTGTTCACTGAGAGAGTTTTTGTTTGCTGGATATTCGTCGTGTGAATTTCTCCGTTGTCAAACAATTAGCCATATGCAAACAACGATATTTAAATAATGCAAAGTTTATGTTTGTCTTGAAGTTTTTAAAATGCATTTTTAACAGATAAGAGAATTTTGTAAGAATGTGAATTCTACTCAGAATTTAGAGTAAAGCCTTGCAGGAGTTAGGATACCTTTTGTAACAGTATGATTTTGAACTAACCCATGCTTCAATTAGGGCTTTTAAAGGGTTGTAATCATGGCCTGGTTCTCCGTTTAAGAAACAAAGGATAAGACTCAAAGTGTATTTGTACCCACCCGTTCTTCATGATGTTCTCCAGTCCTAAACTCAATTAATTGTGCGTTTGAACCCCAATTGAGTCTGGAATGACGTTTTGGTGATGGTTCAGACAAGTTAGGTTTGTCGGAAGGCAGACATTTTTGCAACATTTTTCATGTTATCGAGGACTTGTAGCATCCTTTTTTGATTTATTATCCCTGATTTTTGCCTGACTGTTTTTGTTTTGAGATTACCGTCAGCGGGATGCCCCGATTTTTTTAAGTCTCCTTCGTAGGTTTTGACTCAGTGGGCTTTTATTTTGAGAGATAATGACTGCCTATTTTATAGGGAACAATCGCCGTCTTTTGATTCTAGAGGAATGTTTTTTATGTCATTCTTTGTGTATGAAGTGAAATCTTGCGACTGAACGCGCATTTGAATTAACTGAGAGACTACCCTGCCCCAGGTTTTGATTAAAGGTTTCAATTTGTGTGAAAAATAAAACTCCTACTTCTTTGGCTCAGAGGGGTTCACTATGGATTATCCTCCTTATAACTCCAGTTTTTAGGAATTGAAAGAACGCCTATACATCATTAGCAAGGTATGTCCAAAACATACTGTATGAGATTATGGTATTGTTTTCGTCATCCTCCCTCTAAAGGCTCGTGTGATACAGTGGAAGATCTGACTTGAGGGTTTTGCGTTTTATCGCAAATATTGCGGTTAGCAAGAGTCGCCACCGACTTTTCTTTTATCCAAAAAGGAAAGGTGAAAAAGCACAAGAAAGACCTTTGAGGTTGTTTCTTGGGTTCGAGGGGTAGATTATAAAAAAGGAAGGTATTAGCACCCTTTTTATCCATGGTTTTCCATGGGCTCTTAGTTACTTGCTAGATCACTTGCTTTTGTTTGAAATTGTGCTTAGTGTGGTTTTTTGAAAGTATTTTGTAAGAGTCCTTTGTTTAGGCAATCTTTGTAATGATTCTCGTTTGTAAGAATGTATACAAAGATGTTGATATTTTGAAAATGTTTTCAAGTTTTTGTAAGATGTTTTGAAAGTGTAGGTGTTTGTTTTGAAAATAGCAAGGATGTTTGTTTTGAAATGGAGCAAGTAATTAGGAGCAATCTACCTACTCAAAAGTCTTTCTTGTTCATTTTCTTTTCCTTTGACATTGTTGTCTTACCATTGATTCGGTAAGCAACCCTATCTTTGGATGTTAACGAGACGGGCGTGGGTCATAGTATAACCATGATTAGCAATATTTCAAGGTATCTTAACATTCTTTTTGAGGGACTAAGATCATTTGTAAGGCAACTTAGATAGCGTCATCGAGGGACTATGATATTATATTTGCTTATTTTTGCTAAGATACCTCACATGCGTAATATAGCCATTTTGTATAAGGCAACCAAGTGGATTTCACCCTAGGGGTGCTTGTGTGCAAATGTATTGTTTTCATGCTTGATTTTGTCTTGAATTAGGTTTTTCTATTTGATTGATTTTATTCTTTCCATACAAACCCTAATTACTAGCATTTGTATATAAAGCGATAAATTGCGGAATTTAAAGTTACTACGCTATTACAACATTTGTGGGGGGGGGGGGGGGTATACAATTTGTGAATGGGGATTGCAATAATATAAACCTAATTAATCTATTACAACCAAATTGAATTTGTACAAGAATTGGAATAAATAATATATAAGATGAATTAAATATGCAAGAATTGTAAATGCAAAGAAAAAGATTTTTTTATTTGGTTTCTTAAGGAAAAGGGTTTTGATTTTAACCTAATTAAATAAAGAAAATAATTAGTCAGGTTTAAATTCATTAAGAAAAATATTCTTGAATAAAACCCTAATTCAACTTAATTGATTAAAAGAAATGAAGTTTATAAGAAAAGTTTGTGAGAAAATGCAAAAGGCAGCGCGCTGAGGCTCGAACCCATGACCTCTACCAATAACGCACGCTGCCTTACCACTGGGGTGGCTGTACATCCGTTAACATAAGTGAAATAATAAATACATAACATAAGTCAAGTCCTGAAAATGACTTCATCTTCAACCTCCAGCCATGGTTCCTGTAACTTGCTCATTTCTCAATGAAAATGGAAAATGTAAACATGAAAGTTGCTCCATTTTTTCATACGAATCCAAACATATAAATATCATGAACTATAAATCAAAGATGAATGTGAATTTTTGAAAGTACCAAATTCTGACCTAAATATTTCAGAAAGTTCAAACTCAAAATTCTCCTAGCTCAAACAAAATAAATGAAATCTATGGACATGTACAGCTTCAGGGCAATGATGTCTACATTTTATCTTCACAAATGTAAATCTAACAATGCCTAAATATGAAGATAGAAGTTCAAGAAAAATACCTCAAAACTGGATATCGTGAAATGGATTTGAGCTTGTTTCAGGCAATGCTGATGATCAGGTTAGCTTCCTTGGTCCTCTAGGAAGCTAATGCAATGGCTAGCTGGAGCTGAGAGTGGTTGAAATAGTCTGGAGAAGTCCAACTGTGATGCTCTGTTTTTGGTTATGGAAGACAGGGTAAATGGTGTTACAGAAGTGAAAAAAGTACATGAATAAGTTACCATTGATGCAAGGAAGCTTTAGAAACTAAAAGGCCAAGAAACGCACGAGGGAAATGTGAGTTTGAGGTTCAAGTTCAGAAACTGTGCAACAATGGAGTTTTTGGGCAATTTCTGATTTGAGAGAGTTTTGGTGTATTTCAGGGTGCTCAAGCCCATCCTCCAGCTCACAAATAGTGCCTCTATTTATAAGCAACAAGTTTGGAGACTTGTAGTTGATCAGAATTCAAAATCACAATTTTATGCATAACATGTGATTTTTGAGAATTTCAAGTTTCCATGCCTTGTGTACTTGCTAAGATGGAGTGTTTATGCTTTAAACAAGTTTGTTTCTGACTTTGTGGATGGAGTGTGATCATAGGGAACAAGTTAGAGGCTCAAGAATGACTTTATGCAAAAAGCTTGCTTTACAAGAATGGAAGTGTTCACTTTGTGCCATTAATGGAAATGCAACTTGGATAATAGCTCATTTGCTTTGATCAAAGCCTTAACAGATGTGTAAGCATTTAATTAAGGAGTGACAAACAAGTTTGAGGCTTGCAAAGCAAATATTGTGCAGCCTAGCATGGATTTGGTTCATGTGTTCATCAAAAATGACTTGTAATTCAAGTGATAAAACCCTAATTTCATGTCTTCGATTCTCCTTGCTCAAGAATGATCTCAAGGAGTTCTTAGACATTTTGGAAATCTTGTAACATACTCTAAAACCTATATTTGAATTGCTTTTGAAGATTCCCATTGGAACTATGTGAAAAAGTGCCATGAAGTTAAGTCAAAATCCTGTCCAAATTAGGGCAAAATTTCATTAAGTGTTTTGTTTCATGACCCTATGTTCATAAAATTATAACTTGAGATCTAAGCACTTTTGGAAGAGGTTGTGTGAAGAAAAGTTGTAGATTTAATGGAGATATAAAACTTTCATGTTGGAAGTTTCTCATGAATCATCTTACATCATGGTGGAAATTTGGCTCAAAGTTATGGAAAAATATGAAATTTTCCAACACTTAGAAAAATTTCTAAGTTTAGAAATTTTGACTTTTCAAAATGAAATCTTGACTTTTTGATTTCTTGATGAATAAGTTTCATATTTTGACATGTTTTGATGAATTATGATCTTTGGCACTTGAATTTGACCAAAAGTCAAAGTTTGACTTTTCAGTATACAGTTGATTTTTGATCAGTTGACTGCAAAATTCATCTGTCAATCCAATGGACTTGCAATGTTTTGAATCATGTCATTAGGTCAAAATGATGCAATTTTACTCTTGAGGTCATGCCTTAAACCAATTTATCATTTGCTAGGTCCAAAATCAGAAATTGCCCTTTCTCAGTCAAAACCCTAATTTTGACCATTTTGCCCTTTTGATGTTTTGATCAAATTTCTTGAGGAATGGTGGTCCAAACTTGATAAAATGATACATACGAGTCTAATATGTTGATGTGTATAAAAAATTATGAAGTGTGACCGTAAATTGGCCATGGTTGACTTTTTTTCCAAATACAGTTGATTTTTAGGTTAACCGTTCAATTGATTGAGCAAAAGTGTGATCCAAGGCTTGAAACTTGACTTGAGTAATCTTGGGGGTCCATAATGATCCATGAAAGCCATATTAAGCATTGATAGTTCAAAAATCCTTGTGCAAACTCAAACCCTAATTTTGGTCATAAGTGCTTAAGGAGATGTCTTGAGCTGATCAAACCCTAGTGCAGTCTTGAGCCCAAGGAGATCTTGTGAGAAAATTCTTGATAAGTGAGAGGGAAAACAACAACAAGGTCACCACTAAAGAATTGTATTCTCTTCACTGTACCTTTTCACAAAACCTCCGTCTTAATCCCGTTACTTTAATGATGGCCCATATTCAAAACCTCGTTACAAGAGACGGGACCACACCTTTTTGTATCGGAGGCATCGTCACCACCATCACAATTCACCTGAACTGGTGGGGGGGGGGGGGGGGGGGGAGGATTCAACGCCTACCTCTGCTGCCAGCAGTTTATATGGATATTGATAACTGTAGAGCTGGCCGCCTGATCAAAGTGCGAGAAGCTGGAGGGTACTATCTAATGGTTAAGAATGCAAAAGTTCGTAGCGTGATCATGCCAAATCACAATCGTACTTACTTGGGTAATCCAGATAACTGGCTTTACAACCTGAACGCCCCGGAACCCGGAGAAAATATGCAAGGAAATCAAGGTGAGGCCAACAACGCTGCCGCTGACGAAATCGAAGAAGAATTAGAGCAGCGAGAGCCCCAACCACAACAAGCCAACAATCCCGCCACCATCGACGCAATCTATGCCGCAATAATGTAGCAAAACCAGTTGTCCACTCAGCGCTACCAGAGCCTCGAGACGCGCCAAATCGAGATGATGACTCTCATGCAACAAATGCTGAGAGACCAAAACGACTACACTCGCAGGCATGATCAAAGTATGATGGAATTCACCACAGGAATGACAGAAGGTATGCGAGCCTTAACACTTCGTGTTGACGACTTGCATAACATCATATCTCAGAGAGATGGAGGCGAATCTTCCAGACACGATGAACAAGCACGTCGAAGAGCGAGGACACGTGGCCGACTCTGAAGACAAGAGGAGAAAGAATGATTGTCCAATTTCCTTTTCCCCTTTCCATATTTTGTCAATACATTGAGGACAATGTATTATTCAAGTATGGGGGAGGAAGTATTTCCCTTTCCTAGTAATTTTTATTTTTCTTTGTAATTTCCCTTCCGTTATCTTTAATTCAATAAAAAAATGTTATCAAGTTATCTATTGAAGCAATTTGTGTTGTTCTTTTAGACTCCCCTTTATTTTTTTTATCTTTTTTTTTGAGCCCATAAAATTTTTTTTTCTCACTCGACAAGTAAATAGACTGCAAAATGTTTAATCATCAGGAATTGGGGCGAGATTAAGCGAAATTTCTACCGTTTAGACACTCTACAACCCCAGAGTATGATAGATCAGTTCAAGTACCCGTTGTTTCCAACACCCTGAGTTTAGTCTTTATAGTAATCTTGAGTAGTTTATATTAGCAATCAACACCGTCTTAAACACAAATTATGCAGGAAGTCGATGAATATAAGTGGATGATAGAATATTTCAGCAAAATGTTGCAAGGAAACACACTGATTAAATTGGACGATCCTCACCCGATCGCCTAATCCAAAGGATGTAAACCTTACAAAGTAACATGAAAATTCATTTGATGGATGGTTCAGGAGCATCTGGTACTGAACTCGGTAGGGAAGATTATGGTCTGATCCCCCGCATCCAACATTTGAGTTAAAGGCTGCCACATTAATGTGCCAGAAACCTCTAAAAGTTTAAAAGGATCATAACCACTAACCGACTGTTCTCCTATGTGCGTGTGAAGATAAAGGGCTTAATGTGATTGCGCTAGAATGAAAAGGGCAAAACAAGACAAATACTCGAGGTAGGCTATGATAGGACCTGTAACTAGTTTACGTAAAATGGGATTGTCTAGCGTCGCCGATGTAGTTATGGAGCACGAATCAAACCACCGATTTTCTGACAAAAACACAACGCAGCTATATATTAGTCGATCCGAGTCATAACCATGTTTAGAAAAACATCGTACTTAGCATTTGCTTGAGGAAAAGCAAAGTTTAAGTATGAGGGAGTTTGATGACACACAAATATGTGATATTTCTGGCTTGATATACACCAAATATATCTCATACTTTAGTTTGAATTAAATTATTTTATAAGTATTATGCATGTATTTTTCTATTTTTGTAGATATGCACTGAGCCGAACACTTTTGAAGAAATGAAGAAAAAAGGGTGCAAAAAGTAGTAAAAGAGCCTAAGGAGAAGAAACCAGCCCAAAAGCCCATTACACATGTGAGCACGTGGCCCACAAGCAACCAAGCCCTGACGACCGTCAAGGGGACGTGACGAACGTCACACTCCATGAAGACCAAGTGACGATAGTCACTTGCGTGTGACGAACGTCACAGCCTATCACCCCACTTTCTCCTCATCCAACGGACAGAAACACGTTCAAGGGTTAATCCAACGAGTTCCTACATTCTCTCACCTACGCAGTCAAGAGAGCGACGAACGTGACAATTAAATGGCCTATTATTTCTCAAGGAAGAAAAGTGAATTGTTCCTACATTTTCGAGAGCAACGAATCAAGCAAGCACTATAAATAGAGCCTGGGACCACAGTAGAAAGGGTTCTTCTTTTTGGAGAGAAAGTTTAGAGATTTTATTAAGCAGATATTATTTTCAGCAGAATATTATTTTCAGCATTATTTCTTTTCAGCATTATTTTCTTTTCCCAGTTATTTCTTTCCAGCATTATTCTTTCAGCATTATTTTCTTCTGTACGGTTAAATTTATTCTCCGATCAAAGCAAAGCCTACAATTTGTGCAGGAGTGCTTCTGTCTTCAGAGTTATTACCAGGTTTATGTTTACAAATTCTTATTGCTTATTAATTAATATAATTATGTTTATTTGTGTTTGTCCTTTAAATTATTCTGCGATTTGGTTTAATATTATGTCAAGCTAGAAATCTTATACCGATATGTAAAGTCAATCAACCGAGGGAACGAGTAACTTAGTCAGGACTATTTTTACTACGAAACTTTCTTTTCTGGCCTAAGTTACTATTTTTCAAATCATTAAATTGTTTTGTTACGGAAGTAAAAAACAGATAGAGGTTAGGGTCAACAAAGCGGAAGTTTGAGATCTTTTAACTGGACAGTAGTAATTAGGCATTGGCTTAAAATACAGCGGAAGCACTTTAAATTTAATTAAGATTTTGTTTAGTTTCCAAAAAGTGTTTTTAACTCCTGCGGGATGGCGGAAGCGTACGTTAGGACTTAACTGCATAGCCTAGATCAACAAAACGACAGTGTGAGACGAGGGTTTTTAAACTAGATAGGTTTTACTGAAAACTGTTTTGAAAATATAAAGACGCCCGACAGGTCGCTAGTTCCCGAGGTACGACTGTTGCATGCTGGTAATTAAGCTCATTGATTATTTAAATACAACTTAATTTAGTAATTAGTTTCCCCTACAACCCAAATCAAATATTCATTAGCTTTAGATTTACATAGTAACAATAGAAAACGGTAGATCGATTCATCAGTCTCTGTGGTTTGATATCTTTTAAAACTACTCGACAAGACTGTGCACTTGCAGTCCGAATCATTGGATACATAAGTACAAATCCCACGATCAAGTTTTTGGCGCCGTTGTCGGGGACTGATTTAAGTCGATATCGCTACTCTTTTGTTACGCAGTAGAGACTAGAGCAAAAACTTTTCTTTTTCTTTTCTATTTCTTTTCTTATTTGTATGCCAAACACTCGTTCGCAAGGCGATCCATTATACATACAAATCAACGATATCGAGCGGTATCTCAGACTTAGACGCCGCATTCAAGAGTATCATCTCAAATTTTTGTCCTAATTACTATGTATCACCCAACTTTTTTCTACAACTCCCACTCCGAGTATTTCGAGGAATCACAAGAATCCCATAAATCCGACCTCGAAATACTGTTGGAGAATTTCAATACATCACAAACTCATTCTCACCTGAATTACCTTTCCAACTACCAATCTTGAAATTTTGAGGAATCGCAACAATATTATAATTCCAACCAAACTTATCCTCGACCAAATTTCCCTTACAATCACTACACCCAATATTTCGAGGGGACACAAGAATCCTATAAATCCGACCTCGAAATATTAATGGAAAATGAAATATCTATGATGACAGAGCGCTCTGTGGAAACACAAAATGTGACTCTAACTCACTTTGAAGAATTAGAAGAATCACATGATTTCAACTTCGAAACATCAATGGAGGATTCTGATGCGACACTAATTCACTCTAGGTTAGAATCTATGATGGATCACTTCGTAGAGACACAAATTGTCCAGAACAAAGAGTTTAGAAAACAACGTCTTCAAAATAGTTAAAACCTTAGGCAACTGACCATTGTGGTTGAGTCGCTCGTGACTCATAACATAGCCTTAGAGACTCAAATCTCCCAGCTTGAAAAAAACCCTCTAGGACCATTCCCTGAGGAGAAATTGGATGTTGTAACAACCAGTAGTGAAAAACAAATTGAAATTCCTAAGGAGGGTGACAATGAGGTTGAGGAGAGTGATGATGTGGTTGAGGAGAGTTCAGACGAGAAAAGGGTAAAGATTGAGAAAAATCCTCCAACACCATCTAAAAGGGAGGTTGTAGAAGAGGTAGAGAAGGAAGCACCTATTGTTGTTCCTCATCCATATACCCCACTGATTCCTTTCCTGCAAATTTTTATGGAAGCTCAGGTAGACTCTCAATCTAAAACATATGTAGAGGTATGGGAAATCACCCACACCAATGCACCCTTGTTTGAAGTCTTGCATAAAAAGAGAAAATTAGAGGACCATGAAACTAGGGATATAATTATTGTTAAGAGGGTAAGGTTAACCTTTAGGGTGGCAGATGAAATCACTAAGCCCAAACTTGAAAAGTTGATACTTAGGATAGATCCAGAACCACCACCACAAGTTCAGAAGATTGAACCACCCCACAGAAGAAAGAAAAGAAAAGGTGAGGGATATGTGAGATGGCTTGATAAGTGGCCATGGAAAATGAAAACCACTAAAAGTTCAACCGAGGAGTCATCCTCGAGAGAACCACCATGAGTGCTTGCACTCCTGAGCCGTCAAGCTAACGACATTAAACAAGCGCTGTGTGGGAGGCAACCCACAAGTTTTTCATTTAATTTTTATCTTTAATTAAATTATTTCTCATTTATTTCTTATTTTCTATTTCAATTATCATTCCTCCGATTCTACTATGTGCCACTAACTATTCACATAGATATATATCCCTTGTAACACTACTCAAACTATATGAATTAGTTAATTAATAAACTTTTGCTCAGACACTCGCTAACCAACACCCTGCCGACCCTGACGGACGTCAAGAAGCATGTGACGAGCGTCAGAAGCCTGTCTCCCATGATTCTCTTCCCGTGACCGTTGAATCATTGAAACTTGAACTTGCTTTAAAACCCCCACTACCCCATTACTCATATTCACCCTTAACTTCCATAACCTCTCATATTCATAATTATCCCATAAACCTCATTCAATTTCCTACTCAATAAAATCCATCTATTTAAACCCTTCTCCCATCCCTTAGTTTTCATCACTACCACCCACCTTCCATCTCTTCATCACAAATACATTTTCCTTCTCTATCAAGTTCAAAATCATGGCCGCCCAAAGGAATCCACCAAACCAACCCGAACCCGACATGCGACATCTCGTACTCCGACAAGGAGAAGTAGGTGAACTTCAAAAGGAAAGGTACATAAAATTCCATCGTCGAGGGATAACATCCACGAGGTTCGTCGACAACAACTGCTTGCAAGAATCGGGGTTGCAACCTCATATGGAAGGCTTGCTGAATAAAGCTGGCCTAAGCTTTATTAGCACGATGAACACACCAACTTACGAAGCTCTCACGTTGGAATTCTTGAGTTCCTACGCATATCACACTCGAGAAGATGCAGACGCACACCTAACGGGAGCCGCTCATTTTCGGATGTTCAACCGAGAGTACCAACTCAACCATGAAATGTTGAGCGACATATTTCATTTTCCCCGTGGGAATAATGTGCAATATCGCATTCCCCCGGAATTGGATTGGAATGGAAGTGCATACACACTATGGGAGAGAATAAACGGTGAACCAAATGTTAATCCTGAAGCACGTTACGCCTCTCACGTCCACAACCCGAACATTCGCTTCTTACACCGTGTTATGGCAAACACAGTATTTGGAATGGCAAACAACAACAAGGTCAACACTAAAGAATTGTATGCTCTTCACTGTACCTTTTCACAAAACCTCCGTCTTAATCCCGTTACTTTAATGATGGCCCACATTCAAAACCTCGTTACAAGAGACGGGACCACACCTTTTTGTATCGGAGGCATCGTCACCACCATCACAGTTCACCTGAACTGGGGGGGGGGGGGGGGGGAAGGATTCAACGCCTACCTCTGCTGCCAGCAGTTTATATGGATATTGATAACTGTAGAGCTGACTGCCTGATCAAAGTGCGAGAAGCTGGAGGGTATTATCTAATGGTTAAGAATGCAAAAGTTCATAGTGTGATCATGCCAAATCACAATCGTACTTACTTGGGTAATCCGGATAACTGGCTTTACAACCTGAACGTTCCAGAACCCGGAGAAAATATGCAAGGAAATCAAGGTGAGGCCAACAACGCTGCCGTTGACGAAATCGAAGAAGAATTAGAGCAGCGAGAGCCCCAACCACAACAAGCCAACAATCCCGCCACCATCGACGCAATCTATGCCGCAATAATGCAGCAAAACCAGCTGTCCACTCAGCGCCACCAGAGCCTCGAGACGCGCCAAATCGAGATGATGACACTCATGCAACAAATGCAAAGAGACCAAAACGACTACACTCGCAGGCATGATCAAAGTATGTTGGAATTCACCACAGGAATGACGGAAGATATGCGAGCCTTAACACTTCGTGTTGACGACTTGCATAACATCATATCTCAGAGAGATGGAGGCGAATCTTCCAGACACGGTGAGCAAGCACGTCGAAGAGCGAGGACACGTGGCCGATTCTGAAGACAAGAGGAGGAAGAATGATTGTCCAATTTCCATTTCCCCTTTCCATATTTTGTCAATACATTGAGGACAATGTATGATTCAAGTATGGGGGAGGAAGTATTTCCCTTTCCTAGTAATTTTTATTTTTCTTTGTAATTTCCCTTCCGTTATCTTTAATTCAATAAAAAAATGTTATCAAGTTATCTATTGAAGCAATTTGTGTTGTTCTTTTAGACTCCCCTTTTTTTTTTTTTCTTTTTTTTGAGCCCATAAAATTTTTTTTCTCACTCGACAAGTAAATAGACTGCAAAATCTTTAATCATCAGGAATTGGGGCGAGATTAAGCGAAATCTCTACCGTTTAGACACTCTACAACCCCAGAGTATGATAGACCAGCTCAAGTACCCATTGTTTCCAACACCCTGAGTTTAGTCTTTATAGTAACCTTGAGTAGTTTATATTAGCAGTCAGCACCGTCTTAAACACAAACTACGCAGGAAGTCGATGAATATAAGTGGATGATAGAATATTTCTGCAAAATGTTGCAAGGAAACACAGTGATTAAATTGGACGATCCTCACCCGATCGCCTAATCCAAAGGATGTAAACCTTACAAAGTAACATGAAAATTCATTTGATGGATGGTTCAGGAGCATCTGGTACTGAACTCGGTAGGGCAGATTATGGTCTGATCCCCCGCATCCAACATTTGAATTAAAGGTTGCCGCATTAATGTGCCAGAAACCTCTAAAAGTTTAAAAGGATCATAACCACTAACCAACTGTTCTGCTATGTGCGTGTGAAGATAAAGGGCTTAATGTGATTGCGCTATAATGAAAAGGGCAAAACAAGACAAATACTCGAGGTAGGCTATGATAGGACCTGTAACTAGTTTACGTAAAATGGGATTGTCTAGCGTCGCCGACGTAGTTATGGAGCACGAATCAAACCACCGATTTTCTGACAAAAACACAACGCAGCTATATATTAGTCGATCCGAGTTATAACCATGTTAAGAAAAACATCGTACTTAGCATTTGCTTGAGGACAAGCAAAGTTTAAGTATGGGGGAGTTTGATGACACACAAATATGTGATATTTCTGGCTTGATATACACCAAATATTTCTCATACTTTAGTTTGAATTAAATTATTTTATAAGTATTATGCATGTATTTTTCTATTTTTGCAGATATGCACTGAGCCGAACACTTTTGAAGAAATGAAGAAAAAAGGGTGCAAAAAGTAGTAAAAGAGCCTAAGGAGAAGAAACCAGCCCAAAAGCCCATTACACATGTGAGCACGTGGCCCACAAGCAACCAAGCCCTGACGACCGTCAAGGGGACGTGACGAACGCCACGCTCCATGAAGACCAAGTGACGATAGTCACTTGCGTCTGACGAACGTCACAGCCTATCACCCCACTTTCTCCTCATCCAACGGACAGAAACACGTTCAAGGGTTAATCCAACGAGTTCCTACATTCTCTTACCCACGCATTCAAGAGAGCAACGAACGTGACAATTAAATGGCCTATTATTTCTCAAGGAAGAAAAGTGAACTGTTCCTACATTTTCGAGAGCAACGAATCAAGCAAGCACTATAAATAGAGCCTGAGACCACAGTAGAAAGGGTTCTTCTTTTTGGCGAGAAAGTTTAGAGATTTTATTAAGCAGATATTATTTTCAGCAGAATATTATTTTCAGCATTATTTCTTTTCAGCATTATTTTCTTTTCCCAGTTATTTCTTTCCAGCATTATTCTTTCAGCATTATTTTCTTCTGTACGGTTAAACATATTCTCCGATTGAAGCAAAGCCTACAATTTGTGCAGGAGTGCTGCTGTCTTCAGAGTTATTACCAGGTTTATGTTTACAAATTCTTATTGCTTATTAATTAATATAATTATGTTTATTTGTGTTTGTCCTTTAAATTATTCTGCGATTTGGTTTAATATTATGTCAAGCTAGAAATCTTATACCGGTATGTAAAGTCAATCAACCGAGGGAACGAGTAACTTAGTCGGGACTATTTTTACTACGAAACTTTCTTTTCTGGCCTAAGTTACTATTTTTCAAATCATTAAATTGTTTTGTTACGGAAGTAAAAAACAGATAGAGGTTAGGGTCAACAAAGCGGAAGTTTGAGATCTTTTAACTGGACAGTAGTAATTAGGCATTGGCTTAAAATACAGCGGAAGCACTTTAAAGTTAATTAAGATTTTGTTTAGTTTCCAAAAAGTGTTTTTAACTCCTGCGGGATGGCGGAAGTGTACGTTAGGACTTAACTGCATAGCCTAGATCAACAAAACGACAGTGTGAGACGAGGGTTTTTAAACTAGATAGGTTTTACTGAAAATTGTTTTGAAAATTTAAAGACGCCCGACAGGTCGCTAGTTCCCGAGGTACGACTGTTGCATGCTGGTAATTAAGCTCATTGATTATTTAAATACAACTTAATTTATTAATTAGTTTCCCCTACAACCCAAATCAAATATTCATTAGCTTTAGATTTACATAGTAACAATAGAAAACGGTAGATCGATTCATCAGTCTTTGTGGTTCAATATCTTTTAAAACTACTCGACAAGACTGTGCACTTGCAGTCCGAATCATTGGATACATAAGTACAAATCCCACGATCAAGTTTTTGGCGCCGTTGCCGGGGACTGATTTAAGTCGATATCGCTACTCTTTTGTTACGCAGTAGAGACTAGAGCAAAAACTTTTCTTTTTCTTTTCTATTTCTTTTCTTATTTGTATGCCAAACACTCGTTCGCAAGGTGATCCGTTATACATACAAATCAACAATATCGAGCGGTATCTCAGACTTAGACGCCGCATTCAAGAGTATCATCTCAAATTTTTGTCCCAATTACTATGTATCACCCAACTTTTTTCTACAACTCCCACTCCGAGTATTTCGAGGAATCACAAGAATCCCATAAATCCGACCTCGAAATACTGTTGGAGAATTTCAATACGTCACAAACTCATTCTCACCCGAATTACCTTTCCAACTACCAATCCCGAAATTTTGAGGAATCGCAACAATATTATAATTCCAACCAAACTTATCCTCGACCAAATTTCCCTTACAATCACTACACCCAATATTTCGAGGGGACACAAGAATCCTATAAATCTGACCTCGAAATATTAATGGAAAATGAAATATCTATGATGACTGAGCGCTCTGTGGAAACACAAAATGTGACTCTAACTCACTTTGAAGAATCAGAAGAATCGCATGATTTCAACTTCGAAACATCAATGGAGGATTCTGATGCGACACTAATTCACTCTAGGTTAGAATATATGATGGAGCACTTCGTAGAGACACAAATTGTCCAGAACAAAGAGTTTAGAAAACAAAGTCTTCAAAATAGTGAAAACCTTAGGCAACTGACCACTGTGGTTGAGTCGCTTGTGACTCACAACATAGCCTTAGAGACTCAAATCTCCCAGCATGAACAAAAACCTCTAGGACCATTCCCTGAGGAGAAATTGGATGTTGTAACAACCAGTAGTGAAAAAAAAATTGAAAATCCTAAGGAGGGTGACAATGAGGTTGAGGAGAGTGATGATGTGGTTGAGGAGAGTTCATACGAGAAAAGAGTAAACATTGAGAAAAATCCTCCAACACCATCTAAAAGGGACGTTGTAGAAGAGGTAGAGAAGGAAGCACCTATTGTTGTTCCTCATCCATATACCCCACTGATTCCTTTCCTGCAAATTTTTATGGAAGCTCAGGTAGACTCTCAATCTAAAACATATGTAGAGGTATGGGAAAATACCCACACCAATGCACCCTTGTTTGAAGTCTTGCATAAAAAGAGAAAATTAGAGGACCATGAAACTTGGGATATAATTACTGTTAAGAGGGTAAGGTTAACCTTTAGGGTGGCAAATGAAATCACTAAGCCCAAACTTGAAAAGTTGATACTTAGGATAGATCCAGAGAGGGGATTTGGACCTTGATAGGCAAGACAACTTCCATGTCGTAAACCAGAGAATAGGGTGTTGCCCCGGTTGACATGTGAGCCGTGGTACGATACCTGTGGAGAGTGAATGGTAACATCTCATGCCAGTCTTTGTATGTGACTGTCATTTTCTATATGATCTTTTTAATGTTTTTATTTGCAGCTTCGACAACACCATTCATCTTCGGCCGGTAAGGGGAAGAATTGTGATGCTGGATCTTGAATTGCTCGCACAAGGCGGTGATTATAGTGTTGTTGAGATTTGTACCATTGTCAGTGATGATCCTCCTCGGGATACCGTACCGGAAAATGAGATTTTGCTTGATGAAACGAGAAACGACATTCTTGGTAACGGAAGCGAAGAAAGCTACCTCCACCCATTTTGTAAAATAGTCAATGGCCACTAGGAAGAAGTGGTGTCTATTGGAGGATGTCGGCTTGATTTCCCCAATCATATCAATTCCCCACATAGCAAAAGGCCAAGGAGCCGTCAAGACATTCAGAGGAACCATAGGTAAGTTCACCTTGTCAGCTTAAATCTGACACTTATGGCAGGTTCGAGAGTGTTGATAGCAATCTGCTTCCATGGTAGACCAGTAATAGTCTGCCCGTAGGATTTTCTTTTCCATCTTATGCCCACTAGAATGGGTTCCAAAAGTGCCTTCATGAAATTCAGCCATGATCCTTTCAGCTTCAACTTTATCTACGCACCGAAGTAACACAGAGTCATGATTGCATTTATACAGGATGTTGTTACTAAGGAAAAATTTAGCAGAGAATCTCCTTAAGAACTTCTTATCATTGTTTGAAGCTCCTTCTGGGTATTCTTGAGCCTCGAGATACTTCTTGACTTCGTGAAACCAAGGCTGGTCCACTACTTCTTCAGTATTAATCTCGTGATAGTGCATTGGTTCCTCCATTCGTTCGATGGTGATTTGGGGAGCCTCGTTATCCAAATTAAGTTTAAACTTAGATGACATTGTGGCTAGAGCGTCTGCTAGCTGATTTTCTTCTCGCGGGAAATGCTCGAAGGTAATCTTCTCAAAATGTGGTAGCAATGTCAAAACATGTTCTTTGTAAGGGATTAGTTTTGGGTGTTTGGTGTCCCATTCCCCTTTGATGGCTGATAACCAAAGCTGAGTCTCCGAATACATCCAAGGATTTGATCCCCAAGTCTATGGCAGCTTTGAGACCGAAGATGCACGCTTCGTATTCCGCCATGTTGTTTGTACAATTGAAGCAAAGTCTGGAAGTAAAGGGAGTATAACACCTTTACGGAGATATGAGTACAGCACCAATACCATTTTCGAGTGCATTAGATGCTCTATCAAAGAACAGGGTCCATCGGGATCCTTGTTCAGGTCCGTCATATGGCCTGAATTTTTCACAGTTGTCTACTGTCATGATGTCTTCATCCAGGAATTCGAACTTCATGGACTGGTAGTCTTCCACAGCTTGGTGAGCGAGGTGATCAGCTAGTACACTGCCCTTCATAGCTTTCTGGGTAGTATATTGTATGTCATATTCTGTCAGAATCATCTGCCATCTCGATATTCTCCCAGAAAGAGGAGGCTTCTCGAAGATGTATTTTATCGGATCCATTTTAGATATTAGCAAGGTAGTATGAATCAGCATATACTATCTTAGCCGGCAAGCAGCCCATGCCAGAGCGCAACAATTTTTCTCGAGCAATGAATATATGGTTTCACAGTCGGTAAACTTTTGGCTTAGGTAATAAATAGCATGCTCTTTTCGGCCAGACTCGTCATGCTGCCCCAATACACACCCCATTGAGTTTTCTAAAACAGTCAGATACATGATCAATGGTCTTCCCTCGACTGGTGGCATCAACACAGGAGGCTCTTGTAAGTATTATTTGATTTTGTCAAAAGCAATTTGGCACTCGTCATTCCACTTGACTACCTGATCTTTCTTCAACAATTTGAAGATTGGTTCACAAGTAGCTGTCAGGTGAGAGATGAATCTGGCAATATAGTTCAAACGTCCCAAGAATCCTCTGACTTCCTTCTCAATACGAGGAACAAACATCTCTTGTATTGCTTTAACTTTGGCAGGATCGACCTTGATACCTTTGCTGTTGACGACAAAGCCTAGGAGTTTACCAGATCGTACCCCAAATGTGTATTTGTTTGGATTCAACCTCGGCTTGTACTTCTTCAGTCTCTCGAACAATTTTTGTAAGTGATTAAGATGCTCTTCCTCTGTTTGAGATCTGGCTATCATGTCGTCCATGTAGACCTCAATTTCGTGATGTATCATGTCGTGAAATAGAGCTACCATGGCACACTGATAGGTTTCCCCAGCGTTCTTTAGTCTGAATGGCATCACCTTATAGCAGAAATTGCCCCACTGCATGACAAATGTTTTTTTCTCCATGTCCTCAGGTGCCATTTTGATTTGGTTGTAACCTAAGAATCCGTACATGAAGGAAAACACTTTATGTTGTGTCGTATTGTCAACTAGGATATCAATGTGGGGGAGTGGAAAATCATCCTTATGGCTTGCCCTATTCAAATCTCTGTAATCCACACACATTCGCACCTTTTCGTCCTTTTTGGGCACTGGAACAACATTGGCAACCCATTGGGGATAAGAGGTGATAGCCAAGAATCCAATGTTGAATTGCTTAATGACCTCTGCTTTAATCTTTTCTGACATATCAGGCCTCATTCGACGAACCTTTTGCTTTAATGGCAGACAATCTTCTCTTGTAGGCAAATGATGTACCACAATGTCTGCATCAAGTCCCGACATGTCTTCATATAACCAGGCAAAGACTTCAACATAATCGTGTAACAGCTGAATCAGACGCTCCCTGATTCTGGGTTCCAGATTGGCACCTACTTTGACCTCTTTCTTGTCTTCTTTTGTACCTAGGTTGATTGTATCCACAGGTTCCTCGTGAAGCTAAATGGTTCTTTCTTCTTGTTGTAGCAGTCTGGCAAGTTCCCCTAGTACTTCACAATCTTCCTCACCTTCGTCTTCGGCTTGGTAGATTAGATTTTCAGAGTCACAAAAGGCCATAGCAGTATCATTACCCATGGGATCCCAAATGGATGTATACCTACATGGTGAGTATGGGTGTGTGTAAGGGTATAGCTATCTTTGAAAGAAAAATAAAAGTGTAAAAGAAAAACAATAAGCCCAAAAGTTTGTATGTGAAAACGTTCATGATTCATCGATGTCATATGAAAATGAGATAATAACCCTTACAAATGGACCATTGTGCCTCGGGTAAGACACAAGGTTTTAAGAGTGCCAATTATTTCAATATTATAGATCCAACAAAATGTAAAGACAAATTACTGTGGGATAAAAGTGATCAGGACAAAGTCTCTAGCCTCCCAATTGCTGAGCCCTCCATTGACAGTTGGGAAGATCCAATCCTCCAGGTTGCAACCATCTTCACCATCTTCTACCGTGTTGACTTCACGGTTGCTGATCTTCAAGGGTGGTCCTCCAGCACGAGCACGGCATACAACCTTTTGAGCACTTGAAGTGAAACCTAGGCCAAACTTGTCAGACTTATATGGGATATGTGGGAGTTGTCCCCAAATAGTGCACCCTCCTTCTTCTACCACTGCTTTGGCATCCTTCAGAGACGACATATGGAGTGGAGGCCTTGTAATCTTGGGAACCTGAGACACAGCTTTGGTCACTGCCACATCTTGGGGGACCTCTTCAAAGTGTTGAAATGGATTTTCAATGAATTCACCATCTAATTCCACATATCTGAAGGAATTGAGATGGCTGATCATGTATTCTTCCTCTCCATGAACGGTGATAATCTTCCCTTGAACTGGATATTTTAGAATTTGGTGCAACGTAGAAGTAACAGCGCCAGAATTGTGGATCCATGGTCGGCCTAGCAAGCAGGAGTATGAAGGGTGGATGTCCATTACATAAAAAGTTGAATTGAAAGTTTGGGTTCCAACCTTTATGGGGATATCCACTTCCTCATGTACCATCCTTTTTGAACCGTCGAAATCCCTTACTACTATATTGCTTGGCTTTAATGTCAGTCCTTCGCAGTCAAGTCTATCAAGAGCTTTTTTAGGTAATACATTCAGAGATGAGCCAGTGTCCACCAAAACATGAGCCAGAGTTGTGCCCCTATATTCCATTGAGACATGCAATGCCTCATTATGCTTCCTTCCCCTCAGCGTTAGATCAACATCCAAGAAACCTAGACCGTTATCTACAGTTAAGCTGGCTACGCAGTCTTGAAATTGATCGGCAGATGTTTCTTGGGGTACATGGGCTGTTTTCAGGAATTTTACCAAGGCTTTTGCATGTGCCTCAGAACATAGTAGTAATGCCAGCATGGAGATTTTAGAGGGAGTTTTTCCCAGTTGTTCAACTACCACGTAGTCGCTTCTCTTTATAATTTTTAGGATCTCCTTCATTTCTTTCTTGGAGATCTCCTTCGTTTGGACAAGCTCAACCATAACACCTTTTCCTCGAGTCTCGGTTAACTCGGCAGCAGGAGTGTCAGTAGGAATGCTAACAGGGGTTGTAATGGCTTTGTCAATAGGAGTACTTGCATAGATGATTATGGGTGTGAGAGTAACCTTTGGAGCAGCCACAGGGATGATTAAGGGTCCAGAAACTGCTTTTGGGGGAGCAATTTCTGGAGAAAAGATCCTACCACTTCGGGTAATTTTGCTAGTTCCTACAATATTACCGATGTCAGAGTTGACTTTCTCGGAGGTTGAATCTTCGGCAGCTGACCAATCCTTCTTGATACCATGGTAATAGACATCCCCTCCATAATTCCATGGTATGGTTTTGTCTGACGAGTATGGGACTGGTCCAGGCATTGTAATTATTAAAGGAGTTGCTTTCGGAACTGATGTAATTCTAACGAGTCTTTTGGTGGAGACCCTAGAAGAATTGGTGGAAATGGTAATGATAGAAACATCTTCAAAAGGAACAGGTGGAACAGAAGTCTTCTCGAATAAAATTTCTTTGTTATCTATTAGGCACTGAACGCCTGCTTTCAACAAAGGACATCTGGTTGGTGAGGACAAATAGAAATGACAACCTTCATCACATCTCGGGAACACACCGACATTCAACAAATTTATTTTAATAGTCAGAAGTGGGGTCATGAGTACACCAATTGAAGTAACAAACAATCCTTCTTCAATGGCATTGGTATTGTAGCCATGTTTGGGCATAGGGGCAGAAATGACATTTGGCTTTTCGGGCACATCGAACTCGATTTCTTTTGCTTCAATGAGGTATTGTATTTTGTTCTTTAGAGCCCAACAGTTATTAGTATCGTGACCAGAACTTTCAGAGTGATATGCGCAAGGGGCATTGGGATGATAATGAGGAGATGTTGAATTGGGGTTTTTCGGAGCTTTTTCAAGGTCACCAAGTTGGATCTTAGTAAATGCGGAAATACTTGAGACGGGGTCATGTTAATTCTGGTGAACTGCCTGACTGGCCTTTCCATCCTTGGTTGATTATTTCTTTGTTGATCAGACGTAGGCTTAGGAATCATAACAACCCCCACCATTGGTCGGCGTTCGGCCCTATCTTGGTTTCTTTGCGGATATACAGCAGCCACCTCTTTCTTCCCGATGAAAGGCATCCTTACAGCTGTAGAAGAAGATGTATCTTTCTGAATCTTTCCACTCTTTATATCGGCTTCTAGCCTTTCTCTGGTCAATATTAGTTCAGTAAAGCCTGCAAATGAACTTCTGATTAAATGATTGAAGAAGGGACCAGACAAGGTGCCCAAGAACATGTCTACCAATTCTCTCTCAGATAGAGGGGGTTGAACTCTTCCAGCCAAGTCTCTCCATTTTGTGCATAGTCTTTGAAACCTTCATTGGAAACCATGGCCATACTCTGGAGTTGAGTACGGGTAGGCGCAAGATCAACATTGTATTTGTATTGTTTGTAGAAGGCTGCAGCAAGATCTTCCCAATTGTGAACGTTGGTTTTTTCCAGTTGGTAAAACCAGTCAAGTTGAGTTCCGGACAAACTATCTTGGAAGAAGTGCACCCATAAGTCTTTATCAGCGGTATGGGGTTGGATTTTCCTCACATATGACCGGAGATGCATTTTAGGGCATGAAACTCCGTCATATTTGGTGAACACGGGTGCTTTGAATTTCAGAGGAATCACAAACCCCGACACTAAACCCAATTCCTCAAAGTCCAAGCCAGGCACCTTTTAGATTTCCATCGTACTCAGCCGGTCCTCGAGATGTTTATACTTGTCATCAGTTGGAGGGTATTGTTCTTCAGAGTAGTCCTCTTCTTCCTCTTCCTCCTCCGATTCTGACGGGACAACTGTTTCCTTTCCTTTCCCCTCCTGATTGTCTTTTTCACTGGATGTTGTTGCAAAGTCTAAGGCCCTTCTTTTCTGCCCATGAAATCTTCTTCCCATGTTTAAGACTCCGGTTACCTTCTTTGTTTTCTTTTTCCTCTCTTCAGCCAGCAAAGTCTTCAATTCTTATTGTCCCTTGGCTAGGGTCAAGAGCAACTGTTGAAACTATGTATTCTGATCTTGGAGGTCTTTCACTGTTTGCTCGAGATCCATCTTACTGAAATAAATAGTAGAGAGATGAGGAGACTTGGTGCAAAAAACCTGCTTATGTTAAGATGAATGGTATATGCATATGCAATGTTTTCAAGGATTTCAAAGATTCAAATTTTTTTTAGACAAAAAGGAAACACACGTTATATTAATAAGTTAAAGCTTGAGTACATCAATGCCCCTTGGGCAAAATAATACAAAAACTCTACGATAGAAAGGTAGTACACATCCTCTTTGGTGAAATGTAGGCATTGAGAGTCTGCTCCTCATGAAGTAGCCTAGTGAGTTCTAAAACATTCTTCTCGCTTGCGTAGAATTGGGCTTAGAAAGTATCTCGCTCCCCCTTGAGTTGTATCCAATCTCTTTGTAGGTCTTCAAGAGAGGTGGGCATGTCAGGGTGTAGGATAGTGTATGGAACATCTCCTTCCATGACAGGCTCACTGATTACCGGGAGAATGGATGGGTAAAGCATCATAAAACTCTGAGGGTGAGTTCGTACCCATTTGAGGTAAGGATAAAGAGGTATAGAATTTTTATGCCCCAAAGTCTTGCTATCCACCTTGTTTAACATCCTCCAAGCTCGGATAAATCTCTGGCGAAGACCTTGATCGTTGTTGTCGTAGTCAAATACCAAACCTTGAATCAACATCTCGTGCGGGCCATCCCTTCGGGCGTAACCAAACTGTCTTAAGGCTAAACAAGGGTTGTAGGTGATTCCTCCCCTAATGCCAAGTAAAGGGACATTAGGAAATTCTCCATAATGTTCGACAATGATAACATTCTCTTTGGATCGGGAGCACCAATGAATGTCTGAATGTTTGAGCGTCATCAACCTTTGTGACCACCTTGAACCTTGCTCATTTTTTAATACAGATTGGGGAAGATGCAAAATAAACCATCTTTCCAATATAGGAGTGCAACACATGAGGACACCTCTTTTCCTTATTGTGCGAGTGTGAAAATACTGTAGGATATCTCCTAGCAATATAGGCACCGGGTTGCGGGATATGAAGATTTTGACGGCGTTGATATCTATGAGTTGGTCAGGATTTGGAAACAAAACCATCCCATAAATGAGGAGAGCCACAATTTCCTCAAAGGCTTGCAAGTCCAAGGAATTCCAACAACTTTGGGCTTTCTCAAACAGGAACTTTGCTAAGAAACCTTTGACACCACTCCTTGTTTCCCAATGAGTTGTGATATCAGATGAGTGCAAGTGTAGAGCTTGAGCAATCTCTTCTGGCTTTGGGTCTCTTTCTGTACCGTTGAAAGGTAGTTGATTGAGGATGGGAATCCTCAAGAGTTGGGAGAATTCTTCCAAAGTAGGCACAAGTTGATAGTCGGGAAATGTGAAGGAATGGTGTAAAGGATCAAAGAACTGAAAAAGCACCTTCATCATGTCCTCATCTATGTTGGAGGTGATCAAGTTAAGTATGCGACCATGTCTCTCGGTGAATGGAGAGTTTTAAGGAATCCTTGAAGCTAGCTCTTTGAGTTGTGGAGGGATCCTTACAAGGTTGACTTGAATAGTTTCCTGCGAAGTGAATCCATATCCTACAAAACAAGAACAAAGATGAATCCCAAAATCCTTGAAATGGTTAGTGGATGTATATGATGTTCATGATGTTCATGATGTTCATGATGTTATGTACAAGTATGCATATACAAACAAAGCAAACAGATCCTTAGTTTTAGGCTTGCACGGGGTGTTATAGGTTAGTACCCTCTTGAAGTTTAGTTGGCTTAAACCTGTCCTAGTAATAGTAACCGGGTTCTAAGGAGCTCAATATCACTGGATTGTTTCCTTGGTCATTGTTTCAGCTCAAGCCTCTTTAATGGCGACTTAAATATCCCAAGAAACCAAACCTCAATGAGTGTAGTATCAAGTATCTACCATCTCCGGACTGCACCAAAGCCGGTCATCTCACTACATCCTAAAGGCCAAGTTGGTCAAGTAAAGGTTCTAAAAGTTCATTAGTGCTTTATGACATCACTCAGCGCCCCCGTATTCTCTTTGATTAACTCAAAGGCTACCAGTACCCACAAATATGTCGCACTAACGTAGCTATTGCTTAGACCATGTCGGTATACCCCGCACAGTTTCCACAATGTATTGTTGCTTACCTATAATGTATCCCAAATCCGGGTAGAGGATTCAAACCCAAACAAAGGACCATAATGTAAAGCATACAAGTCAAACAATGTAAGTAAATAAATGTGATCTATCCCTAAGGTAACCCCACTTTTAGAACTATCCCCAACAGAGTCGCCAGTTCTGTGATACGGTGGGAGAACTGACTTGAGAGTTTTGCGTTTTATCGCAAATGTTACGGTTAGCAAGAGTCGCCACCGACTTTTCTTTTATCCAAAAAGGAAAGGTGAAAAAGCACAGGAAAAACCTTTGAGATTATTTCTTGGGTTCGGGGGGTAGATTATAAAAAAGGAAGGTATTAGCACCCTTTTTATCCATGGTTTTCCATGGGCTCTTAGTTACTTGCTAGATCACTTGCTTTTGTTTGAAATTGTGTTTAGTGTGGTTTTTTGAAAGTATTTTGTAAGAGGCCTTTGTTTAGGTAATCTTTGTAATGATTCTCGTTCGTTAGAATGTATACAAAGATGTTGATCTTTTGAAAATGTTTTCAATTTTTGTAAGATGTTTTGAAAGTGTAGGTGTTTGTTTTGAAAATAGCAAGGATGTTTGTTTATAAATGGAGCAAGTAATTAGGAGCAATCTACCTACTCAAAAGTCTTTCTTGTTCATTTTATTTTCCTTTGACATTGTTGTCTTACCATTGATTCGGTAAGCAACCCTATCTTTGGATGTTAACGGGACGGGCGTGGGTCATCGTATAACCATGATTAGAAATATTGCAAGGTATCTTAGCATTCTTTTTGAGGGACTAAGATCATTTGTAAGGCAACTTAGTTAGCGTCATCGAGGGACTATGATCTTATATTTGCTTGTTTTTGCTAAGATACCTCATATGTGTAATATGACCATTTTATATAAGGAAACCAAGTGGATTTCACCCTAGGGGTACTTGTGTGCAAATGTATTATTTTCATACTTGATTTTGTCTTGAATTAGATTTTTCTATTTGATTGCTTTTATTCTTTCCAAACAAACCCTAATTACTAGCATTTGTATATAAAGCGATAATTTGCGGAATTTAAAGTTACTATGCTATTATAACATTTGTGGGGAGGGTATAAAATTTGTGAATGAGGATTGCAATAATGTAAGCCTAATTAATCTATTACAACCAAATTTAATTTGTACAAGAATTGGAATAAATAATATACAAGATGAATTAAATATGCAAGAATTGTAAATGCAAAGAAAAAGATTTTTTTTATTTGGTTTCTTAAGGAAAAGGGTTTTGATTTTAACCTAATTAAATAAAGAAAATAATTAGTCAAGTTTAAATTCATTAAGAAAAAGATTCTTGAATACAACCCTAATTCTACTTAATTGATTAAAAGAAATGAAGTTTATAAGAAAAGTATTTTTTATATTTTGTCTTTTTGAAAAATAAATTATAGTGTTATAAAATATTCTTTAGTCTTTTAGGTATTAAAAAAATATATATTTTAATTAGTATAAAATAAATAATATTTTAATTTTAATTAAATTTACAAGATAATTAGTGAAAATAAATAAAGTGTGGTCAAAATAAAATATATTTTTGTGAAAAAATAAATAAACTAAGTTAAAATATAACTCTACTATTTTTTTTGTATTTTTATGATTTTTAATATTAAGAAAAATATATTTAAGAAAATAAAATGAGAATAAAATAAAAAATAAAATAATAATGGGCCACGGGTGCAAATATGAAACAGAGAGGAAATGTTAGAAAAAAAACATTAGGCCCATGAAGTGGAGGCCCAGCGCTGTAAGAGATAAAAAGTGTGGAAAAAATGTGAGAAAATGCAAAAGGCAACGCGCTGAGGCTCGAACCCATGATCTCTACCAATAACGCGCGCTGCCTTACCACTAGGGTGGCTGTACATCCGTTAACATAAGTGAAATAATAAATACATAATATAAGTCAAGTCCTGAAAATGACTTCATCTTCAACCTCCAGCCATGGTTCTTGTAAATTGCTCATTTCTCAATGAAAATGGAAAATGTAAACATGAAAGTTGCTCCATTTTTTCATACGAATCCAAACATATAAATATCATGAACTATAAATCAAAGATGAATGAGAATTTTTGAAAGTACCAAATTCTGACCTAAATATTTCAGAAAGTTCAAACTCAAAATTCTCCTAGCTCAAACAAAATAAATGAAATCTATGGACATTGTTGTACCCCAAAATTTGCCCTCCCTTTTTCACAAGAAATCACAACTTCGGGGTTTTCCCTGATTTTTCAAATTGGCTCAGGAATTGATCAAACAGACTTTTCTTTAACGACAAATCTGGAATTAGGGTTTTCGCTCGTATTTCTCAGAATCCACAATAATTCAATTGGCTGTTACATCATTTTTACGCTTGTTCCAGATTACCGGTTGTTTCTCAAGACCTAAATATCTGGGATAGGAGCTGAGGTTTTGATTGAAACTTTGAGGCATTGGTTTGATCAGTGAAGTGAAAGGTGTGTGGAATGCTTGTTTGTTTAACTGTACGAAGCATATGATTAATTGGAGTGCCAGGCGTATTGTGATTAATGCGAGATTGCGAGACGACAAAGTTTGTTGATTATTTATTTCATCTGGATTAAAGTTATTGGGATACATTTCCAGTTATTTTATTTCAAGAGATTTAAATAATTAAATAGACAGTGCAAAAGAAAGAATGAAATATTTGACAGCAGAGAATTCTTATTTGACAAAGACTTTTATTTATTTATTTCAAATATTGTTACAAATGTTATTCGAATATTGTAAATTCATAATTTACAAATGTTTACAATAATATTTATTACAATAAATGGAAAGAAAATAAATCTAAAATCTAAATCTCTTGAAATCTTTGATCTTCTACTTTTTCTGCATCCTCCATTATCCAACTGGTATTTAACTGCAAAGACAGAAAAAGAAGTTAGTATGAGAATTTTCAAGCAGAAGCAATAAAAAAGGGTCATCATTAAGGCTTGTTGGCTGGAATCAGATTGTTTTTGGGGTTCATCATGTTTTACTTGTCCTCTTTGCAAATCACAAGAAGATTTCTCTTCTTGGTTCACAAAGAGGAAAGTAAAATTAATTTGCAAAGCATACAATTAAGTGCAAAGGCACAAGGCTGCACACAATGTCAAACTGAACTGCCAAACTGAGTTTCAAAATGGAAACTAACTGTCAAAACAGAAAAGCAAACTAAGTTGCTTAACTGTCAAACAAAGTACACAAGCTGTCAAAAAGCATACAATGCAGGAAATCTGGAAGAAAGTACAATGCAGAGATAAACCAAGATACAAGCAAGCAGGCTTGTCAAAAATTCTCATCATATTCTGGCCAAAACAAGCTTTTCAGATAAAAAAATACATTAAGCAATTTAAAAATGCTTTATGGAGAGAGAAAGAGAGAACCAGAAAAAGGTTTTGCAGTTTGGCAGGCTGTACAAAAGCAATGAGAAAGAAAATAAATATAACAGTTTTAACAGTTCAGAGGGAGGAGACACACAGAGCAAAAATTGCATAACCAATTCAACAGCAAGCCTGCCTTCCAAAGCCAGAAGTAAGACAACCTGCCTTACCAAAAGATCAAAAACACTATAGACAAACAAACTACATAAGCTTGCTTCCAATAAATAAACTGCATAAGCCTGCTTCCAACAAACAAACTGCATAAGCCTGCTTCCAACAAACAAACTGCATAAGCTTGCTTCCAACAAACAAAACTACCTAAAACCCACTCAAACACTAAAACCATCAAACAAACCACAAATCACACGAGCCTGTCAAGCAAGCACAACAAGCCTGCCTTTCCAAAACACAAAAGAAGTTACAAAAACCTGCTGGCTCAGCTTACCAACCTGTAAAAAATTTGCCCTTCAAACACCACCAACTGGTTATCAAAGCAAACCAAACAAATTAATTCACCAATCAACAAGACTATAGTGCAAAACCAAAGAACAACAAGCAATCCTCAGAACAAAGTTCATCATCAACTCAAGCCAACAAAAACACAAAAAAAAAGTCTCAGAATATATCAATCATCATCAACAATCAGTAAACACCAAAATAGCCTTTTTTTCAGAATATATCAATCATCATCAAAAGCCAGCACTCAGAGAAGAAGAAGAGAAGATTCAGAAGCGAATGATATAGGGTTTTCAGAATACAAATTCATCATCAAACGTTTAAAAGATACAAAATACCAGCGCACAATCATCACGGTTCTCCTCCTCCAGCCACCTAGAGTGTCGCCGTTCCAAGCTATCTCTCTACCATCCACTCTCCATAAACAAAACCCCAAAGGTATTTTTTTCTTTTCCTACACCTCATGCATGAAATATCAAAGATCAGACATGGCAAAACATAAATGTTCAAGAGAATCTCAAACCTCAACTGTAAAAAAAAAATGCACCCAGAACAAGATAAAAGTATACCTTTCGAACCGTCGCTTTGCACCGTCGATGAGAGGAGAGGATGGAAGGTGGAGCTTTGGCGGCCTGGAGCTTGGAGGGAGAATCATAAACTCATAGGCTTGAGAAAGACGAAGGGAAACGGAGAAGAAGAGTAAAGGAAGCGCCGCTGATGGCCAAAAGCGTACAAACCCTAAAACTGATTAACCCTAAAAAATTGTACAACATAACATGGGCCGGTTCGCCCCAATTCGCCCTAAAGCCCAACACTTTCCTAGCGCCCACCCCCTTTTTTCTTCATTTTCTGATTCTAAATTGTTTCTTCTTCTTATTTCCCTTGGGCCATTCAAGAAAACATTTTCCTTAGGCCCATTTTTCCTTTTTTTTAATGTTTTAAAAAAACAACACTTTTTTCTTATCACTTTGCTTTCACTTTCTATAATCTAAATTCTTTTTTTTTCTTCTTTTGTTAAATAAAGAGAACATATTAAATTTTATATAAAATTTTCTTAATAATTTTCTTAATAATTTTCCTTAACAATTATTACATTTAATCAACACACATAAATAGTAGAATTTTTTAACTTAAATATTTTTTCTTTTCTTTAAAACTCTTTGTCTATATAATCAATAAAAAACATAAAATACAAAAATAATAATAAATACTTAAGTCTTTAATTAGGTTAATTTTTATTTGAACATTTGTAAGTAAATATACACATCTCGTATCTCTTTGATTTTTATTATCTTACACCTTGTTACATTTTTACGTTGAGAACGCGACAATTCGATTTGGTTGTAATATGTACTTGGACATTACTACTCTGATAAGACTCATCCCCATTTGTAAACATTTGTACCCCTATCCCCGGATACTTATTTGTAATAACTTAGACTTTAAATTCCTGCAATTTATCACTTTCCATATACTGTATAGTAATTAGGGTTTGTATGTGAAGATTCAAAATCAATCGCTAGATGACCTAATACAAGATAAATGCATGAAAATCAATACACAATTCACACTTGCACCTCTAGGGTAACCTCGCTTGTTGCCTCGGAAAATGCAATCATGTCCCTCGAGTACGAGACACTCTAGCAAATGCCCCTTCGATAAACAAAGATCGTAGTCCCTCGATGACCCTCGATGTTGTCTTCGATAAAACGATCTCGTCCCTTACAAAATTGCTAGAGCGTCTCACAAGTTGCCTTCAATGATTGTATACGATGACCCGCGCCTGTCCCATTTAACATCCTAATGCAAGGTTATTCACCAAATACAATGGTGAAATAGCATTGTTAAACGGGTTAAAAACATAAGAAAGATCTTTGAGTAAAATAGGGTAGACAACTCTTAGTTACTTGATCAAAAATCTTGCAAAACATCCTTGCCATCTTTCAAATACACTTCACAACACAACTTCAAAACAATTTCAAAACAACTTTCAAAACATTGAATTATCTTTTCAAAAAGACACACACCTTTGTATATATTCAAACAAGAATCATTACAAAGGTTGCCTAGACAAGGCATCTTTTTCAAAACATTTTCAAAAACCACACACACAAAGCACCATTTCAAACAATTGAAAAGCAAAGGCAAGTGATCTAAAACAAGTAACTAAGAGCCCATGGATAACCATGGATGAAAAGGGTGCTAGCACCTTCCCTTTTCATAATCTACCCCCCGAACCCAAGAAAACATCTCAAAGGTCTTTCCTGTGATTTTTGACCTTTCCATTGGATAAAATAAAAAGTCGGTGGAGACTCTTGCTAAACCGAAACATTTGTGAAAACAGTTAAGGGACCTCATCAAATGACTTGAGGTTTTGTGTTTGTGTTCGCAAGAACCCTTTTCATCCATGGTTATCCATGGGCTCTTAGTTACTTGTTTAGATCACTTGCTTTGCTTTTCCAATTGTTTAAAATGGTGCTTTGTGTATGGTTTTGAAAGATGTTTTGAAAAGAGTCCATCGTTGTGGTAACCTTTGTAATGATTCTTGTTTGAATGTATACAAAGGTGTTTTTGTCTTTTGAAAATATTTCAATGTTTGAAAGTTTGATTTGGGAAATGTTTTGAAATTGTGTTTGTGAGGTGTGTTTTTGAAAATAGCAAGGATGTTTTGCAAGCTTTGATCAAGTAACTAAGAGTTGTCTACCCTATTTTACTCAAAGATCTTTCCTATATGTTTTTAACCCTTTTGACAGTGTTGTTTCACCATTGCATTTGGTGAACAACCTTGTGTTAGGATGTTAAACGGGACAGGCGCGAGTCATCGTATAGACCATGATAGCAATTGTGTTAGGTATCTTTGGCAATTTTCCGAGGGACTTGATCATTTTTGTTTAGGAAACCAAGATAGCGTCATCGAGGGACTATGATCTTTTGCATTGTTTTTGTTTTACCAAAGTACCCAACAAGCATAACATAGCCTATTTTTTAGGCAACAAGTGGATTGTAACCCTAGGGGTGCAAGTGTGCATTGTGTATTGATTTTCATGCATATTTGTCTTTGATTAGGTCAAGCTACTTGTTGATTGGGATTTTTGCATACAAACCATAATTCTCTAATTATGGCATAATTGAAAGCGTAAAGTGCGAGAATTTAAAAGTCTAAGCTATTACAACATGACTATGGGGATGAGGGTACAATCTTTGAATGGGGGTATATTTGACAAGAAATATAAACCCTAGTTTACTATTACATCCAAATTGAATTCAAATGCATAAATAATAAGTGGACAATATTTAAATAAACAAAATAAATAAATATATCAAATAATATGAATTATGCAAAAAGGTTTTTGTTTATTTATGCATGTAAAAATATTTAAAGTAAAAATAAAGAAATAAATAAAAGATTTATTTTATTTGGTTAAAGGGTAAAACCCTAATTTTCTTTAAGAAAATATATATATATATATATATATATATATATATATATATATATATATATATATATATATATATATATATATATATATATATATATATATATATATATATATATATATATATATATATATATATATATATATATATATATATATATATATATATATATATATATATATATATATATATATATATATATATATATATATATATATATATATATATATATATATATATATATATATATATATATATATATATATATATATATATATATATATATATATATATATATATATATATATATATATATATATATATATATATATATATATATATATATATATTAATTATATTAAATATGTACAATATAAAATAAAATATGTACAAAATAAAGTATATTTAGAAAAATATTTTTAATGTGAATAAAAATAAAGAACAAAAATAAAAGTATGATTTATATATTATTTCTAAGTTTTAATA
This sequence comes from Vicia faba, assembly GCA_948472305.1. Classification (NCBI taxonomy): domain Eukaryota; kingdom Viridiplantae; phylum Streptophyta; class Magnoliopsida; order Fabales; family Fabaceae; genus Vicia; species Vicia faba. The sequence continues at coordinate 328,131,123 of OX451735.1, forward strand.
AATAAGATAAAAGTATTTAAATTGTTTTCTATGCTAGAAAAATAAAAATAAAATGCAAAATAAATGTGAAAAAATTATGAAAATATTTTTGAGCATTTTTTATATTTGGGAATAAATAAATAAAGTTAGAAATGAAAATAAAAATTCAAAAATATAAAAGTACAAGAAATTGGGCCAGGGGGTGCAAAAAGGAAAAAGGGGGGGTGTCAAAAGCAGCCAGACCAAGCCCATCCCAAAAACTTCATCTTCAACCTCTGGCTTTTGAAAAACGCGCGCGTATCCTGTACAAACTACCAGATCCTGTATACGAGCTCTATTGCAAAAACACATAACATCAAACTTGTAGAGAATTTCAAGACGATTCCAACCATATAAACAACTTATCTTAACTCTCAAAGACCAGAGAGAATTTCTCTGGCCCTAAAATCTGACCTAGTTTTTTCAGCATGTTCATGGATGAAATTATCTTAGCACACTTAATATAAATGAAAACTGAGCATATGTACAGCTTCATGGCAATGAATACTACATTTTTTATTCACAAACCTAAGGCTAAATATTCCTAAATAGAGAGATAGGAAGTGGACAAAAACATGTTTCAGTTGACTTCGTGTAGGGCAATGTAGAGTTTTTCAACAAGGCTTGAGATGGCTGGGAGCTTGCTTGGACTTCACTTGACCTTCTCCAATAGCCTGCTTGCCTTGAATGTCCTTGAATCAGCCTATAGAACTCAACCTACACAAGCTCAAAATGAAAATGGCAAACACTGTAAATGGAGTTACAATTGGTGTTTGAGGTTTGGGATAGCTTGGACGAGTTGAATGGAAGGTGTTTGAAGTAACTTGGGGCAAAACGCACGAGCCAATTGAGCTATGGAACTCAAGTTGTAGATTCTGCCCTGTTTTGCCAAGGGAATGTGATTTCTGGATATGGGGTGTTTAGAGGCTCAAGCAATCGTGTTTCTGACTCAGAGGGATGTGAGAAAGATGTTCAAAATGCTTGCATAAGTTTATCTTGGCTGATGTTCAAGTTCTAAGGTTTTGGACAAGTTTCTTGTTTTTGAAGTCAAATGTGTGAAGTGATGAGAACAGGCCTGTACAGGCTACCCTTATCCTTGCATACTTTGCTCTTGGCCCCTCAAACTTGTGGATTTGATTTTCTCTCTGAGATATGGACCAATGCTCAAGGGATTGTGGTTTGACATAAAGCACATTATGGCAAAAATGGAAATGTGCCTTTTTCTACTTAGGGCTTAATTTTGTGTACAATGTCCAAATGACCAAAACAATGGCTTAGACTGATGGATTTGCATTAAATTATTGAGTGTGAAGTGGTTTAGAGGCCTGTAAACTAGTGTAAGGAATGCTGACTTGAAATTGCAACTTGTATGAACATGAATATGCCATGGATGAAAAGTGAGTTTTTGCCAACTTCAAGCCTTCGATTCTCCCTAACCACAAATGTGTTTGAGGAGTTCTTGGATAATTTGGAAAGCTTGCAACATGATCTATAATCCATCTTTGAAATGCAACTTGAGATTCCAAGTGTAACTATGTGAAAAATGGCCAAGAAGATAGGTCAAAATCCTGCCTAAATTAGGGCAAAATTTCACAAAGTTAAAAGTTTTAGGGACCCTCGTTCCAAAAATCATAACTTGAGATCCAAACTTCTTTTGAGAAAACTTTGTGAATCAAAGTCTTAGAATTTGTGGAGGACTATAACTTTAATGTTGGAGAATTTGTTTGAATCCAAATGCATCATGGTGAAAATGTTGGGCAAAGTTAGGAAAAATTAAGAAAATTTCATAACTTCGAAAAATTCTAAGTTTTGAATTTTTTTTCAACTTTAAATCCTAATTTGCAATTTTGGGTTTCTTGATGAACAAGTTTCATATTTTGACATATATTGATGAAAAATGACCCTTGGCACTTGATTTTGACCAAAAAGTCAAAATTTGACTTTTCAGTGTACAGTTAAATTTTGATCAGTTGATTGAAAAATTCATCTGTCAATCCAATGCATTTGGGATCTTTTGAACTTGTTAAATAGGTCAAGATGATGTCATTGATTCCTTTAGTCCATGGTTGAACCTAATTTGCCATTGTCTAGGTTAAAAAGTCAGAAATTGCCTTTGTACAGTCAAAACCCTAAAAATGACCATTTTGCCCTTTTGGTGATCTGATCAAATTTCTTGTGGATTTATGGACCAAACTTGATCAAATGGTTCATATGAGTTCATAATGTTGATGTGGGTCAAAGTTCATGAGGTTTGACTATAAATTGGCCACAATTGACTTTTTCCCCAATATAGCTGATTTCTAGGTCAACTGTCCAATTGACTGGGCAAAAATTTGATTCAAGGCTTGAAACTTGGTATGGACAAACTTATGAGTCCAATATCAAGTATGAAAGTCAATTTGAGCATTGAAGGTCCAAAAATCCCTGTGCAAACTCAAACCCTAATTTAGGTCATCAGTGCAAGGAGATGTCTTGAGCAAAGCAAACCCTGGCTTGATCTTGAGTCCAAAGAGCTTTGTGATGAGAAATGTTGATAGAATGAGAGGGCAAATTTTGGGGTACAACAGTTGCCCCTGTTCAATCTTCTTGAACCTGAAGAGTTAGATTGGCGAGTTTGCCTTTCGCGACTCGAAGGTAAAAGATGATTGGACACTAGAGTGCCCGTAAATTTGCACTCGTCAAAATGTAACTGAGGGAATGGGCTTAAAGATGCCATTTGGAGATGGTAGAATCTTGTTGGAGATGGGCTTAAAAGATGCCATCCAAGATTTGTTTGTTGAAAATAAGGAGAATGAACACCAGATTGGTATCCGTATTTGGAACGTATCTGAGTTGTATCTGGAGATTGGATTCATATGAGCAAAGGAATGGCGTCCGTGTCTGGAGCGTATCCAAGCTATAATTGTATTTTATTCTTAAATGAATATCAGAATGACTGCCGTGTCTAGAGTGTATCTGTATTGTATCTGAATTCTGAATGGGCGATAGAGAGACATCTGTGTATGGAGCATCTCTGGGCTGGGGAATAGGTTTGAATGAGTGACAGAATGGCAACCGTGTCTAGAGCGTATCTGGACTGCATCTGAAGTTGAGACATGTATGAGTAGCAGAGTGACTTTCGTGTCTGGAGTGTATCCGTACTGTAACTGGGATCTGGACAAGTGACAGAATGACTTCTGTGTCTGGAGTGTATCTGAACTTGAAGTTGATAGTTGCATCTGAATAAGAAATAGAATGGCTTCCGTGTTTGGAGCGTATCTAGTCTGTATCTGATTGCTGAAGTCTGAATGAGTAGTAGAATGACCGTCGTGTCTGGGGTGTATCTGTACCGTATTTTGACTTGAAACTCTGAATGAGTAATAAAATAACCGCAGTGTCTGAGGTGTATCCATACTGTATCTGAAATCTTTGAACATTTATTAACGATAGCTTTTAATCTTATCCTGAAAAGGGTAAAATGTTAGCTGAAAATACAAAGTTATGTTGCATGAAATGTATGGTGCAATAAATGTGTTTCATCAATGTTTATGATATATGAATGTAATGTATGCGCATGTGAGCTGATTAGCTGTCTTACTGAGGAAAATAAATCCTTGATAGCTAAAGATAATGCAATCTTTGACTACTGCTGGGGAAAGTAAATCCTTGACTGATGCTGGGGATTCAAAAAAAACTTTGATTGCTGAAGATGAGAAATCCTTTGGACTACTGCTGATGATCTCTACTGGGGTAATTAAAACTTGGAAGGCTCCAGCTGGAGAAATGAGAACAAGAAAATTTCGTTCTGCTGAGAAATAACTCTGTGGGGAGAATGCTTATCCTGCCGGGGAAATCAGGAGCTTGGTTTGTATGCCAATCTACTGGGGATTCCTGTTTTGTGGAAAAAACTCTGCTGGGGAATCGGAGGAAGTTGGATAGTATTCCACCGGGGTTTAAGATTTGAAGTTTTGGACTCCGCTGGGGAAGAAAGTTTAGAGTATTCTGGCTCCGCTGGGGATAAGGAGTTTGGAAACTTAGTTCTGACGGCGATATGTATTTAATTCCGCTGAGGATTTTGAACCTTAACTCCGCTGGGGATATATATTTCAAGGTTTTAGCTCTGTTGAGGATCTGAATGACATACTGTAGGGGATTTCTTCTGGAATAGCCTAAAGACGTTCCCCTATGCTTTCCAACTATTAGTAATTATCCTTTCTTATTTTGTTTTATTTGTAAGAAGTGATTATATTCAAATGCATATGCCTTTTTAACAAACCATTGGACGTTTTCAAATAAAACATAAGTGTAAAAAGAAAGGAAAGGCGAACAAATTTTTGAACTTTGAAGTATCTTTGTATTAACTTTTGTAAGTATTTTCTTACAAAGGAGACAGACATCCTAGTAAGAGAATGTTGTCGAAAAATTGAGAAACATTTTATACAAAGAAAGATGGCTATGTGTAACAATTCCATGGGGTTCCCATTCTGCTATAGCCTTCACAACTCTGAGCATCTTGTCCATTCGTTGCTTCGTCCGTGGATGATTGGATTGATCAAAAGCTTGGAGTTTGGTTGTGAAGAGATTGTCCTTAAAGTGATCCGACGAGACATAGTCATACGCTTTAATTCCCTAACTTTTGCCTGGACCGCCCTTTCGGGTTTTCGATCCACCGGGAAACCCTTTTTTGCCCAAGTCTCCCTTTCGGGTTTTCAACTTGCTGGGTGTACAATTTTTTTTTATTTATCCCTAATTTTTGCCTGAACCGCCCTTTCGGGTTTTCGATTCACCGGGATGCCCATTTTTGCCCAAGTCGCCCTTTCGGGTTTTCAACTTGTCGGGTTTTTTTATGCGTAGTATCTTTTGACTATGTCTGCGTTCGCAGGGTGCGGCAGGTCGTCGCCGTCCATGGTGGTCAGAATCATTGCCCCACCAGAAAAGATGTTCTTGATCACAAATGGTCCTTCGTAAGTAGGAGTCCACTTGCCCCTGGGATCACTTTGCGGCAGGATGATCCGCTTGATTACAAGATCTCCGACTTGATATACCTGACGCTGACTTTCTTGTTGAAAGCCTTGATCATCCTTTTTTGATACGTCTGACCATGACAAACAACAGTAAGTCGTTTCTCGTCGATCAAATTAAGTTGATCAAGCTGGGTCTGAATCCAATCGTCTTCATTTAAACCAACATCCTTCATAATCTTCAAAGAAGGAATCTGAACTTCCATAGGTAAGACAGCCTCCATGCCATATACCAAAGAAAAGGGGGTTGCCCCAGTTGAAGTACGCACCGTGGTACGATATCCATGCAGAGCAAACGGTAACATCTCATGACAGTCCTTGTAGGTGATTGTCATCTTTTGAATGATCTTCTTTATATTCTTGTTCGCGGCTTCAACAACACCGTTCATCTTTGTCCGGTAGGGAGATGAATTGCGATGTTGAATCTTAAACTGCTCGCACAGAGCGGTGATCACAGTGTTGTTCAAATTTGTACCGTTGTCCGTGATGATCCTGTCGGGGATACCATACCGGCATATGAGGTTCTGCTTGATGAAGCGGGTAACCACATTCTTTGTAATGGAGGCGAAGGAAGCTGCTTCGACCCACTTGGTAAAATAATCAATAGCCACCAAGATGAAGCGATGTCCATTGGATGCCGTAGGCTTGATCTCTCCAATCATGTCGATTCCCCACATTGCGAATGGCCAAGGAGCTGATAGAACATTGAGAGGAATATGAGGGATATGTACCTTATCAGCATAGACTTGGCATTTGTGACAAGTACGGGAATATTGATGACAGTCAGCTTCCATGGTAGACCAGTAGTAGCCTGCCCTTAGAATCTTTTTAGCCATCGTATGTCCGCTTAAGTGGGTGCCAATTATGTCGCTATGTATTTCAGTCATGATCAACTCAGCTTCAACCTTGTCTACACAACGAAGTAGAACACAATCATGGCTGTGCTTATATAAGATACCATTGCTCAGGAAGAACTTGGCAGCAAATCTCCTTAAGAACTTTTTATCATTGACTGAAGCTCCTTCAGGGTATTCTCGAGTATGGAGATACCTTTTGATTTCATGAAACCAGGGTTGTTCCATTACTTCTTCGGTATTAATCTCATGACAGTGCGCAGGTTCGTCCATTCGCTCGATGGTGATTTGGGGAGCCTCATTCTCCCAGTTGAGTTTAAACATGGAAGACATTGTAGCCAGGGCATCTGCTAGCTGATTTTCTTCTCGCGGGAAGTGCTCAAAGGTAATCTGCTCGAAATGTGGTAACAATGTCAGGACATGTTCTTTGTATGGGATAAGATTGGGATGTTTAGTGTCCCATTCTCCTTTGATTTGACTGATAACCAAAGTTGAGTCCCCAAACACAATCAGAGATTTGATTCCCAAGTCAATTGCAGCCTTGAGACCAAAGATACATGCTTCATACTCGGCCATGTTGTTGGTGCAGCTGAAGTAGAGTCTATCAGTGAAAGGTGTATGGAAACCTTCTGGAGAGATAAGTACTGCACCGATACCGTTGCCAAGTGCATTTGAAGCACCATCAAAGTACAGGGTCCATCGGGATCCTTGTTCAGGTCCGTCATACGGTCCGTTACCTTTAATGTTGTCCAATGTCATAATGTCCTTGTCAGGGAAGTCGAACCTCATAGATTGGTAATCTTCGACGGCTTGATGAGCTAGATGGTCAGCTAGTACACTCCCCTTTATAGCTTTTTGGGTTGTGTACTGAATATCATATTCAGTCAGGATCATCTTCCATCTAGCAATTCTTCCGGATAAAGCATGCTTCTCGAAGATGTACTTAATTGGATCCATTTTAGAAATCAGCAAAGTGGTATGTGTCAACATATACTGTCTTAGCTGGCGAGCAGCCCATACCAAAGCGCAGAAAGTTTTCTCGAGCAGTGAGTAGCGAGTCTCACAGTCGGTAAACTTTTTGCTAAGGTAATAAATGGCATGCTCTTTTCGGCCAGACTCGTCATGTTGGCCCAATACGCACCCCATTGAATTATCCAAAACAGTTAGATACATGATTAAAGGCCTTCCTTCGACGGGTGGCATCAAGATAGGAGGTTCCAGCAAATACTCATTGATCTTATCAAAAGCAACTTGACAATCATTATTCCATTCAACCACTTGATCTTTCTTCAACAGCTTGAAGATTGGCTCACAGGTAGATGTTAGGTGAGAGATGAACCTTGCAATATAGTTTAAGCGTCCCAAGAAACCTCTAATCTCCTTTTCAGTGCGGGGGGCAGGCATTTCTTGTATAGCTTTGACTTTAGCAGGATCAACCTCGATGCCTTTGTTACTGACGATGAATCCCAAAAGTTTACCGGACCTGACTCCGAAAGTGCACTTGCTAGGGTTCAGTCTGAGCTTATATTCCTTCAATCTGACAAACAGCTTTTGCAGATGGTCGAGGTGTTCTTCTTCTGTCTGTGAATGGGCTATCATGTCGTCTACGTAGACTTCGATCTCATGATGTATCATGTCATGAAATAAAGCTACCATGGCTCGCTGATAGGTTGCCCCGACATTCTTCAGTCCGAATGGCATCACTTTATAGCAGAAGGTACCCCACTGCGTAACAAAAGTAGTCTTCTCCATGTCTTTGGGGGACATTTTGATCTGGTTGTATCCCGAGAATCCATCCATGAAGGAAAATACCTTGTGTTGAGTTGTGTTGTCAACTAAGATGTCAATGTGTGGTAGTGGAAAATCATCTTTGGGGCTAGCCCTATTTAAGTCTTTATAGTCCACACGCATTCTGACTTTGTTGTCCTTCTTAGGCACGAGCACAATGTTAGCAACCGATTGCGGATAGGAAGTAACAGCCAGAAAGCCAACATTGAACTGTTTCATCACCTCAACTTTGATCTTTTCGGACATGTCGGGCCTCATTCGGCGGACTTTCTATTTGATTGGTGGACAGTCTTCTCTTGTAGGGAGACGGTGAACCATAATATCTGTATCCAGTCCTGGCATGTCTTCATAGGACCAGGCGAAGATTTCAACATATTCATTCAACAACTGCACTAAGCGCTCTTTGACATTTGGCTCCAGGTTGGCACCCACTTTAACCTCTTTCTTGTCTTCCTCTGTTCCCAAATTGATAGTCTCTAGCAACTCTTCATGGGGCAGAATAGCCCTTTCCTCTTGTTGAAAAAGTCTAGCTAACTCTCCAGGCACTTCACAGTCTTCATCACCTTCGTACTCGACATGATTGACCAAATATTCATAGTCACCGAAGGCCAAAGTAGAATAGTCACCCATGGAATCCGGAGTGGATGGGTACCTGCATTTTGTGAGTGTGGGTGTGTGTAAGGGATAGCCATCCTTAAACAAAATAAAATGTAAAAGGGAAAAAAATGAACACAACAGTTTATAGATGAAAACGTCCATGATTCATTAAAAATGACATATGAAAATGAAGAATCAAAATCCTTACAAATGGACCTATATGCCCCGGGTAAGGCATAAGGCGAAAAGAGTGTACGAATTGTTTAAAAGTTATTACAGACCAACAGGAAATGTTCAAAAGATAAATTACTGATTGATGAAAGTAATGGGAACGAAGTCTTTCGCCTCCCAGTTGTTTAGTCCTCCTTCAACGGTTGGAAAGATCCAATCTTCAAAGTTGCCTTCTTCATCATTATCTTCTAAGGCATGAACTCCATGGTGAGTGATTTTTAAGGGTGGTGCTCCAGCCCGGGAGCGACGCACAGCTTTCTGGCCAGCGGCAGTGAAACCCAATCCGAACTTGTCTGTCTTGTGAGAAAAATCTGGTAGTTGACCCCACACCGTACTTCCTCCTTCCTTGACTACAGCCTCTGCATCTTTAAGGGACGACATCCGGGACACCAGCTTGGTAATGATAGGCACATCGGTCATTGTCTTTGCTACTGCGACCTCAGGAGAAACCTCTTCAAAGTGTTGGAAAGGTGTTTCTATGAATTCACCATCTAACTCCACATAGCGGAAAGAGTTAAGGTGACTTATCATATACTCCTCCTCACCATGAACCGTTATGATCTTACCCTGGACTGGATATTTTAGCACTTGGTGTAGAGAAGAAGTGACTGCCCCAACATTGTGGATCCATGGCCTTCCCAATAAGCATGAATACGAAGGAGGGATGTCCATCATATAAAATGTAGAGTTGAAAATTTCTGTACCCACTTTGATTGGAATGTCCACTTCTCCGTGAACCATCCTCTTAGAACCGTCGAAGGCTCTAACAATGATGTTACTTGGCTTTAGGGTCAAACCTTCACAGTCCAATCTGTCCAGCGCCTTTTTTGGTAGAACATTTAAAGATGAACCGGTATCAACCACAACATGAGCAAGTGTGGTCCCTCTGCACTTTACCGAGACATGCAGCGCATCATTATGCTTTCTTCCCCTAGACGTCAAATCAGCATCAGAAAAGCCAAGACCATTATCGGCTGTAAGGCTAGCCACGCACTCTTAAAACTGGTCCGCAGAAGTTTCTTGAGGCACGTGTGCCGTCTTTAGAAATTTGATCAAGGCTTTGGCATGAGCCTCGGAGCAGAGTAAGAGATCCAACATGGAGATTTTTGAAGGGGTTTGCCCTAGCTTCTCTACGACATTATAGTCGCTCTTCTTGATTATCTTTAAGATTTCTTCCATCTATTTTTGGGTGGTCTCGGGGATAACCAAAGTTTGAGCCTTCGTCCTGACAGGCGCTTCTTGGATCCCCTAACCTTTATCGGTAGTAACAACAGAGGGTCTAGCTTCGGGAACATCAATTTCTTCGACTACTGGACTTTGCACAGACTTCTTGACAGGCACAGAAGCTCTTGAGGGTCCTAAGACTGCCCGTGGATGAGAAATCTCCGGAGAGAAGATTCTTCCGCTACGAGTTATCTTGCTTGTCCCCGCAATATTCCCTATATCAGGGGTTTCATTATCGGAATTCTCTTCGGCTAATTCGATCTGCTTGATACCATGGTAGAAGATCTCTCCTCCGTAATTCCATGGTATCGTCTTGTTGGACTTATACAGGATAGGCCCCGACATGGTAATCTTCAGCGGTACAAGCTTTGGATGAGGCTTATTCTTAACAGGCCTTTTGTAGGTCTTAGAAAGATTGTCGGAAATGGTGATTATAGAAATGTCATTGATTGAAGTAACAAGGGTAACAGGAGTAACATGAGTGATAGTAGCAATAAGAGTCTTCTGATAGAGGGTCTCTTGGGTATCCATCAGGCGTTGGATGCCTGATTTCAACAGTGGGCAGTCGGTTTGCATGTTTGAACATAAGTAACAATCTTTTTTATAGCCTGGGAAAATTCCGGCTTTCAACAGATTCACTTTAATCATTGGCAACAGAGTCAATAGGTCATCAACAGCGGTAACATGAAGATCTTCCATAATGGCATGAACATTATGACCATGCTTTGGAATAGGAGCGGATATCACATTAGGTTTTTCGGGAGCATCAAATTCTACCTCCTTGGAATCTATCAGATCTTGGATCTTGTTTTTAAGAGCCCAACAATTGTTGGTATCATGCCCTACACTGTCCGAGTGGTATGCACATTTTGCATTGGAATGATAATAAGGGGAAGAGGTATTGGGGTTTTTCGGCGCTTCTTTCAAATTGGTAAGGTTCAAATTTAACAGATGAGGGAGGACTTGAGCCTGTGTCATATTGATTCGGGTGAATTGCCGTTGTGGCCTTTCTACCCTTTGCTGATTAGCTCTTGGTTGATTGCTGCGAGGTTGATCAGCTGAGGAGTTTTGGATCATCACAGCCCCCACCGTGGGTCGGCGTTCCATTCTCCCTTGATTTCTCTGGGCATGAATAGCAGAAACTTCCTTCTTGGCTGGGAAGGTCTTCTTAATAGAAGTGGAAGCGGAGGCATCCTTCTTAATTTTACCACTCTTAATGCCAGCTTCGACCCTTTCACCGGTCAGAATTAATTCGGTGAATCCTGTAGATGAGCTCCCGATCAAGTGATTGAAGAATGGACCTGACAGAGTCCCTAAAAACATGTCAACCAGCTCTCTATCCAACAATGGTGGTTGTACCCTTCCATCCAAATCCCGCCACTTCTGGGCATACTCCTTAAATCTCTCATTAGAGGCCATACCCATACTCTGTAGTTGAGTACGAGTAGGCGCTAAATCTGCGTTATATTGGTATTGTCGGTAGAAAGAAGCAGCCAAATCTTCCCAGTTATGAACATCAGATCTCTCAAGTTGATAAAACCAGTCCAATTGCGTACCCGACAAACTATCTTGAAAAAAGTGGACCCATAGATCCTTATCAGAAGAGTGAGGTTGGATCTTTCTGAGGTAGGATCTCAGATGCATCTTTGGACAGGACAAACTGTCATACTTAGAAAATGTAGGTACTTTGAACTTGGGAGGAATGATGATTCCAGCAACCAACCCTAGTTCTTCGAAATCTAGCCCAGGTACCCTTTGCAACTCCATGGCTGCCAACCGATCCTCAAGATTTTTATACTTATCATCCGCCGGGGGGTATTGCTGTTCGGAGTAATCTTCATCCTCTTCCTCTTCTTCTTCTTCTACTTCAGTTTTGGAGGGCATTGCAACTCCTTTTCCCTTACCAACCCCTTCGTCAGACGTCGAGGGAAATTCCAGAACTCTTCTAGCCTGATGCTCAAATCTCCTTCCCATAGTGGCTACCCAAACTCTTTTCTTTTTCTTCCTTTCTGGTTCCTTCTCTTTCTATAACAGTGCTTTAAGATCCTCTTGACCCTTTGCTAAGGTCATGAGGAGTTATTGGAATTGCGAATTCTGTGCTTGCAGATCTTTAACCGTCTGCTCTAAATCCATCTTGCTGAAATAAACATCAGAAAGATAAGGAAACCTGGTGTGAAGACCTGTTTATGCATATGATGAATGATATGTTATTCATGTAATGCATTCAAGGATTTGGAAATTCAAATTTGTTGCAAACAAAAAAGAACACACGTCATATTAATAAGAAGAAATTTGTTAGTACATAAATGCCCCATGGGAAAATATTACAAAGCTTCTTAATGTAAAAAGACGTTGCGCATCCTCTTTGGTGCTATGTAAGTGTTAAGAGTCTCCTCCTCGTGAAGTCGACGGGTAAGCTCCAAAACCTTCTTCTGACTGGCATAGAAGCTGGCTTCAAAAGTATTTTGTTCTTCCTTGAGCTGTATCCAACTCTTTTGAAATTCTTCCAATAATGTTGGCATGTCCGGATGTAGGAGGGTGTATGGAACCTCTCCTTCCATAACAGGCTCTTTGATCACAGGGAGAATGTGAGGGTATTGCATCATAATATTCTGGGCGCGGGTTCGTACCCACTTGAGATAAGGCTCAAGGGGGATGGAATTCTTATGTCCCAGTGTCTTACTATCCACTTTTTTGAGCATCCTCCAAGCTCGGATAAACCTTTGTCGAAGTCCTTGCGCATCATTGTCGAAGTCAAAGACCAAGTCAGGGATCAACATATCATGAGGGCCATCTCTCCGGGCATATCCAAACTGCCTTAGAGCTAAATAGAGGTTGTAGGTAATGCCTCCCCTAATTCCAAGTAGTGGGGCATTAGGGAATTCCCCACAACGATCAATGAGGATGACATTTTCTCTGGACCGAGAACACCAATGAACATCAGAGTGTGTAAGAGTCATTAATCGTTGCGACCACCTCAAGCCTTGTTCATTCTTTAAGAATGACTGGGGAAGGTGAGAAATAAACCACCTTGCTAAAATAGGAGTACAGCACATGAGAACACCCCTTTTCCTCATTGTTCGTGTGTAAAATGAGTGTAGGATGTCCCCAAGCAATGTAAGCACAGGATTCCGAGATATGAAAATCTTGACACCATTCACATCTATAAGCTGATCAGGGTTTGGGAACAAGACCAACCCATAGATGAGAAGTGCTACAATCTCCTCAAAGGCTTGCAGATCTAGAGAGTTCCAGCAGTCTTGTGCCTTCTCAAACAGAAACTTTGCCAAGAAACCCTTGACACCACTTTTGGTTTCCCAATGACCTTTGATATCAGATGGTTGCAAGTGTAAGGCTTGATCAATATCCTCAGGCTTTGGTTCTCTTTCTGTACCGTTGTAGGGTAGTTGATGAAGAATAGGAATCCTCAGGAGTTGAGAAAATTCCTCCAAAGTAGGTACTAGTTAGAAATCAGGGAATGTGAAACAGTGGTGTAGGGGGTCAAAGAACTGGAAGAGGACTTTCACCATATCTTCTTCAATGTTGGAGTTGACCAAGTTGAGGAGTCTACCATGTCTTTCACTGAAGAGAGAATTCTCTAGAATCTTGGAAGTAAGCTCCTTGAGTTGAGGAGGGATTCTCACAAGGTTGGCTTGAATTGTTTTCCTGCGAAGAGATTCCATGACCTACAAAACAAGAACAAAGATGAAGATCCAAACCATTGAAATGGTTAGTGGATGCATATGATGCTTTATGATGTTCATGATGTATTCACAAGCATATGTACAAACAAGTCACACAAGATCCTAGTTTCAGGCTTTCATGGGGTTTCATAGGTAAGTACCCTCTTGAAGTTTAGTTGGCTCAACCTGTCCTATAAATAGTAACCGGGTTCTAAGGAGCTCAATATCACCGGATTATTTTTTGTGTTCATTGTTTCAGTTTAGACACTTAACTGGCGACCGAAATATTCCAAGAAAACAACCCTCAATGAGTGTAGTATCGAGTATCTACCAACTTCGGAATGCACCAAACCCGGTCATCTCACTACCCCTAAAAAGGCCAAGTTGGTAAAGTAAGGTTCTAAGAGTTCATTAGTGCTTCATGACATCACTCAGCGGTCCCGTATTCTCTTTGATTGACTCAAAGGCTACCGGTACTCACAATATGTCGCACTAATATAGCTATTGCTTCAACCATGTCGGTATACCCCGCACAGTTTCCACAACGTATTGCTATTTACCTATGAATGTTTCCCAAAAATCCTGGTGGAGGATTCATACCCAAACAAGAGAACCAAATGTAAAGCAATCAAAGCAAACAAGATAAGCATGCAAAGGTGATCTAAACCCTAAGGTTACTCCACTTTTAAGTTATGACCCCAGCAGAGTCGCCAGTTCTGTGATACGGTGGGAGAACTGACTTGAGGTTTTGCGTTTGTGTTCGCAAATGTTTCGGTTTAGCAAGAGTCGCCACCGACTTTTTATTTTATCCTAAGGAAAGGTCAAAAAGCACAGGAAAGACCTTTGAGATGTTTTCTTGGGTTCGGGGAGTAGATTATGAAAAGGGAAGGTGCAAGCACCCTTTTCATCCATGGTTATCCATGAGCTCTTAGTTACTTGTTTAGATCACCTGCTTTGCTTTTCCAATTGTTTGAAATGGTGCTTTGTGTATGGTTTTGAAAGATGTTTTGAAAAGAGGCCATCATTGTGGCAACCTTTGTAATGATTCTTGTTTGAATGTATACAAAGGTGTTTTTGTCTTTTGAAAAGATTTCAATGTTTGAAAGTTTGATTTGAAATGTTTTGAAATTGTGTTTGTGAGGTGTGTTTTTGAAAATAGCAAGGATGTTTTGCAAGCTTTGATCAAGTAACTAAGAGTTGTCTACCCTATTTTACTCAAAGATCTTTCCTATATGTTTTTAACCCTTTTGACAGTGTTGTTTCACCATTGCATTTGGTGAACAACCTTGTGTTAGGATGTTAAACGGGACCGGCGCGGGTCATCGTATAGACCATGATAGCAATTGTGTTAGGTATCTTTGGCAATTTTCCGAGGGACTTGATCATTTTTGTTTAGGCAACCAAGATAGCGTCATCGAGGGACTATGATCTTTTGCATTGTTTTTGTTTTGCCAAAGTACCCAACATGCATAACATGGCCTATTTTTTAGGCAACAAGTGGATTGTAACCCTAGGGGTGCAAGTGTGCATTGTGTATTGATTTTCATGCATATTTGTCTTTGATTAGGTCAAGCTACTTGTTGATTGGGATTTTTGCATACAAACCCTAATTCTCTAATCATGGCATAATTGAAAGCGTAAAGTGCGAGAATTTAAAAGTCTAAGCTATTACAACATGATTATGGGGATGGGGGTACAATCTTTGAATGAGAGTGTATTTGACAAGAAATATAAACCCTAATTTACTATTACATCCAAATTGAATTCAAATGCATAAATAATAAGTGGACAATATTTAAATAAACAAAATAAATAAATATATCAAATAATATGAATTATGCAAAACAATTTTTGTTTATTTATGCATGTAAAAATATTTAATGTAAAAATAAAGAAATAAATAAAAGATTTATTTTATTTGGTTAAAGGGTAAAACCCTAATTTTCTTTAAGAAAATAAATATGTTAATTATTTTATTTATATACAATAAAAATAAAATATTATATGTAAAAAAAGTAAAAAAGGTATTTATTAAGTATATTTAATAATAAAAGTAAAAGTGTAATATTTTATATTTTAAAAATTTTAATAAAATAAAAGTATATATATATATATATATATATATATATATATATATATATATATATATATATATATATATATATATGTGTGTGTGTGTGTGTGTGTGTGTGTGTGTGTGTGTGTGTGTGTGTGTGTGTGTGTGTGTGTGTGTGTGTGTGTGTGTGTGTGTGTGTGTGTGTGTGTGTGTGTGTGTGTGTGTGTGTGTGTGTGTGTGTGTGTGTGTGTGTGTGTGTGTGTGTGTGTGTGTGTGTGTGTGTGTGTGTGTGTGTGTGTGTGTGTGTGTGTGTGTGTGTGTGTGTGTGTGTGTGTGTGTGTGTGTGTGTGTGTGTGTGTGTGTGTGTGTGTGTGTGTGTGTGTGTGTGTGTGTGTGTGTGTGTGTGTGTGTGTGTGTGTGTGTGTGTGTGTGTGTGTGTGTGTGTGTGTGTGTGTGTGTGTGTGTGTGTGTGTGTGTGTGTGTGTGTGTGTGTGTGTGTGTGTGTGTGTGTGTGTGTGTGTGTGTGTGTGTGTGTGTGTGTGTGTGTGTGTGTGTGTGTGTGTGTGTGTGTGTGTGTGTGTGTGTGTGTGTGTGTGTGTGTGTGTGTGTGTGTGTGTGTGTGTGTGTGTGTGTGTGTGTGTGTGTGTGTGTGTGTGTGTGTGTGTGTGTGTGTGTGTGTGTGTGTGTGTGTGTGTGTGTGTGTGTGTGTGTGTGTGTGTGTGTGTGTGTGTGTGTGTGTGTGTGTGTGTGTGTGTGTGTGTGTGTGTGTGTGTGTGTGTGTGTGTGTGTGTGTGTGTGTGTGTGTGTGTGTGTGTGTGTGTGTGTGTGTGTGTGTGTGTGTGTGTGTGTGTGTGTGTGTGTGTGTGTGTGTGTGTGTGTGTGTGTGTGTGTGTGTGTGTGTGTGTGTGTGTGTGTGTGTGTGTGTGTGTGTGTGTGTGTGTGTGTGTGTGTGTGTGTGTGTGTGTGTGTGTGTGTGTGTGTGTGTGTGTGTGTGTGTGTGCGCGTGTGCGCGTGCATGCGTGTGTGTGTGTGTGTGTGTGTGTGTGTGTGCGCGTGTGCGCGTGCATGCGTGTGTGTGTGTGTGTGTGTGTGTGTGTGTGTAAATAAAGTATATTTAGAAAAATATTTTTAATGTGAATAAAAATAAAGAACAAAAATAAAAGTATGATTTATATATTATTTCTAAGTTTTAATTAATAAGATAAAAGTATTTAAATTGTTTTCTATGCTAGAAAAATAAAAATGAAATGCAAAATAAATATGAAAAAATTATGAAAATATTTTTGAGCATTTTTTATATTTGAGAATAAATAAATAAAGTCAGAAATGAAAATAAAAATTCAAAAATATAAAAGTACAAGAAATTGGGCCAGGGGTGCAAAAAGGAAAAGGGGGGGTGTCAAAAGCAGCCAGGCCAAGCCCAGCCCAAAAACTTCATCTTCAACCTCTGACTTTTGAAAAACGCGCGCGTATCCTGTACAAACTACCAGATCCTGTATACGAGTTCTATTGCAAAAACACATAACATCAAACTTGTAGAGAATTTCAAGACGATTCCAACCATATAAACAACTTATCTTAACTCTCAAAGACCAAAGAGAATTTCTCTGGCCCTAAAATCTGACCTAGTTTTTTCTGCATGTTCATGGATGAAATTCTCTTAGCACACTTAATATAAATGAAAACTGAGCATATGTACAGCTTCATGGCAATGAATACTATATTTTTTATTCACAAACCTAAGGCTAAATGTTCCTAAATAGAGAGATAGGAAGTGGACAAAGATCTGTTTCAGTTGACTTCGTGTAGGGCAATGTAGAGTTTTTTAACAAGGCTTGAGATGTCTGGGAGCTTGCTTGGACTTCACTTGACCTTCTCCAATAGCCTGCTTGCCTTAAATGTCCTTGAATCAACCTATAGAACTCAACCTGCACAAGCTCAAAATGAAAATGGCAAACACTGTAAATGGAGTTATAGTTGGTGTTTGAGGTTTGGGATAACTTGGATGAGTTGAATGGAAGGTGTTTGAAGTAACTTGGGGCAAAACGCATGAGCCAATTGAGCTATGGAACTCAAGTTGCAGATTCTGCCCTGTTTTGCCAAGGGAATGTGATTTCTGGCTATGGGGTGTTTAGAGGCTCAAGCAATCGTGTTTCTGACTCAGAGGAATGTGAGAAAGATGTTCAAAATGCTTGCATAAGTTTATCTTGGCTGATGTTCAAGTTCTAAGGTTTTGGACAAGTTTCTTGTTTTTGAAGTCAAATGTGTGAAGTGATGAGAACAGGCATGTACAGGCTACCCTTATGCTTGCATACTTTGCTCTTGGCCCCTCCAACTTGTGGATTTGATTTGCTCTCTGAGATATGGACCAATGCTCAAGGGATTGTGGTTTGACATAAAGCACATTATGGCAAAAATGGAAATGTGCCTTTTTCTATTTAGGGCTTAATTTTGTGTACAATGTCCAAATGACCAAAACAATGGCTTAGACTAATGGATTTGCATTAAATTATTAAGTGTGAAGTGGTTTAGAGGCCTGTAAACTAGTGTAAGGCATGCTGGGCTTGAAATAGCAACTTGTATGAACATGAATATGCCATGGATGAAAAGTGAGTTTTTGCCAACTTCAAGCCTTCGATTCTCCCTAACCACAAATGTGTTTGAGGATTTCTTTGACAATTTGGAAAGCTTTCAACATGCTCTATAATCCATATTTGAAATGCAACTTGATATTCCAAGTGGAACTATGTGAAAAATGGCCAAGAAGATAGGTCAAAATCCTGCCTAAACTAGGGCAAAATTTCACTTAGTTAAAAGTTTTAGGGACCCTCGTTCCAAAAATCATAACTTGAGATCCAAACTTCTTTTGAGAAAACTTTGTGAATAAAAGTTGTAGACTTTGTGGAGGACTATAACTTTCATGTTTTAGGTTTTGTTTGAATCCAAATGCATCATGGTGAAAATGTTGGGCAAAGTTAGCAAAAATTAAGAAAATTTCATAACTTAGAAAAATTCTAGGTTATGACATTTTTTTCAACTTTAAACCCTAATTTGCAATTTTGGGTTTCTTGATGAACAAGTTTCATATTTTGACATATCTTGATGAAAAATGACCCTTGGCACTTGATTTTGACCAAAAAGTCAAAGTTTTATTTTCAGTGTACAGTCAAATTTTGATCAGTTGACTGAAAAATTCATTTGTCAATCCAATGCATTTGGGATCTTTTGAACTTGTTGAATAGGTCAAGATGATGTCATTGATTCCTTGAATCCATGGTTGAACCTAATTTTCCATTGGCTAGGTTAAAAAGTCAGAAATTGCCTTTGTACAGTCAAAACCCTAAAAATGACCATTTTGCCCTTTTGGTGATCTGATCAAATCTCTTGTGGATTTGTGGACCAAACTTGATCAAATGGTTCATATGAGTTCATAATATTGATGTGGGTCAAAATTCACAAGGTTTGACTGTAAATTGGCCACAGTTGACTTTTTCCCCAATACAGCTGATTTCTAGGTCAATTGTCCAATTGACTGGGCAAAATTTTGATTCAAGGCTTGAAACTTAGTATGGATAAACTTATGAGTCCAATATGAAGTATGAAAGTCAATTTGAGCATTGAAGGTCCAAAAATCCCTGTGCAAACTCAAACCCTAATTTAGGTCATTAGTGCAAGGAGATGTCTTGAGAAGAGCAAACCCTGGCTTAATCTTGAGTCTAAAGAGCCTTGTGATGAGAAATGTTGATAGAATGAGAGGGCAAATTTTGGGGTACAACAACAAGCATATACTTCAAATTGATGGAACCTGGTTACATGGTAAGTGTAAAGGGATGCTACTTATGGAGGTAGCACATGATGTCAACAGTAATATTTTCCCAGTTTCTTTTGTCCTTGTGGAAGGTGAGACAATTGATGGTCGAGGGTTCTTTCTATAGAACTTGAGAAGGCATGTTTCTCCTCAACCTGACCTATGTTTGATTTTAGACAGGCATGTATCGATTGAAAGTGCATACAATAATCCAGATAATGGTTGGCATAATCCACCATTTATGAATGTCTATTGTATCAGACACATTGCACAAAATTTCATGAGAGAAATCAAAGACAGAAACATTTGAAAAAAAATTATTAATATGGATAAGTATATATTTGCTAACATTATATCTTAGTCAATAACATAGTATAACATTAACCTATTTTTATTATATATATGGTATGTTTTAAACTGACCAACATTTAACTATTACCGAAATTAAATTGGCTTGGCTAATGGTGATTATTTAAGGTGGTTAGACAATATTCCAATAAAAAATGGACGAGGGTCGGCGTTTGGATCACATGACAACGAACCCAGTTGAGTCAATGAACTCGGTCTTTAAAGGCACTCGTAATCTTCCCATTACAACATTGGTAAGTACAATATACTATATATAGGATGGAATCACTATTTGCAAAAAGGGTTGCATAGTGGAGTTCAATGTTGAAATCAAGGTAAACTTTTATAGAAAATTGCATGAAGGTGATGAAAGAAGAAACAACAAATTCAACATACATGACGTATCAATATTTGACTACGAGCACAACATTTTTAGTGTGAATGAGACGATGGACCACAGTAGGGGGAAGCCTATGGGACGTTACAAGGTCAACCTATTAAATGGTCGATGTTACTGCAGAAGGTTTCAAGCATACTGTGTTCCTTGTTCACATGTTATCGCTGCATGTTTCAGGGTGCGCCAAAATTCTTATGCTCTTTTGTCAAACGTTTACAGGGTCGCAAACCTACTTGGGGTTTACAGCACAAGCTTTCCAGTGCTACCATATGATGAATATTGGCCCATTTATGCAGAAGATCAAATTTTCCATAATACAATGATGCGGAGGAACAGGAAAGGCCTCCCAGTGAGCACACATATTAGAACAAAAATGGACATGACTGATGAGTTGGAGAGAAAATATGGATTATGTCAGCTTCCTGGTCTCAACCAAACTCGGTGTCCCAATGTTGGAACTAGTAATAATTAAATTTTTATTTTATTGTCAAGTATCATTTTTAGATTACCATCAAGCTTCACAATTGTTTGAACCATTACTAATTAAGTTTTTTTCCATGGATAAATGTCATTTTATGAACACAAAGATCTTTCGCATTTAATATAAATAACAAGAATCCAGATAACATAAAACAAACAATAACAAGTCTAAAAAAATAACATATACAACATATATCAAAATAGATAAAAAAATACTTAACCACAACATTTTAAATTAATTATAACAATCAAACTAGTATCATTTGGTCCAAACATCATTTCCCTAGCATCCTTATCATTTCTAACTTGCACTCACCCATGTTGGGCATCGTGTCTCTCAATACTTCTAATTTTTCTGCCTTTAGGTATGTCTCTGTCTAAGAAACGAATCAAGTTTCTCTGTAGTTGCTCGAAACTTTAGATGTTCCAGAAGAGCATCTCCATCGGAGGCTTGTCTGTCAAATAAATCACTTTCCTTTTGTGGCGGAGAATCATATTAGATTGAATGAAGAAGAAATATTAGAAGAAATTGATAATAGATGTAAAAAAACGGATCACATTACACCTCTATTTATATCAGATCTGCCACGTGGATCCATTAAAATAATTAGCATACCAATATAGATAAATCAAAGCATCTGCCAATTACAATGAGGGAGTTGTACTTAAATAATAAAATAATCAAAGCATCCACCAATTACAGTGACAGAGTTGTACTTAAATAATAAAATATTCAAAACATCCACCAACTATAGTGTGAAGTTGTACTTAAATAATAAAATAATCAAAACATCCGCCAATTACCGTGCCAGATATGTACTTAAATAATATAAAAGTAGTTATTTAATCATAATTATATACATATAAATAAATTTAAATTATTTTTTATTAATTTATTCTAATTAAAATCTAATATATATATATATATATATATATATATATATATATATATATATATATATATATATATATATATATATATATATATATATATATATATATATATATATATATATATATATATATATATATATATATATATATATATATATATATATATATATATATATATATAAATATAATATTTATTTTAATATATATTAATATTATATTATTTTTAATGTTTATTTTAATATATATTTATTTTAAATATTAAATTTTTTTACATAAAAAAAAAGACGAATTGCATAGCTCCGCCCTTTTATTGGGCATAAGCTTTGAAAAAAAGAGAGGGTCAGCCCTTTCATTGGAATGAGATTCTTTACGTTAAACTTTTTTTGTTTGAAAAATAGTATATTGATATGTAGTGTTGAAATGAATGATATATTGATATATGTTTTCTATTAAAGTGGTACAAAGGAAAAAAAATTTCATCGAAAAACCACCACAAAATCCCATAATATACCCCACATTTATATTATCTACAAATTTAATTCAAATATATCAAAGCACATTAAAAAAAATTAGACATTAAAAAAAAATACATGAAACAAATAAATTTATTAAAAAATATTAAAA
Source organism: Vicia faba (assembly GCA_948472305.1). Classification (NCBI taxonomy): domain Eukaryota; kingdom Viridiplantae; phylum Streptophyta; class Magnoliopsida; order Fabales; family Fabaceae; genus Vicia; species Vicia faba. The sequence goes on from OX451735.1 coordinate 328,153,125, forward strand.
AAAACATAAATGTTAAAATAACTTACTAGCACAAAATACAAGAAAACAATATATTTAAAACATTTTTCAATTGTTATTTTCTGGCCCATAATGTTGCAATATTTTTTTATCAAGTCTTGTGAAGGTGTTAATAAATTTGTTTATCACGAACATCAAATCTTCTATGTAGGAACTCTTGAAAATCAATATTAAAATCATTCGACAATAAATAATCATAAGAAAAATCAAAATTTCAATCGTATGTGGCACATTCATCTTCAACAATCATGTTGTGTAATATGATATATGTATCCATTATGCGTTGAAGTGTGTCTAAGTGCCAAGATCATGATGTGTTATGTATGATCACAAATTGGGATTAGATAACTCCAAATGCTCGTTCAATATCCTTTCTTGTCCCTTCTTGATGTTGGGCAAACAATTTTCTCTTATCCATTGTGGCATCGGGATACTTTTCATAAATGTGGCTCATTCAGGATAAATATCATCTGATAACTAATAGCCCTTGTTGTATTCAGTATGATTGATTGTATAATGAATCTCAGGAGCTCATCCTGGCAGAACATCGTTGAAGATATTGGATTGGTTCAACATATTAGTATCGTTGTTTGAACTCGCTACTCCAAAGAATACATGTCAAATCCATAATTCTTGTGAAGCCATTTCTTCAAGCATAACAGTTGGTTTCCTATTATCACCTCGAACATACTACCTTTTTAATGCAACTGTAAAAAATTTCCATTCCCAATGCATACAATCAATGCTCCATAACATATCTGGAAATCCTCGTGCCTACCCTATTTGCATTAGGAGTTCAATGTCTTCAGCCTTTGGCCTTCTCAAATACTTTTCCCCAAATATGCATATCACCCCTCTTGTAAGCTTATCAACATATTTTAGTGTTGTGGTTTCACCAATTCTTAAATAGACAACCACACTACCAGCAGATGTTCCATATGCCCACATACAGATAACAGTAGTGAATTTCTGTAATGGTGAAAGACTTAAACTACCTGTTGCATTAAAAATCATTTGATAATATTGATCATGTTGTCCCAGAGCTTAAACAATACGAAGGAACATATGTTTGTGCATTCGGTACCTTCGATGAAACTGCTCATTAGTGTATACTGGAGTTTCTGAAAAAATAATCAATGAACAATCGATCATGTCCCTCTTTACGATTCTTATCGATATTCCTTATTTGATGTCTAGACCTTTTAGAGCTCGAGGCTTCTTCTTCTTCCATAAACAACCTCATAAGTTCTTCATCCATATCATCATTCATATAACCCATGAACATTTTTGCAATGTGAGAATTATTGGAAGGATCCGTGTGAAAATAAGTTTGATATTGAGTAGAAGATGATAATAAACTATAGACAATGAAAGAGGTTGAGAAGTACAATGAAGCTTAATGTACATGTTAATACTATTTATAAGACTAGTTTGTAACAACTAGTTTAACTTTGAATAACGACTAGTTTGAATAACAACTAGTTTGATTTTGAATAATGGTTAGTTTGAACAACTACTAGTTTGAATAACGGCTAGTTTGACTACATAATCAAATTTTAAAAATACATAATCATACTAATTAATTTCATATCAATTAAGTCCAAAATACATAATCATACTAATTAATTCCATATCAATTAAGTCAAAAAATACATAATCATACTAATTAATTTCATATCAATTAAGTCTAAAATACATAATCATACTAATTAAGTCCAATATACGTAATCATATCAATTAAGTCTAAAATACATAATCATACTAATTAAGCCCAAAATACACAATCATGCTAATTAAGCCCAAAATACATAATCATACTAATTAATTCCATATTTTTCTCTAATCATGTCACACAAGATTTCATGAGCTTGTAGTTGTCTTGTATCAATATTTGATGTATCCTTTACGAGTATCTATATATCATTCATCTTCAATCTTTCCTCAGCCATCTCAGTATTCTTAATCTCTACATCGACCTTTTTCTCTCTATCTCGACTTTTTCACCCTCAATGCATGCATAGTCCCGTACAAACATTGACATCAAATAAATTTTTTAAAGTCATATTTCAAAGAATTATATTTGACAGTGGGAGTAGAATTCATTTCCATAAGCTTTTCTTTCTCCTTCCTTTTGGCTGCCTTTTGGCCGATTAGACGACGAGATAAAGTAGGTGATGGTGAATCGCATTCGCTGCTCGTGGGTGTTAGTGGATTAGAAGATGAATAATATGCTCCTAAAGTTGAATTCTTTTTTATTTTTGTAGAAGTCTCTGATGAACCTGCAAGTCATATAAGTTCACCTTTCAATTATCTCTATGCAATCTCAAATGTAAACTTTTCACCTTCATCTTGGAAATAGATTTTATATGCAGCTTGCATGATATTGCTCTCGAAACTCCCACTTTATTATGTAGACCCGACTTGTTTGTAGTATCTAATAAACTTTTAAATAAATGGATTAATTTTATGCCATCAAATTTTTAGTCGTGTCAGTCTCCTCTCTTTGTAATTGATGTCACAATGCTTGTTGTAAGCTTCACTGATCCTCTTCCAAAAACTATCTTCTTTTTTATCAACCCCAACAATTGAATCCTTTGAAACATTGAGTCCTGATTGAATATGAACTTCATCCTCTCTTTTTTGGAACCTTTGTTTATGCGTATTCACAACTGGTGTGGACGCAACTTCTTCACCAAGGTTAATAGTTTCTAAGCTACATTGAGTGCAAAATTATGGTGTTTCACGTTCTTGATCATTTGATTTCACACCACTACTACCTATTTGAGCCCCTTGAGGCATAATAGGGTTAGTTGATTGAGATGTAAATTATTGATATTGATATGGATAAGGTGTTGTATAGTATGAGTAATTTTCCAAAGTATGGATTATTTTATAGATTTGGGATAAAATAAGAGTTTTGAAAATTTGGGTTATGGTGTGAATTTGAGATAAATGTGCATTTCCAAAGTGTAGATTGCTTTGTTGATTTAGAATAGAAAGAGGACTACCACTATTTTGTATAAAATTAAACCAAGAGCTATGTTTACTTGGATCCATTGACAAAAAATGTGTAAAATAAAAAAATTAAAAAGAGATAAATCAATAGTTTAAAGTTACACTAGTTGTGTGAAAATTGTAATAAAATTAGTAACTGATCTTACCGGTGATCAGAACCTATAATGAGCCGATAGATGATTTCTGCAAGACTGAAATCAAGGAGGAGTGGGGTGTACCTACAAGGCACTCCGACACTCAAGTAAGTAAGAGTGCAAAGAGATACAAGACGAATTTTAGGGTTTTTAGAGTGAATATTGAATATCTAACTCTCACAAATGTGAGGATTTATATAATGCCCATGACGCTTGGCCATTGGTCCCTATTTTTGGGCCTGGATACCAGGTTCCTCAAAACTAGGTAACTTCTAGAAACTAGTTGTTGTAACGGGCAGAGATGCTCGAAACTAGTCGTTACAACGGGTATAAAAGTGTTAACGGGAAAGTGTGGTCTGGTCTCTCTTGGGTGGTTGTCCTCGTGCGATTGGCAGAGCGAGAACCAACCTATTGATGCGAGAAGAGATGTGATTATTGATCATGGGGGTCAACCGACCACGACTCCTAGAGTTAGGGGAAGAAAGGAGAAGTGTCCCTTGTATGTCCAAATTGATTGGGCCAAATTGATTGGGCCGTTTCAGACGTAGGAGTGGGTTGGGCCATGTCTAGTCATTGGGTCAGTCCAGAATAGGGGCCCCTAAGTCGTTACTCTTAGGCATAGGTGTAATGATTTATATTCAAATCGTGTTTTGAGGAGGGGACTGTGCCATTAGAGCTCATTGCAGGAGACAGGGACGTCCCAGGATTACCTCGAGGATAGGCATGTACGAGGAACCCAAAGGTTGCTTCACGTGTTCGGTGCACGGGGAGCTGAACAATTGATTGGACTTGTAGAGGTTGCGTATTACGCGTGCATCGAGCCACACATTACCATTAATGTATGATGATGGCAGTATAGGGGATAAGTTTTAATGATGACCTCTACGTTTCCTTGGGTCACGCGTGCACATGGGCTGAGACTGATCTATAAATAAGAGAAGCAGAGGGTCATTTGCACTTTTTCACTTTCCACTCTTCTTCTCTGCTTTCAGTCTTCACATTCTTCCCCCGTCCTCCACCACTGTGCTTGCATCGCCCAACTAGAGTTTAGTTTTTCGACCATGTAAGTTCCTCATTTCTTTCCCTTGTAAGTTCATTTTGGTTTTGTTCTACCTAGAATGCATATGGTTAGAATTGTATTTAGATATGGGACTGTTGTTCTGGAGATTACTGGTGTTGGACGATAGATGTGCCATTTCAAACGTTACCACCGTCGAGAGGGTGAGGGTGAGCTGGACTTTGAGTGTTTTCTGGCCGCTTTGGCTCTGTAATTTTGGAGAAGTATGGGCTAAATGTTGATGGACTCCTGAGTTTCCCGGTAAACTCATTAGTTTTCCGATGAAGGTACGTGTTTTCCAATGAAAGCATGAAGTTTTTAATGAATCTTTAAAATAATTTCTAGGTAGTGTGTCGGGGAGACTTTCCTCGCGAAGGTTTAAAGGCTTGCCTGTCGAGGAGGCTCCAAGCCAGCCGAGGAGGATTTCCTCATATATTTTGTTTCTGTTAGAGTAAGGGCTTTGGCCGAGGATATCACTCTTGTGTCTTCGTACCCCCTTTCACTGGACTAGCGGTGGAAGGGTGGATTTGATTTGATCATCTAATTCACTTTTGTCCTCTGTTTTTCAGGTGAACATGGCCTATAATTCCGATGATGAGAATATGGTCGAGCAAATAGAGACTTCCGAGGAATAGCGGACAACCTCAGAACCCATTGAGTGGATTGCTCCGGAGCCACGGGGGATAGCCTCACATTTTTCTTCCTTCCTCGGGGAGGCATTCACAGTAGTGGAAAGCAAAACGAGCTCATCAAATTTCGAGGAGGAGTTAAGGGTACTATTCCCCAGGGAAGACGAGAGGATTTGTTCACCATTCGAAACTGATTGTTTCCCCATGTATGAATATGTCTTCAGGGAGATGGGGCTTTGATTTCCCTTCTCAGATCTTCGGGTGGTGGTCCTTTCCCATTTAGATTTTGTGCCCTCACATCTTCATCCTAACCCGTTGGCCTTTACTCGGATGTTTTAGATTGTTTGCGACTATCTAAAGATTATGGCTAGAATCCTCCTATTCTTTGCTTGTTTTCATCAGTAGAAGTAGACGACCTCAGAGGGTCTGTTCGATTGGGTTTCCTTAAAGCAGTATAGGAAGATGTTCAAGGCGTACTCGGAGTCTATCAGGACATTTAAGAGTAGGTACTATATGGTCCTTCCCGTGTCTAAGAAGGCCATTAATTCTTTACTTAGCTGGGAAATTATGACGAACGATGAAGGGAACCCCTCCTCGGAGAGGATGGTAGGGGAAGGAGACATCAAGTCCAGAGGTTCCATTTGGCCTAAAGTCAGAATCATTTTTATCGACCAACCGATCGAGGAGTATATTGTCCACCCGGACGACTTGGAAGAGGACGACTGGGCAAGTTATAACAAACTTGTAGCTTTCGTGGACAACTTCATTCCTTCCCAATGCATGACTAAGCACAGGGAGACCATCTTTAGCAATGATGGGGAGCCTATGATCGAGGCTTGGCTTATCAATATGAAGGGGCTCCTTGAGTGTGCCACTCATGAGGATGCCTTAATGCTTTTAGGTAGCTATTTATGTTGTTTATTTGTTTTAGTTTGTCTGCTTCTTTTACTGATTTATGCTCGTTGTTTGTTGTAGATGAAATGATGAATTCTTAGGACCACATGTTAGGATGGTAGCATCCAACAAATTAAGGCAGTTGAAGAAGAACCAACTCCATAAGAGCTATCTGGGCGCTGCAGTTCTGCCTTTGATGGGGTCGAGGAACTTTTCCTCTTCTCCCGCTTGCAAGCATCCTTCTCCGAAGAAAGTGAGTTCGACCAGAAAGCGCCATCAAGTTGGAGATGAAATTATGGATTTGACCATAGAGGGGACTCTGGATAAGTATTAATTTCCTCCCTGTTGGCTGCACATGAGTTACATTGAGGGGGGTTCATCTTTGAAGGTCCCGCGAGCAAAATCCTTGCATTTAGAGGGTTTGGATCAATCGAGTAAGAGGAATACTCATGCTCCAGACGATGCTGCTATGATTTGGATTTTGGAGCTGGCAGTAATTCATACCGAGGATGGGACCCCTGCCGCCAAGGAGGTGAAGGACGTATGTGCGACTAACGTGGCCCTCAAGGAGAGGATGACCAAGTTTAAGTCTGAGAAAGAGGGGATGGAAAAACAGAAAACAACGTTGATTGAGCAGACTGAAAAGATGGCCAAGCTGAACAAGGAGCTTGGGGATAAGATCATTGCTTTAGAAGCTGATGCGGACCCAGTTGCGGGTGAGAATAAGGAGCTCAGACAATTGAATACCCGTGTCGAGTTGGTTTCCCGCCTCCGTGTGGCCGAGGAGGACTACTTGGAGATTGCCGAAGATAGCTTTAACAACACAGTGGATCAGCTTAAAATTGCAAACCCTGGCGTTGAGTTTAACATGGACGGGACCAGGTTCCTTTACAATGTGGTCGACGGGCACATCATTGTCCCCGAATTCCTTAATATTGGTGGAGAATATGAAAAGGGCGAGCAGCCTACTCAGGAAGGATAACCCACCTCGGCTAATTGAGTTTTCGTTATTCGCATTTTGGTTGGCACGTGTGTTTTTTTTATAGTATTTTTGGGGGAATTTTGCTCGGTTAACGTAATATCCAGACAACTTTGGTCCTTGTGCATGTTACTTTGTTATTTTTGGATGGGGGCTTAACTATCCTTATGTTATACTTTGACAATTGCGGTTGTTGTACCCCAAAATTTTCCCTCTCATATTTCCCAAGACATTTCAAGAAAAATCTCCAAGTGGTTTAAGTTTGCTCAAGAGTTGGACAATCAAATCATCTCCTAAGGCAGTCAATCTCAAATTAGGGTTTTGTGTTGCATCAAGGTCCTTACATACAAATGACCTCAAGTGCTACCCAATGCCTTAATATGTTCTCAAGTTCATCCATGTCAAATTTCAAGCCTTGTAGAGGAAGTTTGCTTAGTCAATTGCTCAAAAGGTCCAAAAATCGACTGTACTAGGGCAAAAGTCAACTGTGACCTACAAATGGTCAAAGCTCAAGATATTTTGTCAACATTCTCATTTTGAAGGATAATTCATCATTTGATCAAGGTTTGATCATGATTCATCAAGGATTTCTCAAAATTCATCAAGATTCAAAAGTTGCTAAATTAGGGTTTTGTAGGAAAAGTCAACTCAACTTTGACCAAGCATAACTTTCTCATACTTTATGAGGAATGACCCATACAAATCTCATTTTGAATAGGATGAAATTTTCTACAATCCATCTTCACACCCCAAGATCAAGAAATGCACTCACAAAAAGTTACAAATTTGGACATTATAGGTCATTTTTGAAAGTCAACAAAAACACCTTTTTTTCCAAAGCTTATAACTTGAGCATGGAATCTCAAAATGCGATGATACCAAAAGGGTTGGTTATAGGACATTTCAAGGTTTATAAACAGTCAAAGAACACCTCCAAAAGTTCAAAATTGAAGAAGTTGTGCATTGTTGAATTTGGGCATTTTTCCAAAATTGCCAAAAGTCAACTATCCTCCAAACTTCAAATTTTGTCAAAAGGGCCCACTTTTTTCCACTTGATTTGATCTTGTCACACTACACACGTGTCCTATCTTCAGTTTTATGTCCATTCATTAATTTTTCTATTTTATTTGATTTTTATTGAACTAATTCATTTTAAATCAATTTAAATCCAAATAAAATCTAAATATTGATAACTTGGTATATTTTTTATTGATACAGGTCTTAAATATCATCATGTACACAATCAAACTCGTATCAAGCTATATCATGCACAAAATATTGGATTTGGAATGAAATTAGAAGCTTTTTAATGGAGGATCATATCACATCTTCAATCATCAATGCACAAAGATTCAAAGCCCAAAACCTGACCTATTCCATCCCATGTTACATATACAACACAAAGCATACGAGTTCAAGGACTAGAGGCTGCACAATCTGGAAAACCAAACTTGAAAATTTGTCAAAAAAGTTGGAAACTGAAAACACATCTAGAGGCCGATTCAAAGCAAAATCTCCACGCTATCCTCTTGTTGGGCATCCACTGAGTCAAAACCAATCCTTTACAAGCTCTGAAACCTCATCAAACGCGTTGTAAGTATCCCTGAAAGTCGCCCTGTACTCGAAATCGCAATCTCTCATTCTTGCACTTTCTTGACAAAACATTGACATATTCATGATCCTTGAATGATTTCGAAACTTTCTGCAATATTTGATTTTGTTTTTATAGCCTGTAATGCCATACCCGAAACTAGGGTTTTTGGTTCTTGTTTTTAGGCGTTTTAGTTTCAGGAAAAATTGATGCAAACAATGGCCATGAGCATGTTCAGGAGCAAGAGACGAGCATGATGGTGGCCTCAGAATTCGTTTTCATGGCCTAGAGAAGATTTTAGGAGAGTCATACAGATTTTGCTGCGGATGTAAATCCGCAGGTAAAAAAACCAGGTTTCGTTGGAGAAGATGAAGACGTGCCTCTTCCTTATTGGCTGATTTTGAATCTCGCGCGTTTTTGTTTTAATTCCAGCGTATTATTTTTTTTCCCTTATAATAATCATCACCTAATCCACTAACAATATAAGCGCGTTGGCTCCGTGGCTAAGGCATATGTTCAAAGTCTAACAGGACCTGGGTTCGAATCCCAGGTCCCCCAAATACATTTGTTTTATTTTCCAATAGGTGATTTCATGCAACGTCCAAGGCGCAGCCCACCATACACTATCATCCAGATGCTTTCCAGATGGCCTCCAGGCCAAATCTGATGGCCCAGAATGAAAGACCACCATGTGCTCTAGTCAACAGGCGCGTGTGGAATCAGAAAAAGTCATGCAGGCCAACGTGAATGGGCCTCAAAAATGCTGATCTCACTCCCTTTCCAGGCCCAACACCCCCCTTGGTTATTTCTTTTTTCTTTCTTTCTTTTATTTAATTATTTGTTTTATTAATTATTTTTATTACCACTGACCAATTAAAATTATTTTCCTCATAAAATCAAAAACACAAAAAATAAGTTTTATTTATTAAAATTAAAATCATCACTTTATTTTTGTAAATAAATTAATTTAATTAACTTAGTTTAATTAGGTATAATTTCAATATCTTTTGCAAATAATTAAAACTAATTTAGATTATTAGGTTTTACTAACTTTAAATCAATTTATCTTATTTCTCTAAATATCCAAAAATCCAAAAATATTTTAATTAATTAATTAATTTAATTTTTAATTTAGATTTAATTCCTTTTAATTCAAAAATAAACCAAAAAACCACTTTCTTTCAAAAAGGGTCAAAACCCTAAAAAATGCGCCCGATTTAATTTTCTCGCACGCGATCCATATTTTCATATTATTGTACTTGCTTCCGGAATGTAATAGCTTTAAATAGGACTTTAATTATTTTATCGCTTTCTTTTATTTTCCGCAATTTAATTTCAAGGGTTGTTTTTGGCGATGTAAATACCCGACGCCTTGTAATAGTTTAGATTAAATTTCCGCAATTTATTTTCCGCAAATTATTAACTGTTAGATGTTTGATAATAGGGAATGCATGACAAGATCAAATGTATGAACTTAAAATCAACATAGCTCACCCATGACATGTACAAAGATAAAATTAACCGAAATAACACACTCGCACATGCACACTCTTAGGGTACACCTCACTTGGTTGCCTTCGAACGTGGTCATTGAGTATAGGAAGTTTTAGAGGTCTCCCTCTAGTCCAAAGATCATAGTTGCCTCGAAACGGTTGCCTCGGAAAAAATGATCTAAGACATTAGGGTTACCGCTAATTCATCCTAACATTGTGTTAGTGACCACACGTCCCTTAATCGAATTGACCCTTAAACTCCAACGACGACGCTACCTACTCACTAATAGTGGGATAGCATTGTCTAAAGGACATTAGCACATATTGATTCCTTTTTCGAGTAGGTAGATGGTTCTTAAGTACTTGCTCTCTCAAAACAAAATAAAACTTTTCGCACTTACACTCCTTTCAAACAAAAACTTCTTTCAAACCCACAAACACAAAGAAAAGCAATTTTGAAAACACATTGAGCAAGTACCTAAGAGCCCGTGGATAACCACGGATTGAAAGGGTGCTAACACCTTCCCTTTCTATAATCTACCCCCCGGACCCGAGAAACATCTCGAAAAAGGAATTTTTATGTGCTTTTTTCGTTTCCTTGTTGGATAAAATAAAAGTCGGTGGCGACTCTTGCTTACCGCGACATTTTGCAAAAACAAACGCAAAATGCGAACCAGCATTCCAAAAACAGTCAGTTCTCTTCCCACCGTATCACAGAACTGGCGACTCTGCTAGGGAAATAATAAGTGGGGTGTACCTTAGGATTAGATCATTCTGTTTTCAATTGTATGCTTTGTATGATTTATATTTTTGGACTTGTATCGGAGTTTCTATGGATCCTAACCCGGATCTGGGGGTACCCTTTATGTAAGTAGAAATAAACTGTGAGGGAACTGTACGGCGTAGACCGATACAGTTGAAGCAGTAGCTACGTTGGTGTGGCACTTTAGTCTGTACCGATATCCCTTGTGTTGGAACGAGGAGAATATGGGTCTTCTAAGGGGTCATTAAGCACCAACTGACCTTAGAACCTTTAAATTGACCAACTTGGCCATAGAACAGTAGCAGTATGCTACACTCATTGAGACTAAACTCTCGCGATGATTCCGGCCGCAAGAAAAGGTTGCTAAACTGGAATTATGACCGATTGAGGGTAGTCAGTGATATTGAGATCCTCTAGAACCCGGTTACTATTTTTAGGACAGGTTTAAACCAACTGAACTGAAAGAGGGTAGTACCTAAGCTCCTTGCCATCCTGAAATCTAAGGGCTCTCTGTGTGACTTGTGTGCCTTTACCATGTTTGTTGTTTGTGGATACTTGTGGTGTGTTTTCTATCATGACATCATGACATCATAACATTGCATATATCTTGCATTGGATTAACCTTTTTCAAAGACACGAGGGATTTATCTTTGTTCTGTTTTGTAGGTCATTATGATGCCCATGCGTAGGAATACCATCCGGATCAACTTTGTCCAGGTTCCTACCTTGCTTAAAGAGTTGATTGCAAAGATGCCTGATACTACTTCCTTCCTTAGGAGACATGGTCATCTTCTCAGTTTGGTCACCTCCAAATTGGACGAGCATATGATGAGTGTCCTAGTCCAATTCTATGATCCGATGTACCATTGTTTTACTTTTCAAGACTATCAGCTGGTTCCCACTCTAGAAGAGTTCTCTGAGCTGCTCGGTATGTCTGTTCTAGAGCAGACCCCGTTTACTGGTTGGGAGAAGATTCTTAGGCCCGAAGAGATTGCTGCAGCCCTTCATTTGACCAAAGAGGAGGTAATGGCTAATTGGGAGACTAGAAGTGGAGCAAAGGGCTTTCTGACTAAGTTCTTTGTTGGTAAAGCTAATTACTTATGGGATAGTCTAGACTCTAAGGCATTCTAGGATATTCTGGCTCTTCTGATATACGGCTTGGTTTTGTTTCCGAACTCTGACTCCTTCGTTGCTATAAATGCGATAAAGATCTTCATCTCTCGCAATCCTGTACCCACTCTCTTGGGTGACATCCTTCATCAGCTTTATGCTTGTACGGCCCGAAAGCGGGGAACCTTGATGTGTTGTGCTCCGTTATTGGCAAGGTGGTTTATTTCGCACCTTCCCAAGTCAGTGCTGAAGAGAAAAGAAGGCATGGGCTGGGCCTATAGGGTTATGTCTCTCTCGCATAATGACATCATCTGGACTCTCAAGGGTATGGACGAGGTGACTATTATTGATCAATGTGGGGAGTACCCAATTGTTCCACTGTTAGGAACCCATGGAGGAATTTCTTACAACCCATGCTTAGCTCTACGTCAGTTCGGACGTGCCAGAAGAGAAGGACCTCATGAGATGATAATGCCTAGTATCACCTTTGATTTTCAAGGGGATGGCGACGAGCTACGCCGCAGATTCATAAGGGCTTGGGATAGAGTTCACCAATCTGATCCGCATGAGCTGGGTCCAAAGAATTCTCTGCCAATGGAGCCATATCTCAGATGGGTCCGTATCCATGCCCAAAAGCTGGGTATGCCGTATGAAGCCGTCCGACCTGTCACTCTTGAAGTTGCTAATGAAGAAGGGGTTCTTCCAACCATCCTCCATCCTTATATGCCCACTGACGTTGGGGCGCTGAAAAGGTCATGGATGCAACTGAGGGAAGAACGAGATTCTTACCGAGAAAGGTTCAATGAGCAAGAGCAGAAGATCTAGAAGTTGACTAGGCAGTTGGAGAACGAGCGGATTCTCAACGACTATGTCCGCACTGATAAGAAGAGACCATGGGAGCATTGATTGACCTTTGATGATTTCCTTTCCAGTTTTTACTTACTTTTCAGTATTTCCTTTCATGTAACGCCTTAAGCGCATCAATTGAACAATTTGAATTCCAAAGTTTTTCTAATAAAGTGTGTTTCATTTCTTGTTTACAAATTTAAATCTCTCGATTGTCTTTGAAATCATAATCATACGCATTTCATCCTATGCACTCTATAACAGGTACCCATTACAGGTCTCTTATCTTCTTCGCTGTTTATTTCAGCAATCATCATGTCTGCTGAACCTTCAACTGAGCAAGCAATCAAGGCCCTCCAGGCCCAAAATGCCCAATTTCAAGAGTTGTTCATGAATCTAGCTAAGAGTCAGCAAGACCTGAAGACCCTGATTCTGAAAGAGAAGAAGAAGAAGAAGAAGAGGACATTCCTGTTTAACACAGGGCACAAGTTTGGAAATAGGCTACAGAATGAAGTTAATCTGACTACCTCATCTGGAGGGAAATATAGCCAAGAAGAAAGGAGGGCTCCTAGCCCTGTGGTCTCCGACAAAGAGACGAACTTCAACGAAAAACAGTATCCTCCGGCCGAGGACAGATACAAACAACTGGAAGACCGGCTGAGTGCTATGGAAGTTCAGAAAGTGCCTGGTCTGTACTTTGGTGATCTAGGTCTATCATCTGGGGTAGTGATTCCCCACAAATTCAAGGCACCAGCCTTTGCAAAGTATGACGGAGTTTCTTGTCCGAAGCTGCACCTCCGGTCATATGTAAGGAAGATTCAGCCGTACACCGCTGATAAGAACCTATGGATCCATTTCTTTCAAGACAGTCTCTCAGGGACTCAGCTTGAGTGGTTCTACCAGTTGGACGGAGCCAGTATCCGCAGTTGGGAAGATTTGGCTACTGCATTCTACAGGAAGTATCAGTACAACTCCGACCTCGCTCCCACGCGTACCCAACTCCAGGGTATGTCAATGGGGACGGGTGAAGGATTCAAAGATTATGCTCAGAAGTGGAGGGACCTCGCCGGAAGAGTGCAACCACCCTTGGCTGATCGGGAGCTTGTGGACATGTTTCTGGGGACCCTGTCTGGTCCATTTTTTAACCATCTGATTGGAAGCTCTTCATCTGGGTTTACAGAGCTTATTTTGACTGGTGAGAGGATTGAGGCTGGTATTAAGGCTGGTAAGATACAGAAGGGTGCTTCATCAAGCACCGAGAAGAAGCCCTTTAAGAAAGAGTCCAGTGCTTTCTACAGTGCAAGAAGACAGAATAGACCTGAACACCGCCAAGCTGTTAATGCGGATGTTATTTCAAAACCTGCTGGTGCTCCTCAGCACAACAATCAACAGAAGGACGAGAGACCTCGAAGGTAATTCATCCGTCTCAACATGACCTTATCTCAGATTCTGCCACAGTTGCTGAAGACCAATCTGGTGATTCCAAAGGAAGCCCCAAAGAATTCAAATACAACATCTCCGAGGTATAACCCTAATGCCCGTTGTGCTTATCACTCTGATAGCCCGGGGCATAATACAGATGATTGTTGGAATTTCAAGAATAAGATACACGACTTAATTGATGCGAAGGAGATTGAGTTTGAGACGCCCGAGAGGCCTAACATTGTGATTGCTCCTATGCCCAAGCATGGAGTAAATGCTATAGAAGAAGATTCGTTTGTGGTTTCTGTGAATGATATTGCTACCCCGTCGATGATGGTGAAGAAGAACCTTTTGCTAGCTGGTTTATTTCCGGGCTGTGACGAAGGTTGCCGTATGTGTTCTGTCCTACCTACCGGTTGTCCGCTTTTGAAATCAGGTGTCCAACGCCTGATGGATAGTAAAGAAATTATGTTTGAGAAGATTGTTGTTCCTCTAGTCCATACTGAAGAAGTTACCATCATTACCATTTTCGACAATTCTTCCAAGGCTCCCTCGAGGAAGCCTGTTAGAATTACACCTGTTCCGAGAATCGCACCTGTGATTATCACTATTCCGGGGCCCATCCCCTACACCTCTGATAAAGCTGTCCCTTGGCACTATGGGGCTGGTGTTTATTTTCATGGAGTTAAACAAGAGTTGGATGCTGATACTGACATCAGCAATATTGTTGGACCTGCTAAAGTCACCCGCAGCGGAAGACTTTTCTCACCTGATATCTCTCCGCCAACTGTCCGAAAACCCGTTGTTATTACACCCGCCAATGTACCTGCTACCATCCCTATTCAAGTTCCTATTCTTACCCCTGTCTCCGAGTCATCTGATACTCGGGGCAAAGGGATCACCACTGATATGCCTGCCCAGACGGAGGCACCGAAGACGATTACTGTTGAAGCTTTTAAGCAAGAGATGGAAGAGATCCTGAAAATTATCAAAAAGAGTGACTACAATGTAGTTGAACAGCTGGGGAAAACCCCGTCCAAGATCTCTATGTTGTCACTGTTGCTGTGCTCAGAGGCCCATGCCAAGGCTCTGATTACCTTCTTGAAGACCGCCCACGTACCACAAGAGACATCAGCTGATCAATTTACAGATTGCGTGGCCAATTTAACTGCTGATAATGGGTTGGGTTTCTCTGACGCTGACTTGACTGCTAAGGGGAAGAATCACAACGATGCCTTGCATGTCTCCATTGAATGCAGGGGCGCTACTCTTGCACATGTATTGGTGGATACTGGTTTCTCATTGAACGTCTTGCCTAAGAAAGCTCTAGACTGGTTGGATTGTGAAAGGTTGGAGCTGAAGCCAAACAACATTTTCGTCAGGGCCTTTGATGGGTCTAAAAGAATGGTACATGGAGAGGTTGATATCCTGATCAAGGTTGGTTCTCAGGTCTTCAATTCTACGTTTTATGTGATGGACATTCGGACATCTTATTCTTGTTTGCTGGGTCGTCCATGGATCCACAAAGTTGGGGCCGTAACCTCGACGCTCCACCAGAAGCTGAAGTACCCGGTTAAAGGGAAGATTGTGACAGTGCAAGGAGAGGAAGAGTACACGGTTAGCCACCTTAACTCTTTCCAATATGTAGAGATGGATGGGAAGTTCATTGAGACCCCATTTCAGCATTTTGAAGAGGTTCCCCAGACATTGGCGTCAGCTAAGACTGTTGTTGAATATTCTCCTATGAAGATGGCTTCCCTCAAGGATGCCCGGGCTGTTGTTGAGAAAGGTGGGTGTGCACAGTGGGGCCAACTCCCTGATTTTACATAGAAGACTAACAAGTTTAGTTTGGGTTTCACTGCAGAAGCTCAAAGGTCTGTACAAAATGCACGGATTGGAAGACCTCCCGTGTTCATCAGCAACTCGGGAGTGAATGCCATTGAAGACGATGTGGAAGAGTCTGAATTCGACAGCTGGATCTATCCTACGACCGACAGTGGACAAAGCAACTGTACAGCAAAGGACTTCATCCCTATTACTTATGTTACCCAGTAATGAAACTTTTTGTTTTGAATTTGTAACAGACAATGTTTTAAACTTTATGGCCCGGTGTCTTACCCGGGGCACCGTGGCTTCATTTGTGAGGGCTTTATGTGTGTCATTTTCATATATCATTAATAAAAGAATTGGACGTTCTTGCATTTCAAATTTTGCGCTCCTTGTTTTTCTTTATTATATATTGCAAAACAACTATTTTACACACACTCACGTACACAGGTCTACATCCACTCTGGATCTCACTGGTAACGACTCTGCTACTGCCAGTTATGACTTCGAAAATCCGATAAACTTAGCCGGAGACGAAGGTGAAGATGATTGCGAAGTGCCTGGTGAACTTGCAAGACTGTTACTTCAAGAAGAGAGGGCTATTCAGCCGCACGAAGAACCAGTGGAATCAGTGAATTTGGGTACATAAGTGGATAAGAAGGAAGTTAAGATTGGTGCAAATCTGGAGCTTAGTGTGAAACAACGGTTGATTCAAATGCTGCGTGACTACATTGAGATCTTTGCCTGGTCTTACAAAGATATGCCTGGTTTGGATACTGATATTGTGGTTCACCGCCTGCCTACCAAGGAAGAGTGTCCTCCAGTAAAATAGAAGGTCCACTGAATGCGCCCAGAAATGTCTGAGAAAATCAAGGCTGAAGTTATCAAACAGTTTGACGCCGGTTTTCTAGCAGTTACTTCTTACCCTCAGTGGGTGGCCAATGTGGTTCCTGTGCCGAAGAAGGATGGTAAGGTTCGAATGTGTGTCGACTATAGGGATCTGAACAGGGCAAGCCCCAAGGATGACTTCCCTCTACCTCATATTGACGTTCTGGTTGACAACACTGCTCAGCACAAGATATTCTCTTTCATGGATGGTTTCTCCGGTTATAATCAGATTAAAATGGCTCCTGAAGACATGGAGAAGACAACTTTTGTTACTCAGTGGGGTACCTTTTGCTACAAGGTCTTGCCTTTTGGGTTGAAGAACGTTGGGGCAACGTATCAGCGTGCCATGGTTGCTTTGTTTCATGACATGATCCATCATGAGATTGAAGTATACGTCGACGATATGATTGCAAGGTCCCAGACTGAGGAAGAACACCTTGACCATCTGCAGAAGCTATTTGATAGGTTGAAGTTGTACAAGCTGAGGTTAAACCCGAACAAGTGCACCTTCGGGGTGAGGTCCGGTAAGCTACTGGGTTTCGTCGTAAGAGACAAAGGTATTCAAGTGGATCCGGCAAAGGTGAAAGCTATACAGGAGATGCCAGCTCCCAGAACAGAGAAAGAAGTCAGAGGCTTCCTGGGACGACTGAACTTCATTGCACTATTCATCTCGCACCTAACTGGTACTTGTGAGCCAATCTTCAATCTACTGAAGAAAGATCAAGTAGTACGTTGGAATGATGAATGCTAGGCTGCCTTCGAAAGGATTAAAGAGTATCTCCAAGAGCCACCTATTCTGATGCCTCCAGTTGAAGGGAGACCTTTGATCTTATACTTGACAGTACTCGACAACTCAATGGGGTGTGTGCTGGGTCAACATGATGAGTCTGGCCGAAAAGAGCATGCTATTTATTACCTTAGCAAAAAGTTTACCGACTGTGAGACCCGATACTCACTGCTCGAGAAAACTTGTTGCGCTTTGGCATGGGCTGCTCGCCGGCTGAGACAGTATATGTTGACTCACACTACTCTGTTGATATCAAAGATGGATCCAATCAAGTATATCTTCGAAAAGCCTGCCTTGTCCGGAAGAATAGCAAGATGGCAGATGATCTTGACTGAGTATGACATCCAATATACGACCCAAAAGGCAATTAAGGGAAGTGTGTTGGCAGACCATTTGGCACATCAGGAAGTGAATGATTACCAGTCTATGAACTTTGAATTCCCGGACGAGAATATCATGTTGGTAACTGAGTGTGAGACACCTGGACCAGATGAAGGACCTGAGGAAGGATCCCGATGGTCTATGTACTTTAATGGAGCTTCAAACGCTTTGGGTAATGGCATTGGCGCCGTGATCATATCTCCTAAAGGCTCCCATACTCCATTCACCGCCCGACTATGTTTCAACTGCACCAACAATATGGCGGAGTATGAAGCATGCATTATGGGCCTTCGAGCAGCCATTGACCTAAGGATTAAGTTTCTAAGTGTCTTCGGAGATTTCGCTCTCGTGATCAGTCAGATCAAAAGCGAGTGGGATACGAAACACCCAAATCTGATTCCCTATAAGGAGTATGTATTGATGTTGCTTCCCCATTTCGAGGAGATAACCTTTGAACACTTCCCTAGAGAGGAGAATCAGTTGGCGGACGCGTTGGCTACGATGTCTTCTATGTTCAAAGTCAATTGGGACAACGAAGCTCCCTGGATTATCATTGAAATATTTGACGAACCTGCACATTGCTTTGACATTGAGACTAAAGAGGTAGTAGATAAACCCTAGTTTCATGAGGTGAAAAGGTATCTTGAAGCTCAGGAGTACCCCAAGGGTGCATCTGCTAATGACAAGATGTTTCTGAGGAGGTTCGCGGCGAAATTTTTCATCAGCAATGGCATTCTTTATAAGCGCAACCATGACTCGATATTACTACGATGTGTGGATAAGAATGAAGCAGAAAGGATTATGGCAGAGTTACATGAAGGTACTTTCGGAACTCATTCCAGTGGACACACCATGGCTAGGAAAATCCTACGGGCAGGATATTATTGGTCCACAATGGAAGCCGACTGTTATCAGCATTCTCGGACGTGCCACAAGTGCCAGGTCTATGCTGATAAGGTGCACATACCTCCAGTTCCTCTGAACGTCTTGACGGCACCTTGGCCTTTTGCAATGTGGGGCATTGATATGATCGACGAGATCAGACCTACAGCATCCAACGGGCATCGTTTCATCCTAGTAGCAATTGATTACTTTACAAATTGGGTTGAGGCAGCGTCCTTTGCTACTGTAACCAAGAACGTCGTGGCACGGTTCATTAGGCACAATCTGATCTGTCGATACGGTGTACCATAGAGGATCATTACGGATAACGGTACCAATCTTAACAACAAGATGATCACTGAGCTCTGCGAACAATTCAAGATACAGTATCACAACTCTTCTCCCTACCGGCCGAAGATGAATGAGGCTGTCGAAGCGGCTAATAAGAACATTAAGAAGATTGTGCAGAAGATGACAGTGACCTACAAAAACTGGCACGAGATGTTACCATTTGCTCTTCATTGATACCGAACCTCAGCACGGACGTCAACAGGGGCAACTCCCTATTCCTTGGTTTATGGTATGGAGGCAGTATTGCCCATTGCAGTTCAGATACCCTCTCTTCGGATCATGAAGGATGCAGGTTTGAGTGAAGATGATTGGATTCAGACCCGGCTTGATCAACTGAACTTAATCGACGAAAAGAGACTTACTGCTATTTGTCATGGTCAGACGTATCAAAAACGGATGATCAAGGCATTTAACAAGAAAGTTAGACGACAAGAGTATCAAGTTAGGGATCTGGTAATCAAGCGCATTATCTTACCTCAAGGTGATCCCAGGGGCAAATGGACCCCTACTTACGAAGGGCCATTTGTGGTTAAGAACATTTTCTCAGGAGGAGCTATGATTGTAACCACCATGGACGGTTACGACCTTCCTCACCCCGTCAATGAAGACATAGTGAAAAGATACTACGCATAATCAAAGACCCGCTAGGTTGACTGGCCTAGGCAAAAATAAGGGCTTCCCGGCGAACCAAAAGGGTTCGGGAAAAAATAAGGGATGAAAATGAAAAATCTGTACACCCGGCAAGTCGAAAACCTGAAAAGGAGGCTTGGGAAAAAAAAGGTATCCCGGTGGACTGAAAACCCGAAAGGGAGGTCCAGGAAAAAATTAGGGATAAGCGTAATACTATGTCTCATTGGATCACCTTGCATCCAGACTTCGATATCAACTGTTAAGCTCGGACGACATTAATCAATCTAATTCATCTTCAACAAACAACAAAGTGATGAGATGCTCGAGGATATAAAGGCAGTAGCAGAGTTGGAACCCAGTGGGATTATTCACATAGCTGTTTTGTTAGTTTTTCACAAATTGTGTAAATTCTATTATTCGGCGACATTCTCTTACTAGGACGTCAACCTCTTGTATAAAAGCGCCTATTTACAGGCTAAACTTCAAAATCAATACAAATTCATTTTCAGACAAATTTCAAATTGTTTTCCCTTTATCTGTTTTGTTTTGTAAAGAACGTCCAATGTTCATTTTTGATATATGCATTTGACATTAATTGCTGCTCATAAATATCTACATGCGAAACAAAAGATGAGTTACTGGTAATAGCATAAACAGGGGCAAATAAGAATTGTCCAAAATTGTGTAGTTGCTCTGTCCACCAGGTACCAAGGTATATTCAGCTGAAGAATATGGCTAAGATACTTTCACTCCCCGCAGAGTAAAGTAGTAATGGTATCTCTCCCTCAGCTGAGACTTACAACCGTGAACGAATCAGAAATACTCTCCCCAAGCAGAGTTAGTCTATCATCAGCACTAAAAGGGTCTTAATATTCCCAGCGGAGTGTAAGAATATCCCTCAGCAAGTATAAGAGTATCCCCGACAGTCTTAATATTCCTCAACAGAGTATAAGAATGTTCCCCGACAGAATACAAGATACCTCTTGTGGAGTCAATATTTCCCCAGCACGGTCTGAAAAAGCTTCCCCAATGGAGTTGAATCATCATCCCCAGTAGACTCTGGAAGCTTATCCCCGGCGGAGTACGAAAACAAATCTCCCCAACCAAGTTCAAAAGATTACCCCTAGCATAATTCAGGAGTTTTATCCCCACAAGAGTCTAATAGGGATATCCCTAGCAAGTTACAACTGAAGATCATCCCCAGCGGAGTTCTTTCTTTTCACAAGCAGGAATTTAATCCTCAACGGACTCAGTATCACCAGCAACGGTAATCCATCCCTAGTGGAGTTTATCAGTGGAATCTTCAGCAAAACATCTCTTCCCCACAGAGTAATTTCCCTCGGAGTAATCTCCTAATCAGTTTATTCCCCAACGGAGTTCTTCTCTCCTGCAGGTTTATTCTCGCATTTACCTTCGTTCACTATCCCCAGCGGAGACGAAGAATTCAACTCTACTCTCCAGCAGCTGTTCGGGATTTATTTTCCCCAACTTAAACATCACATTTTCATACATCATGATACATGCATGAACGCATCATACCGTACAATCTCATTTATGTTGAGAACATCATTGCTTGATCCATATCATGCATTGCATATGACTGACCTTTGCCTTTCAGGAAAGATGCAGTTAAAATTCTCAACCATGTGGAAGACCTCCTTTGGTCCAGTTAAATCGATTCCTAAAGATTTTTCTGATACCGATCCAGTTGAAGTTAATCCAGTCAAAAGAGACAAAACCACTTAAATCGATTCCTAAAGATTTTTCTGAGGCCAATCCAGTCAAAAGAGACAAGACCAGTTAAATCGATTCCTAAAGATTTTTCTGAGGCCAATCCAGTCAAAAGAGACAAGACTAGTTAAATCGATTCCTAAAGATTTTTCTGAGGCCAACCCAGTCAAAAGAGACAATACCAGTTAAATCGATTCCTAAAGATTTTTCTGAGGCCAATCTAGTCAAAGGAGACAAGACCAGTTAAATTGATTCCTAAAGATTTTTCTGAGGCCAACCCAGTCAAAGGAGACAAAACCAGTTAAATCGATTCCTAAAGATTTTTCTGAGGCCAACCCAGTCAAAGGAGACAAAACCAGTTAAATCGATTCCTAAAGATTTTTCTGAGGCCAACCCAGTCAAAGGAGACAAAACCAGTTAAATCGATTCCTAAAGATTTTTCTGAGGCCAACCCAGTCAAAGGAGACAAAACCAGTAAAATCGATTCCTAAAGATTTTTCTGAGGCCAGCCCAATCAAAGGAGACAAAACCAGTTAAATCGATTCCTAAAGATTTTTCTAAGGCCAATCTAGTCAAAGGAGAGAAAACTAGTTAAATCGATTCCTAAAGATTTTTCTGATACCAATCCAGTCAAAGAAGACAAAACCTCCTCTGGTCCAGTTAAATCGATTCCTAAAGATTTTTCTGATCCAGTCAAAGTTATTTCAAGACCTCCTCTGGTCCAGTCAAATCGATTCCTAAAGATTTTTCTGACGCCGATCCAGTTGAAGTTCAAATCACCTACCAACAATCTCCAAATGGCATCTGTAAGACCATTCCCGACATCACAATGCTGATACCACTTCATGCGAGTGCAAATTTCTGGGCACTCTAGTGTTCAATCATCTTCCACCTTCAGATCACGAAAGGCCTGAAAGCCAATCTATATCCTCAGGTTTAAGAAAATTGAACAGGGGAAGCTGTTTTACCCCAAAATTTTCCCTCTCATATTTCCCAAGACATTTCAAGAAAAATCTCCAAGTGGTTCAAGTTTGCTCAAGAGTTGGACAGTCAAATCATCTCCTAAGGCAGTCAATCTCAAATTAGGGTTTTGTGTTGCATCAAGGTCCTTACATAAAAATGACCTAAAGTTCTACCCAATGCTTTAATATGTTCTCAAGTTCATCCATGTCAAATTTCAAGCCTTGCAGAGAAAGTTTGCTCAGTCAATTGCTCAAAAGGTCCGAAAATCGACTGTACTAGGGCAAAAGTCAACTATGACCTACAAATGGTCAAACCTCAAGATTTTTTGTAAACATTCTCATTTTGAAGGATAATTCATCATTTGATCAAGGGTTGATCATGATTCATCAAGGATTGCTCAAAATTCATCAAGATTCAAAAGTTGCTAAATTAGGGTTATGTAGGAAAAGTCAACTAAACTTTGACCAAGCATAACTTTCTCATAATTTATGAGGAATGACCCATACAAATCTCATTTTGAATAGGATGCAATTTTCTACAATCCATCTTCACACCCCAAGATCAAGAAATGCACTCACAAAAAGTTACAAATTTGGACATTATAGGTCATTTTTGAAAGTCAACAAAAACACCTTTTTTTCCAAAGCTTATAACTTGAGCATGGAATCTCAAAATGCGATGAGACCAAAAGGGTTGGTTATAGGACATTTCAAGGTTTCTAAAAAGTCAAAGAACACCTCCAAAAGTTCAAAATTGAAGAAGTTATGCATTGTTGAATTTGGGCATTTTTCCAAAATTGCCAAAAGTCAACTATCCTCCAAACTTCAAATTTTGTCAAAAGGCCCCACTTTTTTCCACTTGATTTGATCTTGTCACACTACACACGTGTCCTATCTTCAGTTTTATGTCCATTCATTAATTTTTCTATTTTATTTGATAACTTGGTATCTTTTTGATTGATACAGGTCTTAAATATCATCATGTACACAATCAAACTCGTATCAAGCTATATCATGTACAAAATATTGGATTTGGAATGAAATTAGAAGCTTTTTAATGGAGGATCATATCACATCTTCAATCATCAATGCACAAAGATTCAAAGCCCAAAACCTGACCTAATCCATCCCATGTTACATATACAACACAAAGCATACGAGTTCAAGGGCTAGAGGCTGCACAATCTGGAAAACCAAACTTGAAAATTTGTCAAAAAAGTTGGAAACTGAAAACACATCTAGAGGCCGATTCAAAGCAAAATCTCCATGCTATCCTCTTGCTGGGCATCCACTGAATCAAAACCAATCCTTTACAAGCTCTGAAACCTCATCAAACGCGTTGTAAGTATCCCTGAAAGTCGCCCTGTACTCGAAATCGCAATCTCTCATTCTTGCACTTTCTTGACAAAAAATTGACATATTCATGATCCTTGAATGATTTCGAAACTTTCTGCAATATTTGATTTTTTTTTATAGCCTGTAATGCCATACCCGAAACTAGGGTTTTTGGTTCTTGTTTTTAGGCGTTTCAGTTTCAGGAAAAATTGATGCAAACAATGGCCATGAGCATGTTCAGGAGGAAGAGACGAGCATGATGGTGGTCTCAGAATTCGTTTTCATGGCCTAGAGAAGATTTTAGGAGAGTCATACGGATTTTGCTGCGGATGTAAATCCGCAGGTAAAAAAACCAGGTTTCGTTGGAGAAGATGAAGACGTGCCTCTTCCTTATTGGCTGATTTTGAATCTCGCGCGTTTTTGTTTTAATTCCTGCGTATTATTTTTTTTCCCTTATAATAATCATCACCTAATCCACTAACAATATAAGCGCGTTGGCTCAGTGGCTAAGGCATATGTTCAAAGTCTAACAGGACCTGGGTTCGAATCCCAGGTCCCCCAACTACATTTGTTTTATTTTCCAATAGGTGATTCCATGCAACGTCCAAGGCGCAGCCCACCATACACTATCATCCAGATGCTTTCCAGATGGCCTCCAGGCCAAATCTGATGGCCCAGAATGAAAGACCACCATGTGCTCTAGTCAACAGGCGCGTGTGGAATCAGAAAAAGTCATGCAGGCCAACGTGAATGGGCCTCAAAAATGCTGATCTCACTCCCTTTCCAGGCCCAACACCCCCATTGGTTATTTCTTTTTTCTTTCTTTCTTTTATTTAATTATTTGTTTTATTAATTATTTTTATTACCACTGACCAATTAAAATTATTTTCCTCATAAAATCAAAAACACAAAAAATATGTTTTATTTATTAAAATTAAAATCATCACTTTATTTTTGTAAATAAATTAATTTAATTAACTTAGTTTAATTAGGTATAATTTCAATATCTTTTGCAAATAATTAAAACTAATTTAGATTATTAGGTTTTACTAACTTTAAATCAATTTATCTTATTTCTCTAAATATCCAAAAATCCAAAAATATTTTAATTAATTAATTAATTTAATTGTTAATTTAGATTTAATTCCTTTTAATTCAAAAATAAACCAAAAAACCACTTTCTTTCAAAAAGGGTCAAAACCCTAAAAAATGCGCCCGATTTAATTTTCTCGCACGCGATCCATATTTTCATATTATTGTACTTGCTTCCGGAATGTAATAACTTTAAATAGGACTTTAATTATTTTATCGCTTTCTTTTATTTTCCGCAATTTAATTTCAAGGGTTGTTTTTGGCGATGTAAATACCCGACGCCTTGTAATAGTTTAGATTAAATTTCCGCAATTTATTTTCCGCAAATTATTAACTGTTAGATGTTTGATAATAGGGAATGCATGACAAGATCAAATGTATGAACTTAAAATCAACATAGCTCACCCATGACATGTACAAAGATAAAATTAACCGAAATAACACACTCGCACATGCACACTCTTAGGGTACACCTCACTTGGTTGCCTTCGAACGTGGTCATTGAGTATAGGAAGTTTTAGAGGTCTCCCTCTAGTCCAAAGATCATAGTTGCCTCGAAACGGTTGCCTCGGAAAAAATGATCTAAGACATTAGGGTTACCGCTAAGGCATCCTAACATTGCGTTAGTGACCACACGTCCCTTAATCGAATTGACCCTTAAACTCCAACGACGATGCTACCTACTCACTAATAGTGGGATAGCATTGTCTAAAGGACATTAGCACAGATTGATTCCTTTTTCGAGTAGGTAGATGGTTCTTAAGTACTTGCTCTCTCAAAACAAAATAAAACTTTTTGCACTTACACTCCTTTCAAACAAAAACTTCTTTCAAACCCACAAACACAAAGAAAAGCAATTTTGAAAACACATTGAGCAAGTACCTAAGAGCCCGTGGATAACCACGGATTGAAAGGGTGCTAACACCTTCCCTTTCTATAATCTACCCCTCGGACCCGAGAAACATCTCAAAAAAGGAATTTTTCTGTGCTTTTTTCCTTTCCTTGTTGGATAAAATAAAAGTCGGTGGCGACTCTTGCTTACCGCGACATTTTGCAAAAACAAACGCAAAATGCGAACCAGCATTCCAAAAACAGTCAGTTCTCTTCCCACCGTATCACAGCGGTCTTCGTGACCGTTCTGATTTTAGTTTACTCTATACTTATTTTTATGCATGCAAGAATTGTATTCATTGCTTTTGTTAAGTTTCGCATATTTGTATGCTCGTCTGTTCGAGACCTTTATTTTGCTTAATAGTTTAGGGGATTTACTTGATAGTATTGAGGTTCGCCAATGACGGTAGACTGGTCAAACGATCGGGGTAGATTTCCGAACATGCGACGAAGCTCAAGTCTCGTTTGGGGCCTGAGCACAGTGGCGTGAACTTCCTATTGCAAGTTATGTGTTCTTCCATTATGGTACAACGACGGTGGGGCTCATTTGAGTTTTCCTTTTCGGGCGAAGAATCTGCTCATTCAGAAGAGTAGAAACTTGCCTTTTCGTCTGGGTTTGAGGTGATATGCTTTTACGTGCACACATGGTTGGGAATGTTTTGTTAGTCATTTTGATAAAGTACATGGATTGTTTATGTGCCTTAACTGTAATATTGTCTCAGTTTTTTCGCGTTCAAAGGTCGAGCAAGTTGTTCCCTGTGTAAGTTTTCTAAATAATAGGCCCCACCTCCTATTTTTGCTCGAACGCGATATGAGCCTTCCCATTTTGCAGCGAGCTTGCCTTCTCGAGAATCTTAGTTATTTCTTTTCAAGACTAGGCTACCGACTTTGAATTCACGCCGTATATCTTTGGCGTAATATCATATGGTGATTTTTTGTTTGAGATTGGCTTCTCGTAAGGCTCTCGTGTTCTAAGTTCTTTGACAAGATTGAGAGTCTCTCTTAATGCTTCATCATTCATCTCTTTGTTGAGAGGGGATTATGTCCATATTGAGGGCTATCTGATTTTGATGGGGATAATAGCCTCGGTTCCGTAATCTAGTCGGAAGGGAGTTTCCCCAGGGGACGAGTGAGGTGTTGTACGGTAGGCCTAGAGCATGTTGTGAATCTCCCCGACCCACCTATTTTAGGTTTCATCTAGCCTTCATTTGAGGCCTCATAGGATCACCATGTTCGCAAGCTAGGCATGCCCATTCATTTGCGAGTGCTCGACAAACGCAAAGTGTTGGATGGTGCCCAATTTGATGATGAATTCCTAAAAAAATTTGTCCGTGAATTGTGTCCCGTTGTTGGTCGATATTTTTGGGGTATACCGAATCAGGCAAGTGTGTTTCTCTTGTAGAAGAGGAGAATGTTTTGTGCTGTGATTTTGGCCAGCACTTCTGCCTCTATCCACTTTGTGAAGTCATCGACGCCTACTATCAGATGCTTGTTTTGGTTTGATTCTACCACGAATGGCCCGAGGATATCCATGCCCCACCACGTGAAGGGTCAGGGATATGAGAGAGACTTGAGCTCGTTTGGGGGTGCCAAGTGCATGTCTCTATGGTGTTGGCATTTGTCGCACTTCTTTATATGCTCTTTAGTGTCGTGCTGCATGGTAGGCCAGTAGTATCCTGCCCGTAATGCTTTCTTGGCAATGGATCTTCTAGCCAGGTGTTGGGCATTGATTCCTTCATGGATCTCACGTAGGATATGGGGAACTTTGGTTTCTTTGACACATTTTAGGAGAGGGATAGAGAATCTTCTCCTGTATAATTTGCCTTCGACTAGGACGTAAGAGCAGGCTCTTCACCTGACCATGCTAGACTCCTTTTGGTAGGATGGTAGTTCCCCCTTAGTGAGGTAGTTGTATACTGGGGTCATCCAGTAGTTGTTGTCGCCGATGGAGTACACGTCTAGAGTCGAGGAGGATTTTTTAATGCTTTGTAGAGGAAATATTTCATGTATTACAGATTTGTCCCCTCCTTTCTTCTTTGTGCTCGCCAGTTTTGACAAGACATTTGTCAGGGTGTTATGTTCACAGGGAATATGTTGCACATCTACGAAGTCAAAATTTTCATTCTTGCTTAGACCAGAGTCTAATACTATGAGAGGTGGTCGTTTTTGACCTGGTATTCTCCTCGTACCTGAGAGGTGATGAGCTAGGAATCTTTGAAGATATTCACTTCCTTGTCCCTCAAATCTTCGACTATGCATAGTCCTACAAGGAATTCTTCGTACTCGGCTTGGTTGTTAAAGGTCGGAAAAGATAGTGTGATGGAGACTTTGATCAAGATTTCTTCCTTATTTTCCAATATAATGCATGCTCCACATTCCGTCAAACTGAAATCTACGTCCACGAAGATGGTCCATTTGTGTGCTCCGCCCGTGGGGGAGGCTGGTAGGGTTATTTCTTCCACAAAGTCAACAAGTGCTTGAGCTTTGAGGGCCTTTCTACTCTCGTATTTGATGTCGAACTCAGAAAGTTTTAATGTCCATTTGAGCATTCTGCCCACCATGTCGGGTCAATCGAGTAGTTATTTTACCGGCTGGTCTGTTTGGACCACGGTCGTATGGGCTAGGAAGTAGCGTCTTAGTCTTCTTATTGCATCAATGAGGGATAGAGCCACATTTTTTATCTACTAATATCTAAGATCGAGACCTTGTACGACCTTGCTCGTAAAATAAATAGGTTTATGTCCATCTCGGGGGTTTCCCGAATAAGGCTTGCGCTGATGGACTCGGTGGCTACAGCGAGATAAAGGTAGAGAATTTATTCCTTGTCTGGTCGTGAAAGGACTGACAATTGTGATAGTGCATGTTTAAGATGCAAGAGGGTACATTCGCACTCCTTGGTCCACTCAAATGCTTCCCATTTATGAAGAAGTTTGAAAAGGGGAAGTGCGTGCAGGGCAGATTTTGCCACGAAGCAGGATAATGAGATGAGCATTTTGTTCATAATTTAAATTGATTTCTTCGAGTTTGGTTTCGGAAAATCGTAAAATGCCTGATATTTGTCGGGGTTGGCTTCAATTCCTCGTTCTATTAGGTAGAACCCGGGGAATTTTCCTGCCTGCATGTCAAAGGTACATTTTTCCGGATTGAATCACATTCTGCACTTCTTCGCCTGGTCGAAGATTTTCTTTAGGTGGAGCACATGGTCGGATTCCTTTAGGATTTCAGGATCATCTCGTCCATGTAGACCTCAAGCATATCTTTGTTCTCTCCTCATAAGCCTTTTTACGTCATCCTTTGATATGTAGCGCCGACGTTCTTTAGACTGGAGGGCATTATGTTGTAGTAATAGTTGCCTGATTCGGTCATGAAGGTTGTCTATAAAAGATAATAGTTTAAAACCAGCAGAATTATCAACTAATTTATTTAGTTTAGACAAAGGATAAGCATATTTTGGGTAAGCCCTATTAAGATTGGTATAATCAACACACATTCGCCACTTTCCATTTTATTTCTTTACAAGTACAACATTAGATAGCCAGGTTGAGTGTCGGGCTTCACAAATGAAATTTTCCTCTAAGAGGTCTTTTACAGCTTGCTCGAGTGCCTTCGTTTTCTCCGGAGACTACTTGCACCTACGTTGGGAAACTGCCTTAAGGGAAGGATCTATTTTCAGCTGGTGACATGCTATCTCTGGATCTAAGTTAATCATCTTTGCAGTACTCCAGGCAAACAAATCTGCATTTCCCTTTAGGCATGCTTTCAACTGCTTCCTCGCTAAGTTGGGGAGACCAGTACTAATTTTGACTCCCTTGGTAGGATCGCTGCCGAGGGGGATGATCTCAAACTCTCCCTCGGGGATCGGGTGTAAATGATGTGTGGGCTCCTCGTTGTTTATTGATGATGCAGAGCTTTCCATGATCAACTGGGTTTCTTTCCTTTTCTTCTTCTGCTCCTGCAGATCCTCTTTGGTAAAACGGTTGTCGAGGTCGATAGAATCGACGTGTGTCTGTGGTTTCGAATCCTCTGAGCTACTGGGCCGAGCATAATCGTTGGCTGCTTTGGGTGATGCTCTGATAGAGTTTTTCCATTTTGAAGCAGCCTCAAAACATCTCCTTGCTGCTTCTATATCCCCGTGGAGGCTGGCGACGAGCCCCTTTGAAATATAGTACTTCATCTTGAGGTGTTCGGTGGAAGGTACCGTTATGAGTTCGACCAAAGTTGGCTTTCCAAAGATACATTGGTAGAGAGACGGGAAATCAACTACCAGGAACTACACCTTGATGGACATGGAAGTCTCTGTCGCTCCAAAGGTGACAATGAGTTCGACATATCCCCATGGCTTGGTGACTGCACCATTGAAACCTTGTAGATCTGAGCCAACGTAAGGTGTCAGGTGGGTCTCATCGAGCTGTAAGGTCGTGAACAATTAGGTCTACATAATATCGATCGAGTTGCCCTGGTCGACCAATATTCTTCGAACATCAAAATTTTCCATATGTGCTCTCACAAGCAGAGGGATGGTTGAGTTAGGAGTTCCTCCCATAGAATGTGATGGGGCAGAATTTTCTCGAAAATTATCGAGAGTGGAGTTCATGTTAGAGCTTGTGTTGATTAGCTGCTCGAATTTCTTTTTTCTGAGCCCATGATGACTTTGTTGAATCTCCCGCCTGAGATGACCATAGAGGAAGGTAAAGTCTCATAGGGACTGTGGGTCGCAAATTACAAAGAAGGCTCCTCTTCAGGGATGTAGAAATCCTCTGGCCACGAGATGCACATGGCTACTAGCATGGTGATGTCGTCAGATGTCAGCTTCTTCTCTTGACCTTCTTTGGCTCAGGTACATCCTCGTGGGGACCTTCTTTTTTCGTGTATTGCTTGAGATACCCATCTCTGATGAGGATCTCAATAACATCCTTCTGGTGGGTGCAGTCTTCAGCCGTATGCCCATGGCTCTTGTGGAACCGGCAGTACTTGTTTTTGTTTGTCCCCGGTTTGGACGACGTCAGTCGAGGAAAGTAGATCCTGGCATAATGAAACTCAGAATTTGTGTAGTCGGTCAGGATGCGCTCGCATGAAGCATTTAGGGGTGCGTAGTTGTCGAAACGACCAGATGGCCCTTTGTAATCCTGTGACTCTCGGAATTTGTCCTCCCTTATCTTCTCTGATCTCTGGCGAGATGCCGAGGGTTCGTCATTTTTTGAAACTTTTGCATTCTCTCGATGCTGCAAGTCTCGTGCGTTGTTGGGAAGGATGAATCCCTTCGAGTATATATAGAAAGGTTCAACAAAGAAGTTCTCCAAGTCTCCACGATTGACGGGATGAATAAATACTAGCTTGAATGCAGGCTTCGTCCCCACAGTGACTTTGCCAAGGCAGTTGGCATATAAACCCTTGTAACATTGGATGTCCTCTTCCTCAAGGCTCAGACATACATCTAGTAAAGTGCCTAGAGAATTGTTTCCCCATGTTCTTCCAAGATGTGATTGAATCATTGGGGAGGCTTTTATACCAAGCCAAAGCTCCCTTCCGAATAGTGGTGGGAAAGAGTCGGCATTTGATAGCTCCTTGGATGCCTATGTAATCGAGCAGGGCATTGATGTTCTCGATATGCTCGTCTGGATCGACCGTCCCGTCGTATGTCCCTAGGTTTTGGGGTTTCTCCAGCCCGATGGGGAGTGGAGTCTCCATAATTTCTCGGGATAACGGGTCGTAGGGCTCGTCGTCGTTGCTCTGATCTGGCGATATGGGCAGAGAGTAGTGGTTTCTTCTTCGCCGGGGGCTGTTGTCCGGACGAGGAGATACGCTCCTCTGATGATGCTTCAGTTTGAGGGACGGTGAAATGTCATTATCTTCCTGTTGAATACCATTTGTATTTTGGTGATGGGGGAACATCAATCTTTGCGGGGAGGAGTACGGTCTCGTTTCTTGAGAAATAAAGCCTCATGCTTTTCTCGTACGGTACAGTGGTCATACTTTAATGGCGATGGACTACGGGAGTCGTGTCGCTGGTGTCTCTAAGGAGGAGATATCGACTTGCGTCTCTTTTTCGAAGCTCCAATTATGTTACTTTGTTACAGGATCAGAGCGTTGGTCTAATTAAGTGCAGCAAGTAGAGCTGCGATGGTCGGGTCGCATTGTCCGATATCGGAACTGGTTGGAGGATTGTCGGAGTTTGTTCTGGGACTTTCTTGGATTTTCCAGCGTCGCCCAAGAACTAGAGGTTCTCATCCTCCTTTTCGACCAAAGAGGGAGACGCGGTACAACCGTCTCTCTTCATGGGGATATTTTTGAGATGAGGTAGCTCCCTGTTCTCGTATGTCTTGCGGACATGGGAGAGGACTGTCTTTCTAGAAAAGTGGTTGTCATCTTGATCAACCACGACTTTGAATCTTGAAATGTCGTTTTGATCTTTAGTTTCCGGGAAAAGAAAGATGGGAAAATCAGTTTCCCACAGACAGAGCCACTGATCTTACCAGTGATCAGAATCTGTAATGGGCCGATAGATGACGTCTGCAAGGTTGGAATCAAAGAGGATGAGGTGTATCTGCAAGGCACTATGACGCTCAAGTAAGTAAGAGTGTAAAGATATACAAGAGAGAGTTTAGGTTTTTTAGAGTGAATATTGAATACATGACCCTCCCAAATGTGAGGGTTTACATAATGTCCCCGTCGCTTGATCATTGGTCCCTATTTTTAGCTTGGATATCAGGTTCCTCAAAAATAGGTAACTGCCAGAAACTAGCCGTTGGAATGAGCAGAGATGCTCAGAACTAGCTGTTACAACGAACAAATGAGCGTTCACAAGAAAATGTGATCCAGTCGTTCTTGGGTGGTTGTCCTCGTGTGACTGGCAGAGCGAGAACCAGCCTGCTAATGCATGCAGAGGTGTGATCATTGATCTTGTGGGTCAATCGACCACGGTTCCTCGAGTGAGGGGCATAAAGGAAAAAGTATCTCTTGCATGTCTAAACTGATTGGACTAAATCTATTAAGCCGTTTCGAACATAGAAGTGAGTTGGGTCATGTCTAATCATTGAACTAGTCTATAACAATAACCTATTTGTAAGATTGAAAAATGATACCGTTAATTTTTTTTACATGTAGCAATGTTTCTGTTAATTATTTTTACATGTTGCAATATTGCCTTTGGAATTTTTATATCTATTGATAATTAATAATATAGCCGAATTTATAATATTGTCGTTGCAGTTTTTCTTTCTATTGACAATCCAGCTGGCAGTTAGCAAACATTAACACACTAGAGAACATTTACAAACTAAAAAACGTTACTTTTTTTCAATTATCCATTATTTATAACACTTGAAACTTTAATTACAGTGTATGAACGGTAGAACAATGGTGATATTTATGCTCTTAATTCCAATTTCAGCTCAATTTTCCAAAATATCCTAGCCAAGTTACAACCCGAAATAATTTTCAAAAAGTGCGTATGTTACACTGATTGTTGACTATTGAGTATTATTAAAAACTTATAGAAGAATGACATTGCAAATGATTGATTGATTACATTGTAAACACTAGATTGATGACATGTTTGGTTTGTCTTTTGAAAGAGGCAAAAATAATTTTAAAAGTGTGAAATTAATTCTTGAGTGATTTTGAGGTGTTTGATTTTTCTAAAGTATAATTGATTCTGTCTCCAAAATTGATTATACGAAAAGTTTGAATTTTTAGCTTCTGAATTTATGTGATATTTATACTAAAATTTGTTGTTCAACTTACTTTTTTAGAAGCTATAATTCAATATTTTGTATGCAAGTTAGTATTCGACAGACAATGCGTTCGACTGCATCGAAGTAATAAGTTGAAGTAGTTGTAGACACTTAGTTGTAGAGAAATGTGTAAACGTGCATTCGATTGAGTCGAATGCTACAACTTCTAAGGTTGTAAGTTCTGGTTGCATATATATAGAGGTGTTGATGTAAAGTAACATACAAACACTTCACTTAATAAGATTTATTTTTTTTCCCTCGATATAGTTTTATCTCCCTTCTCTCTCTCTCTCTCTCTCTCTCTCTCTCTCTCTCTCTCTCTCTCTCTCTCATTCTTATTCTTCTTGAAACCCTAATTGTTCCATCTATTCCAACGAATTGGTATCAACCAGCCCGATTCCGATTCAAAGTGAATCTGTAATGGCAAACGGAACAACAACATCAACATAATTTCCAACGAATCTATCAATTTTCAAAGGTGAGAATTACGAGAGGTGAGTTACGCAAATGAAGGTCATCTTCAGATTTCAATATGTGGCTAAAATCACGAAAGATGGAGTACTGACATTGGAAATAAATGTAGATGATGTTCAGAAAGCTACACACAACGATCAAAGGATGAAAGATGGAAAAACTATGTTCTTGATTAATCAATGTGTGGATATTAATGTGTTTGAGAAGATCATTGAAGAAGAAAAGTTCAAAGGAGCGTGGGAAATGTTAAAGAACCTCTATGGTGGGGATGAAAAACTAAAAAGGGTAAAGTTGAAGACGTGTGGTGAATCAATCAACGACTTGCAGAAGATTGATAAAGTGTTGAGATCTTTGACTGAAAATTTTGATTGTATTACAATGTCGATTGAAGAGTCCAAGAACCTAGATGAGATGAAGTTAGAAGAACTTCAAGCTTCGTAGAGGTTCATGGGAAGAGGTTGAAGTAGAGGAACTCAGAAAGGGGGAAAGTGGTTGAACATGCATTACAAGCAAGATTTATCAAGAAAAGAGAATTCGAAGTAGAGATAGAATCTTCCTAATAATGATAAGTCAAGCTAGAATTCAAAGAATCACTCTTATTCAATCAAGAAGACATGGGCAATAAGTATTCGGGGAAGACGGTTAACATGAAGGAGGTGTAGTGTTACAACTATCGAGGACTTGGTCATTATGATCGAGACTGTCGAATAAATAAAGAAGCAAGAGAAAACTATAATGATGTAGTGCATTATGCACGTGATGGAGATGGTGATTATGATTATGTGCTACTCATGGCCAACACCCAGTTGAAAAATGAACATACCAATATATGTTACCTAGATTCAGGATGAGGTAACCACATAAATGGTAATAAGAACTAGTTCCCCAAGTTAGATGAATCATTTGAGAAAGTAATAAAGTTTTCATATGGAAAGAATGTCACATCGAGTGGAAAATGAGACATATATATGGTTAGAAAGGATGGTTGAAAATATAGTATCATTGGTGTGTTGTATGCACCTTTGATGACAAGTAATTTATAAGCATAGGTCAATTACTTGCAAAAGGGTACATCATGAAGCGAGAAAATAATTAGATGAAGGTGTATGATGGTGAAGGAAGGTTGATTATGAAAGCACCATTGGCAGAAAACAAGACCTTCAAAGTAGAGATCAACATGTTGGATCACAAATATCTTGCTTCTACTGCAGAAGAAGACAATAACGTATTATGGCATCACGTGTATGGACATCTAAACTTTAAAAGTTTAGGTATACTCAACCTGAAGAATATGGTGTATGGCTTACCTCAGAATAAGGAACCAAGTCAGGTGTGTGAGGAATGTTGCAAAGCAACGCAGGCTAGGAAAGCATTAAAGCATGACTTTCCTATGAGGTCAAAGGAAAATATGGAGCTAATTTACTATGATGTGTGTGGCCCTTTTAAAGTAAGGTCAAATGGAGGTAACTGCTATTTTCTAACTTTCATAGACAAATCCACCAGACATATGTGGATTTATCTGATCGAAAAGAAGAATAAGGTATTCGCACAATTCAAGAAGTTTAAACTGCATGTCGAGAAGCAAAGTGAATGTAAATTAAAGAAACTGAGAATTGATGTTGGAGGTAAATTAACCTCTATAAAATTTTCTAAGTTCTGAAATGATGAAGTTATAAAGCATGAGGTCATTGCACCCTATACACCCTGACATAATGGTACATTTGAGAGGAAGAATCGAAGTATATTGAACATGGCCAGAATTATGCTGAAAGCTAAAGAAATGCCAAAGAGATTTTAGGGAGAAGTAGTTTCGATAATAGTATACATATTTAACAAATGTCCAACCAAGAAGATAGTCGATAGGGCACCCTATGAGGCTTGGACATGACATAAGAAAAATGTTTATCATCTTATAGTATTTAGATCAATGTGCTTCATGCATGTACCTGAGTAAATGAGGAAGAAACTAGATGATTGAAGTCTGACCATGGTACTCATAGGATATCATTCGATTGTTGCATACAAGTTGTATTAACCAAATAATGATAAACTAGTGATCAGTAGAGATATTCTAATGGATGAAAACAAACTGTGGAATTGGACTCGGGAGTCAGTTCGACATACACAAAAGACAGACATAACTATGCTTGAATAAGAAGACCAAAAAAACTGAAGTCATAACCAATCGAAATGAAGAACCACCTGAGCAGAAGATCAATTAGGTCAGAAGTGAATCGATAAGGCTAGTTGAATATGAGAGATTTCTATATCAAGCAATTTATGTATATGGTGATCTCATAGAATAATAAATG
Organism: Vicia faba; assembly: GCA_948472305.1. Classification (NCBI taxonomy): domain Eukaryota; kingdom Viridiplantae; phylum Streptophyta; class Magnoliopsida; order Fabales; family Fabaceae; genus Vicia; species Vicia faba. The sequence goes on from OX451735.1 coordinate 328,189,352, forward strand.
ATGATGGTTGAATCAGAACTAATTAATTTGGATCATCCCATGAATGATTCAAATTGGTGGGTAGCCATGAAAGATGAACTCAGGACAATCAAGAAGAATAAAAATCGGGAGTTAGATCGAAGTTCCTGAGCGAGTTGTGGGGCATGCAAGGAAGTTCTTCCATGGTATTATAATTTCTTTTAAGGTGTTGGATCCTTTTAAGTTTGTCTCTGGTATGATTCAAAGAGAAGGTCCCAGGGCCTCGACTTTAAATGTCTCAATTTGATTTTTCTTTATTTTGTATTATTTATTTCCCATAATAATAATTATTTAAAGGAGATGTTTTACCTTGATGATTCGAGTATTTGTCATTTTTAGAGATTCACGCTGATCTTACTTGTAACATTATTGTTGCTTATGAATTGTTGTAGCTTCGGACTTTCTCTTTTACTTTGTGAAGTCTTCATTCCCTTTAGAATTTAGGTCGGACCATGTTGCACCCCAAAAATTTCCCTCTTCATTTTAATTTTTATGGCTTATGTTTCATCATACATACTCATGAATCATGGAGACGGGATCAAGGTATTCTTATCTTCATGGTTTTCTTCCAGCAGTGAAATTTGATTGCGTTGACAATCAGACCAAGATGGATCTTATATCCTCTTTATTCTATTGGTTCAAGCTACTAAGGCTTGTTAGGCTTTATGATGCCTCAAGTTGATTCTTTGTGTAATCATAGAATTGAAGATTGGCAAGGGTTTTTGGGAAGTGAACCAACATTCTTCTATCTTTTTATTCTTGAGATAAGGTTTTGACTATTGGAGTGTATGACATCTTTCCGAGCAAATTTTTGAAGCATCGTCTTCATCATATGATACAACACATCTTTGGTTCAGAAGATTATTTAAGTCAGGTTTTTTCAGTTAATGTGTTTCATTCGAGGTTTCTTCTTCAAGGGTCATGGATTAGGGTTGCACCTTATGGTTATTTTGAGTCTCTCTCTCCTTCAGCATTAAGGTCCCCTATTCGTTACTTGCGTTACAAGTTCTGTCATCACTTCTTGAACTTTCTTACAAGGGCTTGACTTTCACTGGAAGCTTCCTCTTAAGTGATGAGCATTTGGTTTCGTTCATTAAGGATTGGATTTCATTTGGAATTGTCGTTCAAGTTTTCTAAAAGTATTTAGTTGAATCAAGATTGTTTGAAGCTTGTAAAAAATAGATTTAAGTTGGATTATTTGGATTTTCGTGAAGTACAAGTTAAACATGGATTTGTTAATTAAAGATTTGGATTCGTTGTTGTTTACTTTGTTCAAGAGCTTAGGTGTTTATGATGTTAAGAGTTAATTCAAGCAAAGTTTGAAATATCCATTCATGATTAATTTCTTGTTTCAACCAAGATTCATTCAAGTATTAATTCAAAGGCCATTCAAGTTTATCTCCAAACATTCAAAATGGCAAGTTTCATTCAAAGTGTTGGCAATTCCTTTCAAATATTTCTTGCAAGATTCAACATGTTTCTACAAGAGTTATGGCAAAGAAAATTGAATTGCAAGATATAATTTATACAAGTTTACACCTTTTTTGTAAGGAGTTTATACATTCAACATACTTTTTCTAAGTTTGTTACTAAAATTCATCCACAAAGTTCAAACAACTTTACATCATCATTTACAAGTCCCTCAAATTCTCAAGATTACTTCTTGTTACAAGAGCATTCAAATTCCTAAAATTACAAGGCAAACTCAAGTAGAACTCCTAATCTAGGAAGCCTAATCCTATAGAGCTTTTCATGGTTTTTATTTTGAATCTCCTTCCAAACTTCATGTTGTCCATCTCCATACTCCAAGCCCTTGCCAATCATCATATCATGAAACAAGAAAGAGAGAAATGTTAGAATAGAAATAATGAAACCTAAGCAAGAAACTTACAAGGGGTTTCACGAGTTCATCACTAGGGTTTGTATAGGAATCAGAATTAGGGGGTGGTTTTAGAATCATGTTCAAGCAACACCAAAGCCTCATAAATAGTTTTGTTTCAAATAATCAAAGGTACAAAGTCCAATCATGGGCCTAATTCTCTACTGTAAACCACAAACAGTTTGGTTCACAATAGAGAGTTTGAAAAACAATTTACTGCACAGGTTTCACAACTCATCAAAAAGGCTTATCACAACATTCAGTAAAAACCAAAGTCAGAAATCGCATTTCCAACCCATCAAACTTCACAGTTACACAACGGTAACAAACAGCCCAACAATAAGAAGTTCACATTTCAGCAAAATGGACATCACAAAAATATCACAAAATCAGAAAATATAAACATATAAGATATCAAAAAGCTCGAGAACAAAATTCAAAGGCATGTTATTAGAACTCATTGAACCCAAACAAATCAGAAAACCCTCATTCCATCACACTATATAAACAATGAATACACATATTTCAAGGGGGGATCCACTATTCACACAAACATAAAAGCTGCGTAAAACACTAACCCTAGCTTATCATCATCTTCCGTAATTCACAAAAACCTTCAGAAATCGAAAGCAAAGAGCAGAAGAGGAAAATATTTCTAATAAAAAAGAAAACAAAGAACAAGATCAAAAAGACCTCACCAGAAAGCTTGTGTATCATGGATCTCCGACTGCCGAACTTCTCATTTTGTCGTTGTTTTCATCAAATGTAGTCGACTGGTGTACTAAGGGCACCAATTCTCTCTTCCTATTTGTCCTTAGTTTTGATTTATGTTGATATCCACTGAAGATGTGAAAAACACAAGAAGGGGGGTTGAATTGTAAAACTTAAATCAAATGCTTAGACAACACTGTATTTTTATCCTGGTTCGTTTGATCTCAAACTACTCCAGTCCACCCGTTAAGGTGATTTCGCCTCTCTCCAACGAGGTCTTAATCCACTATATTCAAAGGATTACACAGCTACTTTAACAACTGTTAAAGCCTTCTTGAGTATGACCACAAACCGGTTTATCTCAAGGATATCTCTTTACAGATAATTGAACAAGAATGTGTTTAGTGTTTTCTAATAAAACAGTATATCACAACTGTGATAATACACAATTTAAGCTTGGAGTAAAACTAAATTTCTAAAGCGTTTGAATGAGCGTGGTTTGAAAGCTTAGCAAAATGTATGAGTGCTTGCGTGTGATAGGCGTGGTCTTTTCTCACACAGACTTGTTTAAATAGCCAAGGAAGATATACGTTGACCATAAAGCCATTTCAATGATAATAACACACTTTCCTATTTGAGAAGATTCTGTCTGAATAAAGTCGTTGGTAATTAATCTGTCTTGAATACTTAGTAACGCTTCAGAGTCTTCTTTATGATAACACTTCAGAGTGTTCTGCTTTAACTGGATGATGACGCTTCTGAGTGCTGATGACTTGGTAAAGATATTTGATCAGAGTCAGAGTGTTTTATACGCAGATTTTGGTCATCAAGCTTCAGCGTATGATCTGGTAGCTTCAGCATGTAGCACATGTTACTGATCTTCTAATGCTGACATATTACTTATCTTCTGATGCTTCTGATGATGCTGATGCTGATTCCATCAAAACTTCTGTACATACAGAACATAATTTAAGAAGCATATTTGTCTTACATATAAATATTTACAATTTATTTATTCTTTGTATTTTGTTATCATCAAAACTCTAATTAAGGGTTGTAGAATCAAACTATGTTCTAACAATCTCCCCCTTTTTGATGATGACAAAAACCAGATTTTTTCAATTAAAAATAAAGAATAAAAGGTATCAGAGCTAAGAAGAGAAACTCCACCTGAGTTGATTACTTCCCTTTAATTCCATGAGTCTTTGAGCATCAGAACTTTACTGTATCTTTTCTCAGAGTTTTGTACCTGTAAGCTTTTCAGAAGAGAGAAATTTTAAGTAGATCAGAATGTTTGAGACTTATGTCTCAGTAATCCGTTATTGAAAAATATCATTCTTTCTCCCCCTTTTTGTCAGTTATCAAAAAGAACAAATAATCAGAGCCAAAATGCATTTATATTGAAAAACACAAGCAATGATAAGTTCAGAGTAATGTAAAAATATTACAGATAAACAAGTTATAAAAAACAAGGAAATTCTAAGAAGGAGGAGGAAGACGCGTGAACAAAGCCTCCAACATGCTCTTGATCTGGGTGTTGGTTTCCTGTTGTTGGGTTAACATGCTGGCTATTGCATCAATTTTGCTGTCCTGTTTATCCATTCTTTCATTTATCAACATATCAGATCTTTTCAGGTTTTCTAGAGTCTGCCTGTCAAGGGAGGAAGCTTGAGGATCTTCAGAAACAGGATGCTTCTCAGAGCTTTCTGCAATATCCTTGTCTTGACCCAGTGCTTCAACATGAATCATCTGCTCTTCAGTATCAGGTTAAACTTTGGATGCTGGACGATGTTCAGACCAGGGAGCAATGTCCAGAGGGAGAACTTCTTCCTTAAGCAGCTTGCTCAGAACTGGACCTTCAATTTCTTTCAGCAGATTGCTGAAGTTCTGTTGAGCTTGTCCATAGCTCTGTTCTTGCAACTTAAAGGTTTCAGAGCATACCCAACTTCTGAACTTTGTCCAAAGGTAGTCTGATGCAGCAGGATCAACCAGCTCAAGACTAGCTTGTTTCAGAGAAGTGATCCACTTTTGTACTTCTGTTTCAAATGTCAATAAGCTGGTACCAACATCTGGATGTTTTGGTTTAGGGATAACTGTTTTATGGTTGATGGCAGCAAGACGTTCAAAAACTGTTAAGTCAATGACAGTCTTAATGTTGTCTTCTGGATTGTTCTTTGGTGAGGGAGTGGGAGAGTCAGGAATTATGATTGGACTTGATGGGGAATTTGGTGGAGTTAATTCTGGTGAAGAGGGGAGTTGGGGAAAATTCACAAAGGTGCCACAGGGCATATGAATGGCCAGAGGTTCTGTGATTCCAGGAATGGGAATGGTATCAGAATCAACAATTTGGTTATGAGGTTCTGGTTCAGGGGATTCAGAGGGTTGAGCCTCAGAAGTTTGAACTTCTGGGTGAGATAGTTCAGGTTGTGGAGAAGGTGGATTAATTTCTGGTTGAGGAGATGAAGGTAGTGGGATTTCTGGTTCTAGAGAGAGGGGAATTTCTGGTTGTGGTGAGATGGGAATTTCTGGTTGTGGTTATGTGGTGGTTTCAGGATTTGGATTTTATGGTATGGGAGCAGAAGTATGTTGGTCTATATCAGAAAGAACTTTTGCAAGTTCTTGTTGGGTTGCTTCAATATTTGGATTTTGAGGTTGGGAGCGAGATCTTCTAAGAGTTAAGGATTCAGAGGGGTCAAAGTCAATGTCAAAGTCATCAAAAGTTTGTGGTGTGGGGTTTTCAGATTGAGTGGGAATTGGAATAGATGTTGATACATCAATTGAATCTAAAACAGTTACAGAAGAAAGATTACCTCGCTTTTTAGGAGTCTGCTGAGATGATCCTTCTGCTTCAGCTTTCCTTTTCTTGGTTTTCTTCAGAACAACTTCTGGAGCCTTCTGCTGTAGATCCTGAATATTCAGATTTGGTGACGTGCCATCAGCCTTGCAAGTATCCAGATATCTGAGTATTATGTCAGGTTTAGAATCAATTTCTGAGAACAATGGGAAGTTATCCAGAGGGACTCTTCTGCTGGAGATTTCTGCAAAAGGAGTGACGCTGGGTTCCTTCTTGATGTTCTCAATCAACTTCATTTTCTTCAGATTCTTTGCATTCAGCTGTTTGCCAACAGTAGCTTCCAAAGAGCTGATTTCTTGAGCCTCTGTAAGATGATCAATCAACTTATTCTCTGTTAGAATATCTGATATAAGTATTCTTAGGGGTATCCAATCCCTTTTTGTGCGCTCCTCTTCTCTTGTTTCTTTAACACTTGTCCTCAGATGGTTAAACAGTAGATGAGCCAGATTTACCTTGACCTTCTGAGAGATGAAATAGATCAGAAATTGCTGATCAATATTGATGTAGTCAGGAGAGCTGGTAGGCTTCCTGTGGTTTATGCATCCCATAATGATATTGGCCCATATTCTGTGATGATCTTTTAAATCCCTTATTGTGATACTGTGGGAGAACTGACTATGAGTTTTGCGTTTGTATTCGCACTTGTTCGGTTGAGCAAGAGTCGCCACCGACTTTTTACTTTATCCTAAAGGAAAGGTTAAAAAAGCACAGCAAAAACCTTTTGAGATATTTCGTGGGTTCGGGGGGTAGATTATGAAAAGGGAAGGTATTAGCACCCTTTTCATCCATGGTTATCCATGGGCTCTTAGTTACTTGCTTTTTAGATCACTTGCCTTGATTTTCGATTGCTTGAAAATGTGGTGTATGTGAGTGTTTTTGAAAATGTTTTTGAAGAAGATGCCTTGTCTTAGGCTACCCTTGTAACAATTCTTTACTCGAATGTTTTACAAAGGTGTGTATCTTTTCGAAAAGATGTTTCAAATGTTTTTGAGAGTTTGTTTTGAAAGTGTTTGTGGAGTGTGGTTTTTGAAAAGAAGGCAAGTGTTTTTTGCAAGTTGATCTCAAGTAACTAAGAGTTTTGTCTACCCTATTGTACTCAAAGGTTTTCTCTATGTTTTCAACCCTTTTTAACAATTTTGTTCCACCATTGAATTTGGTGGACAATCTTGCGTTTAGGATGTTTAACGGGACGGGCGCGGGTCATCGTATGGACCATGAATGCAATGGTGCCAAGTGTCTTTGGCAATTTTCTTTGAAGGGACTTGATTATTTTGATAGGCAACTTTCGAAAGCGTCATCGAGGGACTTATGATCATTTGAATTTGTTTGGCCAAAGAAACTCGACGTGCAAGCATGGCCCATTTTGGAAGGCAACATGTGGGATTACCCTAGAGGGTGCAAGTGTGATTGTGTATTGATTTCATGTATTTGTCTTGTATTAGGTTATCTAGCGTTTGATTTTATGTAAATGCAAACCCTAGGTCTAACCATGGTATAATTTGAAAGCGGTAAATTGCGGAAATGATGATAAGAATTAGCTTGCTTGCATAACACGCTTTCTCTGCATTCTTGTCTCTTTTCTTCCAGATTTTGTGCTTTTGATATCTTTCCAAATCTTCTTCTTTGATAGCTTTGAGTAGCCTTGTGACAGTAACTTGTACTTTTGGCAGAAAGTTTGAGTTTGGACTTTTAGTTTGATTTGGACTTGTGGTTAGACCATCCTGTTTGTTTTGCAGCATGTTGACAAACTTTGCATTTTTTTCACTTTGTGCATTCCAAGTTAGCAAACAAATATTCATCCCTCTTTGTGAACCGGGAGAAATCCCGTGATTTGCAGAGAGGGCTAACTGATCCCAATCAGTGGCCCTTAATGATGAACTGTAATTTTATCTGTCTCTTTTATTTATTTATCTGCTACTGACTTTTCTTCTTTTCTTTGCAGATGAATAATTAAAATGGAGCACTGGAGCAAAGGATAACAGATGAAGAATTGAAGATTAGAAAAATGTTTAGGATAGCTTTTTTTATTTAAGTTTAAATAAATGTAAAATCATTGTTGTAAACAACAAAACAATTGTACAATTAATTTAAAAATCAATAAAAGTTTCTTTATCCAATTAATTATTTTTCCTCCTATTGTTTATTTATTATTTATAATTCTTTAATTAAAATAATTGAAAATAAATTCCAATCATTTAATCTTAGAATAATAAATAATTTAAATAAACAATGCTTTAGCATTTGATCAGTCAAACCTGGCATTTCCAACATCCAAAGCAAAACAACAGTTAATCACAACAACTGATCAGACACATTCCCCTCTTTACTGATTTTTTTACCAAACACTGCAAATTCAAACTGAATGTATCCTTTGATTGGTTCAATCAAACAAACGTGAATTCAATCCAAATGCATTCTTTTACTGATTAAGTCAAACAACGTGAATTCAAACCAAATCTCGGAATAACTTGCAAAGCATCGTAGAATTAAATCTTTCTGAGGAACCGCGCACGAAAACCCTAATTCCTGATTAAATGCCAAAGAACGTTCGCCTGATCAAAGTTGAGCCAAAACCAATCAAAACCCTAAACCAATTGTTTGAAACATTCTAGAGCCCTGAAAATCAGTAAAACCCTAATTGCGTCTGACTGACGAGAAAGGTCCGTTTGACCGATTCTTGAGCCAATCTGAAAAATCAGGAAACGCCTGAAGTTGTGATTTCTTGAGGAAAAATGCAAGGGCAAATTTTGGGGTACAACAGTTGCCCCTGTTCAATCTTCTTGGACCTGAAGAGTTAGATTGGCAAGTTTGCCTTTCGCGACTTGAAGGTAAAAGAAGATTGGACACTAAAGTGCCCAGAAAATTTGCACTCGGCGATGTGATGGTAGAGGTGAATGGGCTTGAAGATGCCATTTGGTGATGGGCTTAAAGATGCCATCTGATGCGATAGAATCTTTTCGGGGGATGGGCTTAGAGATTCCATCTGAGAATGGGCTTAAAGATGCCATTTGGTGACTGCTGGTAGGAGGATGGGCTTATAGATGCCATCTGGAAATGGGCTTAAAGATGCCATTTGGTGACTCCTGGTAGGAGGATGGGCTTATAGATGCCATCTGGAAGAAACTGGCACAAGAATCAGAATGTTGCCGTGTCTGGATCACATCTGAACTGTCTCTGAGTGAACCTAGAATAAGTATCAGAATGTCGCCGTGTCTGGGTCACATCTGAACTATCTCTGGATGAATCTCGGAAGATGATCTTTGTCTGTCGACTGATCTTACCTGAAAAGGTAAAGGGTTAGTTGTATGCAATGTTATGATGCATGATGCAATGTTTGTTACACCAATGTTTACGACATGAATGTGATGAATGCGCATGTAAGCTGATAAGCTATCTTGCTGAGGATAAATGAATCCTGGATGGCTGAAGATAAAAGAATCTTGACTGCTACCGGGGAAAATAATTCCTTGGCTGCTGCTGTGGAGGGTAAGAATCTTCTGATTATTGAAAATGAGAAGTCTTGGGACCACTGTTGGGGGAATCAGAAGCTTGGGTTGTATGCCAAACTACTGGGATCTTCCTGTCTTGAGGAGATCTTCACCGGAGAATATTCGAATATTCTATGGGGAACTGAGAATGAGAGTCTTCAATCTGCTTGGGGATTGATAGCTGGAAGTTTTAGCTTCGCTGGGGATAATGAAACTTGACTCTGAGGGGAGTTAGCTTCTGGAAGGTTCTCTGGATGGGGATTGCGAGAGTCCTCTGATTGCTGCAGGTGTTGGTCTGGAATAAGTTACTGAACGTCTCCATCTCTGGCTCACATCTGAACTATTTCTGGAAGCAGGCTTGGATAAGTTATAGAATGTCGCCAAAATCTTGGGTCACATCTTGAACTATATCTGGATGCAAGTTTGAATGAGTTATAGAATGTCGCCAAATCTTGGGTCACATCTTGAACTATATCTGGAAGAAGATCTGAATGAGTTATAGAATGTCGCCAAATCTGGGTCACATCTTGAACTATATCTGGAATGAAAATCTGAATGAGTTATAGAATGTCGCCAAATCTGGGTCACATCTTGAACTATATCTGGAATGAAAATCTGAATGAGTTATAGAATGTCGCCAAATCTGGGTCACATCTTGAACTATATCTGGGATGAAAATCTGAATGAGTTATAGAATGTCGCCAAATCTGGGTCACATCTTGAACTATATCTGGAATGAAAATCTGAATGAGTTATAGAATGTCGCCAAATCTGGGTCACATCTTGAACTATATCTGGAATGAAAATCTGAATGAGTTATAGAAAGTCGCCAAATCTGGGTCACATCTTGAACTATATCTGGGATGAAAATCTGAATGAGTTATAGAATGTCGCCAAATCTGGGTCACATCTTGAACTATATCTGGGATGAAAATCTGAATGAGTTATAGAATGTCGCCAAATCTGGGTCACATCTTGAACTATATCTGGAATGAAAATCTGAATGAGTTATAGAATGTCGCCAAATCTGGGTCACATCTTGAACTATATCTGGAATGAAAATCTGAATGAGTTATAGAATGTCGCCAAATCTAGGTCACATCTTGAACTATATCTGGAATGAAAATCTGAATGAGTTATAGAATGTCCCCAAATCTGGGTCACATCTTGAACTATATCTAGATCTTGATTTTGTTGTGGGTCAGAAATTGGGAGTATACCAATCTTCCGAGGTAATGAGGGAATTGTTGAACACTCTTGACATTCGAATGCCCCAAGTGGTGATGAAGGAGTCTTGAATTAGATTACTCTGCATATTGAGAGATTTCTTGAAATCTTGACTGGACTGCCCCAGGTTAACTGAACTTTGGAAGATCTGTTGGACCTTGACTGGACTGCCCCAGGTTAATTGGATGGTGACATGGCATGCCCCTTGTTGATAGGAGATTCGCAGTGGAAGTGTCATCCTTTTGAAGTGATTTTACTCACTGAGAGAGTTTTCGTTCCTCCGAACATTCGCTGTATGAAATTCTTCGCTGTCAAACAAAAAGCCAAATGCAGACAGTGATATTCAAGCAATGCAAAGTTTATGTTTGTCTCGAAGTTTTGCAAAATGCGTTTTTTAGCAAAAAACTTTTTTATAAGACAGATCAATACAAGATTTAAAGCAAAGCCATACAGGAGTCAGGATACCTTTTGTAACAGTATGCTTTCGAACTAACCCATGCTTCAATTAGGACTTTTGAAGGGTTGTAACGTGGCTTGGTTCACGGTTTAAGAAACAAAGGATAAAGGCTCAAAGTATATTTGTACCCACCCGCTCTTCGTGATGTTCTTCATACCTAAGCTCAGTTAATTGTGCGTCACACTCTGTTTTGAGTTTGGAACGACCTTTTTTGAGTGGTGGTTCACTAATTGAATTGGGGAGACAGTCATCATCTCCTTTTTATTTCTCAACATTTTTCATGTTGTTGAGGATTTGTAATGACTTCACTATTTGTTATCCCTAACTTTTGCCTGACCGTTCCCGTTTTTCGAGATTACAGTCAGCGGGATGCCCCAACTTTCTTGAGCTTCCTTTACAGGTTTTGGCTCAGTGGGCTTTTCTCTTTTGAGAGATTGACTGTCTATGTGATAGGGAACCACCCTTGTATTTTGATTCCAAAGGAATGCTTTTCTTTTTCTTTGACATCGTTCGTTGTGTTACGAACTGAGAGCTTGCGACCTCAATGTGCATTTTCTCTTGAATTAACTGAGATACCACCCTGCCCCAGGTTTATATCAAAGGTTTTGATTGTTTAGAACAAAAAACTCCTACTTCTTTGGCTCGAAGGGGTTGACTAGGGATTATCTTCCTTATAACTCCAGTGTTTGGGAATTGAAAGAAATGCATGTACATCATCAGCAAGGTCTGTTCAAAAGCATACTGCATAAGATCATGGTATTGTTTCGTCATCCTCCCTCTAAAGGCTTGCAGCTTTTTATCAAGAGTTAAATGTCAAGAAGAAAGCATAAGAGTAATGAAAGCGAGTGAATTCAAGACAAACATATGCAATGCATTAATGAACCAGAGTTTGACATTAAAAGATAATTGTTTGAATAATACAAGAAGTTACAACTTGAAAATTCGAATGAAACAAAAAGCAATCTCAATGATTTGGCATAGGAGGAGTGATCATGCTGGGGTCTCTGGGGGACCAAACTCAATCTCCTTGGCATCGATCATGTCTTGGATTTTGTTCTTCAGAGGCCAACAGTTGTTGGTATCATGCCTCGGGCTATCAGAGTGGTATTCACATCTTTCATTGGGGTGATAAGTAGGAGCAAAAGTGTTTGGGTTCCGGAGAGGAGCCCTCAATGTAATCAGATCCCTCTTCAACAAGTGTTGGAGTGCTTGAGACAGTGACATGTTGATCTTGGTGAATTGCCTCTTAGGTGCGACCTCCTTATGCTGATGCCCCTGTCTTTGCTGAGCAGGTGTAGGGTTAGAGATCAAGACTGCCCCTACATGTTGGTCAAGACGACCCTTTTGACTGCTCGCAGCATTGGACTCCTTCTTTCTGCTGTAGGGAGTTATCTGAGTATCGAAGGTTGTAGCTCCTTGGATCTTTCCACTTTTGATGCCAGCTTCGACCCTTTCGCCGGTCAGTATTAGCTCGGTGAACCCAGCTGAGGAGCTTCCAATTAAGTGCTTGAAGAAAGGCCCTGTCAAAGTTCCCATGAAGATGTCAATCAGCTCTCTGTCAGTTAAAGGGGGTTGCACCCTACCAGCCAGATCTCTCCACTTTTGGGCGTACCCCTTGAAGCTCTCGTCGGATCCCATGGTCATGTTTTGCAACTGCACACGAGTTGGTGCGAGATCAGCATTGTACTGATACTGTTCGTAAAAAGCCCCGGCTAGATCTTCCTAGGTGTGGATGCGAGAACTCTCCAATTGATAAAACCACTCGAGTTGAGCCCCTACTAGACTTTCTTGGAAGAAATGGATCCAAAGCCTCTTATCAGCTGTGTAGGGTTGAATCTTGCGGACATAAGACCTTAGATGCATCTTAGGGCAAGAAACTCTGTCATATAGAGCAACGGTAGGAACTTTGAACTTTGAAGGGGTGACCAATCCAGGAACTAGGCCCATGTCTCCTAGATCCAAGCCAGGTATTTGTTGGATCTCCATAGCATTGAGGCGATCCTCCAACTCTTTGTACTTGTCATCAGTGAGAGGATATTGTTCCTCAGAGTAGTCAGCTTCAGCTTCATCAATCTCCACATTGTGGTCTTCTTCAAGACTACCTCCTGTGTTGGATGGAGTTGCAAGGTCTTGGGTCTTAGGTCTTCTCCTCAAGTTCAGGATGCGGACTGCCTTCTTGGACTTCTTCTTCTTGTCTTCGAGAAGAAGAGCTGTCAGATCCTCTTGCCCTTTACCGATAGCCAGCAGCATTTGTTGGAATTGAGCATTTTGAGTTTGAAGATCTTTCACTGTTTGTTCTATATCCATCTTACTGAAATAAACAGTAGGAAGAATAAGGAGACCTGTATGGGAGAAACCTGTTATGCAATGATATGTGTGATATATATGCAATGTTTTCAAGGATCTCTTGGGGTAAACACAAGAGAATGTTAGAGGTTGAACTTCGATCTTTGATTGGAGAACTTTGCGCCGGTGGATGTCTTTCCACTAGAATCAAGCTCACCATGTCAAGTGGGTCATAGCCACTGATTCAAGTTGTTGCACTTGATCTTTGATTGGAGAACTTTGTATCGGTGGATGTCTTTCCACGAGAATCAAGCTCACCATGTCGAGTGGGTCATAGCCACTGATTCAAGTTGTTGCACTTGAATTTTGATTGGCATTTGTTAGAGGAGAAACCCCCTGCCCCTTGGTAGACGTCTGGTTCAACGTACCCCTGCATCAAAAGAACCCTCGAGATCCTTGAGATGGTTATTGGAAAATGCTATGGTATGATGTTATGATGTTATGTACATGTATGCAAAAAGCAAGTGAGTGTATATACAGACAAACATATTCACACAAAGCAAACAAGTCCTTAGGTTTAGGCTTGCATGGGGTTTAGGTAAGTACCCTCTTGAAGTTAGTTGGCTCATCCTGTCCTAAAATAGAAACTGGGTTCTAAGGAGCTCAATATCATTGGATTGTTTTCTGTGTTCATTGTTTCGGTTTAGCCACTTACTTGCGACCAAAATATTCCAAGAAAACAACCCTCAAATGAGTGTAGTATCGAGTATCAACCAACTTCGGACTGCACCAAAGTCGGTCATCTCACTACCCCTAAAAAGGCTAAGATGGTCAATTAAGGTTCTAAGAGTTCGTTAGTGCTTCACGACATCACTCAGCGGCCCCGTACTCTCCTTGACTGAACTCAAGGGTTACTGGTACTCACAAATATGTCACACTAACATAGCTTACTGCTTCAACCATGTCGGTATATCCCACACAGTTCCCTCACAGTTTTTTTGCTATTTACCTAAGAAGGTGCCCCAAATCCGGGTGTAGGATTTACAACAAACCCAAACAAGAACCCAAAAGATAAAGCAATCAAGTCAATCAAAGCAAGAAAGTAAAGGTGGTCTAAACCCTAAGGTAACCCCACTTTTAAACGATCCCCAGCAGAGTCCCCAGTTCTGTGATACGGTGGGAGAACTGACTATGAGTTTTGCGTTTGTATTCGCACTTGTTCGGTTGAGCAAGAGTCGCCACCGACTTTTTACTTTATCCTAAAGGAAAGGTTAAAAAAGTACAGCAAAAACCTTTTGAGATATTTCGTGGGTTCGGGGGGTAGATTATGAAAAGGGAAGGTATTAGCACCCTTTTCATCCATGGTTATCCATGGGCTCTTAGTTACTTGGTTTTTAGATCACTTGCCTTGATTTTTGATTGCTTGAAAATGTGGTGTATGTGAGTGTTTTTGAAAATGTTTTTGAATAAGATGCCTTGTCTTAGGCTACCCTTGTAACAATTCTTTACTCGAATGTTTTACAAAGGTGTGTATCTTTTCGAAAAGATGTTTCAAATGTTTTTGAGAGTTTGTTTTGAAAGTGTTTGTGGAGTGTGGTTTTTGAAAAGAAGGCAAGTGTTTTTTGCAATTTGATCTCAAGTAACTAAGAGTTTTGTCTACCCTATTGTACTCAAAGGTTTTCTCTATGTTTTCAACCCTTTTTAACAATTTTGTTCCACCATTGAATTTGGTGGACAATCTTGCGTTTAGGATGTTTAACGGGACAGGCGCGGGTCATCGTATGGACCATGAATGCAATGGTGCCAAGTGTCTTTGGCAATTTGCTTTGAAGGGACTTGATCATTTTGATAGGAAACTTTCGAAAGCGTCATCGAGGGACTTATGATCATTTGAATTTGTTTGGCCAAAGAAACTCGACGTGCAAGCATGGCCCATTTTGGAAGGCAACATGTGGGATTACCCTAGAGGGTGCAAGTGTGATTGTGTATTGATTTCATGTATTTGTCTTGTATTAGGTTATCTAGCGTTTGATTTTATGTAAATGCAAACCCTAGGTCTAACCATGGTATAATTTGAAAACGGTAAATTGCGGAAATGATGATAAGAATTAGCTTGCTTGCATAACATGCTTTCTCTGCATTCTTGTCTCTTTTCTTCCAGATTTTGTGCTTTTGATATCTTTCCAAATCTTCTTCTTTGATAGCTTTGAGTAGCCTTGTGACAGTAACTTGTACTTTTGGCAGAAAGTTTGAGTTTGGACTTTTAGTTTGATTTCGACTTGTGGTTAGGCCATCCTGTTTGTTTTGCAGCATGTTGACAAACTTTGCATTTTTTTCACTTTGTGCATTCCAAGTTAGCAAACAAATATTCATCCCTCTTTGTGAACCGGGAGAAATCCCGTGATTTGCAAAGAGGGCTAACTGATCCCAATCAGTGGCCCTTAATGATGAACTGTAATTTTATCTGTCTCTTTTATTTATTTATCTGCTACTGACTTTTCTTCTTTTCTTTGCAGATGAATAATTAAAATGGAGCACTGGAGCAAAGGATAGCAGATGAAGAATTGAAGATTAGAAAAATGTTTAGGATAGCTTTTTTTATTTAAGTTTAAATAAATGTAAAATCATTGTTGTAAACAACAAAACAATTATACAATTAATTTAAAAATCAATAAAAGTTTCTTTATCCAATTAATTATTTTTCCTCCTATTGTTTATTTATTATTTATAATTCTTTAATTAAAATAATTGAAAATAAATTCCAATCATTTAATCTTAGAATAATAAATAATTTAAATAAACAATGCTTTAGCATTTGATCAGTCAAACCTGGCATTTCCAACATCCAAAGCAAAACAACAGTTAATCACAACAACTGATCAGACGCATTCCCCTCTTTACTGATTTTTTTACCAAACACTGCAAATTCAAACTGAATGTATCCTTTGACTGGTTCAATCAAACAAACGTGAATTCAATCCAAATGCATTCTTTTACTGATTAAGTCAAACAACGCGAATTCAAACCAAATCTCGGAATAACTTGCAAAGCATCATAGAATTAATCTTTCTGAGGAACCGCGCACGAAAACCCTAATTCCTGATTAAATGCCAAAGAACGTTCGCCTGATCAAAGTTGAGCCAAAACCAATCAAAACCCTAAACCAATTGTTTGAAACATTCTAGAGCCCTGAAAATCAGTAAAACCCTAATTGCGTCTGACTGACGAGAAAGGTCCGTTTGACCGATTCTTGAGCCAATCTGAAAAATCAGGAAACACCTGAAGCTGTGATTTCTTGAGGAAAAATGCGAGGGCAAATTTTGGGGTACAACAGTTGCCCCTGTTCAATCTTCTTGGACCTGAAGAGTTAGATTGGCAAGTTTGCCTTTCGCGACTTGAAGGTAAAAGAAGATTGGACACTAAAGTGCCCAGAAAATTTGCACTCGGCGATGTGATGGTAGAGGTGAATGGGCTTGAAGATGCCATTTGGTGATGGGCTTAAAGATGCCATCTGATGCGATAGAATCTTTTCGGGGGATGGGCTTAGAGATTCCATCTGAGAATGGGCTTAAAGATGCCATTTGGTGACTGCTGGTAGGAGGATGGGCTTATAGATGCCATCTGGAAATGGGCTTAAAGATGCCATTTGGTGACTCCTGGTAGGAGGATGGGCTTATAGATGCCATCTGGAAGAAACTGGCACAAGAATCAGAATGTTGCCGTGTCTGGATCACATCTGAACTGTCTCTGAGTGAACCTAGAATAAGTATCAGAATGTCGCCGTGTCTGGGTCACATCTGAACTATCTCTGGATGAATCTCGGAAGATGATCTTTGTCTGTCGACTGATCTTACCTGAAAAGGTAAAGGGTTAGTTGTACGCAATGTTATGATGCATGATGCAATGTTTGTTACACCAATGTTTACGACATGAATGTGATGAATGCGCATGTAAGCTGATAAGCTATCTTGCTGAGGATAAATGAATCCTGGATGGCTGAAGATAAAAGAATCTTGACTGCTACCGGGGAAAATAATTCCTTGGCTGCTGCTGTGGAGGGTAAGAATCTTCTGATTATTGAAAATGAGAAGTCTTGGAACCACTGTTGGGGGAATCAGAAGCTTGGGTTGTATGCCAAACTACTGGGATCTTCCTGTCTTGAGGAGATCTTCACCGGAGAATATTCGAATATTCTATGGGGAACTGAGAATGAGAGTCTTCAATCTGCTTGGGGATTGATAGCTGGAAGTTTTAGCTTCGCTAGGGATAATGAAACTTGACTCTGAGGGGAGTTAGCTTCTGGAAGGTTCTCTGGATGGGGATTGCGAGAGTCCTCTGATTGCTGCAGGTGTTGGTCTGGAATAAGTTACTGAACGTCTCCATCTCTGGCTCACATCTGAACTATTTCTGGAAGCAGGCTTGGATAAGTTATAGAATGTCGCCAAAATCTTGGGTCACATCTTGAACTATATCTGGATGCAAGTTTGAATGAGTTATAGAATGTCGCCAAATCTTGGGTCACATCTTGAACTATATCTGGAAGAAGATCTGAATGAGTTATAGAATGTCGCCAAATCTGGGTCACATCTTGAACTATATCTGGAATGAAAATCTGAATGAGTTATAGAATGTCGCCAAATCTGGGTCACATCTTGAACTATATCTGGAATGAAAATCTGAATGAGTTATAGAATGTCGCCAAATCTGGGTCACATCTTGAACTATATCTGGGATGAAAATCTGAATGAGTTATAGAATGTCGCCAAATCTGGGTCACATCTTGAACTATATCTGGAATGAAAATCTGAATGAGTTATAGAATGTCGCCAAATCTGGGTCACATCTTGAACTATATCTGGAATGAAAATCTGAATGAGTTATAGAAAGTCGCCAAATCTGGGTCACATCTTGAACTATATCTGGGATGAAAATCTGAATGAGTTATAGAATGTCGCCAAATCTGGGTCACATCTTGAACTATATCTGGGATGAAAATCTGAATGAGTTATAGAATGTCGCCAAATCTGGGTCACATCTTGAACTATATCTGGAATGAAAATCTGAATGAGTTATAGAATGTCGCCAAATCTGGGTCACATCTTGAACTATATCTGGAATGAAAATCTGAATGAGTTATAGAATGTCGCCAAATCTAGGTCACATCTTGAACTATATCTGGAATGAAAATCTGAATGAGTTATAGAATGTCCCCAAATCTGGGTCACATCTTGAACTATATCTAGATCTTGATTTTGTTGTGGGTCAGAAATTGGGAGTATACCAATCTTCCGAGGTAATGAGGGAATTGTTGAACACTCTTGACATTCGAATGCCCCAAGTGGTGATGAAGGAGTCTTGAATTAGATTACTCTGCATATTGAGAGATTTCTTGAAATCTTGACTGGACTGCCCCAGGTTAACTGAACTTTGGAAGATCTGTTGGACCTTGACTGGACTGCCCCAGGTTAATTGGATGGTGACATGGCATGCCCCTTGTTGATAGGAGATTCGCAGTGGAAGTGTCATCCTTTTGAAGTGATTTTACTCACTGAGAGAGTTTTCGTTCCTCCGAACATTCGCTGTATGAAATTCTTCGCTGTCAAACAAAAAGCCAAATGCAGACAGTGATATTCAAGCAATGCAAAGTTTATGTTTGTCTCGAAGTTTTGCAAAATGCGTTTTTTAGCAAAAAACTTTTTTATAAGACAGATCAATACAAGATTTAAAGCAAAGCCATACAGGAGTCAGGATACCTTTTGTAACAGTATGCTTTCGAACTAACCCATGCTTCAATTAGGACTTTTGAAGGGTTGTAACGTGGCTTGGTTCACGGTTTAAGAAACAAAGGATAAAGGCTCAAAGTATATTTGTACCCACCCGCTCTTCGTGATGTTCTTCATACCTAAGCTCAGTTAATTGTGCGTCACACTCTGTTTTGAGTTTGGAATGACCTTTTTTGAGTGGTGGTTCACTAATTGAATTGGGGAGACAGTCATCATCTCCTTTTTCTTTCTCAACATTTTTCATGTTGTTGAGGATTTGTAATGACTTCACTATTTGTTATCCCTAACTTTTGCCTGACCGTTCCCGTTTTTCGAGATTACAGTCAGCGGGATGCCCCAACTTTCTTGAGCTTCCTTTACAGGTTTTGGCTCAGTGGGCTTTTCTCTTTTGAGAGATTGACTGTCTATGTGATAGGGAACCACCCTTGTATTTTGATTCCAAAGGAATGCTTTTCTTTTTCTTTGACATCGTTCGTTGTGTTACGAACTGAGAGCTTGCGACCTCAATGCGCATTTTCTCTTGAATTAACTGAGATACCACCCTGCCCCAGGTTTATATCAAAGGTTTTGATTGTTTAGAACAAAAAACTCCTACTTCTTTGGCTCGAAGGGGTTGACTAGGGATTATCTTCCTTATAACTCCAGTGTTTGGGAATTGAAAGAAATGCCTGTACATCATCAGCAAGGTCTGTTCAAAAGCATACTGCATAAGATCATGGTATTGTTTCGTCATCCTCCCTCTAAAGGCTTGCAGCTTTTTATCAAGAGTTAAATGTCAAGAAGAAAGCATAAGAGTAATGAAAGCGAGTGAATTCAAGACAAACATATGCAATGCATTAATGAACCAGAGTTTGACATTAAAAGATAATTGTTTGAATAATACAAGAAGTTACAACTTGAAAATTTGAATGAAACAAAAAGCAATCTCAATGATTTGGCATAGGAGGAGTGATCATGCTGGGGTCTCTGGGGGACCAAACTCAATCTCCTTGGCATCGATCATGTCTTGGATTTTGTTCTTCAGAGGCCAACAGTTGTTGGTATCATGCCCCGGGCTATCAGAGTGGTATTCACATCTTTCATTGGGGTGATAAGTAGGAGCAAAAGTGTTTGGGTTCCGGAGAGGAGCCCTCAATGTAATCAGATCCCTCTTCAACAAGTGTTGGAGTGCTTGAGACAGTGACATGTTGATCTTGGTGAATTGCCTCTTAGGTGCGACCTCCTTATGCTGATGCCCCTGTCTTTGCTGAGCAGGTGTAGGGTTAGAGATCAAGACTGCCCCTACATGTTGGTCAAGACGACCCTTTTGACTGCTCGCAGCATTGGACTCCTTCTTTCTGCTGTAGGGAGTTATCTGAGTATCGAAGGTTGTAGCTCCTTGGATCTTTCCACTTTTGATGCCAGCTTCGACCCTTTCGCCGGTCAGTATTAGCTCGGTGAACCCAGCTGAGGAGCTTCCAATTAAGTGCTTGAAGAAAGGCCCTGTCAAAGTTCCCATGAAGATGTCAATCAGCTCTCTGTCAGTTAAAGGGGGTTGCACCCTACCAGCCAGATCTCTCCACTTTTGGGCGTACCCCTTGAAGCTCTCGTCGGATCCCATGGTCATGTTTTGCAACTGCACACGAGTTGGTGCGAGATCAGCATTGTACTGATACTGTTCGTAAAAAGCCCCGGCTAGATCTTCCTAGGTGTGGATGCGAGAACTCTCCAATTGATAAAACCACTCGAGTTGAGCCCCTACTAGACTTTCTTGGAAGAAATGGATCCAAAGCCTCTTATCAGCTGTGTAGGGTTGAATCTTGCGGACATAAGACCTTAGATGCATCTTAGGGCAAGAAACTCTGTCATATAGAGCAACGGTAGGAACTTTGAACTTTGAAGGGGTGACCAATCCAGGAACTAGGCCCATGTCTCCTAGATCCAAGCCAGGTATTTGTTGGATCTCCATAGCATTGAGGCGATCCTCCAACTCTTTGTACTTGTCATCAGTGAGAGGATATTGTTCCTCAGAGTAGTCAGCTTCAGCTTCATCAATCTCCACATTGTGGTCTTCTTCAAGACTACCTCTTGTGTTGGATGGAGTTGCAAGGTCTTGGGTCTTAGGTCTTCTCCTCAAGTTCAGGATGCAGACTGCCTTCTTGGACTTCTTCTTCTTGTCTTCGAGAAGAAGAGCTGTCAGATCCTCTTGCCCTTTACCCATAGCCAGCATCATTTGTTGGAATTGAGCATTTTGAGTTTGAAGATCTTTCACTGTTTGTTCTATATCCATCTTACTGAAATAAACAGTAGGAAGAATAAGGAGACCTGTATGGGAGAAACCTGTTATGCAATGATATGTGTGATATATATGCAATGTTTTCAAGGATCTCTTGGGGTAAACACAAGAGAATGTTAGAGGTTGAACTTCGATCTTTGATTGGAGAACTTTGCGCCGGTGGATGTCTTTCCACTAGAATCAAGCTCACCATGTCAAGTGGGTCATAGCCATTGATTCAAGTTGTTGCACTTGATCTTTGATTGGAGAACTTTGTATCGGTGGATGTCTTTCCACGAGAATCAAGATCACCATGTCGAGTGGGTCATAGTCACTGATTCAAGTTGTTGCACTTGAATTTTGATTGGCATTTGTTAGAGGAGAAACCCCCTGCCCCTTGGTAGACGTCTGGTTCAACGTACCCCTGCATCAAAAGAACCCTCGAGATCCTTGAGATGGTTATTGGAAAATGCTATGGTATGATGTTATGATGTTATGTACATGTATGCAAAAAGCAAGTGAGTGTATATACAGACAAACATATTCACACAAAGCAAACAAGTCCTTAGGTTTAGGCTTGCATGGGGTTTAGGTAAGTACCCTCTTGAAGTTAGTTGGCTCATCCTGTCCTAAAATAGAAACTGGGTTCTAAGGAGCTCAATATCATTGGATTGTTTTCTGTGTTCATTGTTTCGGTTTAGCCACTTACTTGCGACCAAAATATTCCAAGAAAACAACCCTCAAATGAGTGTAGTATCGAGTATCAACCAACTTCGGACTGCACCAAAGTCGGTCATCTCACTACCCCTAAAAAGGCTAAGATGGTCAATTAAGGTTCTAAGAGTTCGTTAGTGCTTCACGACATCACTCAGCGGCCCCGTACTCTCCTTGACTGAACTCAAGGGTTACTGGTACTCACAAATATGTCACACTAACATAGCTTACTGCTTCAACCATGTCGGTATATCCCACACAGTTCCCTCACAGTTTTTTTGCTATTTACCTAAGAAGGTGCCCCAAATCCGGGTGTAGGATTTACAACAAACCCAAACAAGAACCCAAAAGATAAAGCAATCAAGTCAATCAAAGCAAGAAAGTAAAGGTGGTCTAAACCCTAAGGTAACCCCACTTTTAAACGATCCCCAGCAGAGTCCCCAGTTCTGTGATACGGTGGGAGAACTGACTATGAGTTTTGCGTTTGTATTCGCACTTGTTCGGTTGAGCAAGAGTCGCCACCGACTTTTTACTTTATCCTAAAGGAAAGGTTAAAAAAGTACAGCAAAAACCTTTTGAGATATTTCGTGGGTTCGGGGGGTAGATTATGAAAAGGGAAGGTATTAGCACCCTTTTCATCCATGGTTATCCATGGGCTCTTAGTTACTTGGTTTTTAGATCACTTGCCTTGATTTTTGATTGCTTGAAAATGTGGTGTATGTGAGTGTTTTTGAAAATGTTTTTGAATAAGATGCCTTGTCTTAGGCTACCCTTGTAACAATTCTTTACTCGAATCTTTTACAAAGGTGTGTATCTTTTCGAAAAGATGTTTCAAATGTTTTTGAGAGTTTGTTTTGAAAGTGTTTGTGGAGTGTGGTTTTTGAAAAGAAGGCAAGTGTTTTTTGCAATTTGATCTCAAGTAACTAAGAGTTTTGTCTACCCTATTGTACTCAAAGGTTTTCTCTATGTTTTCAACCCTTTTTAACAATTTTGTTCCACCATTGAATTTGGTGGACAATCTTGCGTTTAGGATGTTTAACGGGACGGGCGCGGGTCATCGTATGGACCATGAATGCAATGGTGCCAAGTGTCTTTGGCAATTTGCTTTGAAGGGACTTGATCATTTTGATAGGAAACTTTCGAAAGCGTCATCGAGGGACTTATGATCATTTGAATTTGTTTGGCCAAAGAAACTCGACGTGCAAGCATGGCCCATTTTGGAAGGCAACATGTGGGATTACCCTAGAGGGTGCAAGTGTGATTGTGTATTGATTTCATGTATTTGTCTTGTATTAGGTTATCTAGCGTTTGATTTTATGTAAATGCAAACCCTAGGTCTAACCATGGTATAATTTGAAAACGGTAAATTGCGGAAATGATGATAAGAATTAGCTTGCTTGCATAACATGCTTTCTCTGCATTCTTGTCTCTTTTCTTCCAGATTTTGTGCTTTTGATATCTTTCCAAATCTTCTTCTTTGATAGCTTTGAGTAGCCTTGTGACAGTAACTTGTACTTTTGGCAGAAAGTTTGAGTTTGGACTTTTAGTTTGATTTCGACTTGTGGTTAGGCCATCCTGTTTGTTTTGCAGCATGTTGACAAACTTTGCATTTTTTTCACTTTGTGCATTCCAAGTTAGCAAACAAATATTCATCCCTCTTTGTGAACCGGGAGAAATCCCGTGATTTGCAAAGAGGGCTAACTGATCCCAATCAGTGGCCCTTAATGATGAACTGTAATTTTATCTGTCTCTTTTATTTATTTATCTGCTACTGACTTTTCTTCTTTTCTTTGCAGATGAATAATTAAAATGGAGCACTGGAGCAAAGGATAGCAGATGAAGAATTGAAGATTAGAAAAATGTTTAGGATAGCTTTTTTTATTTAAGTTTAAATAAATGTAAAATCATTGTTGTAAACAACAAAACAATTATACAATTAATTTAAAAATCAATAAAAGTTTCTTTATCCAATTAATTATTTTTCCTCCTATTGTTTATTTATTATTTATAATTCTTTAATTAAAATAATTGAAAATAAATTCCAATCATTTAATCTTAGAATAATAAATAATTTAAATAAACAATGCTTTAGCATTTGATCAGTCAAACCTGGCATTTCCAACATCCAAAGCAAAACAACAGTTAATCACAACAACTGATCAGACGCATTCCCCTCTTTACTGATTTTTTTACCAAACACTGCAAATTCAAACTGAATGTATCCTTTGACTGGTTCAATCAAACAAACGTGAATTCAATCCAAATGCATTCTTTTACTGATTAAGTCAAACAACGCGAATTCAAACCAAATCTCGGAATAACTTGCAAAGCATCATAGAATTAATCTTTCTGAGGAACCGCGCACGAAAACCCTAATTCCTGATTAAATGCCAAAGAACGTTCGCCTGATCAAAGTTGAGCCAAAACCAATCAAAACCCTAAACCAATTGTTTGAAACATTCTAGAGCCCTGAAAATCAGTAAAACCCTAATTGCGTCTGACTGACGAGAAAGGTCCGTTTGACCGATTCTTGAGCCAATCTGAAAAATCAGGAAACACCTGAAGCTGTGATTTCTTGAGGAAAAATGCGAGGGCAAATTTTGGGGTACAACAGTTGCCCCTGTTCAATCTTCTTGGACCTGAAGAGTTAGATTGGCAAGTTTGCCTTTCGCGACTTGAAGGTAAAAGAAGATTGGACACTAAAGTGCCCAGAAAATTTGCACTCAGCGATGTGATGGTAGAGGTGAATGGGCTTGAAGATGCCATTTGGTGATGGGCTTAAAGATGCCATCTGATGCGATAGAATCTTTTCGGGGGATGGGCTTAGAGATTCCATCTGAGAATGGGCTTAAAGATGCCATTTGGTGACTGCTGGTAGGAGGATGGGCTTATAGATGCCATCTGGAAATGGGCTTAAAGATGCCATTTGGTGACTCCTGGTAGGAGGATGGGCTTATAGATGCCATCTGGAAGAAACTGGCACAAGAATCAGAATGTTGCCGTGTCTGGATCACATCTGAACTGTCTCTGAGTGAACCTAGAATAAGTATCAGAATGTCGCCGTGTCTGGGTCACATCTGAACTATCTCTGGATGAATCTCGGAAGATGATCTTTGTCTGTCGACTGATCTTACCTGAAAAGGTAAAGGGTTAGTTGTACGCAATGTTATGATGCATGATGCAATGTTTGTTACACCAATGTTTACGACATGAATGTGATGAATGCGCATGTAAGCTGATAAGCTATCTTGCTGAGGATAAATGAATCCTGGATGGCTGAAGATAAAAGAATCTTGACTGCTACCGGGGAAAATAATTCCTTGGCTGCTGCTGTGGAGGGTAAGAATCTTCTGATTATTGAAAATGAGAAGTCTTGGGACCACTGTTGGGGGAATCAGAAGCTTGGGTTGTATGCCAAACTACTGGGATCTTCCTGTCTTGAGGAGATCTTCACCGGAGAATATTCGAATATTCTATGGGGAACTGAGAATGAGAGTCTTCAATCTGCTTGGGGATTGATAGCTGGAAGTTTTAGCTTCGCTAGGGATAATGAAACTTGACTCTGAGGGGAGTTAGCTTCTGGAAGGTTCTCTGGATGGGGATTGCGAGAGTCCTCTGATTGCTGCAGGTGTTGGTCTGGAATAAGTTACTGAACGTCTCCATCTCTGGCTCACATCTGAACTATTTCTGGAAGCAGGCTTGGATAAGTTATAGAATGTCGCCAAAATCTTGGGTCACATCTTGAACTATATCTGGATGCAAGTTTGAATGAGTTATAGAATGTCGCCAAATCTTGGGTCACATCTTGAACTATATCTGGAAGAAGATCTGAATGAGTTATAGAATGTCGCCAAATCTGGGTCACATCTTGAACTATATCTGGAATGAAAATCTGAATGAGTTATAGAATGTCGCCAAATCTGGGTCACATCTTGAACTATATCTGGAATGAAAATCTGAATGAGTTATAGAATGTCGCCAAATCTGGGTCACATCTTGAACTATATCTGGGATGAAAATCTGAATGAGTTATAGAATGTCGCCAAATCTGGGTCACATCTTGAACTATATCTGGAATGAAAATCTGAATGAGTTATAGAATGTCGCCAAATCTGGGTCACATCTTGAACTATATCTGGAATGAAAATCTGAATGAGTTATAGAAAGTCGCCAAATCTGGGTCACATCTTGAACTATATCTGGGATGAAAATCTGAATGAGTTATAGAATGTCGCCAAATCTGGGTCACATCTTGAACTATATCTGGGATGAAAATCTGAATGAGTTATAGAATGTCGCCAAATCTGGGTCACATCTTGAACTATATCTGGAATGAAAATCTGAATGAGTTATAGAATGTCGCCAAATCTGGGTCACATCTTGAACTATATCTGGAATGAAAATCTGAATGAGTTATAGAATGTCGCCAAATCTAGGTCACATCTTGAACTATATCTGGAATGAAAATCTGAATGAGTTATAGAATGTCCCCAAATCTGGGTCACATCTTGAACTATATCTAGATCTTGATTTTGTTGTGGGTCAGAAATTGGGAGTATACCAATCTTCCGAGGTAATGAGGGAATTGTTGAACACTCTTGACATTCGAATGCCCCAAGTGGTGATGAAGGAGTCTTGAATTAGATTACTCTGCATATTGAGAGATTTCTTGAAATCTTGACTGGACTGCCCCAGGTTAACTGAACTTTGGAAGATCTGTTGGACCTTGACTGGACTGCCCCAGGTTAATTGGATGGTGACATGGCATGCCCCTTGTTGATAGGAGATTCGCAGTGGAAGTGTCATCCTTTTGAAGTGATTTTACTCACTGAGAGAGTTTTCGTTCCTCCGAACATTCGCTGTATGAAATTCTTCGCTGTCAAACAAAAAGCCAAATGCAGACAGTGATATTCAAGCAATGCAAAGTTTATGTTTGTCTCGAAGTTTTGCAAAATGCGTTTTTTAGCAAAAAACTTTTTTATAAGACAGATCAATACAAGATTTAAAGCAAAGCCATACAGGAGTCAGGATACCTTTTGTAACAGTATGCTTTCGAACTAACCCATGCTTCAATTAGGACTTTTGAAGGGTTGTAACGTGGCTTGGTTCACGGTTTAAGAAACAAAGGATAAAGGCTCAAAGTATATTTGTACCCACCCGCTCTTCGTGATGTTCTTCATACCTAAGCTCAGTTAATTGTGCGTCACACTCTGTTTTGAGTTTGGAATGACCTTTTTTGAGTGGTGGTTCACTAATTGAATTGGGGAGACAATCATCATCTCCTTTTTCTTTCTCAACATTTTTCATGTTGTTGAGGATTTGTAATGACTTCACTATTTGTTATCCCTAACTTTTGCCTGACCGTTCCCGTTTTTCGAGATTACAGTCAGCGGGATGCCCCAACTTTCTTGAGCTTCCTTTACAGGTTTTGGCTCAGTGGGCTTTTCTCTTTTGAGAGATTGACTGTCTATGTGATAGGGAACCACCCTTGTATTTTGATTCCAAAGGAATGCTTTTCTTTTTCTTTGACATCGTTCGTTGTGTTACGAACTGAGAGCTTGCGACCTCAATGCGCATTTTCTCTTGAATTAACTGAGATACCACCCTGCCCCAGGTTTATATCAAAGGTTTTGATTGTTTAGAACAAAAAACTCCTACTTCTTTGGCTCGAAGGGGTTGACTAGGGATTATCTTCCTTATAACTCCAGTGTTTGGGAATTGAAAGAAATGCCTGTACATCATCAGCAAGGTCTGTTCAAAAGCATACTGCATAAGATCATGGTATTGTTTCGTCATCCTCCCTCTAAAGGCTTGCAGCTTTTTATCAAGAGTTAAATGTCAAGAAGAAAGCATAAGAGTAATGAAAGCGAGTGAATTCAAGACAAACATATGCAATGCATTAATGAACCAGAGTTTGACATTAAAAGATAATTGTTTGAATAATACAAGAAGTTACAACTTGAAAATTCGAATGAAACAAAAAGCAATCTCAATGATTTGGCATAGGAGGAGTGATCATGCTGGGGTCTCTGGGGGACCAAACTCAATCTCCTTGGCATCGATCATGTCTTGGATTTTGTTCTTCAGAGGCCAACAGTTGTTGGTATCATGCCCCGGGCTATCAGAGTGGTATTCACATCTTTCATTGGGGTGATAAGTAGGAGCAAAAGTGTTTGGGTTCCGGAGAGGAGCCCTCAATGTAATCAGATCCCTCTTCAACAAGTGTTGGAGTGCTTGAGACAGTGACATGTTGATCTTGGTGAATTGCCTCTTAGGTGCGACCTCCTTATGCTGATGCCCCTGTCTTTGCTGAGCAGGTGTAGGGTTAGAGATCAAGACTGCCCCTACATGTTGGTCAAGACGACCCTTTTGACTGCTCGCAGCATTGGACTCCTTCTTTCTGCTGTAGGGAGTTATCTGAGTATCGAAGGTTGTAGCTCCTTGGATCTTTCCACTTTTGATGCCAGCTTCGACCCTTTCGCCGGTCAGTATTAGCTCGGTGAACCCAGCTGAGGAGCTTCCAATTAAGTGCTTGAAGAAAGGCCCTGTCAAAGTTCCCATGAAGATGTCAATCAGCTCTCTGTCAGTTAAAGGGGGTTGCACCCTACCAGCCAGATCTCTCCACTTTTGGGCGTACCCCTTGAAGCTCTCGTCGGATCCCATGGTCATGTTTTGCAACTGCACACGAGTTGGTGCGAGATCAGCATTGTACTGATACTGTTCGTAAAAAGCCCCGGCTAGATCTTCCTAGGTGTGGATGCGAGAACTCTCCAATTGATAAAACCACTCGAGTTGAGCCCCTACTAGACTTTCTTGGAAGAAATGGATCCAAAGCCTCTTATCAGCTGTGTAGGGTTGAATCTTGCGGACATAAGACCTTAGATGCATCTTAGGGCAAGAAACTCTGTCATATAGAGCAACGGTAGGAA
The DNA here is from genome assembly GCA_948472305.1 of Vicia faba. Taxonomy (NCBI): domain Eukaryota; kingdom Viridiplantae; phylum Streptophyta; class Magnoliopsida; order Fabales; family Fabaceae; genus Vicia; species Vicia faba. The sequence goes on from OX451735.1 coordinate 328,217,952, forward strand.
CTTTGAACTTTGAAGGGGTGACCAATCCAGGAACTAGGCCCATGTCTCCTAGATCCAAGCCAGGTATTTGTTGGATCTCCATAGCATTGAGGCGATCCTCCAACTCTTTGTACTTGTCATCAGTGAGAGGATATTGTTCCTCAGAGTAGTCAGCTTCAGCTTCATCAATCTCCACATTGTGGTCTTCTTCAAGACTACCTCTTGTGTTGGATGGAGTTGCAAGGTCTTGGGTCTTAGGTCTTCTCCTCAAGTTCAGGATGCAGACTGCCTTCTTGGACTTCTTCTTCTTGTCTTCGAGAAGAAGAGCTGTCAGATCCTCTTGCCCTTTACCCATAGCCAGCATCATTTGTTGGAATTGAGCATTTTGAGTTTGAAGATCTTTCACTGTTTGTTCTATATCCATCTTACTGAAATAAACAGTAGGAAGAATAAGGAGACCTGTATGGGAGAAACCTGTTATGCAATGATATGTGTGATATATATGCAATGTTTTCAAGGATCTCTTGGGGTAAACACAAGAGAATGTTAGAGGTTGAACTTCGATCTTTGATTGGAGAACTTTGCGCCGGTGGATGTCTTTCCACTAGAATCAAGCTCACCATGTCAAGTGGGTCATAGCCATTGATTCAAGTTGTTGCACTTGATCTTTGATTGGAGAACTTTGTATCGGTGGATGTCTTTCCACGAGAATCAAGATCACCATGTCGAGTGGGTCATAGTCACTGATTCAAGTTGTTGCACTTGAATTTTGATTGGCATTTGTTAGAGGAGAAACCCCCTGCCCCTTGGTAGACGTCTGGTTCAACGTACCCCTGCATCAAAAGAACCCTCGAGATCCTTGAGATGGTTATTGGAAAATGCTATGGTATGATGTTATGATGTTATGTACATGTATGCAAAAAGCAAGTGAGTGTATATACAGACAAACATATTCACACAAAGCAAACAAGTCCTTAGGTTTAGGCTTGCATGGGGTTTAGGTAAGTACCCTCTTGAAGTTAGTTGGCTCATCCTGTCCTAAAATAGAAACTGGGTTCTAAGGAGCTCAATATCATTGGATTGTTTTCTGTGTTCATTGTTTCGGTTTAGCCACTTACTTGCGACCAAAATATTCCAAGAAAACAACCCTCAAATGAGTGTAGTATCGAGTATCAACCAACTTCGGACTGCACCAAAGTCGGTCATCTCACTACCCCTAAAAAGGCTAAGATGGTCAATTAAGGTTCTAAGAGTTCGTTAGTGCTTCACGACATCACTCAGCGGCCCCGTACTCTCCTTGACTGAACTCAAGGGTTACCGGTACTCACAAATATGTCACACTAACATAGCTTACTGCTTCAACCATGTCGGTATATCCCACACAGTTCCCTCACAGTTTTTTTGCTATTTACCTAAGAAGGTGCCCCAAATCCGGGTGTAGGATTTACAACAAACCCAAACAAGAACCCAAAAGATAAAGCAATCAAGTCAATCAAAGCAAGAAAGTAAAGGTGGTCTAAACCCTAAGGTAACCCCACTTTTAAACGATCCCCAGCAGAGTCCCCAGTTCTGTGATACGGTGGGAGAACTGACTATGAGTTTTGCGTTTGTATTCGCACTTGTTCGGTTGAGCAAGAGTCGCCACCGACTTTTTACTTTATCCTAAAGGAAAGGTTAAAAAAGTACAGCAAAAACCTTTTGAGATATTTCGTGGGTTCGGGGGGTAGATTATGAAAAGGGAAGGTATTAGCACCCTTTTCATCCATGGTTATCCATGGGCTCTTAGTTACTTGGTTTTTAGATCACTTGCCTTGATTTTTGATTGCTTGAAAATGTGGTGTATGTGAGTGTTTTTGAAAATGTTTTTGAATAAGATGCCTTGTCTTAGGCTACCCTTGTAACAATTCTTTACTCGAATGTTTTACAAAGGTGTGTATCTTTTCGAAAAGATGTTTCAAATGTTTTTGAGAGTTTGTTTTGAAAGTGTTTGTGGAGTGTGGTTTTTGAAAAGAAGGCAAGTGTTTTTTGCAATTTGATCTCAAGTAACTAAGAGTTTTGTCTACCCTATTGTACTCAAAGGTTTTCTCTATGTTTTCAACCCTTTTTAACAATTTTGTTCCACCATTGAATTTGGTGGACAATCTTGCGTTTAGGATGTTTAACGGGACGGGCGCGGGTCATCGTATGGACCATGAATGCAATGGTGCCAAGTGTCTTTGGCAATTTGCTTTGAAGGGACTTGATCATTTTGATAGGAAACTTTCGAAAGCGTCATCGAGGGACTTATGATCATTTGAATTTGTTTGGCCAAAGAAACTCGACGTGCAAGCATGGCCCATTTTGGAAGGCAACATGTGGGATTACCCTAGAGGGTGCAAGTGTGATTGTGTATTGATTTCATGTATTTGTCTTGTATTAGGTTATCTAGCGTTTGATTTTATGTAAATGCAAACCCTAGGTCTAACCATGGTATAATTTGAAAACGGTAAATTGCGGAAATGATGATAAGAATTAGCTTGCTTGCATAACATGCTTTCTCTGCATTCTTGTCTCTTTTCTTCCAGATTTTGTGCTTTTGATATCTTTCCAAATCTTCTTCTTTGATAGCTTTGAGTAGCCTTGTGACAGTAACTTGTACTTTTGGCAGAAAGTTTGAGTTTGGACTTTTAGTTTGATTTCGACTTGTGGTTAGGCCATCCTGTTTGTTTTGCAGCATGTTGACAAACTTTGCATTTTTTTCACTTTGTGCATTCCAAGTTAGCAAACAAATATTCATCCCTCTTTGTGAACCGGGAGAAATCCCGTGATTTGCAAAGAGGGCTAACTGATCCCAATCAGTGGCCCTTAATGATGAACTGTAATTTTATCTGTCTCTTTTATTTATTTATCTGCTACTGACTTTTCTTCTTTTCTTTGCAGATGAATAATTAAAATGGAGCACTGGAGCAAAGGATAGCAGATGAAGAATTGAAGATTAGAAAAATGTTTAGGATAGCTTTTTTTATTTAAGTTTAAATAAATGTAAAATCATTGTTGTAAACAACAAAACAATTATACAATTAATTTAAAAATCAATAAAAGTTTCTTTATCCAATTAATTATTTTTCCTCCTATTGTTTATTTATTATTTATAATTCTTTAATTAAAATAATTGAAAATAAATTCCAATCATTTAATCTTAGAATAATAAATAATTTAAATAAACAATGCTTTAGCATTTGATCAGTCAAACCTGGCATTTCCAACATCCAAAGCAAAACAACAGTTAATCACAACAACTGATCAGACGCATTCCCCTCTTTACTGATTTTTTTACCAAACACTGCAAATTCAAACTGAATGTATCCTTTGACTGGTTCAATCAAACAAACGTGAATTCAATCCAAATGCATTCTTTTACTGATTAAGTCAAACAACGCGAATTCAAACCAAATCTCGGAATAACTTGCAAAGCATCATAGAATTAATCTTTCTGAGGAACCGCGCACGAAAACCCTAATTCCTGATTAAATGCCAAAGAACGTTCGCCTGATCAAAGTTGAGCCAAAACCAATCAAAACCCTAAACCAATTGTTTGAAACATTCTAGAGCCCTGAAAATCAGTAAAACCCTAATTGCGTCTGACTGACGAGAAAGGTCCGTTTGACCGATTCTTGAGCCAATCTGAAAAATCAGGAAACACCTGAAGCTGTGATTTCTTGAGGAAAAATGCGAGGGCAAATTTTGGGGTACAACAGTTGCCCCTGTTCAATCTTCTTGGACCTGAAGAGTTAGATTGGCAAGTTTGCCTTTCGCTACTTGAAGGTAAAAGAAGATTGGACACTAAAGTGCCCAGAAAATTTGCACTCGGCGATGTGATGGTAGAGGTGAATGGGCTTGAAGATGCCATTTGGTGATGGGCTTAAAGATGTCATCTGATGCGATAGAATCTTGTCAGGGGATGGGCTTAGAGATTCCATCTGAGAATGGGCTTAAAGATGCCATTTGGTGACTGCTGGTAGGAGGATGGGCTTATAGATGCCATCTGGAAATGGGCTTAAAGATGCCATTTGGTGACTCCTGGTAGGAGGATGGGCTTATAGATGCCATCTGGAAGAAACTGGCACAAGAATCAGAATGTTGCCGTGTCTGGATCACATCTGATCTGTCTCTGAGTGAACCTAGAATAAGTATCAGAATGTCGCCGTGTCTGGGTCACATCTGAACTATCTCTGGATGAATCTCGGAAGATGATCTTTGTCTGTCGACTGATCTTACCTGAAAAGGTAAAGGGTTAGTTGTATGCAATGTTATGATGCATGATGCAATGTTTGTTACACCAATGTTTACGACATGAATGTGATGAATGCGTATGTAAGCTGATAAGCTATCTTGCTGAGGATAAATGAATCCTGGATGGCTGAAGATAAAAGAATCTTGACTGTTGCCGGGGAAAATAATTCCTTGGCTGCTGCTGTGGAGGGTAAGAATCTTCTGATTGTTGAAAATGAGAAGTCTTGGGACCACTGTTGGGGGAATCAGAAGCTTGGGTTGTATGCCAAACTACTGGGATCTTCCTGTCTTAAGGAGATCTTCACCAGAGAATATTCGAATATTCTATGGGGAACTGAGAATGAGAGTCTTCAATCTGCTTGGGGATTGATAGCTGGAAGTTTTAGCTTCGCTGGGGATAATGAAACTTGACTCTGAGGGGAGTTAGCTTCTGGAAGGTTCTCTGGCTGGGGATTGCGAGAGTCCTCTGATTGCTGCAGGTGTTGGTCTGGAATAAGTTACTGAACGTCGCCATCTCTGGGTCACATCTGAACTATTTCTGGAAGCAGGCTTGGATAAGTTATAGAATGTCGCCAAAATCTTGGGTCACATCTTGAACTATATCTGGATGCAAGTTTGAATGAGTTATAGAATGTCGCTAAATCTTGGGTCACATCTTGAACTATATCTGGAAGAAGATCTGAATGAGTTATAGAATGTCGCCAAATCTGGGTCACATCTTGAACTATATCTGGAATGAAAATCTGAATGAGTTATAGAATGTCGCCAAATCTGGGTCACATCTTGAACTATATCTGGAATGAAAATCTGAATGAGTTATAGAATGTCGCCAAATCTGGGTCACATCTTGAACTATATCTGGGATGAAAATCTGAATGAGTTATAGAATGTCGCCAAATCTGGGTCACATCTTGAACTATATCTGGAATGAAAATCTGAATGAGTTATAGAATGTCGCCAAATCTGGGTCACATCTTGAACTATATCTGGAATGAAAATCTGAATGAGTTATAGAAAGTCGCCAAATCTGGGTCACATCTTGAACTATATCTGGGATGAAAATCTGAATGAGTTATAGAATGTCGCCAAATCTGGGTCACATCTTGAACTATATCTGGGATGAAAATCTGAATGAGTTATAGAATGTCGCCAAATCTGGGTCACATCTTGAACTATATCTGGAATGAAAATCTGAATGAGTTATAGAATGTCGCCAAATCTGGGTCACATCTTGAACTATATCTGGAATGAAAATCTGAATGAGTTATAGAATGTCGCCAAATCTGGGTCACATCTTGAACTATATCTGGAATGAAAATCTGAATGAGTTATAGAATGTCGCCAAATCTGGGTCACATCTTGAACTATATCTAGATCTTGATTTTGTTGTGGGTCAGAAATTGGGAGTATACCAATCTTCCGAGGTAATGAGGGAATTGTTGAACACTCTTGACATTCGAATGCCCCAAGTGGTGATGAAGGAGTCTTGAATCAGATTACTCTGCATATTGAGAGATTTCTTGAAATCTTGACTGGACTGCCCCAGGTTAACTGAACTTTGGAAGATCTGTTGGACCTTGACTGGACTGTCCCAGGTTAATTGGATGGTGACATGTCATGCCCCTTGTTGATAGGAGATTCGCAGTGAAAGTGTCATCCTTTTGAAGTGATTTTACTCACTGAGAGAGTTTTCGTTCCTCCGAACATTCGCTGTATGAAATTCTTCGCTGTCAAACAAAAAGCCAAATGCAGACAGTGATATTCAAGCAATGCAAAGTTTATGTTTGTCTCGAAGTTTTGCAAAATGCGTTTTTTAGCAAAAAACTTTTTTATAAGACAGATCAACACAAGATTTAAAGCAAAGCCTTACAGGAGTCAGGATACCTTTTGTAACAGTATGCTTTCGAACTAACCCATGCTTCAATTAGGACTTTTGAAGGGTTGTAACGTGGCTTGGTTCACGGTTTAAGAAACAAAGGATAAAGGCTCAAAGTATATTTGTACCCACCCGCTCTTCGTGATGTTCTTCATACCTAAGCTCAGTTAATTGTGCGTCACACTCTGTTTTGAGTTTGGAACGACCTTTTTTGAGTGGTGGTTCACTAATTGAATTGGGGAGACAGTCATCATCTCCTTTTTCTTTCTCAACATTTTTCATGTTGTTGAGGATTTGTAATGACTTCACTATTTTTTATCCCTAACTTTTGCCTGACCGTTCCCGTTTTTCGAGATTACAGTCAGCGGGATGCCCCAACTTTCTTGAGCTTCCTTTACAGGTTTTGGCTCAGTGGGCTTTTCTCTTTTGAGAGATTGACTGTCTATGTGATAGGGAACCACCCTTGTATTTTGATTCCAAAGGAATGCTTTTCTTTTTCTTTGACATCGTTCGTTGTGTTACGAACTGAGAGCTTGCGACCTCAATGCGCATTTTCTCTTGAATTAACTGAGATACCACCCTGCCCCAGGTTTATATCAAAGGTTTTGATTGTTTAGAACAGAAAACTCCTACTTCTTTGGCTCGAAGGGGTTGACTAGGGATTATCTTCCTTATAACTCCAGTGTTTGGGAATTGAAAGAAATGCCTGTACATCATCAGCAAGGTCTGTTCAAAAGCATACTGCATAAGATCATGGTATTGTTTCGTCATCCTCCCTCTAAAGGCTTGCAGCTTTTTATCAAGAGTTAAATGTCAAGAAGAAAGCATAAGAGTAATGAAAGCGAATAAATTCAAGACAAACATATGCAATGCATTAATGAACCAGAGTTTGACATTAAAAGATAATTGTTTGAATAATACAAGAAGTTACAACTTGAAAATTCGAATGAAACAAAAAGCAATCTCAATGATTTGGCATAGGAGGAGTGATCATGCTGGGGTCTCTGGGGGACCAAACTCAATCTCCTTGGCATCGATCATGTCTTGGATTTTGTTCTTCAGAGGCCAACAGTTGTTGGTATCATGCCCCGGGCTATCAGAGTGGTATTCACATCTTTCATTGGGGTGATAAGTAGGAGCAGAAGTGTTTGGGTTCCGGAGAGGAGCCCTCAATGTAATCAGATCCCTCTTCAACAAGTGTTGGAGTGCTTGAGACAGTGACATGTTGATCTTGGTGAATTGCCTCTTAGGTGCGACCTCCTTATGTTGATGCCCCTGTCTTTGCTGAGCAGGTGTAGGGTTAGAGATCAAGACTGCCCATACATGTTGGTCAAGACGACCCTTTTGACTGCTCGCAGCATTGGACTCCTTCTTTCTGCTGTAGGGAGTTATCTGAGTATCGGAGGTTGTAGCTCCTTGGATCTTTCCACTTTTGATGCCAGCTTCGACCCTTTCGCCGGTCAGTATTAGCTCGGTGAACCCAGCTGAGGAGCTTCCAATTGAGTGCTTGAAGAAAGGCCCTGTCAAAGTTCCCATGAAGATGTCAATCAGCTCTCTGTCAGTTAAAGGGGGTTGCACCCTACCAGCCAGATCTCTCCACTTTTGGGCGTACCCCTTGAAGCTCTCGTCGGATCCCATGGTCATGTTCTGCAACTGCACACGAGTTGGTGCGAGATCAGCATTGTACTGATACTGTTCGTAAAAAGCCCCGGCTAGATCTTCCCAGGTGTGGATGCGAGAACTCTCCAATTGATAAAACCACTCGAGTTGAGCCCCTACTAGACTTTCTTGGAAGAAATGGATCCAAAGCCTCTTATCAGCTGTGTAGGGTTGAATCTTGCGGACATAAGACCTTAGATGCATCTTAGGGCAAGAAACTCCGTCATATAGAGCAACGGTAGGAACTTTGAACTTTGAAGGGATGACCAATCCAGGAACTAGGCCCATGTCTCCTAGATCCAAGCCAGGTATTTGTTGGATCTCCATAGCATTGAGGCGATCCTCCAACTCTTTGTACTTGTCATCAGTGAGAGGATATTGTTCCTCAGAGTAGTCAGCTTCAGCTTCATCAATCTACACATTGTGGTCTTCTTCAAGACTACCTCCTGTGTTGGATGGAGTTGCAAGGTCTTGGGTCTTAGGTCTTCTCCTCAAGTTCAGGATGCGGACTGCCTTCTTGGACTTCTTCTTCTTGTCTTCGAGAAGAAGAGCTGTCAGATCCTCTTGCCCTTTACCGATAGCCAGCAGCATTTGTTGGAATTGAGCATTTTGAGTTTGAAGATCTTTCACTGTTTGTTCTATATCCATCTTACTGAAATAAACAGTAGGAAGAATAAGGAGACCTGTATGGGAGAAACCTGTTATGCAATGATATGTGTGATATATATGCAATGTTTTCAAGGATCTCTTGGGGTAAACACAAGAGAATGTTAGAGGTTGAACTTCGATCTTTGATTGGAGAACTTTGCGCCGGTGGATGTCTTTCCACTAGAATCAAGCTCACCATGTCAAGTGGGTCATAGCCACTGATTCAAGTTGTTGCACTTGATCTTTGATTGGAGAACTTTGTATCGGTGGATGTCTTTCCACGAGAATCAAGCTCACCATGTCGAGTGGGTCATAGCCACTGATTCAAGTTGTTGCACTTGAATTTTGATTGGCATTTGTTAGAGGAGAAACCCCCTGCCCCTTGGTAGACGTCTGGTTCAACGTACCCCTGCATCAAAAGAACCCTCGAGATCCTTGAGATGGTTATTGGAAAATGCTATGGTATGATGTTATGATGTTATGTACATGTATGCAAAAAGCAAGTGAGTGTATATACAGACAAACATATTCACACAAAGCAAACAAGTCCTTAGGTTTAGGCTTGCATGGGGTTTAGGTAAGTACCCTCTTGAAGTTAGTTGGCTCATCCTGTCCTAAAATAGAAACTGGGTTCTAAGGAGCTCAATATCATTGGATTGTTTTCTGTGTTCATTGTTTCGGTTTATCCACTTACTGGCGACCAAAATATTTCAAGAAAACAACCCTCAAATGAGTGTAGTATCGAGTATCTACCAACTTCGGACTGCACCAAAGTCGGTCATCTCACTACCCCTAAAAAGGCTAAGATGGTCAATTAAGGTTCTAAGAGTTCGTTAGTGCTTCACGACATCACTCAGCGGCCCCGTACTCTCCTTGACTGAACTCAAGGGTTACCGGTACTCACAAATATGTCACACTAACATAGCTTACTGCTTCAACCATGTCGGTATACCCCGCACAGTTCCCTCACAGTTTTTTTGCTATTTACCTAAGAAGGTGCCCCAAATCCGGGTGTAGGATTTACAACAAACCCAAACAAGAACCCAAAAGATAAAGCAATCAAGTCAATCAAAGCAAGAAAGTAAAGGTGATCTAAACCCTAAGGTAACCCCACTTTTAAACGATCCCCAGCAGAGTCGCCAGTTCTGTGATACGGTGGGAGAACTGACTATGAGTTTTGCGTTTGTATTCGCACTTGTTCGGTTGAGCAAGAGTCGCCACTGACTTTTTACTTTATCCTAAAGGAAAGGTTAAAAAAGCACAGCAAAAACCTTTTGAGATATTTCGTGGGTTCGGGGGGTAGATTATGAAAAGGGAAGGTATTAGCACCCTTTTCATCCATGGTTATCCAAGGGCTCTTAGTTACTTGGTTTTTAGATCACTTGCCTTGATTTTTGATTTCTTGAAAATGTGGTGTATGTGAGTGTTTTTGAAAATGTTTTTGAAGAAGATGCCTTGTCTTAGGCTACCCTTGTAACAATTCTTTACTCGAATGTTTTACAAAGGTGTGTATCTTTTCGAAAAGATGTTTCAAATGTTTTTGAGAGTTTGTTTTGAAAGTGTTTGTGGAGTGTGGTTTTTGAAAAGAAGGCAAGTGTTTTTTGCAATTTGATCTCAAGTAACTAAGAGTTTTGTCTACCCTATTGTACTCAAAGGTTTTCTCTATGTTTTCAACCCTTTTTAACAATTTTGTTCCACCATTGAATTTGGTGGACAATCTTGCGTTTAGGATGTTTAACGGGACGGGCGCGGGTCATCGTATGGACTATGAATGCAATGGTGCCAAGTGTCTTTGGCAATTTGCTTTGAAGGGACTTGATTATTTTGATAGGCAACTATAGAAAGCGTCATCGAGGGACTTATGATCATTTGAATTTGTTTGGCCAAAGAAACTCGACGTGCAAGCATGGCCCATTTTGGAAGGCAACATGTGGGATTACCCTAGAGGGTGCAAGTGTGATTGTGTATTGATTTCATGTATTTGTCTTGTATTAGGTTATCTAGCGTTTGATTTTATGTAAATGCAAACCCTAGGTCTAACCATGGTATAATTTGAAAGCGGTAAATTGCGGAAATGATGATAAGAATTAGCTTGCTTGTATAACATGATTTCTCTGCATTCTTGTCTCTTTTCTTCCAGATTTTGTGCTTTTGATATCTTTCCAAATCTTCTTCTTTGATAGCTTTGAGTAGCCTTGTGACAGTAACTTGTACTTTTGGCAGAAAGTTTGAGTTTGGACTTTTAGTTTGATTTGGACTTGTGGTTAGACCATCCTGTTTGTTTTGCAGCATGTTGACAAACTTTGCATTTTTTTCACTTTGTGCATTCTAAGTTAGCAAACAAATATTCATCCCTCTTTGTGAACCGGGAGAAATCCCGTGATTTGCAGAGAGGGCTAACTGATCCCAATCAGTGGCCCTTAATGATGAACTGTAATTTTATCTGTCTCTTTTATTTATTTATCTGCTACTGACTTTTCTTCTTTTCTTTGCAGATGAATAATTAAAATGGAGCACTGGAGCAAAGGATAACAGATGAAGAATTGAAGATTAGAAAAATGTTTAGGATAACTTTTTTTATTTAAGTTTAAATAAATGTAAAATCATTGTTGTAAACAACAAAACAATTGTACAATTAATTTAAAAATCAATAAAAGTTTCTTTATCCAATTAATTATTTTTCCTCCTATTGTTTATTTATTATTTATAATTCTTTAATTAAAATAATTGAAAATAAATTCCAATCATTTAATCTTAGAATAATAAATAATTTAAATAAACAATGCTTTAGCATTTGATCAGTCAAACCTGACATTTCCAACATCCAAAGCAAAATAACAGTTAATCACAACAACTGATCAGACGCATTCCCCTCTTTACTGATTTCTGCAAATTCAAACTGAATGTATCCTTTGATTGGTTCAATCAAACAAACGTGAATTCAATCCAAATGCATTCTTTTACTGATTAAGTCAAACAACGCGAATTCAAACCAAATCTCGGAATAACTTGCAAAGCATCGTAGAATTAAATCTTTCTGAGGAATCGCGCACGAAAACCCTAATTCCTGATTAAATGCCAAAGAACGTTCGCCTGATCAAAGTTGAGCCAAAACCAATCAAAACCCTAAACCAATTGTTTGAAACATTCTAGAGCCCTGAAAATCAGTAAAACCCTAATTGCGTCTGACTGACGAGAAAGGTCCGTTTGACCGATTCTTGAGCCAATCTGAAAAATCAGGAAACGCCTGAAGCTGTGATTTCTTGAGGAAAAATGCGAGGGCAAATTTTGGGGTACAACATTTATCTTGCTGGAGGGAAGCCCCATAGTGAAGATTTCTCTAGCAATTAGGGCAACATCAGCGCATCTTTCAGCCATGTCAAAGCAACGAACACCACCAGCACTGTAGCCTATTAGTCTTGCAATGAGGTCCTCAGTAATAACAATCTTCTTCCCCATAATGTAAGACGTAACTTGATGGTTGGAAGATGATGCATGAATCCAAAATTCCTTTACCAGAATTGGGAATGTTGGACCCACCAGTCTGTCAAAATATTTTTCCCAGCCTTGAGCTTTAACTTCTTCAGAGAGATTAAACCCATTCTCTTGAAGACTGTTGAAATCCACGATCAATTATGACAGAACTTCTAGATTTTTGATTGGTGTGAGAAGCATTCTGTAGGGTTCTTCGTATTGTTCAGAGGAACCTGTTTTCTGAGAACTGGATGTAGGAATGCTGGAAGAAGCCATGTTCACACGAAGGTTTTGTGAAAAAGATTGAAAGGGTTTTGAGAAAGTATGAAAGCTGAAATCAGTAAGTTTGAGAGAAAATGAAAGTGAAGGTAAAAGTGTGTTAATGGTGAGAAATGTGTTTAAATAGATTTCTAAACAATTTTGAAAACATAAACGGCAAGAGAGAGAAATTAAATAATGATTTTTAGCATTTAATGATAGCTAATTTTAGGGGATTCAGAAAGATATTTGGAACGGTTACCCATGACATGTGTCTCAATGCATCCAATCAGCGTTTTTGCCTTTTCAGAAACGTGAACGCGTGTTCATCCTCAGAAAGTAGCTGATGACTGGATGACACTTGTTTGCTTGTTTGAACTGCACATTTCTATCCTTGAAATGAAGCGCTCAGATCTTGATGGATAGATTCTGATACAATCTGTACTTCTAAAGATCTAAAGAAAGATTGATCAGTAGTTCACAGAAAAATAAACAAAGTTCTGAAGGTTAATATATGGAATCAAAACAATTTTATTCTGGGCAGAGCTTCATGCTGAGATGTTTCAGAATGAAGTTGAACCTATCTTCAGAAAGAGGTTTTGTAAAAATATCAGCCCATTGATGGTCTGTGTTAATAAATTTTAAATTTTAAATCCCTTTCTGAATATAGTCCCTAATAAAATGATGTTTTATTTCTATATGCTTAGCCCTAGAATGCAAAATAGGATTTTTACTGAGACAAATAGCAGAAGTATTGTCACAGAGGATAGGAATGTTACTCTTAAATATCTGGAAATCCTCAAGTTGACTTTTCATCCAGAGCATTTGTGTACTGCATCTAACTGCTGCTATGTATTCAGCTTATGCTGTTGATAGAGCAATTGTGGATTGTCTTTTGCTAGACCATGGGATCAGATTTTCTCCCAGAAACTGGCAGCTTCCAGAAGTGCTTTTACGTTCTACTCTGTCTCCAGCGAAATCAGCATCACAGTATCCTATCAAACTGTAATCACTTGATTTTCTATAAAACAAACCCATATTAGTAGTACCTTTCAGATACTTGAAAATCCGCTTAACAGCTGTTAAGTGAGATTCTCTAGGATCTGATTGGAATCTAGCACAAATGCAAACACTGAGTAGAATGTCAGGCCTTGAGGCCGTCAGATAGAGAAGAGAACCAATCATACCTTTGTAGACCTTCTGTTCTACCTTTTTACTTACCTCTTCTCTTTCCAGAATGCACGTGGGATGCATTGGAATCTTTGATGGCTTACATTCTGAGAGATCAAATTTCTTCAGAAGTTCTCTGACATATTTGCTCTGATGAATGTAAGTTCCTTCAGGGGTTTGATTAATCTGAATGCCCAGAAAGAATTTTAGTTCCCCCATTAGGCTCATCTCAAATTCTGCATGCATACATTTAGCAAACTTTCTTCCCATATAGGGTTTAGTAGATCCAAATATGATGTTATCAACATAAATCTGACATACTAAAATGTCATTCTTAACTGTCTTACAGAACAGAGTTGTGTCCACTTTCCCTCTGGTGAATTCCTTTTCTAACAGGAAGTTACTTAGTCTTTCATACCAAGCTCTGGGAGCTTGTTTCAGACCATAGAGTGACTTCTTTAGTTTGAAAACATATTCTGGATTTTTGGAACTTTCAAAACCAGGGGGTTGGTGCACATATACTTCTTCTTCTATATAGCCATTTAAGAATGCACTCTTAACATCCATCTGATACAGAGTGATGCCTTTATTAACAGCAAATGAGATTAAGAGTCTGATAGATTCTAACCTGGCGACTGGAGCAAAGGTTTCTGTATAGTCTATCCCCTCTTGCTGACTATAGCCTTGTGCTACCAGTCATGCTTTGTTTCTGATGACTTCACCTTGTTCATTCAGTTTGTTTCTGAACACCCATTTCGTTCCAATGACGTTGAATCCTTTTTGTTTAGGAACTAGATCCCATATTTCATTTCTTATGAATTGATTTATCTCCTCCTGCATTGCTTGAATCCAGTCATTGTCCAGAAGTGCTTCATCAATTGTTGTTGGTTCAATTAGAGAAACCAGTCCCATGAGGGATTCTTCAGAGTTTCTGAAGCTAGATCTTGTTCTAATTGGATCTTCCTTTCTTCCTAAGATTGTTTCTTCTGGGTGATCCATGCTGCTTCTGGATGGTCTTCTCTGGAGTTGATCAACAGAAGATGCTGGATTGCTTGCAGTTATTCTTTCTTATGTTGAGGGAGTGTCTCTGTTGAGAGCTTCTGATGACTTGTCTTCAGTACCTGTAATTTCAACTTCCATACCTGCAAGGAATTCATTCTGCTTTGACTTTTGAGAGTCAAGCTTATCATCAAAACGAACACTGATTGATTCTTCCATAATCTGTGTTTCTGTATTGTATACTCTGTACCCTCTTGAGCGTTCAGAGTATCCTAACATAATACACTTTTGTGCTTTAGAGTCAAACTTGTTCAAATAATTTTTTGTATTTAGAATAAAACATGTACACCAAATGGGTGAAAATAGGAAATGTTGGGCTTTCTGTTCTTCCACAATTCATATGGAGTCTTTTCTAGAATAGGTCTTATGGAGATTCTATTCTGAATGTAACACGCTGTGTTTATTGCCTCTGCCCAGAAGATCTTAGCAACGTTAGTATCGTTGATCATGGTTCTGGCCATTTCTTGCAATGTTCTGTTCTTTCGTTCTACAACTCCATTTTGCTGAGGAGTTCTAGGACAAGAGAAATCATGCAGAATGCCTTTGTCATTAAAGAATGACTCAAAATCTTTGTTTTCAAATTCTCCACTATGATCACTTCTGACTTTGACGATTCTAAGATCCTTTTCATTCTGAACTTGGTTGCAGAAGGTAACAAACACAGAGTGTGACTCGTCCTTGTGCCTTAAGAACTTTACCCATGTCCATCTGCTATAGTCATCTACGATTACTAACCCATACTTCTTGCCACTGACTGAAGCAGTTTTAACTGGTCCAAATAAGTCAATGTGCAGAAGTTCTAATGGTTTGGAGGTGGAAACAACGCTTTTGGATTTGAAAGCTGGTTTTGAAAACTTGCCTTTCTGACATGCTTCACACAGAGCATCTGAATTGAACTTCAGGTTAGGAAGTCCTCTGACCAGATTGAGTTTGTTAATCTGAGATATTCTTCTCATACTAACATGTCCCAATCTTCTGTGCCAGATCCATTGCTCGTTGTTAACAGACAGAAGACACTTTACATTCTGACTTTCTAGTTCAGAAAGTTTTATTTTATAAATGTTGTTTTTCCTCTTTCCATTAAATAGGATAGTCCCATCTTTCTGACTAACAGCTTTGCATGAATTTTGATTGAAGATTATATCATAACCGTTATCACTTAATTGACTTATGGATAACAGATTATGAATTAATCCATCAACTAGTAAAACATTACTTATAGAGGGAAGATTTCCATTACCAACTATTCCAGAGCCAATGATATTTCCTCTCTGATTGCCTCCAAAGCCTATGTGGCCTCCAGGCTTAAGTTCCAGGCTTTGGAACATATGCCTTCTTCCCATCATGTGTCGTGAGCAGCCAGAGTCCAGGTACCATGATTGGTGTTTTTGCTTTGCTGCTAAAGATATCTGCCACATGTATTATTTTATCCTTAGGTACCCATATTTTCTTGGGTCCTGATTTGTTAGTTTTACCAAAACTCTGGTTGAATTTTGGTTTGACAGAGTAATCACTACTTGTATATTTTATGTCATGTGTGTGCCCATATATAAAGTGTGAATCAAGTGGAGTACGTTTTATAACTAAATCCATGGCATTTTTTGGTTTAGGTACCTTACCTTGATATCCTATCCCTTTTCTGCCATTCCTGCTAACTCCATAGATCATTGAAGCCATTTTGCTTCTGTCTATGTTTTTAGCTAGAAACTTCTGAAAGCTGTGATCATACTCCTTGATGATCTCATCAGCATTGCTGGGAGTTTCATGGATTGTTTCCTTCTGAGAGTTTTGCAATTGGTTTTCTAATTTTGAAATTTTATCTTTTAACTCAGAATTCTCCAATTTGAGACTCTCAGTCTTATCAGAGTCAGAAGCAAGATTCCTTTTCAGGTTTCTGAATTTGACTCTGATCTGCTGATATCTTTCCAGAATTTCATTGAGGCTTTCAGCTAGTTCAGCCTTAGTAAAGTTTATAGCAAAGTCAGGGAATACCTCTTCTGTATCTGATTCAGAGTCTGACTCAGAAGCTTCACTGTCTTCTATTATGTTTTCCATGAGAGCTATGTTTGCTCTTTCATCATCTGATTCTGAGTCAGCTTCAGATGTGTCAGAATCATCCCATGTAGCCATGAGACTTTTCTTCTTTTCTTTGCCAAACTTCTTTTTAGGATTTTCCTTATGAAGCTTTGGGCAATCACTTTTGTAGTGCCCTTGCTCGTTACATTCATAGCAGATGATGTCTTTGTTGTTTGGCTTTCTGTTTCCTGAAGAACCTTCAGATCTTCTGTGTCCAGAGGAGGATTCTGACCTTCTGTATTTGGAGAAAAATTCATTCTGATTTTCTGATCTTCTGGGATTCCTGAAGTTCCTTTGCCTCTGCTTCCATAATTGGTTCACCCTTCTGGAGAGGAGAGATAGTTCATCTTCTTCTGATGAGGACCCATCAGAGGTTTCTTCCACAACCTACAAAACTTTGGAGTCAGATTTTCTGTTAGATTTTAAAGCTAATGGCTTACCTTGTTTTTGAGGTTCATCTGCTTCTAGCTCTATCTCATGACTTCTGAGGGAGCTGACAAGTTCCTCCAGAGAGATTTTGTTGAGATCCTTTGCTAGCTTAAGCGCTGTGACCATTGGCCTCCACTGTTTTGGCAATCTTCTGATGATCTTCTTAACGTGATCAGCAGTGGAATACCCTTTGTCAAGAACTTTTAGACCAGCAACAAGAATTTGAGATCTTGAAAACATAGTCTCTATTGATTCACTCTCTTCCATCTTGAATGCCTCATACTTCTGAATGAGCGTAAGGGCTTTGGTTTCTTTGACTTGAATGTTGCCTTCATGCGTCATTCTCAGAGAGTCAAACATATTCTTTGCAGTGTCTCTGTTTGATATCTTTTCATATTCTGAATAAGAGATGGCGCTGAGAAGAATTGTTCTGGCCTTGTGATGATTTCTGAACTCACGCTTTTGCTGATCATACATTGTTTTCCTGTGAATCTTCTGACCACTTCTATCCACTGGGTGCGTGTATCCATCAGTCACCATGTCCCACAGATCAGCATCATGGGCCAGAAAGAAACTCTCAATTTTGTCTTTCCAGTAGTCAAAGTTCTCTCCATCAAAGACTGGAGGTTTGCCACTGAATCTGTCTCTTTCTTCATTGTTGTCATTGCTGATGTTTTGATTTGGTCCTGCCATTGTGTTTTTCTGACGCTGGATCTTGTACTGACACGGTTAAGTGTTATAAGCTCAGAACCAGGCGCTCTGATGCCAATTGAAGATGTGAAAAACACAAGAAGGGGGGTTGAATTTTAAAAATTAAATCAAATGCTTAGACAACACTGTATTTTTATCCTGGTTCGTTTGATCTCAAACTACTACAGTCCACCCGTCAAGGTGATTTCGCCTCTCTCCAACGAGGTCTTAATCCACTATATTCAAAGGATTACACAACTACTTTAACAACTGTTAAAGCCTTCTTGAGTATGACCACAAACCGGTTTATCTCAAGGAAATCTCTTTACAGATAATTGAACAAGAATGTGTTTAGTGTTTTCTAATAAAACAGTATATCACAACTGTGATAATACACAATTTAAGCTTGGAGTAAAACTAAATTGCTAAAGCGTTTGAATGAGCGTGGTTTGAAAGCTTAGCAAACTGTATGAGTGCTTGCATGTGATAGGCGTGGTCTTTTCTCACACATACTTGTTTAAATAGCCAAGGAAGAGATACATTGACCATAAATCCATTTCAATGATAATAACGCACTTTCCTATTTGAGAAGATTCTGTCTGAATAAAGCCGTTGGTAATTAATCTGTCTTGAATACTTAGTAACGCTTCAGAGTCTTCTTTATGATAACGCTTCAGAGTGTTCTGCTTTAACTGGATGATGACGCTTCTGAGTTCTGATGACTTGGTAAAGATCTTTGATCAGAGTCAGAGTGTTTTATGTGCAGTTTCTGGTCATCAAGCTTCAGCGTATGATCTGGTAGCTTCAGCATGTAGCACATGTTACTGATCTTCTGATGCTGACATATTACTTATCTTCTAATGCTTCTGATGATGCTGATGCTGATTCCATCAGAACTTCTGTACATACAGAACATAATTTAAGAAGCATATTTGTCTTACATATAAATCTTTACAATTTATTTATTCTTTGTATTTTGTTATCATCAAAACTCTAATTAAGGGTTGTAGAATCAAACTATGTTCTAACATCCACGTATAGGGTTTACAAAACCCTTTTCTAGATCTCGTCTCTGTTTTAGTTTTTCTACAGAAATAAGTCACAGATTAGCATTTAGAAGAGAAATACGAAGAGATCGGTATAAAAAGTTATGATCAGAGCAATTTTTTGCGGCGGCACCGCTATCTTTATCATCGCCGCCATATAGATCATCCCAACCGCTGTAGAGATTCATAACAACCACCACATTAGATCCTACACCGTTGGCTTTTAATATCTTTGTTTTTGTTATAATAGGGAGAATCGAGAGAACTGAAGAAAAGAGAGAGAGAGATAAAAGAGTCTCATAATTATAATCTCCATTAACTCTTAGTTTTTCTTTGTTAATTAAATATGATTAGAACAACTAATATGGTGGTGACACTTGTCGCCGCCCTTGTGGTTACCACTGTTTCAACAGAGGTACCTCACCATAAGCAACCATGTGCCCTCGCCTCTCCACTGTCAGATTTCATTAAATCAGCAACAACGAACATTAAATGCTCCAGATTTGTTGTCGTTGGTAGACATCCTTCAGTCGCAACCATCAGATCTAGCAGATCCCACGTGTGTTCTCCATCAGCCTTATTGTGCATCTCTCAATCTCCATCATCAATTCTTCATCTAATGCTCCCGAAACAAGCTTCCACGACACCCCCCCCCCCCTAGAGTTGCAGCATGCTGGATCACTAGACACTCTTATTGGGCCTGGACTTCTTTTGTTTTCAGCACCCCCCAAATTTCTTCATTTCAGGCCCATCTCTCTTTTTCTTTATATTTCTTTTTGTATTGTTTGTTTAATTTTTATTTTTCTTTAGCAAAAAAATACAAAATATTTTCTAATTTCAAATAAAGAATTATTTTAAAGAATTATATTTAATATATTAATTATTTTGTTAATTAATTTTATTAAATATAATGATTTAATTTAATTAGTTATTTAAATTAAATTCAATTGGGTTGTATTGTTTGTTTATTTATACTTTTAGTCGTGCTTTGGATTCGATACATCCCTATTCATAAACTTGTACCTCCATTCACATATGTTTTGTAATAGTTTAGAATTTTATTTCTTTGTATGTTTTAATTATTGTTTAATTATGCACATGCCGTACTATTAAAACACATGGCCTCCTCTTGGGCTCATCATTAATGAAAAGGTATCCACCTACAAATACACACTTGCACACATTCATAGTTCAGTCATGGGCTTTTCTACAATGACAACTATTCAATTGATTGTTTCAATTGGTCGTTTAGAATACTAGCGCCACGCTAGTCCTACTTTCTAGGAGCATGCATATAGCCTTCTTGTATGGGCTTTTGATTTCTATCTTATGCATTAAAGCAACTCTCTTCTCTCCCCTTGGTCCACATACCAAGCATTTTCTTAAAGGGTCTCATAGTTGAGTTTAGGCATGGCCATTCTCACGAGATTAATCAAGTTTTTCCCTTGGTTAATCATAACCCAAATCAATCACTTTGTTCCATATACCAAGTGTTTCCGTGTACCAAAAGGGTCTCATAGTTGAGTTTGGGCATGGCCATTCTCACGAGATTAATCAAGTTTCACCATTGGTTAATCATAACCTGAATCAATCACTTTAGTCCACATACCAAGTTCTCCATGCAAAAAAGGTTTCATGATTGAGGGTAGGAGCACATACTCTCACGAGATTAATCAGGTACACCCCTTGGTTAATCATAACCCGATTCAACTCCCCTACACCAAGCATTCCACTTATCTTATGGACACTTATGCTATAATCTTGCGATCGATCGTTGAGGCAACTCGGGTATGCCTAATTGATGGTTGATCGAGGAGGTTCAAGGAGATGTTTGGTAGATTTTTCTTATATCATGCGCATTGAAGAGGCAACAAACCTTCTCCGTTAGGTATCATCATACCTCTCTTTATTTCTCATTCATGCATATTGATGCATGACTTAAAGTCTTACCTTTGTACGCATGCTTTGATTGTTTAATTAATATCTCCTCTTCTACTTGACTACTTGCTTAGGTGTCTACCTACATGCATGTTCTTCTTTACTTTCTTATCTAAGCATGTTTTCTTTAGGTATCTGTGATCGGTGGGAATGAGAACTGACTGTTTTTGAATGATGGTTCGCGTTTTGCGTTTGTTTTTGCAAAATGTCGCGGTAAGATAGAGTCGCCACCGTCTTTTATTTTATCCAACAAGGAAAGGACAAAAGCACAGAAAAATTCCTTTTTGAGATATTTCTCGGGTTCGGGAGGTAGATTATAGAAAAGGGAGGTGTTAGCACCCTTTCTATTCGTGGTTATCCACGGGCTCTTAGGTACTTGCTCATTGTGTTTTCAAAAGTTTGCTTTTCTTTGTGTTTGTGGGTTTGAAAAGAGTTTTTGTTTTGAAAGGAGTGTAAGTGCGAAAAGTTTTGTTTTGTTTTAAAAGGAGCAAGTACTTAAGAACCATCTACCTACTCAAAAAGGAATTAATCTATACAAGTGTCCTTTAGACAATTCTATCCCATTATTGAGGAGCAGGTAGCACCGTTATTGGAGTTTTCGGGTCAATTCGATTAAGGGACGTGTGGTCACTAAAGCAATGTTAGGACGCCTTAGCGGTAACCCTAATATCCTAGATCATTTTTCCGAGGCAACCGTTTCGAGGAAACTATGATCTTTGGACAAGAGGGCGACCTCTAAAACTTCCTATACTCAATGACCACGTTCGAGGCAACCAAGTGAGGCGTACCCTAAGAGTGGCATGTGCAAGTGTGTTATTTCGGTTAATTTTATCTGTACATGTTATGGGCGAGTTATATTGATTTTAAGTTCATACATTGGATCTTGTCATGCATTCCCTATTATCAAACATCTAACAGTTAATATTATGCGGAAATTAAATTGCGGGAAATTAAATCTAAGCTATTACAAGGTGTCGGGTATTTACATCGCCAAAAACAAACCCTTTAAAATAAATTGCGGAAAGTAAAAGAAAGCGATAAATAAATAAAGTCCTAATTAAAAGTTATTACATACCGGAAGCAATTACAATATTGGAAATAAATAGATCGCGTGCGAAAAATTAAGACGGCGCATTTTTAGGGTTTTGACCCCTTTTTATTTAAAGAAAAGATTTTTGTTATTTTTGAATTAAATGGAAATTAGATCTAGGTTAATAATTAAATTAATTAATTAATGAAAATATTTTTGGATTTTTTTTATATTTAAGGAAATAAAATAAAATGATTAAAATTATTAAAAACCTAATATTCTAAATTGATTTTAATTTATTGCAAAAATATTAAATGTTACACCTATTTAAAACTAAATAAATTATGTTAATATTTATTTACAAAAAATAAAATAATGAAATTAGTTTTAATAAATAAAAATATTATATTTTTTGTTTTCTGATTTTATTAGGTAAAATAAATTGGTTAGTATAATAATAATAATTAATAAAAACAATTAAATAAAAAAAAGTGAAATATGAAAAGAAATAACCAAATATGGGGGGTGCTGGGCCTGATTGGTGGTGAATCTGGCAAATCTCCAGGCCCATTAACATTGGCCTTTGTTGACTATCCCAATCCAGCGCGTGCCTTTGGCTAAGGAGTATGATGAGCTTGTAATCTGGACCCTTGGATTTGGCCTGGAGGCCATCTGGCATGTGGATCTTTGAGGAACATGGTAGTCTCTATGCTTGAGGGTGTACTGGAATAACTGAAAGAAAATAATAATAAGCGTTTTGGGGGACCTGGGATTCGAACCCAGGTCCCAAGGGGTTCTCCACTAGCGCGCTTACCACTGCATCACATTGCTCTTTTGTTATTATATCAAACATCAATTATTATATATCAAATAAACAATTATGCCTGGAAAAAATAAATAAAAAAGCGCGTTGATTTGAATCAGCCAATAGGAAGAGGACGCGTAGTCGTCTTCTTCGTTGAAATAACCAGGGTTTTTACCTGCGGATTTTATCCGCAGGAAGATTCGTGGGATGCTTCAAAAATTCACCCTAGGCCATGAAAATGCAAGCCAAGACCATCATTGGATTCGTCTCTCTTCCCTGAACACATCCATGGTCGTTATTTGTCCTGATTATGCCTGTATCAAAAATGCCCAAAAAACAAGAACACGAGCCCTAGCTTCGGATCTAAGGTTATAGGCCATGGAAACAAAATTGAATAATGCAGACATGTTGGAAATTATGCAAGGATCAAGATTATGTCAATATTTTGGTAAAAAAACGCAAGAACATGGATTCACGATTCCATGTTCAGAGCTATGTTCGTGGGCACTTACAGCGAGTTTGGGGCTGCTTCAAGGCTTAATTTTGATCACTTTAGCTCCATTGGATGTCAGACAAGGAAGCTATGTGGAGATTTTTGATTGAATCGTCCTTTAACCAAGATTTTGATCTTCCACTTTTTTCACACTTTTTCAATTCTGGTTTGGCCGTTCCTTGCAGTTTCAGGTCGTGTTCTTGTTATGCCTGGCTTGTACATGTATATTGGAATGCATTTAGGTTAAAACTTGGGCTTGAATCCATAGGAATTGATGAATCATGATTTGATATGATCTTCCATTATCAAGTTTCCAAAAATGCCTCAAATCAAATATTTTGTGCACAACAATGCTTGATACGAATTTCATTATGTGAATCATGATAATTGCAAGCTGTGGTGATCACAAGAATCTCATTCCATCAATTTTTAGATTTTATTTGAATTAATATTGATTTAAAATGAATTAAATCAAATTAAATAAAATAGAAAAATAAATGATTGGTCATGAAATTGAAGATGGGACACGTGTGTGGTGTGATAAGACCAAATCAAGTGGAAAAAGTGGGCCCTTTTGTCAAAAATTGGAGTTTTGAGGATAGCTGACTTTTGGCAATTTTGGAAAAATGCCCAACTTCAACAATGCATAACTTCTTCAATTTTGAACTTTTGGAAGTGTTCTTGGACTTTTTAGAAACCTTGAGGTGTTCTCTAACTAACCTTTTTGGTCTAATCTCATTTTGATGTTCCATGCTCAAGTTATAAGCTTTGGCAAAAAAGGTGTTTTTGTTGACTTTCAAAAATGACCTATAATGTCCAAATTTGTAACTTTTTGTGAGTGCATTTCTTGATCTTGGGGTGTGAATATGGATTGTAGGAAATTGCATCCTATTCAAAATGAGCTTTGGATGGGTCATTTCTCATAAAGTATGAGAAAGTTATTCTTGGTCAAAGTTGAGTTGACTTTTCCTACAAAACCCTAATTTAGCAACTTTTGAATCTTGATGAATCTTGAGCAATCCTTGATGAATCATGATCAAGCCTTGATCAAATGATTAATTATCCTTCAAAATGATAATGTTGACAAAAAATCTTGAGGTTTGACTATTTGTAGGTCACAGTTGACTTTTGCCCTAACACAGTCGATTTTTGGACCTCTTGAGCAATTGACTGACCAAACTTCCTCTGCAAGGCTTGAAATTTGACATGGATGAACTTAAGAACATATTAGGACATTGGGGAGCACTTGAGGTCATTTGGATGTATGGAACTTGATGCAACACAAAACCCTAATTTTGAATTGACTGCCTTAGGAGGTGATTTGACTGTCCAACTCTTGAGCCATCTTGAACAACTTGGAGATGATTCTTGACATGTCTTGAGAAATATGGGAGGGCAAATTTTTGGGTACAAAAGTATCTTATCTAAGTACCTTACATCTTGATTAAGTCTCTACTTCTCATATGCAATGTGTGATTGTCTAATTTCCATCTCCTATCTTTTATCCTACTTTGATTCTTCATATCATTGTTAGGTGTGATGTTTGACCATCTTTTATTTTTCATTCTACTTTGATTTTTGATAATATTGTTAGGTGTATGTTCTACCATACGATGTTTCGTCATCATTTCTTGTCCTACTTTGATCCTCAATATCATTGTTAAGTGTTAATTTTTTTATCATTCTTCTCTCTTTAAGATGTGATGTTTTGTCATCCTAACATGTGTGTGCTTAATGTCTTATCTTCTATGTGTTGATGTTTTGTAATCTATTGTGTGATTTTTTACCATCTCCTCTATTATTGATTTACGTTTTTACTTATGTGTTCGTGCTTGATGTTTTTCTATCTTTAATCATGATGTTTTATCATTTTTTTATCTTGATGTTTTATCATCTCTTTTTCATATTATTTCTCCAGCTTCTTTGATCCTCGGTTAAGTACTTCATTACTAACGAACATGGTGATATATGAGAAGCTATATTCCATTTGTGTTTTGAGCATCATTGTCTAGTGATTGTCTCATGAGCTTTTATACCATGTCCCATGTATGTATCTTAATGTTGGCGACCGCCCATAACATCTAAGAACATTGACCTTTAATTTATTTAAATACGCTGCTTTTATGCATCAAGGGACTATACTTTGCCATATATCATGACACTTGAGTATGTTATCTTGTTGACATTACTCAAGTTTTTAAGTTCATGATTGATGTCTTATGAGGTTATCAGCATCACCCCCATGATATACAAGATGTCATTGCATTTTTACTTGAGCTTTATCAATTTCATTTGATTTTAAGACAAGTATTATCCATCTTAGATGATTTTGTTCATCAATTAGGTGACTTTTCTTGTGTAGGAAGTTTCATCTTCTTACTTGGTTTCTCTTGAGTCTCATCTCGAGTTAACTTAGTATAAAAGTCACACATGGCATAATTATTCAATTATGCTCTCTCTTCTTTTAATCTTTACTTTTTAATTTTGACAATGTTTCTTGCCTCCTTTGGACATCCCTTATGTATGCTTTGTATGTTCCCTTTGCCCCATGTCTTGTATGTTTGTTTATGTGTTAACATTTATTCTCAATATATTGATTTTTTGCCTTCTCTTATATGTGTTCTATCCTACTTTGATCCTTGATATCATTCTTAGATGTTGATGCTTCACCATCTCTTTTCTATTCCTAATTAGTGCTTAGGTATATATCTTGTATGTTTGCTTCCATGATGTTTTATCATCTTTGTGATGTTTTTTCCCCATGCTTGATGTTTTATCATCCATTCCTGATGGTTTATCATCTTTTACACGATATTTTGTAACCTCTCATTTGATGTTTTATCATCTTAACTTGATGATTTGTCATCCATACCTGATGTTTTGTCACATTTACATGATGTTTTGTCATATCTTATCTAATGTTTATCATCTTTTACATGTTTTTTTATCATCTCTTACATGATGTGTTGTCATTCTCACTTTATGTTTTATCATCTCTTACATGATGTGTTGGCATCCATACTTGATATTTTATCATCCATGCTTTCTTGCTATTTTGTATGATGCTTTATCATCCCATTTCTTGATGTTTTATCATCCCTTCCTGATGTTTTATCATTCTTCTCTTTTCTTAGAGACTCAATGTTTTGTCATCCCTCCTACTGCTTTGTGATGTATTACCATCTTTGTGATGTTTTACCATCTTTGTGATGTTTTATCATCTTTGTGATGTTTTATCATCTTCGTGCTATTTTATCATCTTTGTGATGTTTTATCATCTTTGTGGTGTTTTGTCATCTTCTTGATGTTTTATTATCTTTGTGATATTTTATCATCTTTATGGTGTTTGTCATCTTCTTGATGTTTTATCATCTTTGTGGTGTTTTGTCATCTTCTTGATGTTTTATCATCTTTGTGGTATTTTGTCACTTCTTGATGTTTTATCATCTTTGTGATGTTTTATCATCTTTGTGGTATTTTGTCATCTTCTTGATGTTTTATTATCTTTGTGATATTTTATCATCTTTGTGGTGTTTTGTCATCTTCTTGATGTTTTATTATCTTTGTGATGTTTTTTCATCTTTGTGATGTTTTGTCATCTTTGTGATGTTTTATCATCTATGTGATGTATTTCCACCTTTGTGATATTCTGTCGTCTTTGTGTTGTTTTATCATCTTCTTGATGTTTTACCATCTTTGTGATATTTTATCATCTTTGTGGTGTTTTGTCATCTTCTTGATGTTTTATTATCTTTGTGATGTTTTATCATCTTTGCAATTTTTGTCATCTTTGTAATGTTTTATCATCTATGTGATGTATTTCCATCTCTATGATGTTCTGGTCATCTTTGTGATGTTTTATCATCTCTCTATGCTTGATGTATTGTCATCTTGATACACGAATGCATGATGTTTTTCCATCTCATTCTTTGTATGATGTTTTATCATCTCATCTTTGCATGATGTTTTGTCATACTCGTTAGACGATTTGTCATCTATACTTGATACGTGTTTCTTGATGTTTTGTGATCTTTGTGTGTGATATTTTTTCATCCCTCTCCATTCTTTATTAGATTCTCCTCTTGTATGCTCCCCATAGGATCTTTAGTTCACTCTTCTCTAAGTTTGAACTAAATAGACCTTAGGATCTTTATCCATGCATGGCAATATTAGGTAGATGTTTCCCCCTCTTATCCTCAACTATAGGATCAATATTGCATGATAACTTTAGGACTATTTTGATAATATCCCTTTAGACTTTTACTTCCCTTTTGCATCTCATTAAAACTAAAACTTCTTTCAAACTTCAAAATACTCTAACTTCACTTAAATTCTTTTCTAAGGTGAAAAAAAAAACACAAACCAATTCACACTTCTTTTCCGTTTGTGGCTTTTCATTTAGACTTTGTTTGTCGTTTGTGGCTTTTCTTTTAAAACTTCTTTTTGCCGTTTGTGGCTTTTCTTCTTAATTTTTTTTTCAAAGAGGACATTATTCTCTAAGCATTATTCATAAATAACACAAACAAATGTGTGATACGGTGGAAGAACTGATTGTTTGACGCTGGTTTACGTTTTGCGTTTTGTGTTTGCAAAATGTCACGGTAAGCAAGAGTTGTCACCGACTTTTATTTCATCCAATCGAAAAGGAAAAAAGTACAGAAAAAATCCTTTTTCGAGATATTCTTAGTACGGGGGGTAGATTATAGAAAGGGAAGGTGTTAGCACCCTTTCTATCCATGGTTTTCCATGGGCTCTTAGGTACTTGCTCATCTTTTTAAAACTGCTTATGTATGTGTTTTGTTTTGAAAAGTTTGACTTCGTGATAACCCTTGTATCGATCCTCAAAGGTGTGACGAAGTTGTTTTGAAAATTTGTTTGAAAAGTGTAAGTGTGAAAAGTTTTTATTTGAGCAAGTACCTACTAGCATCTACCTACTTGAAAAAAGATCGTTTCTATTCTCGTTTCCTTTAGACAACGTTATCCTACTATTGAGAAATAGGTAACACCGTCGTTGGAGTTGTAAGGGTCAATTTGAAAGGGACGTGTAATTACTAAAGCAATGTTAGGACACCTTAGTAATAACCCTAGAGTCTTAAAGATCATATTCGAGGCAACATTTCTGAGGCAACATTTCTGAGGCAACATTTCTGAGGCAACATTCGAATGGGACATTTGATCTTTGTCAGACAGGAGGGAAACCACTAAGATACCCTATGCTTAATGATCGCTTACCGAAGGCAACCGAAGTGGGATTATACCCTAAGAGTGATATGTGTGAGTGATTGGTTTCAATTATTTATCTTTGCACATTATGGTTTTCTAACCGTGTTAACCGTGTAAACCTAATTGCGATTGACTAAAAAAATGTTTTTGTTTTGTTATTTTAATAAAATAAAGAAATCATTAAAAGGAAAATCCTAATTCTAATTGATTTTAAATTAAGAAAAATAAATTAATTTACTCTAAAACCTATTTTTTTTATTTTTTTTTATTTGAGAAAAAAGAGCAAAATTAAATCAAAAGTCTTAACCTAATTTCTATTTTGATTTTATTTATGAAGATAAATTGCAATTTTCCTAAATTAAACTAAATTACATTGAAAACAAATTAAAATAAAAAAGTCTAATTCTAATTTTTTTTTGAATTATTGATTTTATGATTTTTTTATGAAAAATAATTAATTTGTGAATTAAAATAAATAAAATTAAAAGAATAAAAAAAGAAAAGAAATAAAAAAGTAGTAGATGGGCCTGGTGTTGTTGTTGAAATGGGGTTGGAATATGAAATTCTGGGCCCAAATCAAACTCATCCCTTTTGACTATGCTGGATCTGGTGTGTGGGTTGACTGGAGGCGCATGGTAGTCCTCCAAGGGGGAAGCCTTGGATCTGAGCTAGAGACATGATTGATGGTTGGATCTTGATAGCACATGTGAACCTCCTGATGTGTAGCGTGCTGGATTACCTGTTGAGGAAAAATATGAACAATGGTTGGGACCTGGGGATCGAACCCAGGTCCTTAGGCCTATTCCCAAGTAGCAGTCAGATCTCTATAGTCCACACACATCCGTACCTTACTGTCCTTCTTAGGTACCGGAACAACGCTGGCAACCCACTGCGGATAAGAAGTGACAGCTAAGAATCTTGCGTCGAACTGTTTCATGACCTCTGCTTTGATTTTTTCTGACATTTCAGGATGCATACGATGAACCTTCTTCTTTACTGGAGGGAAGTCTTCTTTAGTCGGCAAGTGATGAACCACAATATCAGTGTCCAAACCAGGCATGTCTTCATAGGACCAGGCGAAGATCTCAACATAGTCGCGTAGCATATGTATTAACCATTATTTGACACTAGGCTCCAGATTCACACCTATCTTAACCTCGTTCATGTCTTCCTATGTACCCAAATTCACTGACTCAACTGGCTCTTCATGAGGCTGTATGGCCCTTTCTTCCCGCTATAACAGTCTAGCAAGTTCTCTAGGCACCTCACAATTATCCTCACCTTTGTCCTCAGCTTGGTTGATCGTATTTTGGAAGTCATAACTGGTAGTAGCAGGGTTGTTATCAATGGGATCCAGAGTGGATATGGATTTGCATTATGATACACGAGTGTTTGTAAGAGAATAGCTGTTTTGATAAAGTGAGAGATAAAAAGAAAAACAAGGAGCGCAAAATTTGTAATGCAAGAAACGTCCAATGCTTTATTAATGATATATGAAATGACAAATAATAGCCCTCACAAACAAAGCCAAGGTGCCTTGGGCAGGGCATCGAGCCGTAAAGTTTCAAACTGTTTATTACAAATCTTAAAACAAAAGTTAATTACTGCGGAATAAAAGAAACAGGTATGAAGTCCTTCACCGTCCAGTTATTTAGTCCACCGTTGGTTGTTGGGTAGATCCAGCTGTCGATGTCTGAATCCTCTTCACTGTCCTCAATTGAATTAACTCCCCGATTGCTGATGTGTAGTGGAGGTCTTCCAATCTGTGCGCGTCTAACAGCCCTTTGAGCCCCTGTAGTAAAGCCCAAACCAAATTTGCCAGTTTTGTGAGTGAAATCAGGGAGCTGACCCCAATTGGTACACCCACCTTCTTCAACCACAGCCCTAGCGTCCTTGAGAGAAGCCATCTTTAGCGGAGGTTTATTGGTAGTAACTTCAGTTGATGCCGAGAACTGAGGGACCTCTTCGAAATTCTGACAAGGAGTTTCTATGAATTCCCCGTCCATCTCCATGTAGCGGAAGGAATTGAGATGACTCACCATATACTCTTCTTCACATTGCACCGTGACGATCTTCCCCTTCACTGGGTATTTCAGCATTTGATGGAGTGTGGAAGTAACTGCCCCAGCCCTATGGATCCAAGGACGACCCAACAAGCAAGAATACGATGGTCTGATATCCATTACGTAGAAGGTGGACGCAAAAGTATGAGAACCCACTTTGACAGGGATGTCCACCTCCCTGTGCACCATTCTTTTTGATCCATCAAAAGCCCTTACCACAATGTTACTCGGCTTTAGAATCAAACCTTCATAATCCAGATGGTCTAACGCTTTCTTTGTTAGAACATTCAGTGAGGACCCAGTATCCACCAGCACATGGCCCATAGTGGTGCCCCTGCACTCGATCGAGACATGCAGAGCATCATTATGATTTCTTCCTTTCGGTGTCAGATCTGCATCTGAAAAACCCAGCCCATTGTCAGTTGTCAGGCTGGCCACGCAATCTTTGAACTGATCTGCAGAAGTTTCCTGCGACACATGTGCAGTTTTGAGAAATGCAATCAAAGCCTTTGCATGGGCTTCATAACACAATAGCACGAACAACATGGAGATCTTTTCCGGGGTCTGCCCCAGCTGCTCGACCACATTGTAATCGCTCTTCTTGATAATCTTCAGTATTTCCTCTATTTCTTGTTTAGAGGCTTCCACAACGATTTTCTTAGGTGCCTCCGTCCGGGCAGGTTCACCTATGATTTTTTTGCCCCGAGTCCCAGATGGCTCAGCAGCAGGGGTGATAACTGGAGTAAGAACAGGAAAAGTTGCAGGTGTAACAATTGGAGTAGGAACAGGAGAAATGTCAGGAGTGCTGGTTAGAGCAGCAATTGGAATAACAGTAGACTTGATGATAGTCTTCGGGGAAATCTCGGGAGAGAAGACCCTTCCACTTCGGGTAACCTTACTAGTCCCGACAATATTACTGATATCAGTATCAGCTTCTTCGGTCTTCGATTCTTGCTTAACACCATGGTAATACACATCAGCACCGTAATGCCATGGGATAGCCTTATCTGAGGTGTACGGGATGGGACCAGGAACGATGATTATTAGCGGAGCAATTCTTGGAACAGGTGTAATCCTAACAGGTTTTCTCGAGGAAACCATGGAAGGATTGGTGGAAATGGTTATAATGGCAACGTCTTCAGTGGGAACAACGGGAATCATAGTCTTCTCGAACAAAATCTCCTTATTATCCATCAGGCGCTGACTACCTGACTTCAACAAACAACAACTGGAAGGTAGAGTCGAACACATGTGGCAACCTTCACCACAACCCGAAAATAAACCGGCCAACAACAAATTCTTCTTAACAGTCATCAGAGGAATAGAAATTTCTTCAACAGAGGTTACAAATAAATCAGTTTCAACAACATTAACTCCACGACCATGTTTGGGCATGGGAGCATGTTGTACCCCAAAATTTGCCCTCCCATTTTCTTCAAGATTTGCTAAAGAGCATGCTTCAAAATCTCCCAAGGGTTGCACAGTTCAATGGCCTCCTAACAGTCAAAAACTAGGGTTTTGATTATGACAAAGAAATTGAAGTTTCCAAGGGTCCAATCAAGTCCCATATGCCTACAAACATGGTCAAGCATCCATATGCCAAGTTTCAAGACTTACAGCACAAGATTGCACAGTCAAATGCCCTAATTGCTCAGTAGTCAACTGTAGGGGTAAAATGGTCATTTGACAGTCAAAAGTTCAAATTTTTGGTCAACATCTTATTTTGAAGCCACAAACATCATTTGATCAATTCTTGATCATGATTTTCAAGGTATGGCTCAAAAAGTCTCAAGATGCAAAAGTTTCCATATTTGGACAGTTGAAAAAGTCAACTGTGACTTGACCAAGGCATAACTTCCACATGGTTTATCAGAAAAATCCCATCCAAAGCTCATTTTGAAGAGAAAGACATTTCCTACAACTCCTCTTCACACTTAAAGTCCAAGAAATGCTCTCACAAAAAGTTATCAATCTCAACATTATAGGTCATTTTCAAAAGTCAACAAAAAGGCACTTTACGTCAAAGACCATAACTTGAGATTGGTAAATCAAAGTGACATGGGACCAAAGGCATTGGTTAAAGGACTTCAAGAACTTTCCAAAATGTCCAAGAACATGATCAAAGCTTAAAAATTGAGCATGATATGCCTTGTGGAAGTTAAGAAATTTTTGGGAATTTTGAAAAGTCAACTTTACTTCAAATACTTCAAAAATGCTAATGGGCCACATTTTCTTCCAAGAATCATTATCCAAAGGCTATGCACGACCATTTGGCCCAAAGGGGATTTATTTCATCATTTTTTATTATTTATTTGAATTTTAATCACCATTAATTCATTTAATTAAATAAAATATGAAAAAAAATACTAAACAAATGTGTTTGAATCTTTTTATGCAGCATATGCCCTCATTGGTTACTCAAGATTCGTGCACACCCAATTTGGAAAGGTTTGGCCATGATTGGTATCAAAAGCACATGGAAAAGATTTGAAAATATTTCATTAAAATCAAATATTTGATTCATGATTACAAGGGTTTTTGGACTCAAATTTCTACCCTAATCCATTGGCATACTTAAGCTGGTCACAACCCTAATGCTAAGAACCTCCAAGCTGCGCCTCAAGTCTCATAAATTT
Organism: Vicia faba; assembly: GCA_948472305.1. Taxonomy (NCBI): domain Eukaryota; kingdom Viridiplantae; phylum Streptophyta; class Magnoliopsida; order Fabales; family Fabaceae; genus Vicia; species Vicia faba. Next base: position 328,250,776 of record OX451735.1, read on the forward strand.
TTTGCATTTTTTGTCAAAAAGCTCAACACTGAAAACGCACTTAGAGTTCGTTTCAGGGCAAGAGGACCATTCCATTACCTTCCTGAGATATCAAGGGAGCTTCCTGAATCAAAATCATAACCTCTAACATTAAGAAACGGTAGAATCAAGTGGTCCTGTTTCCAATTTTGTTCATATTCGTGTTTCAATTAATACGCATCCTCATTGCATTTTTTCTGTTGATTTATACTAATTGAATCATTCTGAAGCTAACCATGCCATTCAATTGAGTTTTCGTGCCCTATACATGAATCTACCATGGAAGCTTTCTAGGTTTTCAAAGCTCTTAAATTGGGGACTTTTGCATATGGTAAAATCAGACCATGAGACTTATACCATTGAAATCGTGACGTTCCAAGGAATCTAAAACATCCACCGCGCCTTTTTTATATTTGTTTAATTCCTATTCGCTATTTTTTTGTATTTCAGATTGTGGGGGATTAAAACCCCCGCTATCTAGTTTGTTTTTCAGGCAAAAATGAAGAACAAGTGGGGAAGACGATGCGTGGAGGAAAGCCATTGGTGGATTCAAACATTGGCGCCTTTTGTTGATTATCCAGCATAACGTTTTTTTCTCTCTCTTATTATTCATTGCCCATTAAGCATACAACCAAACGCGCTGGTTCAGTTGGTGGGCAACGTGGACAATAGGTATTGGGACCTGGGTTCGATTCCCAGGTCCCCCCATTCCTTCAATATTATTTTTCCTAATATCTTCCCATGCAGCGCTTTATCTGAAGACCACCATGGACGCCTATGCTTGAGCTCGCCACATGTCCTTGAAGATCCACTCAATGGCCAGGATCTAAAGTCCAGGGAACACCCCAGTCAACGCATATGCACGTGGCCAGAAAAGTCAAAAGAGGCCTCCAATAAATGGGCCAGATTGCTGGCAATTTACCTCCAAATTGGGGTCAACACCCCCCATTGGTTTGCCTTTTTATTTTTCTTTCTTTTCATTTTTTTACTTATTTGTTTTATTTATTTTTCATCAAAATTAATTTCTATAAAAAATAACAAAAAAAATCAGAAAGACAAAAAATATAAATATATTTTATTTAAATGTTTTTGTAAATAAACTTTATTAATTAATTTAGTTTTTTTAATTCTAGGTTTAATTCTAATGTTTTTCTTAATAAACTAAAAAAATGTAGAATTAGGGTTTTAAATACTTTTATCCTTTTTCTTTTCTTTTCACCATTATTAACAATTAATTATTTATGTTGTAAATAAATTTGCTATTAAATAATTAGGTTAAAACTAGGTTAAATTTAAACATTTTTGTTAATAAATTAAAAATAGTTTAGAATTAGGGTTTTAATTTCATTTAATTTTCTTACTAAATTCCATAAATACAAAAAAACTCAAAAATAATTTCCTTTTCCCATTTAATTTAATTAATTTATTAATTGTAATTTAATTTCCTTAAAAGGGTCCAACGCCCTCGCATTCGATCATAATTCTATTTCGCGCGCTTATTTTATTTCCTTTTTATAAATTTCATGTAATTATCCCAAAGCCATGTAATAGATTAATTAGGATATTTATTTTTCGCACTTTATTTTATTCAAATCGGGTCTTGGACTAATTTGGCGATGTAGACTCACGCCTTTGTAATAGCGTAGGACTTTTAATTCTCGCATCTTGTAACTGTTAATAACTTGCATGAAAGAATGAATGCCAAAATAAAAGCAACGCGTAGATCACCAATGTATGAACAAGATAAACATAAATGAACATGACACACAAATCACACACCACCCCTAGGGTACGTCTCACTGTTGCCTTGCCCCTCGAAAGGTGGTCGTCGAGTAGAGGATGTTTTAGTAAGTCCTCATGTCCATGAACATGGCATGAGGGTAGCTTCTAAGGTGTCTTCCTATTACTCCGGTGGCCACACTGTTGCCTTGTCCCTCGAAACGTGGTCGTCGACTATAGGACGTCTTAGTGAGTCCTTATGTCCCATTGATCTGGTTGCCTCAAAATAAGCTGCCTCGGAATAGTTGCCTCGGAATAAAAGATCAATGGCATAAGGGTAGCTCCTAAGGTATCTTACCTTTGCTTGGTGACCACACCGTCCCAAAACTCGAATTGACCCGAACACCTCCAACGGTGGTGCTACCTACCTCTCAATGGTGGGATGGCACTACTTTAAGGACATTTACACAGACGAATTCCTTAGGGTAGGTAGACAACTCGTAGATACTTGCTCTAATTTCAAAACAAAATCAAAAAAACTCTTTTCGCACCGACACTTTCAAAAAGCTTTCGAAAGCAACTTTTCAAACACTCTTGAGGACTGATACAAGAGTCGAACTGAAATTTTCAAAGAAACTTTTTAAAACCCACAGTCGAAAAGCAAACAAACCATTTTGAAAACACAAGTGAGCAAGTATCTAAGAGCCCATGGATAACCATGGATAGAAAGGGTGCTAACACCTTCCCTTTCTATAAATCTACCTCCCAAACCGAGACCAATCTCTATAAGGAATTTTTCTGTGCTTTTGTCCTTTCCATTTGGAGAAAATAAAAGATGGTGGCGACTCTTGCTTCCGCGACATTTCGCGAACCAGCGTTAAACAGTCAGTTCCAGATCCACCGATCACAGAACTGGCGACTCTGCTGGGGACTTATTTTAAAGTGAGGTGTACCTTAGGACTAAGATCACTTGTGATTTCAATTGTCTGAATTGTTTGCTTTAAATTGTGGGTACTGTCTTGGGAGTTCTATAGATCCTAACCCGGATCTGGGGATACCTTCTTAGAAAGTAGCAACAAGGCTGTGAGGGAACTGTGCGGGGTATACCGACATGGTTGAAGCAGTCTTCTACGTTGATGTGGCACTTTGGTGTGTACCGGTAACCCTTGAGTCCAGTCAAGGAGAGTACGGGGCCGCCGCGTGGTGTCGTGAAGCATCAACTGACCTTAGGAACCTTAATTGAACCATCTTGGCCTCTTTAGGGTAGTGAGATAACTGACTTTGGTGCAGTCCGAGGTTGGTTGATACTCGATACTACACTCAGTTGAGGGTTGTTTTCTTGGAATATTTCGGTCTCCAGTTCAGTGGCTAAATCGAAACGATGAACAATGAAAGCAATCCAATGATATTGGGACCCTTAGAACCCGGTTACTTTGATAGGACAGGTTTGAGCCCACCAACTTCAAGAGGGTAATACCCAGACCCTATGCTGGCCTAAACTCTAAGGGCTTCTCTTGTGTGACTTGTGTGCCTTCCAACTTGACTATTTGCATGCTTGTTATCTGACACTTGAGTTTCTTGCAGGTTTTGTTTACAGTCCTTAATTGGGACTCATAATAGGATTTTCCTACATTACCCCACACATAGTATAACATCATACCATCATACCATTGCATACATCCTACATAAGGACTAACCCATTTCAAGGATCTCAAGGGTTTGTGATGCAGGTCATGATGAACCAGAATGTCTAGCAAGGGGCAAAGGGGATTTATTTTCCTCTAGCCAAGGTTGTCAGGGGCTATGACCCACTGGATATGGTGAGACTTTGACCCTTGAAGAAGGACTCTCTGCAACATGGAGTTCATTCAATCAAGCTACAAATTCAAATACTAGCAATCTTGTTGTTTACCCTGTGAAGTCCTTGAAAACATTGCATACATGTCATACATCTCATTGCATAACAGGTACCCTTGTTGCAGGTCACTTACCTTTCTCGCTGTCTATTTCAGCAATGGCTTCCCAACAAGATAACCAGGACCTTCTGGCTCAAGAGACTCGGTTCGGGGAAATCCTCCTGAATCTATCCAAGGGGCAGGAGGAGTTGAGAGCACTTCTCATGGGGACTTTGGTCAGGAACAGTGCTGAGGATGAACGGCTGAAACACCTGCAAGCTGAGATGGATGCAATGAAAGCCCAGATGCTGGGGCAGGGGACTGCCATACAAGGTTTAGCTCAAAGACAAGAAGAGTTCGGAGTTCTCATCAACCAACTTCTTCAGGGTAACCAACTGGGGCAAACGTCTAAGGGTAAAGAGCCAGTCATCATTCAACCATCTTTGAGACAAGGAGATAAGGGGAGAGCTCCTCAAATGGCTCCAGTGTCACAAATTCAGCATCAACCTCACCAGCTTCAGCCAGACAAGCCCAGGAGGCAATTCACGCAGCTCAACATGTCGCTGTTTCAAGCTTTACAACGCCTGCTGAGATTGAATCTGATCACATTAAGGGCTCATCCCCGGAACCCCAACACAACATCTCCTACCTATCATCCCAATAAAAGGTGTGCCTACCACTCTGCCAGTCCAGGACATGATACAAATGAGTGTTGGGCTCTGAAGAACAAGATCCAGGACCTGATTGATGAAGGAGCATTGGAGTTCACACAAGATGGTCAGGCTGAGTTTTTCTACCATCCCTCCAAGGCTCACCATTTGAAGTAACAAGCTCTGAGATGAGAAGACTTTTTGTCTATTAGAATTTTCAAGTTGTAATTTTCTTTCGACTGTTCAAACATTTATTCGTGTTAAACATTGTTATTTCATTAATGCATCGCATATGTCTGTTTTGAATCAATATATTCGCGTTCGCTATATTCAAACTGCTTTCATTTTTTGATGTCAACTCTCGATTAATAATTCTAAGCCTCTTGAGGGAGGATGACGAAAACGATACCACGATCTTTACAGTATGCTTTTGAACAGACCCCGCTGATGAGGTACAGGCATTGTTTCAAATCCTAAACAGTGGAGTTATAAGGAAGATAATCCCTCGTCAACCCCTTCGAGCCAAAGAAGTAGGAGTTTTTCTTTTCGAAAATTAAAACCCTTAATCATAACCTGGGGCAGGATAGTCCTCTCAGCTGATCCGGGTGCACAACGAATGGCATCAAAAGAAGTCCTTCTGAAACAAAAGACAGTGATGGTTCCGAATAATCATAAAAGATAAGCAGTTATTATTTCCCAATAAGTCAAAACCTATGAAGGAGACTTACAAAACTGGGGCATCCCGCTGACTGTAATCGCAAAAGAAACAGTTCAGGCAAAAAATAGGGATCATAAAATCAAAAAGGAAAGAGGTCAGACAAACCCTCAACAAAAAAGGAAATGACTGCCTGGTCAAAATAAACTATCAACATCCGAACCATCATTGGAATATCAGGACAAAGACCCAAACAAGGTCAAACGCACGATCAGTTGAGTTTAGGTTTGAAGAACATCACGAAGAGCGGGTGGGTACAAATAAATTTGAGCCTTTATCCTTTGTTTCTTAAACCATGAACCAGGCCACGCTACAACCCTTAAAAGTCCTAGCTGAAGCATGGGTTAGTTCGAAAGCATACTGTTACGAAAGGTATCCTGACTCCTTAAGGCTTGCTGTAAAATACTGAGTTGACAACAAAGTTTACAAAAAAAATTCACTTGGTTTTACTAAAAAAATGCATTTCCAAAAACTTCAAGACAGACATAAGCTTTGCATTCTTAAGATAACATTATATGATTATTTGTTTGAACAGCAGAGAACTTTGCGCAACAAATATTCGATGAACGAAGGTCTTCTCAACCAAAGAGTCACCTCCAGTGGAAGAAACACTTCCAATCAAAGGGCACGGTGTGATCATTGTCCATCATCTGGGGCAATCTAGTCAAGATTCAAGGAATCTCTCAAGATGCCGAATAGCCAGGGGCAAATCTCCGCCTGAGTCACTTGGGGCAGGGCACATGAATTCCAGCTATGAATCTTGCCTGATCAAACGAAGATCTTCTGGCAACACAACAACAGGGGCATCTCCTTACATTCTGAGGGAATGGACATAGTAAAAAAAAATACTATGCAAAATCAAAGACCCGCTAGGTTGACACACCTAGGCAAAAATAAGGGCTTCCCGGCGAACCAAAAGGGTTCGGGCAAAAATAAGGGATGAAATGAAAAAATCTGTACACCCGGCAAGTCGAAAACCTGAAAAGGCGGCTTGGGCAAAAATGGGTATCCCGGTGGACTGAAAACCCGAAAGGGCGGTCCAGGCAAAAGTTAGGAATCAAAGCGTACGACTATGTCCTGGCATCTCGTTACTTGCCTACCAGAAGAAGGTTTGTCCATCAACAACTATCAGCACCTCACAGGTCTTCCTCTCCCACCTCAGAAACAGGGGCAGTAATGAGTCGTCCAAACGGTCTATTGGTTCTGTCCATCAATGTGCCAAGGTAAGTTCAGCCGAAGAACATAACCAGTATACCTTAGTTCCCCAGAGAGTGAGCCAGCAAGTCAGTGCACTCTCCCCAAGCAAAGCTATACTATCAGCCTCAAGGAAGTTGGGTATCCCCCGCAGATCTCAACATTCCCCAGCACAAGATACGAATATTCTTAACAAGCATCCCCGGTAGTCTTGGTCTAAGACTGTTCCCCGGCGGTATACCAGACATTCAGTGGAGTCACTTCCAGTACATCTCAAAATTTCCCCAGGAGAGTCCAATCCAGATTTCCCCAGGAAAATTTGAATCCATCTCCTCCAGCAGGAAGCTTATCCCCAGTAGATTCTAGAAGTTTACCCCCTACAGAGCACGAACGCATCCCCGGCTTTATTCAAAGGTTATTTCCTTACCAGGATATAACTGGGTTATCCTCAGCCAAAAGCCACGGAAAGATCGTCCTCAGCGAAGTCTTCTTACCCCCAGCGAAGTCTATTAAAACTTCCAACGTAACAACGGTATCCCCAACAAAGTTACCATCAACATTCCAGCAAAGTACCTCTCTCCCCACAGAGTATTTTTCCCCAGCAAGCTCGCTAGAATAATTTTCTCCCCGCAGAGTAATCCATTCGCCAAGTTTATCCCCCAACGGAGTTATCTTCTCCTATCGGTATTCTTGCAACTATCTTCCCCAGCGGAAACAATAAAGCACTATTCTCCAACATCAGCCCAGGATATGACTTCCCGGCGTCCGTCAAGGATTTATTTTCCTAGACAGAAAACATACATTCATAAACATCGCACTTCCATACATTATAGCATGCATATACGCATCATATCTTACAAATCTCATTTATGTTGAGAACATCATTGCTTGATCCATATCATGCATTGCATATGACTGACCTTTACCTTTCAGGAAAGATCCAGTTAAATTCTCAGATATATTCCAAGACCTTGTCCGGTTCAGTTAAATCGACTCTAAGATTTTCCTGATTCTTATCCAGTCAAAGGCCTTCTCTGGTTCAGTCAGATCGACCCTAAGATCTCCCTGATTCTTATCCAGTTGAAGATATTCCAAGACCTTGCCCGGTTCAGTTAAATCGACCCTAAGATTTTCCTGATTCTTATCCAGTCAAAGGCCTTCTCTGGTTCAGTCAGATCGACCCTAAGATCTCCCTGATTCTTATCCCAGTAGAAGATATCTATGATTCTCTCAATGTTACTGTTGAGGTTGAAGTCGCCTATGATTCTCTCAGCGTTACTGTTGAGGTTGAAGTCGCCTATGATTCTCTCAGCGTTACTGTTGAGGTTGAAGTCGCCCAAGATTCTCTCAGCGTTACTGTTGAGGTTGAAGTCGCCCAAGATTCTCTCAGCGTTACTGTTGAGGTTGAAGTCCCCTATGATTCTCTCAGTGCTACTGTTGAGGTTGAAGTCGCCCAAGATTCTCTCAGCGTTACTGTTGAGGTTGAAGTCGCCTATGATTCTCTCAGCGTTACTGTTGAGGTTGAAGTCGCCCAAGATTCTCTCAGCGTTACTGTTGAGGTTGAAGTCGCCTATGATTCTCTCAGCGTTACTGTTGAGGTTGAAGTCGCCTATGATTCTCTCAGCGTTACTGTTGAGGTTGAAGTCGCCTATGATTCTCTCAGCGTTACTGTTGAGGTTGAAGTCGCCCAAGATTCTCTCAGCGTTACTGTTGAGGTTGAAGTCGCCTATGATTCTCTCAGCGTTACTGTGGAGGTTGAAGTCGTCCAAGGTTCTCTCAGCGTTCCTGTTGAGGTAGTAATCGTCCAAGGTTCTCTCACCGTCCCGTTGAGGTAGTAACCATCCCTGATTCGTTCATCACGGTTTGAAGCTCCAGATTCAACTCCTGTAACCAGTCAGGGCATATCTACATAAGAGCTTGAAGACCAGCTCCTGTAACAGGTCAGGTAATCATTTTCTCTTTCAGGTACGCAAGTTCTCGCTAAGGAATCTCTTACGCGATCGACACCCAGATGGCATCTATAAGCCCATCCACCTATCCATCACCTCTCAGCATGGCATCTATAAGCCCATCATCCTATCCATCAATCTCCAAATGGCATCTATAAGCCCATTCCCACCATCACACTACTATGTGAGCGCAAATTTCTGGGCACTCTAGTGTTCAATCATCTTCTACCTTCGGACTACGAAAGGCACGACATCCAATCTACATCCTCAGGTCTAAGAAGATTGAACAGGGGAAACTGTTGTACCCCAAAATTTGCCCTCCCATTTTCTTCAAGATTTGCTAAAGAGCATGCTTCAAAATCTCCCAAGGGTTGCATAGTTCAATGGCCTCCTAACAGTCAAAAACTAGGGTTTTGATTATGACAAAGAAATTGAAGTTTCCAAGGGTCCAATCAAGTCCCATATGCCTACAAACATGGTCAAGCATCCATATGCCAAGTTTCAAGACTTACAGCACAAGATTGCACAATCAAATGCCCTAATTGCTCAATAGTCAACTGTAGGGGTAAAATGGTCATTTGACAGTCAAAAGTTCAAATTTTTGGTCAACATCTTATTTTGAAGCCACAAACATCATTTGATCAATTCTTGATCATGATTTTCAAGGTATGGCTCAAAAAGTCTCAAGATGCAAAAGTTTCCATATTTGGACAGTTGAAAAAGTCAACTGTAACTTGACCAAGGCATAACTTCCACATGGTTTATCAGAAAAATCCCATCCAAAGCTCATTTTGAAGAGAAAGACATTTCCTACAACTCCTCTTCACACTTAAAGTCCAAGAAATGCTCTCACAAAAAGTTATCAATCTCAACATTATAGGTCATTTTCAAAAGTCAACAAAAAGGCACTTTACGTCAAAGACCATAACTTGAGATTGGTAAATCAAAGTGACATGGGACCAAAGGCATTGGTTAAAGGACTTCAAGAGATTTCCAAAATGTCCAAGAACATGATCAAAGCTTAAAAATTGAGCAAGATATGCCTTGTGGAAGTTAAGAAAATTTTGGGAATTTTGAAAAGTCAACTTTACTTCAAATGCTTCAAAAATGCTAATGGGCCACATTTTCTTCCAAGAATCATTATCCAAAGGCTATGCACGACCATTTGGCCCAAAGGGGATTTATTTCATCATTTTTTATTTTTTATTTGAATTTTAATCACCATTAATTCATTTAATTAAATAAAATATGAAAAAAAATACTAAACAAATGTGTTTGAATCTTTTTATGCAGCATATGCCCTCATTGGTTACTCAAGATTCGTGCACACCCAATTTGGAAAGGTTTGGCCATGATTGGTATCAAAAGCACATGGAAAAGATTTGAAAATATTTCATTAAAATCAAATATTTGATTCATGATTACAAGGGTTTTTGGACTCAAATTTCTACCCTAATCCATTGGCATACTTAAGCTGATCACAACCCTAATGCTAAGAACCTCCAAGCTGCGCCTCAAGTCTCATAAAATTTTTGCATTTTTTGTCAAAAAGCTCAACACTGAAAACACACTTAGCGTTCGTTTCAGGGCAAGAGGACCATTCCATTACCTTCCTGAGATATCAAGGGAGCTTCCTGAATCAAAATCATAACCTCTAACATTAAGAAACGGTAGAATCAAGTGGTCCTGTTTCCAATTTTGTTCATATTCGTGTTTCAATTAATACCATCCTCATTGCATTTTTTCTGTTGATTTATACTAATTGAATCATTCTGAAGCTAACCATGCCATTCAATTGAGTTTTCGTGCCCTATACATGAATCTACCATGGAAGCTTTCTAGGTTTTCAAAGCTCTTAAATTGGGGACTTTTGCATATGGTAAAATCAGACCATGAGACTTATACCATTGAAATCGTGACGTTCCAAGGAATCTAAAACATCCATCGCGCCTTTTTTATATTTGTTTAATTCCTATTCGCTATTTTTTTGTATTTCAGATTGTGGGGGATTAAAACCCCCGCTATCTAGTTTGTTTTTCAGGCAAAAATGAAGAACAAGTGGGGAAGACGATGCGTGGAGGAAAGCCATTGGTGGATTCAAACATTGGCGCCTTTTGTTGATTATCCAGCATAACGTTTTTTTCTCTCTCTTATTATTCATTGCCCATTAAGCATACAACCAAACGCGCTGGTTCAGTTGGTGGGCAACGTGGACAATAGGTATTGGGACCTGGGTTCGATTCCCAGGTCCCCCCATTCCTTCAATATTATTTTTCCTAATATCTTCCCATGCAGCGCTTTATCTGAAGACCACCATGGACGCCTATGCTTGAGCTCGCCACATGTCCTTGAAGATCCACTCAATGGCCAGGATCTAAAGTCCAGGGAACACCCCAGTCAACGCATATGCACGTGGCCAGAAAAGTCAAAAGAGGCCTCCAATAAATGGGCCAGATTGCTGGCAATTTACCTCCAAATTGGGGTCAACACCCCCCATTGGTTTGCCTTTTTATTTTTCTTTCTTTTCATTTTTTTACTTATTTGTTTTATTTATTTTTCATCAAAATTAATTTCTATAAAAAATAACAAAAAAAATCAGAAAGACAAAAAATATAAATATATTTTATTTAAATGTTTTTGTAAATAAACTTTATTAATTAATTTAGTTTTTTTAATTCTAGGTTTAATTCTAATGTTTTTCTTAATAAACTAAAAAAATGTAGAATTAGGGTTTTAAATACTTTTATCCTTTTTCTTTTCTTTTCACCATTATTAACAATTAATTATTTATGTTGTAAATAAATTTGCTATTAAATAATTAGGTTAAAACTAGGTTAAATTTAAACATTTTTGTTAATAAATTAAAAATAGTTTAGAATTAGGGTTTTAATTTCATTTAATTTTCTTACTAAATTCCATAAATACAAAAAAACTCAAAAATAATTTCCTTTTCCCATTTAATTTAATTAATTTATTAATTGTAATTTAATTTCCTTAAAAGGGTCCAACGCCCTCGCATTCGATCATAATTCTATTTCGCGCGCTTATTTTATTTCCTTTTTATAAATTTCATGTAATTATCCCAAAGCCATGTAATAGATTAATTAGGATATTTATTTTCCGCACTTTATTTTATTCAAATCGGGTCTTGGACTAATTTGGTGATGTAGACTCACGCCTTTGTAATAGCGTAGGACTTTTAATTCTCGCATCGTGTAACTGTTAATAACTTGCATGAAAGAATGAATGTCAAAATAAAAGCAACGCGTAGATCACCAATGTATGAACAAGATAAACATAAATGAAAATGACACACAAATCACACACCACCCCTAGGGCACGTCTCACTGTTGCCTTGCCCCTCGAAAGGTGGTCGTCGAGTAGAGGATGTTTTAGTAAGTCCTCATGTCCATGAACATGGCATGAGGGTAGCTTATAAGGTGTCTTCCTATTGCTCCGGTGGCCACACTGTTGCCTTGTCCCTCGAAACGTGGTCGTCGACTATAGGACGTCTTAGTGATTCCTTATGTCCCATTGATCTGGTTGCCTCAAAATAAGCTGCCTCGGAATAGTTGCCTCGGAATAAAAGATCAATGGCATAAGGGTAGCTCCTAAGGTATCTTACCTTTGCTTGGTGACCACACCGTCCCAAAACTCGAATTGACCCGAACACCTCCAACGGTGGTGCTACCTACCTCTCAATGGTGGGATGGCACTACTTTAAGGACATTTACACAGACGAATTCCTTAGGGTAGGTAGATAACTCGTAGATACTTGCTCTAATTTCAAAACAAAATCAAAAAAACTCTTTTCGCACCGACACTTTCAAAAAGCTTTCGAAAGCAACTTTTCAAACACTCTTGAGGACTGATACAAGAGTCGAACTGAAATTTTCAAAGAAACTTTTTAAAACCCACAGTCGAAAAGCAAACAAACCATTTTGAAAACACAAGTGAGCAAGTATCTAAGAGCCCATGGATAACCATGGATAGAAAGGGTGCTAACACCTTCCCTTTCTATAAATCTACCTCCTGAACCGAGACCAATCTCTATAAGGAATTTTTCTGTGCTTTTGTCCTTTCCATTTGGAGAAAATAAAAGACGGTGGCGACTCTTGCTTCCGCGACATTTCGCGAACCAGCGTTAAATAGTCAGTTCCAGATTCACCGATCATAGAGCAGTTATAACATTTAGCTTTTCTGGAGCATCAAACTCTATCTCCTTGGCTTCCAGCAAATCTTGTACTTTTTTTCTCAAAGCCCAGCAGTCATTTGTATCGTGGCCTAGACTCTCAGAATGGTAGGCGCACCGTGCGTTGGGGTTGTATCTAGGAGACGTAGTGTTTGGATTCTTGGGAGCCTCTCTCAAGGTCGCCAAGTTAGATTTCAGCAGATGAGGTAGAACTTCAGCCAAAGTCATATTAATGCGGGTAAACTACAATTGTGGTCTTTCCACTCTTTGTTGATTGTTGCATTGTGGAGCAACTGTGGGTCTTGGTATCACTATAACATTTACCGTTTGATGGTATTCAGATCGGCTCTGGCCCCTCGAGCCATAGACTGCACTAGCTTCCTTCTTACCAGTGAAAGGCTTCTTTATTGAACTCGAAGAGGCATCCTTCTGTATTTTACCGCTTCGAATGCCAGCTTCTACTCTTTCTCTAGTCAAAATCAACTCAGTGAAACCAGATGACGAGCTACCGATCAAGTGATTGAAAAATGGACCAGATAGCGTCCCTAGAAACATGTCAACCAACTCCCTATCAGACAAAGGGGGTTGGACTCTTCCAGCCAAGTCTCTCCACTTTTGAGCATAGTCCTTAAAACATTCACCTGCACCCATGGACATACCCTGGAGCTGAGTACGAGTGGGAGCAAGGTCGGCGTTATACTGATACTGCTTGTAGAAAGCAGCAGCAAGATATTCCCAGTTTCGGACATTGGCTCCTTCCAACTGGTAGAACCATTCAAGCTGAGTCCCTGACAGACTATCTTGAAAGAAATGCACCCACAAATTTCTATCAACAGTGTGGGGTTGGATTTTCCTGACATACGAGCGGAGATGGAGTTTTGGACAGGATACTCCATCGTACTTGGCAAAAATCGGAGCTTTGAACTTATGAGGGATCACCACTCCCGATACCAGCCTCAATTCTCCGAAATCCAAACCAGGTATTTTATGAATCTCCATAGCGCTCAAACGGTCTTCTAGCTGCTTGTACCTATCCTCAGCAGGAGGATATTGCTCATCATCGTAATCAGTATCTTTGTCAGAAACTGCAGGACTAGGGTCCTTTGCCCTTTCTTAGTTCTCCCCGTCCTTGGATGAGGAGGTCAGATCAGTTTGTTGTCTCAACCTTTCTCCGAATCTTCTACTCATGTTCAGAATTCCGACCTTCTTCTTCTTCTTCTTCTCTTTCAGGATAAGGGTCTTCAAATCCTCCAGCCCTTTAGCCAGACTTATGAACATATGTTGGAATTGGGCGTTCTGCTCCTAAAGATCTTTGATGGCTTGATCGGAAGACATTTCGGCTGAAATAAACAGCGAAGAAGATGAAAAACCTGTAGTGGTACCTGTAATGGTGTGCATGATAATGGGATGCGCATGTAATGATTTCAAAGACTTTGGGAGATTTAAATTTGCAAACCAAAATAAACGAAAACTTTATTAGTTTAAACTTGAAGGGTTCAACAATGCCTTTAAGGCGTTACAAAGAAGTAAATAAAACAAATCTAAAACTAGAAAAAGTAAAATCAAAAGTCCCATGGCCGCTTCCTCTTTGTGTTGATGTAGTCATTGATCAATCTTTTTTCCTCGAGCTGCCTGGTGAGCTTTAAAACTTTCCTTTCTTGCTCATGGAACTGCTCCCGGTAAGTGTCCCGCTCATTCTTCAGCTGAATCCAAGACCTCTGCAGCTCCCCAGGATCAGTGGGCATGTAAGGATAGAGAACCGTGTAGGGAATGCCTTCTTCATTAGTGGGTTCCACAATTACTGGTAATACGGCCGCATAAGGCATCATAAGCTTCTGGGCACGAACTCGGACCCATTGGAGGTAAGGCTGCATAGGAAGGGAAGTCTTCGGTCCCAATTCTTCGGGGTCAGATCTGTTCACCATACCCCAAGCTCGTATGAACCTTCGGCGATGCTCCTTAACGTCCTCCTTATAGTCAAATATAATGTCCTCAAGAAGTAACTTATGGGGACCATCTCTTCGAGCACGACCAAATTGTCGCAAAGCTAAACAAGTATTGTAAGTTATACCCCCTCTGATTCCAAGCAATGGGACATTAGGGTATCCCCCACAACAGTCAATAACAACAGTGTCTTCTATAGCCCGGGAACACCAAAAAATATATGTATGGGCAAGTGACATTATTTTGTACGACCAACCCAAACCTTTTTCGTTCTTCAGCACAGACTTGGGGAGGTGCAAAATAAACCACCTCGACAGCAACGGCATGCAACACATAAGACTTCCTCTTCTCCGCACAGTACGAGTATGGAGAGCATGTAAGATATCTCCAAGCAAGGTAGGCACAGGGTTGCGAGAAAGGAAAATCTTGACAGTATTCACATCTACAAAGGAGTCCGGATTAGGGAAGAGAACCAAACCATAGATAAGAAGAGCCAAGATATCTTCAAAATCCTGAAAATCCAAATCATCCCAGAATAGCTGAGCCTGGTCTATCAGAAATTTGGCTAGAAAACCTTGGACCCCGCTTCGTGTTTCCCAATTGGATACTATATCAGCCCGTTTTAAATGCAGAGCTGAGGCAATGTCTTCTGGTCTAGGAACTTCTTCCATACCTGTGAAGGGTACCCGTTCAAGGATGGATATGCCCAATAGATGAGAGAACTCTTTTAAGGTGGGTACCAGCTGGTAATCTGGAAAGGTGAAGCAATGATGCACGGGATCAAAGAACTGAAATAGTATGCTCATCATTTGTTCATCAAGATTTGAAGTAACCAGTATGAGAAGTTGACTGTGTCTCTTAATGAACATAGAAGTCTCAGAAACTCTTGAGGCTAGCTCTTTAATTTGGGCAGGTATCTGCACAAAGTTGACTCAGATGGTATTTCTGCGCACGGAAGCCATAATCTGCAAAACAGAACAAAGATAAATTCCCTTGGTCTTTGAAATAGTTAGTGTAATGAAGCATGAATGCCATGTTATGATGCATGATGTCATGATAAACCACATGTATAGCAAACAACAGGTATTGCAAACACAGTCAAATCACACAAAACCCTTAGGTTTAAGGCTTTCATGAGGTCAAAGGTAATACCCTCTTGAAGTTAAGTTGGTTCAAACCTATCCTAGAAAAGTAACCGGGTTCTAGAGGATCTCAATATCACTGACCATCCTCCATCGGTCATGGTTTTAGCTCACACAATCTTTTCTTGCAACCAGAACTATCTCGAGAGTATGGTCTCAATGAGTGTAGCATCGAGTATCAACCAGTTCTCAGGTTTACACCGAGACCGGATATCTCACTACTTTCTAATGGCTAAGTTGGGCAATTAAAGGTTCTAAGGTCAGTTGATGCTTCACAACACCATGCATCGGCCCTGTATTCTCCTCGTTTCTCCATAAGGAATACTGGTACCAACCAATGTGCCACATAAACGTAGCTACTGCTTCAACCGTATTGGTCTATACCGTACAGTTCCCTCACAGTTTATTGCTACTTACCTAAAAGGTATCCCCAGATCCGGGTTAGGATCTATAGTAACCCCAAACAAAAACCCTTAAAAGTAAAGCAAACAAAGCAATCAAGAGAAGCAATTATGATGAACTAGATCCTAAGGTATACCGCACTTTATTAATTCCCCAGCAGAGTCGCCAGTTCTGTGATACGGTGGCAGAACTGATTGTTTGACATTGGTTTGCGTTTTACGTTTTGTGTTTTCAAAATGTTGCGGTAAGCAGGAGTCGCCACCGACTTTTATTTCATATCGGAAAGGAAAAAAGTACAGAAAAAAAATCCTTTTTCGAGATATTCTGAGTACGGGGGGTAGATTATAGAAAGGGAAGGTGTTAGAACCCTTTCTATCCATGGTTTTCCATGGGCTCTTAGGTACTTGCTCATCTTTTTAAAACTACTTGTGTATGTGCTTTATTTTTGAAAAGTTTGACTTCGTGATAACCCTTGTATCGGTCCTCAAAGGTGTGATGAAGTTGTTTTGAAAATTTGTTTGAAAAGTGTAAGTGTGAAAAATTTTGATTTGAGCAAGTACCTACTACCATCTACCTACTTGAAAAAAGATCGTTTCTATTCTCGTTTCCTTTAGAAAATGCTATCCTACTATTGAGAAATAGGTAGCACTGTCGTTGGAGTTGTAAGGGTCAATTCGAACGGGACGTGCGATTACTAAAGCAATGTTAGGACACCTTAGTAATAACCCTAGAGTCTTAAGATCATATTTGAGGCAACATTTCTGAGGCAACATTTGAATGGGACATTTGATCTTTGTCAGACAGGAGGGCAACCACTAAGATACCCTATGCTTAATGATCGCTTACCGAAGGCAACCGAAGTAAGAGTATACCCTAAGAGTGATATGTGCGAGTGATTGGTTTCAATTATTTATCTTTGCACATTAGGGTTTTCTAACCGTGTTAATTTGTCATGCATTCTTGTCATACAATCCTATTAACATACATCTAAACAGTTAATTATTTACGGGAATTGAAAATGCGAGAAAGTAAATCTACGCTATTACAAGGCTTCGGGGAGGGGGATTAATTACATAGCCAAAAACCCGGGAAAAAGCGATAAGTAAAAAAGTCCTAGATTAAACTATTACAAACCATGAGCAGTTACAGAAATATTGGCAAAAATAATTAACACGCGCGCGATGAATCGAATACGAAACAACTAGGGTTTTGACCCTTGCCTAAACCTAATTGCGATTGATTAAAAAAATGTTTTTGTTTTGTTTTGTTATTTTAAGAAAATAAAGAAATCATTAAAAGGAAAATCCTAATTATAATTGATTTTAAATTAAGAAAAATAAATTAATTTACTCTAAAACCTATTTTTTTGTATTTTTATTTATTTGAGAAAAAAGAGAAAAATTAAATCAAAAGTCTTAACCTAATTTCTATTTTGATTTTAGGCTTAAATGCAGTTTTGACCCCCCTAGTTTAAGGTTTTTGGAGTTTCGATCCCCCTAGTTTAAAAGCCAGGTTTCTAGTCCCCAAAGTTTTCAAATTTGGGATTTTTGAAGCCCCCTCCATCTGGCTGCCCAAAAAGTGACATGGCACAGGGAGAGTAATGCCACGTATTATTTTTATTTTTATTTTTTTTTATTTTTTTATTTATTTTTTTATTTTTATTTTTATTTTTTTTAAAACAATTTTTTTTCTTCTCCTCATGGGCAAAATTAAGGTTCGAAAGGAAAAAAAAAATTTTTTTTTAAAAAAAAATAAAAAAAAAAATACGTGGCATTACTCTCCCTGTGCCATGTCACTTTTTGGGCAGCCAGATGGAGGGGGGCTTCAAAAATCCCAAATTTGAAAACTTTGGGGACTAGAAACCTGGCTTTTAAACTAGGGGATCGAAACTCCAAAAACCTTAAACTAGGGGGGTCAAAACTGCATTTAAGCCTTGATTTTATTTATGAAGATAAATTGCAATTTTCCTAAGTTAAACTAAATTACATTGAAAACAAATTAAAATAAAAAAGTCTAATTCTATTTTTTTTAATTATTGATTTTATGATTTTTTTTAATGAAAAATAATTAATTTATGAATTAAAATAAATAAAGAAAATTAAAAGAATAAAAAAAGAAAAGAAAAGAAATAAAAAAGTAGAAGATGGGCCTGGTGTTGTTGCTGAAAGGTCGGTTGAAATATGAAATTCTGGGCCCAAATCAAACTCAGCCCTTTTGACTATGCTGGATCTGGTGTGTGTGTTGATTGGAGGTGCATGGTAGTCCTCCAAGGGGGGAAGCCTTGGATCTGAGCTAGAGTCATGATTGATGGTTGGAGCTTGATAGCACACGGTGAACCTCCTGATGTGTAGCATGTTGGATTACCTGTTGAGGAAAAATATGAACAAAGGTTGGAACCTGGGGATCAAACCCAGGTCCTTAGGCCTATTCCCAATGCACGCTTGCCAACTGAGCTATTTGGCTTGTTTGTATATATTATGGAAACAAAATATAATATATGCAAAATAATGGTTATTGGAAAAAATGCACTAAGATTCAAACCACCCAACCAGGGAGTGCCACACATTCATCTTCTTCCTCCCAACCGTCGTTTTAGCCAAAGATTTTTTACCTACGGGCACTGCGCTGTAGCTACAAACCTGTGTATTTCGAAAATGCTCTACAAGCAAGATAAATGAAATTCAAAGGGGCCAATCAACTCGTCTCATCCTCACGAGTATTATGGCACCATAATCCAAACCTAATTTAGCCTATACTACAAAGCCCTAAACAAGAATGAAAAACCCTAGCTATGGCAATATCCTGTACAGGCGTTAAAAATGTAATTAAATGGTACTAATAGTTTGCAAACTCAGTGCTGAACATGAATATATAATCAAAACATGCGTAGGATGAGTAAATCAAAGAAATCGAAATTGAGTTTGGAGGCAAACCGTGGTACATGTAACTTGCAATTCCAGGCGTGAAAAGACTTGTAATGGATTGGGATATGTTCCTGGGATGTCCAGCAATCTGTTGGCAATGTTAGAATGGCTTGGATTGGCCTCTAGGATGGAAATTGGATCACCACTTTCTCTTGAATTTTTTCAGTTTTGTTCTTGATATGCACAACTGTTCAACCTCTCCCCTTGCCTTGGATTGCTTTTGTATATGTAGTGCAACCTATTAGGTCAACAAAAACGAATTCAATCTTGCCCATTATGAAGATTTGATTTGGTCTTTCATGGCATATGATATCTTTCCAAATTTGCTTCAATTCAATCTTTTTCCACTCAAATCAGTCTTGCACGAATTGGTTCTCATTTGACAACACATAAGATCTTCCTTCAATGCAAAAATACTCCCTAAAACACATTATATGATTTATTTGGATTTATTTGAGTTTATTTGAATTTTAAATGAATAAAAATCAAAATAAATTAAATAAATAAATAAATAAATAAAGCATGTAGGGTTCCATAGGTCGTGGACTATGCTAGGAATGAGATGCAATCTTGAAAAGATGGGCCCATGTGGAAAAAATGCAATTTTGGCCAATATTGACTTTTGGCAATTTTGCAAAAAAGGTCAACTTGGCCAATGCATAACTCTCTCAATTTTGACCCTAGAGAGGTGTTCTTGGACTTTTTAGAAATCTTAGGATGTCCTCTAAACAACCTTTTTGGTATTATCTTAATTGAGTCTTCCATGTTCATGTATGAATCTTTTACCCAAAAGGTGTTTTTGTTGACTTTTCAAAAGGACCTATAATGTCAAAATTCATATCTTCTTGTGCGTGCATATTTTGAACTTGGGATCTGAAGATGAATTGTAGGGAATTGCATCCTGTTCAAAATGTGCTTTGAATGGGTCATTTCTGATAAAGTATGAGAAAGTTATGCTTGGTCAAAGTTGAGTTGACTTTTCCTACAAAACCCTAATTTAGCAACTTTTGGGTTTTGATGAATTGTGAGCAATCCTTTATGAATCATGATCAACCCTTGATAAAATGATGAATGATACTTCAAATGAGGATGTTGACCAAAAATTTTGAGGTTTGACTATATGTGGGCCACAGTTGACTTTTGACCTAGCACAGTTGATTTTCAGGGCTTTAAGCAATTGACTGAGCAAACTTCTTCTGCAAGGCTTGAAACTTGACATGGATGATCTTGGGAACATATTAGGACAATGGTGAGAATTTGGTATCCTTTGGACTCAAGCATCTTGATGAAAAATGAAATCCTAATTTGAGATAGACTGCCTTAGGAGAGAGTTTGTCTAGTCAACTCTTGAACTTCCTTGAGCAGTTTGGGGACTTCTCATGACATTTGTTGAAAAATATGGGAGGGAAAATTTTGGGGTACAACAAAATGGAAACCTTTGAGGCAAACTACGGTGCTTTGATTTCTTAAAAGGGATATGTAGGCATTATGTCGCGGAGTCTAAGCGAGCACAACTTTGTAAAATCTTCCTTTTTTTCCCCGTGTTTTCTTTTTACATGCATTACCTCTTTGCATTTCCTTTTTAGCTATTAAGATTTAGTCATAGATTAGACACACCCTTAGAATATAATAAACATAAGTGGATCTTGTGGAGTACCACAAACGTGTGGGGTGCTAATACCTTCCCCTCGCGTAATCGACTTCCTTACCCGATCTCTACGGTCGCAAGACCGTGATTTCACCCTTCAAGTTTACTCGATGTTCAACTTTCCCCTTCGGCAGGATAAAAACGTTCGATGGCGACTTCATTGAGTTTTATCTTCGATGATTTTTCCAGTTGTTTTAGCTGGCGACTTCATTGGGGAAATGTAGAAAGACCTATTGATGGTCCATCCTTAGCAAGTCAGTCCTAGCTTGTGTTTCTTTTCTTTTCTTTGGGTGTTTGTTTATTTCTTTATCACTTTATTTGTGTATATTCTTTCATGCATTGCATTTTATTTTACTTGTTTCCTATACTTTGGATATTGTTGTTGTGTTGTTTCTTTGTTGGGTTGGGATGATACTTTTTGAGGTAAAAGGACCAATACCCAGGCCAGAGTTGTATACCACTAGGAACACCTAGGATTAGAGTGGAGAGTCATCACGGCTGATAGGCGGATGCTCTATCAAGTCCGATCATGAAAGCCACAGTCAAAGTAGGTTTTAATGGGGATCATTATCACGTATGTTGTACGATGATAGTACTTTCAAGCGAACCTACGAATTTAATTCTCCCTTGCCTTACCTTGACCTAGACTGCACTCGTGAGTGGGGAGGGCTTGATTCTTATAGGTACCGATGGTGACTTTTGGGTTATGTTGGTGACTTTGTTTCTGTTGGTGACTATTTGATCTCCTAGTTTTGTTCCGAACTTCTCACCTTGTAATGGTCGTTTATTTCGCCAGTTCAACATTTATCAAGTGTTTTGGAAGCCTTGATGTCGTACAGTTGTGGATCTACATGGTACTTGATTCTTATTTATTTTGAAGCCTGTTTACTATGAAAATTGGTAAAAAGTTGTTGATCTTCCAAAAAAAGTTATTTTGGTTACTTGCAGGATCGATCAGTTTGATCCTAGGACATATGGTAAGTGTTTTTGGGGTTTGATAAGAAGTCTTAACGTTGTTAATGAACAAGTTGGACTGGACACTAAGAGTAAAGGCTTGGATAGGTTTAAATGCACAGGATGAAGGTAAAAACTTGGTAAAAACGCAAGTAAAGTACATGATAAAGTAACTTTGCAGTAATTGAAAAGGTTGTAATGGTAAAGTTTGTAGAAAAATGTTAAATGGTAAGGATTGTAAATAAATGTAAAGACTTTGATTGCAATAAAGTATTGTGATTCAAACGTACATTCTCAATATTCTTTCTCTCACAGGGGGTACTTGAATAAAATTGAGTGACTTGTACAATGAGTTGAACACACGAAATTCTACACAAAATTCCTATATTTATACTAATAATAAGTAACTTCCGATCAATTGCTTCATTATAGGATGAGTAAAAGTGTCCTCTACATGCTCTTCGACCCTTATCTTCACGCCACTTTGCTTTTCCCAACTTCCAAATGAATTGCATTTCCCTCCTTTCTTCAGATTCAAATCCACTTGCTGCTGATACAAGAGCTTTTCAGTCGAAACTGTCTTTAACTTAGAAAATTCTCTAAGTGTTTTTTTCCTTCTTAGCAAGGATGACTTCGACACAACTCCTTTCACAGGCTCTTCTGTCGAAGTGTCTTCAGCTTATATTTCTTCAATCTATTTTTAACCAATAAGGCCAATATATGTGAGTGTCGAATTTAGTAGCTAATAAATTGCCCCCCAAGAATGTCAATTTCGACACAAGAAGAAATAGTCATTCTTTGATGTCTCTATTCGACACATGTCCATTTCTTGGTCACATAAGTTCAAAATGAACTTTTCATCTTCTACCAAGCATTGCTGACATTAGAGCCATCATTATGCTTTTTCCAATACGTCACTATCAGTCAGCCGTTATACGCTGCCATGATGACCATCATCCCTATAACCTAGGAAAGCATGGCAAGTGTTCCTATCACTTGTCTTTATAACAGGTACTATATTTGCAATCCATTTGACATACCTGGTTGTTCGGATGAACTTGCATTTCAACAGTCTTTTGACTTCTTCTTGATCTTCGACAAGATCTATGGTGCAAAACACCTTGGAGTTTGCTTGATAGGCTTTTCCCAGGTTTTATTGGTAGTTGAAGCTCCACCAATCCTCTGTCGAGACCAGGAATTTTGTTATAATCCCATGCAAAGCAGTCTTTAAACTCCCTCAGCAATTGGATTACTTTGACTCAGCTCTAGATCTATCTTTGCACTGATATATGTTGGTCTCTTCACCATTCCTTCTCCCAAGTCTATCTCTTTAAGAGGATCTTGCGCTAACATTTTAATATTGTTTGCCAGCGGATCCTTCTCGAAACCCAAAGGCTCATCATCGTAGATGGCATCTAGCCTTTGGCCTTGCACTTCCTCCTCTCTTGAGTCAGGTGGTTCTGGGTCGAAATATTTACCAGGGCCTTCTAGATGTGGAACTTGCTCATTAGATTTAACAACCATATACTTCACTTCAGCCTCTAAGGCCGCTATCATTCTGTTTTCGGCCACATATGTCGAAATCCTCTGTAATGCTTGTGACTCAATCATGGTCACTGAAATCACTTCCTCAGCCTATTGGCCGTATATCATCAATCCCTCTGAAATCAATGTTTAACAAATCCTCCCTATCCCATTGGAATCCATGATCTGAGTGTAGGTATAGGGAGCAGAAAGCATTGGATGCTGGCGCCAAGTCGAAGTTTGGAGGATTAGATGGCCCGATGTGGGCCAAATTTCTGTCGAAGCTTGTTCTGTTAACATTGTTGACTTCGACCATATAGTAACTCTGGTCAGCTTCAATGTTTTCTACTATGCCGTCTGGGCGCCAGATTGTAACACGATGATGCATCGGCGATGGCACTTCTCCTATGCCATTGATCCACTCCCTGCCTAGGAGCAAATTGTAGTTGGGTTTTTCTGAGATGACCATAAACATTATTGGTCGAACTATGGTCCCCACTTTGAGGTCCAATTGGATTACTCCCGTGGTGGTACCAATTCCACCTTCATAGTTTGATAAAATCATGTTATGGGGCTTGATGTCTTCATCTCCCTTACCCAGCTTTCTCAGCATGCATTGAGGGATTATGTTAACTGTGGCCCCGCAATCAACCAAGACTTTATTGATGGTTGCCTCCCCTATTTTTTCCCTTATGAATAAGGGTTTGAGGTGATTCCCCATTGCCACAGTGGGACGCTCGAAGAAGGCATTTTGCTCTTCTACACATCCATTGTTCATAACATAGTAGCATATTGGCCTATGCTTGGGCATTTCTTGTTCGACCTCCCACTCGGTCTCTTCGACTTCGACCTATTGATCATATTCTCTGCGTAGCACATACACCATATTTACGATGATGTCTAATGTAGCATCAGACCCAGAATCAGATTCTTCCTCCGATTCATCTTGTTCAGGCCATACCAGCCTTCTAGCAATTGGCTTTTTCTCCAAAGGCATTCTTGGTTTAGCCTTTTCTTTTCTTTCCGCAATGTTAGTGCTTGTTTTTGGTTGGGGCTTTTCTGTAACCTCTCTTTCAGCCTTTCACCATCTCTGATACCTTCTCGATTAGGAGCGGGTCATAGGGTTCTTTCCTTTGTAACTGTTCGATACGTGAGTAAACCTGTTTGTTGTTGTTGACTGAAATTCCTTCTGTAGGCCAAAGAGGATCCTCTTGGCATATCGAACATATGCCATTTTCCCTCGTTGGGCCTTTTTCTATTCGCTGCCTTCAACCAAGTGTCCACAGGGACATTTGTTGGAGGCTTGAAGGTTGATGGCCTACTCATCTGGTTTACTGGCCCCTTTTGGTATCCCCTTCTAGGATCGTACATTACTTCAGGATCCATGTTAGGATGGGAAATGTTTCCCCATTTTTTCTTTGCTACACGCACACCATGTATGTGCTCAACAAATTTTTTGTTGAAGATAGAACTGCATCTTGGACACAACATAACTTCTAACTTCTTTTTCTAGCATCTGTATAGAAAATCTACCAGATTTTCATTTTCCTTAGGAAATGCAAGCTTGTTGATTTCCTCTTGTCTGATGTTGTCTTCTGAATCTGCAGCTTTAGGTTCAGACACTTTAACCATATTTATTCCCACGTTGCTCTTACCAGCTACACTTAGCTTCTGCATCTTGGCCTTTAGGCTTTCTGTTGAACCTGTGACAGCAGCCAAGTAGGAACCTTCAGTAGTTCCTTTATTTGAGCCTTCAGTGGCTCCCTTGTTTAGGCTTTCAGCAGCCTTTCTTTGTACCTCTTCGATAGCTTTTCTGCAAATGTCCTTAGTGAAACTGCCAAAAGCAGGTTTGTTGATGAAGTCTTTTGAGACTTCGACTATATTGATGCTTGAAGGTTCAGCATAATGGGGATCTTCTTGCAACGGGTTTGCATCAATCTTCATGGGAGGTTTGTCAACAAATTTAAGTCTACTGTCTTTTATTGTGCCTTGAACGAGATCCCTGAAAGGAAAACATTGTGAGGTTTTATGGCCCAAAAAATTATGATATTTACAAAAACCTCTCTTTTTCCTTTAATCTAAAGGAGTCAGTTTTGCCCCTGGGGCACTATCATCTGGCCATCTTTAACTGACAAGTCAAATATTTTGTCACATTTTGTGACGTTGAAACTACATGTTTTCTTTGGGAACCTATCACTACTCTTTTCAGATTCAGTAGGATTCTTCCCATTTGAGGGTGTTAACAGTTTGCAAGAGTATGGTGGTCCTTGCTTTAATTCTTCTAGATCGACCGCGCTCTCTTCGATGGTTATAGGGTCACTAGATGTCTCTGGATCGTCATCATCCACTTTTACATATGCTACCCTTTCTCTTCTATGATTTTTATTCGCCTTAGCTTTTTCAGCTTAAGGAGTTCTACATGTCAAACTCTACCAGCCAATTGGGCCATATCTCTCAAGTATTGGGATCTAATTTCTTCCTAATGGAATAATCTAGACCCCCTGCAGCCATTTCGACCAACTCATGTTCAGGAACTTGTGTAAAGCATCTAGCTTTGAGCAGTCGAAATTTGTTCAGATACTCATCAATTGGCTCAGTGAATCTCCTCTTCACACTAGCCAGTTCTTTCAGACTTATCTTGGTCTGTCCCATATAGAATTGTTCATGGAACAATCTTTCCAACTGATTCTAATTGTAAATCGAATTGGCTGGGAGTGTGGTAAACCAAGTGAAGGCATTTTTGGTTAAGAAGCTTGGGAAATACTTAATACTATGATTCTCATTATTTGAGATTTCCCCAACCTCTATCAAATAACTTGCCACATGTTCGACAATGGACTCTGTCGTATCCCCTGAAAACTTGGTGAACTTTGGAACTTTCCACCTAGGGGGTAAATATGATTTCAAGATATAATCTGACAATAGAGATGTAAAGTTTGGCCTATGAAAGCTAATGTTCACTCCATTATGTGTCATGATTCTTTTGACCATGGCTATCAAGTTATTATATGCTGCATGGTTGTGGTGTCGAACCTGCTGTATTACCTCATCAAATTTTGGTTTCTATTTACCACAACTAAACGTTGTTCGATAGCTCTTGGGATTTGTGGTGAAACTCTGGCTACTTCGACCCTAGTTTGTTCGACCTCCACTCTATGGTTCATCCCATGTGGTTGTGGATTCTGGTTAATGGTCATGTCATCCTCTAAGACTACACCCTGATTTTCTCTTATCAGCTCTCTTTGGGGGTATCGAATAGGTTAAGGAACCCCAAAAAATTTGGCCATGCACATCATTTGTGCTGCCATTTGTTGGTTCGACTGGGTGGTATTTTGTATCTGAGGGTTAAGTATTGTACTCATTGTTTATGCCAACATCTGCATCATGTCGCGATTACTCTCACCCATTTGTTGCCTCAAAATTGCTACAGAAGCATTTGTGAGGCTTGGCATTATATGGGATGTCCCTCCTAAGAGTTGGTTTCTACCCAAATTTACCATACTAGTTCCAGATCCCTGCAATGGCGAAGATGCACTCACCAAAGGTTCTAAAAATGTGGATGAGGCATTCATAAGGCTTGCCGTTTCAACAGTTGGCATGCCATAGGGTTGGTCTCAACCCATCCAGGATGTCAAAAATCCTGGAAGGACATAAGGTCGAACTCCCGGATTTCCCCTTGGTGGGGGTGTTCCTGGTGGACCCCTAGGACCTACATGAGGAAGTATTGGTCCTGTTTGTGTAACTGCCAATGCTGGTGTCGAACTAACCATTGATGGCACAGGTTCACTAATTGTTGGTGTAACCGCTATTCCCGTGGGAATTGGTGGAGGCATTTCTCCACTACTTGGCTGATTAGGATTAGCCATTCTCCTATTTCTTCTCCTAGGTATGTACTCTTTGGTGGTTGATTTACCACTTCTCAATAACATACAACACTTATGATAAAAACTGTTTTTATCAAAGTTTGTAACAAAAACAAAAACTTAGCAACGCCCCACTGGGCGTGCCAATTTGTTTACCGTGAAAATTGGTAAACAACCACTGATCTTCCAAAAAAGATTATTTTGGTTACTTGCAGGATCGATCAGTTTGATCCTAGGACATATGCTAAGTGTTTTTGGGGTTTGATAAGAAGTCTTAACGCTGTTAATGAACAAGTTGTACTGGACACTAAGAGTAAAGGCTTGGATAGCTTTTAATGCACAGGATGAAGGTAAAAACTTGGTAAAAACGCAAGTAAAGTACAGGATAACGTAAATTTGTAGTAATTTAAAAGGCTGTAATGGTAAAGTTTGCAGAAAAATGTTAAATGGCAAAGATTGCAAATAAATGTAAAGACTTTGATTGTAATAAAGTATGGTGATTCAAACGTAAATTCTCAATATTCTTTCTCTCACAGCGGCTACTTGAATAAAATTGATCGACTTGTACAATGAGTTGAACACACGAAATTCTACACAAAATTCATATTTTTATACTAATAATAAGTAACTGCTGATCAGTTTCTTCGTTCTAGGACGAGGACAAGTGTCCTCTGCATGCTCTTCGACCCCGGTCTTAACGCCAGTCACTTTTCCTAATTTCCAAATGAATTTCCTTTCCCTTCTTTCTTCAGATTCAAATCCACTTGCTGCTGATACAAGAGCTTTTCGATCGAAACTATCTTTAACTTAGAAAATTCTCTAAGTGTTTTTTTCTTCTTAGCAAGGATGAATTTGACAAAACTCCTTTCACAGGCTCTTCTATCAAAGTGTCTTCAGCTTAGATTTATTCAATCTATTTTTATCCAATAAGACCAATATATGTGAGTGTTGAATTTAGGAGCTAACAAAGTCGTGCCGAACTTTTGATCATGTGTCATTCAGATGGTTATGAGACAATATAACATTTATCTTTTGTGATAGAAACCTTGATTCCATGTTCTTGCACACACAACATGTTAACATCAATTCGACACACATGTTCTTCCAATTTCTAAGGAATCATGCTTGTGAGCTTGGCGTTACATTTTCTTTATCTCTTACTTACAGAAAACTCGAAGCATGATGGTTCCTTGGAGATGATCAAACATGGCATTGCATACACTCACGAACCTCATGCATATTCATGCATTCATAACAGGTACTCAGTTGGAGATTCATATTCAGACTTGATACTCTCTTCAGAGTTACCGACTTGAACTCTTGTTGTCACGTGTTCAGAGATTAGTAATGGAACAACTTCACGGGGTATTGGTCGGGGTGAAGATTAGGATGTGGTTGTTTGTGGTATACATGCAAGCCTTGGCCCGTGATCGGGAACTCTTCTAGAAGAAATATAATCAGTCGAAGACCCAGTTGAGTTAGGTCATGGAAGTCTTGATGATAGTGTCAACAATCCTACACCGACTTTTGCAACATGAGTTATTCTCTTCTCCTCATATTTTTGGATCACTTTCAAACCATGGAGTGTCTTATGGATATCATCCACTATCTTGAGTGCTTAGAACGTCTTATCAGCAGATGGTTCCCATTTACTAGTTGAATTCAAGAGGTTTGTTTTATCAGCAAGAACATAAGAAGCCTGGAGAACGGTTTTGATCCCATTTCAATGCTTTATTATCATTTGTTTCCTCACTTGCTTGAGCTTCAGTTGGTTAGGCTCCGTACTTCAGTACCATCTATAAACTCCCTTCTTGATCATGATACTAATGTCACAAGTGGTTACCACACCGGGGTACCCGATTATTCAATCAGGGGCACTCTCCACAGCTTTGGGCTGCCTGATCTTCTCGTCAGCAATCAGTGTTTGTTCCCCCAAGTGAACGCATGGGGAAAAGATTTTTAGCAGAAATAGAAGAAGCCTGAGAAGTATGTTGATACAATCTTAATGCTTTACATCTTGTTACTTTATCATCTTTTGGAAATTCAGTTGATTAAGCTTCGTGTTTTGGGTCCTCAACATATAAATCTTTCTCCTTAATTCGATGAAAATGCTTAGATGTGTCTCCCATTATGGGTAACTTGGCCGTGATATTGAAGATTGCAAGTTTTTGAAGTATAAAGTCCAACACTTGTCTGGCGTCTTTCTCAAAGTCCAATTTCTATTTTGGTAAATGGTTTCGAACCATTTCCCACCTGCTGAATGTTTCTCCTGTATGAAAGAAGAGGGATTGCATCTCTTCTATGAAGTAGAGGATACTTGGATTCAGTGTGCGCAATTTTGTTTGATACAATATTCACCCTCTCTTTTATGAGAATCTTCTGTGAACATCAATCAGGGGCACTCAGTTATTCAGTTGAAGACGATTTTTCATCCAGAGATAAAGTCCAAGATTGGATCGATTCAGAGACTGTTGTTGTGATACAGTGAGAGAACTGACTCGGGTCGTTTGCGTTTGATCGCAATTGTGCAGTTAGCAAGAGTCTCCACCGAATTTTCTTTTATCCAAAAAGGAAAGGTAAAAAAGCACAGGAAAGACCTTTCGAGATTACTTCTCGGGTTCAGGGGGTAGATTATGAAAAGGGAAGGTGTTAGCATCCTTTTCATATATAGTTTTCCATGGGCTCTTAGTTACTCGCTAGATCACTTGCTTTTGTTTGAATGTGCTTGTGGTGTGTTTTTTGTAAGTATTTTAAAAATGTCTTTGCAATGGTTCTTGTCTCTATAAGAGTGCATACAAAGTGTTATTTCGAAAAAAATAGTTCAAAGAGGTGTTTGTGTATTGTGTTTTTTGAAGGTGATTTTGAAAATATCTTTTTGTAATGGTTCTCGTCTCTACAAGAACGTATACAAAAAGTTTTTGTCTTTTGAAAAAGGTTTTAATGTGAAAGTATTGGTGTAAAATGTTTGGTTGTGATCAAGCGAGCTATTAAGAGTGAATCTACATAATCGAAAGGTCTTAAATGTTCTTTTCCTCCTTTAGATGTTGTTATCTTACCATTGATTTGGTAAGAAGCCCCATCGTTGGATGTGAAGGGACAGGCGCGGGACGTTTGTACAGTCATAGAAGGCAACTTGTGAGACACTTTAGCAATTTTCGTAAGGGACTAGATCGTTTTATCAAAGGCAACACCGAGGGACATCGAGGGACTACAGTCTTTTTTTATCGAAGGGTCTTTGTTAAAGTGTCCCATATTTGAGGGACATGACTGTATTTCCGAGGCGACGGGCAAGGTTACCCTAGGGGTGCGCGTGTGAAAAGTGTGTTTGATTCAAGTTAGTTTGTCTTTGATTAGGGTTATCTAGCGATTTATTTTAATCTTTCCATACACCTAATTACTATACAGTATAAAGAAAACAGTAAATTGCAGAAATTAAAATTCTACGCTATTACAAAGTTTTCGGGAATGGGGGTACAAATTTACAAATGGGGATGGATTAGTATGATTAAAAGTTAAAATAAGCAAACAATACAACCAAATCGAATCGAGTAGTCAATCGAAATCACAACAAATTTATGAAGTAAAAATAAATTAATCAAAGTAAAAATATGAAAATGAAATTCTAAGTATTTGCCTGAAAAGCTTGGAAAGAAAAGTAAAATTTTATTATATTAAAGAGGACATCTAACTAGAGAAAATAAATCAAAAATGTATATTTTTATCTTTTAGCATTTTTTTATAGTATAGAAACTAAATAAATTAAAAGAAAAGGTTAACTAAATGATAAAATATTAACTAATAAAACTATTCATAAATTCCTAATTTAAACTAACTAAAAAAATTTAACTAATTTAAAAAGTTGTATTTAAATTTAGTTGAATCTTAAAATTAAAATCTAAACCTAAACTTATTTTGTTATCAAATATCTAAAAGAAAACAAAGAAAACAACAAAAAAAAGTCCCAACAGGGGTTGAATCCGAGTCCCCTTAGCCATTAAAGATATGCTTTGCCAACTGTACTGGATTGCCTATTCATTATTACTATGATTTAATTAAAATGTAAGGTTAAAACGTTTGAGTAAATTGGACCAACAAGCCCAATGGGTTGACCTGGCTCGCAGAAGGGAAAGGAAAAAGTTTAAACCCTAAAAGAAAAGATAGAGGCGCCGATGGCTGTTGTTGGCATAGGGAAAAGGAATTTTTTTTATTCCAACGAAACAATCAACATAATTACTTCATCTTTTCCGATTTTTCTTTCCTCTAAAACCAACATTCCCTCTACTCTTCGTTCATCATATCGCAACCCTCAATCACCAACTTCAACCCTATGAGTTTTTATGCGATATCGCTTCGATCTTCATCTTCGAACTCCTCCGAACTCCATCATCTTCTTCATTTGTTCCTCCTATTCCAACCTTTTCCTTCCATAACACCACGATAGTAAAGCAGTCGTAGTTGTCCGAAACTGCTCCTGCCCTGCAGTATCCCAGATTTGGAGCTTGATCCTTTTGGCATCAAGCTCAATGGTTCTTATCTTAAAATCAATGCCAATAGTTGTGATGAAACTGGTTGTGAAAGACCCATCAGAAAAATGCAAAAGGCGACAACTTTTTCCAACACCGCTATCGCCGATCAAGAGGAGCTTGATGAGGTAATCGTAATCGATACGAGCCCTTGCCGGTGGAGCAGTCATGAAAATGAAAGAATGTAACGAAAATGGTTTTGTTTGTTTTTTGTGTGTGAAAAAAAATTGAAGGATGGTGCGAGAGAGAGAAGCGAGTCTCCTCCAATTGCTTCTTATGATTCTCAATATCAACATGCGCCTGCGAGATCTGGTGATTCATCTCATCTTTCAACTCATTTAAATTATCCCTCTCCCTAACATTAGCCTCTACCATTGCTTTACTGGTTAATCATTTTTTCTTTCTTTTTGTTTAAGTTCCAATAATAACACGTTTTATTCAGTTTTAACTCACTCAAAGAAGTGATTTATGTTACAGTTTGAACACTAATAGGAGCGACATATATGATGAAAAGGCTATGATATGAGGATGAAAAGGTGGACAAAATAGTAAGGAAAGCGTACCTATCAGAATCCCTCTGATAAGCTTCAAAGAGGTGAGAATAAGAAATCCCTTCTACCGAGTTTGTTGCTGCATTTCTTGAATTTCTTTATGTGTTTCAGGTCTTTCTCCTCTTTGTTGTATTGCCAACTTTCCTCTGCAACTGTTTTTTTTGTAAGATTTTATTTTTTACAAACAATGCCCTCTCTTTTTCTTTCTACTGTATTATGGTTTTATAACAGCATGAGGAGTTGAATTGGGAGGGAAAAATGAGATGAGTTTTAAACAATTTTGGCTACTGTTTTATTACTTTGTGGCTGCAGTTTTTGTTTTGCCAACTTGTGTGCAATGACAGGTTTTGGAGCAGGTTTGGTTCAGATTTTT
The DNA here is from genome assembly GCA_948472305.1 of Vicia faba. Taxonomy (NCBI): domain Eukaryota; kingdom Viridiplantae; phylum Streptophyta; class Magnoliopsida; order Fabales; family Fabaceae; genus Vicia; species Vicia faba. The sequence continues at coordinate 328,282,956 of OX451735.1, forward strand.
GGACTGTATTGACAGGGTTATTATGCAGGCTAGGTGATATCTCTTTCATATTTATTTTTTCATCTTTCAATGAAATAAAGCATTTGCTTTTTATACAATTTTCTGTAGGATTTGCACTTCTTTTTGGAAAATGATGACAGGGTTTTGATAGCTTACATTTGAATTGATGTTGTGCTATTTTGCTTATGTTACTTTGTATAGAAGCTTGCAGCTGCCCTGTTTTGTTTTTACTTTGTGTTGCACCTGCTGTTTGTAGCCTTGCCCTGTTTTGTTTACAGCCTAGTTTTGTTTGGCATTTTGCAGCTGCTGGCTTTTGTTTACAGCCTGGTTTTGTTTGGCAACCTAGCTGATGTATATGCTGTTTGCAGCCTTATTTTGTTTACATTGTTTTCAGTTTGACTTTGATTTTTTGTAATGTTTGCAAACTTTTTTTCCCTTTTGTGAACCAAAAGAACAAAATTTTGTGATTTGCAAAAGTAGGAGATAGACCATGATTAAGAACAAAACCTTTTATTTCTGATTCCAAATGCAAATCCAAATGATGAGTTAAAACTTGCTTTAACCATCAATTCTTGCTTTAATTTTTCATGATGCTTGCTAACTTTTCCTTTCTTGTTTCAAGGGCACGAGGCGTGGATGCAAACGAAGATTGGATTGATTACTTGAAGATGAAACAACAGAGACTTGAAGAAACAAAATAAATGTTCTTTCTTTGTAGACAAAAAAAAACTTGTAGTTCTTTGTAACAAAACAAAAACTTGTAAATTATTCCATTTGTAATGTAATAAATATGAAGCCTTGAATAAATTTGGTGTAATGAAGTTTATTGTTCAAGACTTGAATTTATTTAAACTTTGCAATTCTCAATTGGATGTTTTGGATTAAAACATCTTGGTTTGGTAACTTGGATTTCAAGCAATCACAAAATGATAAAATAACTAATGCGCCTTGTACTCCAATCAAACTTCTAAACAAAATAAATGTTTAAAAATTCAATTCTAATCTGGTTAACTCAATCCCAAAGCCATGGTCATCTAAATGACGGTATTAATCTTCGCCTCTTGTCCACACCAAATTTGTATTCAAAATGAAACTCGCACGCCATGCTTGATAAAAATGGAACTTCATTGCCAAACAATCATGCTTTGGGAACCATCATCAACCTTTACAAATTTCAAGATCAATGATGATTAAGAACCCTTTGAAATCAAACAAATGACTTGCGACGATTCGATAACTTTCAAAGTCTTCCAAATGCAATTTTCTTTCGATCTTTGAAGATAAACTCGTGAGTGACATTGTGATACGGTAGGAGAACTGACTTGAAGGTTTGCATTTGATCGCAAATGTTACGGTTAGCAAGAGTTGCCATGGACTTTTCTTTTATCCAAAAGGAAAGGCGAAAAAGCACAGGAAAGGCCTTTGAGATTGTTTCTTGAGTTCAGGGGGTAGATTATAAAAAGGGAAGGTATTAGCACCCTTTTTATCCATGGTTTTCCATGGGCTCTTAGTTACTTGCTAGATCACTTGCTTTTGTTTGAAAATGTGCTTTATGTGGTTTTTTTAAAGTATTTTGTAAATAGGCCATTGTTTAGGCAAACTTTGTAATGATTCTCGTTCGTAAGAATGTATACAAAGTGTTGGTCTTTTAAAAATGTTTTCAAGTTTTGTAAGATGTTTTGAAAGTGTAGGTGTTTGTTTTGAAAATAGCAAGGATGTTTTTGTTTTGAGATGGAGCAAGTAATTAGGAGAAACCTACCTACTCAAATGTCTTTCTTGTTCATTTCTTTTCCTTTGACATTGTTGTCTTACCATTGATTTGGTAAGCAACCCTATCTTTGGATGTAAACGGGACGGGCATAGGTCATCGTATAACCATGATTAGCAATGTTGCAAGGTATCTTAACATTTTTGTTTAGGGACTAAGATCATTTTGAAAGGCAACTTAGATAGCATCATCGAGGGACTATGATCTTGTATTTTTGCTTGTTTTTGCTAAGATACCTCACATGCGTAATATGGCCATTTATAAGGCAACCAAGTGGATTTTACCCCAGGGGTGTTTGTGTGCAAATGTATTAATTTACATGCATTGTTTTTGTCTTTGATTAGGGTTTTCTATTAATTGATTTTAGGGGATGGGGGTACAATTTACAAATGGGGATGAAATAGGAACTTAAACATTACAACCATATCGAATAATAATGAAGGAAATATAAAAACAGTGTAAAAAGAAGGAAAAAATGCATTTTGAACTATTATGTGTCGACATAACCTCCTATGCATCGACACATAACTTTCCTTGCCCCTGTATTGCCAAATCAACTCAGTATGAGTCGATATATAATGGTATGTGTCGACTCATACACTGCATGTGTCAACTCATACGTGTTTTTTTGTCGACTCATACACTCTTTTTCCTTCTGTTTTGGGCCTGTAAATCAGTATGTATCGACTCATAAGTCTATGTGTTGACTCATACTTGTTAGAACAATGTTTGAATCTACTACCCTATATTTGAGTTTTGATGATAACAAAGTGAAAAGATATAGTATTTATATGTTTCATGTTTGAACTATATGCTGCCTAAAATTACTATGCTATGACTTGCAGATACGTTGATTAAAATAAGCAAGATCACTTCTTCAGCATCAGAATTTGATTTCATACACCAGCATCAGAAGTTGCTGAATCAGAACGTCAAGATCAGATGACCAACTCTCGTACATGCTGAAGCTTGATGAACAGAACTGCGCGTAAACACTCTGATACAGAAACACAATAGTTCATCAGCAGCGAAGCAGAATCAGAATGAGCCAAGCCAGAACGTGCATTAAAGAAGCAACGGTACTGTGCATTGAACGCTAATTAATTCCAACGGCATCATTCTAGACAAGATCTGCTCAAAAAGGAAAGCTTGTTATTAGCATTGAATCAAGAATATTGCATTCAACGTTCATCTTCTCAAGTGCTATATAAACAAGGCTTCGAAGATTATAATGGCTAATGCTCTCCAAATCTCTACACGCACAAAGCTGAACCATAATCTTCATCTACCAGTTTTGCTAAACCAACAAACTCTGATACTCCATTATAGTTTAGCAATCTAGTTTCTAAGCTTAATTTGTGTATACATCACAGTTGTGATAAAGTTTTGTAGAAAACATTCACACACATTGTTTTATACCTTTGTAAGAAAGTGTTGCCTTGACAAACCGGATTGTGGTTTGAATCAAGAAGGCTTTAGCAGTTGTTAAAGCAGTCTGTAATATTCAGTTGAATATAGTGAATTAAGACCTCGTTGGAGAGAGGCGAAATCACCTTGACGGGTGGACTGGAGTAGTTTGAGATCAAACGAACCAGGATAAAAATATCGTGTCAATTGCTTTAAGATTTCAGTTTTACAATTCAACCCCCCCTTCTTGTGTTTTTCACCCCTTCAATTGGCATCAGAGCGCCTGGTTCTGAGCTAAAACACCTAACCGTGTCAGTACAAGATCCAGCGTCAGAAAAACACAATGGCAGGAAACAACTCTCACTTCAGCAATGACAACAATGAGGACAGAGACAGATTCAGCGGCAAACCTCCAGTCTTTGATGGAGAAAACTTTGATTACTGGAAAGACAGAATTGAAAGCTTCTTTCTAGCACATGATGCTGATCTGTGGGATATGGTGACAGATGGATACACGCACCCTGTGAATGCAACTGGTCAGAAGATTGATAGAAAATCAATGTCTGATCAACAAAAGCGTGATTTCAAGAATCACCATAAGGCCAGAACCATCCTCCTCAGTGCCATCTCCTATACTGAGTATGAAAAGATCTCCAACAGAGACACAGCTAAGAACATCTTTGATTCTCTCAGAATGACGCATGAGGGCAACGTTCAAGTCAAAGAAACAAAAGCTCTGGCGCTCATTCAGAAGTATGAGGCGTTCAAAATGGAAGAATCTGAATCCATTGAAACTATGTTCTCTAGATTCCAGATTCTGGTAGCTGGTCTCAAAGTTCTGGACAAAGGATACTCTACTGCTGACCATGTCAAGAAGATAATCAGAAGTTTACCCAAGCAGTGGAGGCCTATGGTTACTGCTCTGAAGCTAGCGAAGGATCTCAACAAAATCACTCTGGAGGAACTTATAAGCTCCCTCAGAAGTCATGAGATAGAGCTAGAAGCTGATGAGCCTCAGAAGCAAGGTAAGCCTTTAGCATTAAAATCTAACAGAAAATCTGAGTCTAAAGTTTTGCAGGCAGTTGAAGAAACATCTGATGGATCCTCATCAGAAGAAGACGAACTTTCCCTTCTCTCCAGAAGAGTAAATCAACTGTGGAAGCAAAGACAAAGGAAGTTCAGGAATCCCAGAAGATCTGATCAGAACGAGTCTTCTTCCAGATACAGAAGGACAGATTCTTCCTCTGGATACAGAAGATCTGAAGGCTCCTCCAGTAGCAAGAAGCCAAACACAAAAGACATCATCTGCTACGAGTGCAATGAGCAAGGACACTACAAGAGTGACTGCCCAAAGCTTCAGAGGGAAAAGCCCAAAAAGAAGTTTGGAAGAGAGAAGAAGAAAAGTCTCATGGCCACATGGGATGACTCTGACTCGTCTGAAGCTGACTCAGAATCAGATGATGAAAGGGCAAACATAGCGCTCATGGCTAACATTCCAGATGATAGTGAAGCTTCTGAATCAGACTCAGAATCAGACACAGAAGAGGTATTCCCTAACTTCGCTGTTAATTTTACAAAGGCTGAACTTGCTGAAAGCCTCAATGAAATTCTGGAACGTTATCAGCAGATTAGAGCTAAATTCAGAGACCTGAAAAGGAATCTTGAATCTGACTCTAATAAGTCTGAGAGTCTCAAATTGGAAAACTCTGAGCTGAGAGATAAAATTTCAAAATTAGAAAACTCTTTACAAAACTCTCAGAAGGAACCAATTTCTGAAACTCCCAGCAACGCTGGTGAGATCATCAAGGAGTATGATCATAGTTTCCAGAAGTTCTTAGCTAAAAGCATAGATAGAAGCAGAATGGCTTCAATGATCTATGGAGTTAGCAGAAACGGCAGGAAAGGAATAGGATACCAAGGTAAGGTTCCTACACCTAAAAATGTCATGGATTTAACCATTAAACACACTCCTCTAAATTCACACTTTGTGTATGGTCACACACACGACATCAAATATACTAGCAGTAAGCACTCTGTGAAACCAAAATTCAACCAGAGTTTTGGTAAAACTAACAAGTCAGGACCCAAGAAAATCTGGGTACCTAAGGATAAAATAATACATGTTGCAGATATCTTTAGCAGCAAGTCAGAAACACCAGTCATGGTACCTGGACTCTGGCTGCTCACGACACATGACGGGAAGAAGGCATATGTTCCAAAGCCTGGAACTTAAGCCTGGAGGCCACGTTGGCTTTGGAGGCAATCAGAGGGGAAAGATAATTGGCTCTGGAACTGTAGGTAATGGAAATCTTCCCTCTATTAATAATGTTCTGCTAGTAGATGGATTGATGCATAATCTGTTATCCATAAGTCAATTAAGTGATAACGGTTATGATATAATCTTTAATCAAAAATCATGTAAAGCTGTTAGTCAGAAAGATGGGACTATCCTGTTTAATGGAAAGAGGAAAAACAACATTTACAAAATCAAACTTTCTGAACTAAAGAGTCAGAACGTAAAATGTCTTCTGTCTGTTAACAACGAGCAGTGGATCTGGCACAGAAGATTGGGGCATGTTAGTATGAGAAGAATATCTCAGATTAACAAACTCAATCTGGTCAGAGGACTTCCTAATCTGAAGTTCAATTCAGATGCTCTGTGTGAAGCATGTCAGAAAGGCAAATTTGCAAAACCTTCTTTTAAATCCAAAAATGTTGTTTCCACCTCTAAGCCATTAGAACTTCTGCACATTGACTTATTTGGACCAGTTAAAACTGCTTCAGTCAGTGGTAAGAAGTATGGGTTAGTAATCGTAGATGACTATAGCAGATGGACATGGGTAAAGTTCTTAAGACACAAGGACGAGTCACACTCTGTGTTTGTTACCTTTTGTAACCAAGTTCAGAATGAAAAAGATCTTAGAATCGTTAAAGTCAGAAGTGATCATGGTGGAGAATTTGAAAATAAAGATTTTGAGTCATTCTTTAATGACAAAGGCATTCTGCATGATTTCTCTTGTCCTAGAACTCCCCAACAAAATGGAGTTGTAGAACGAAAGAACAGAACATTGCATGAAATGGCCAGAACCATGATCAATGAGACAAACATTGCTAAGACTTTCTGGGCAGAGGCAATAAACACAGCGTGCTACATTCAGAATAGAATCTCAATAAGACCTATTCTGGAAAAGACTCCATATGAATTGTGGAAGAACAGAAAGCCCAACATTTCATATTTTCATCCATTTGGATGTACTTGCTTTATATTGAATACAAAGAATTATTTGAACAAGTTTGATTCTAAGGCACAGAAGTGTATTATGTTAGGATACTCTGAACGCTCAAGAGGGTACAGAGTATACAATACAGAAACACAGATTGTGGAAGAATCAATCAGTGTTCGTTTTGATGACAAGCTTGACTCTGAAAAGTCAAAGCAGAATGAAAATCTTGCAGGTATAGAAATTGAATTTGCAGGTTCTGAAGACAAGTCATCAGAAGCTCTCAACACAGACATTCCTTCAACGTCTGAAAGGAGCAATGCTAGAGATCCTACAACAGCTGCTGATCAACCTCAGAAGAGATTGCCCAGAAGCAGTTTGGATCACCCAGAAGAGATTATCCTAGGAAGAAAGGAAGATCCAATCAGAACAAGAGCAAGCTTCAGAAACTCTGAAGAAACTCTTATGGGACTTGTTTCTCTGATTGAACCTTCTTCTATTGATGAAGCACTTCTGGATAATGACTGGATTCTGGCAATGCAAGAAGAGCTGAATCAATTCACCAGAAACGACGTATGGGATCTCGTTCCCAGACCAAAAGGATTCAACGTCATTGGAACAAGATGGGTGTTCAGAAACAAGCTAAATGAACAAGGTGAAGTCATCAGAAACAAGGCACGACTGGTTGCACAAGGTTATAGTCAGCAAGAGGGGATAGACTATACAGAAACCTTTGCCCCAGTCGCCAGGTTAGAATCTATCAGACTTTTAATCTCATTTGCTGTTAATAGAGGCATCACTCTGTATCAGATGGATGTCAAAAGTGCATTCTTAAATGGTTATATAGAAGAAGAAGTGTATGTTCACCAACCCCCAGGTTTTGAAAATACAAAACATCCAGAACATGTTTTTAAACTAAAGAAGTCACTGTATGGTCTGAAACAAGCTCCCAGAGCTTGGTATGAAAGGCTAAGTAACTTTCTGCTTGAAAATGAATTCACCAGAGGGAAAGTGGACACTACTCTATTCTGTAAAACAGTTAAGAGTGACATTTTAGTCTGTCAAATTTATGTTGATGATATAATTTTTGGTTCTACTAATCCTTCTCTTGGAAGAAAATTTGCTAAGTGTATGCAGGCAGAATTTGAGATGAGCCTCATGGGGGAACTGAAATTCTTTCTAGGAATTCAGATCAATCAAACTCCAGAAGGAACTTACATTCATCAGAGCAAATACATCAGAGATCTTCTGAAGAAATTTGACCTCTCAGAATGTAAGCCATCAAAGATTCCAATGCATCCCACGTGCATTCTGGAAAGAGAAGAGAAAATCTAGTGATTACAGCTTAGTAGGCTACTGTGATGCTGATTTTGCTGGAGACAGAGTGGAACATAAAAGTACTTCTGGAAGCTGCCAGTTTCTGGGAGAAAATCTGATCTCTTGGTCCAGCAAAAGGCAATCAACAATTGCTCTGTCAACAGCAGAAGCTGAGTACATAGCAGCAGCAGGATGTAGCACACAAATGCTCTGGATGAAAAGTCAGCTTGAAGACTTCCAGATTTTTGAGAGTAACATTCCTATTCTTTGTGATAATACTTCTGCTATTTGCTTAAGTAAGAATCCTATTTTACATTCTAGAGCTAAGCATATAGAAATAAAACATCATTTCATTAGGGACTATATTCAGAAAGGTATTTTAAACTTAAAATTTATAGATACAGACCATCAATGGGCTGATATCTTTACTAAACCCCTTTCAGAAGATAGGTTCAATTTCATTCTGAAACATCTCAGCATGAAAGTATGCCCAGAATGAAAATGTTTTAATTCCATATATTTATCTTCAGAATGTAATTATATTACTGTGAACTTCTGATCAATCTTCTTTCAGAAAGATAGAACATGCAGATTGTATCAGATGCAAGTCTAAAGATCTGAGAGTCTAATCTCAAAGACAGACGTGCTGATCACTACATCAAACAAGTGTCATCCAATCATCAGCAAATCTCTGAAGCAGAACGCGTGCACGCTTCTGAGAAGGCAAAGCGCTGATTGGGTGCATTGAGACACATGTCTGGTAACCGTTTTTAAGTATCTTTCTCAAATCCCCCAAAATCAGCAAGCATTTAATGAAAAGTAATCACGCTTGTTAAATGGCAATCATTATTTTTTTTCTCTCTCTTAAAAACGTTTAATTTTTCAAAATAATTTTTGAAAACTCTATTTAAGCACATTAATCCTTCATTTTTATTCTTTACGCTTTCTCATAATCATTCAAGTTTTTTTTTCTGCATATTTCTGAGTTTATCTCCTACAAACCTTTTTCTCTCAAATCATTCTCAAAGCTTTTTTAGTGAGAACAATGGCATCCTCCAGCATTTCTGCAGGCAATCAGAAGAAAGAAACCTCTGAACAATATCAGGTGCCCCTCAGAACTCTTCTCACACCGGTAAAGAATCTTGAAGTTCTCTCTGAGTTAATCATCGACTTTGAAAGTTTGAAGGAAAATGGATTTGACCTAACTGAAGAAATTAGGGCTCAAAAGTGGGAGAGGTATTTCGATATGTTGGTTGGACCAACATTCCCAGCGCTAGTCAAGGAATTTTGGATTCACGCCAAGATTTCTAAACATCTAGTCATCTCTTCTGTCATGGGAAAGAAGATAGTGATTTCTGAAGATCTCATTGCAAAGCTAATCGGTCAAAGTGGTGGTGGAGTCCGTTGTGTGGACATGGCTGATAGATGCCCTGATGTAGGTGTGGTAGCCAACAGAATTTTCACTCTTGGATTACCCAGCAGCAAAATTAAGGATCTGAAGGATCACTGCAGAGTATGGGCCAAGATTGTTCTGGGCTGCTTCAATCACAGGAAACCAACAAGTTCTCCTGATTATATAAACGTGGATCAGCAGTTTCTGATCTACTTTATTGATCAGAGGGTAAAGATCAATCTGGCGCACTTCCTGTTCAACCATCTCAAGACCAGTGTCAAAGAAACAAGAGAAGAAGAAAGGACCAAAAGGGACTGGATACCGTTTGGAAGGCTTATATCAGATATTCTGACAGAGAATAAGCTGATAGAGTATCTGAGCGAAGCTCAAGTGCTGAGCACTATTGAACCAACTGTTGGAAAACCGCTGAACGCTAAGAACCTGAAAAAGATGAAGCTGATAGAAAATATTAAGAAGGAACCCAGAGCCACTTCAACTGCTGACATCTCCAGCAGAAGAGTCCCTCTGAGTGATTTTCCAAAATTTTCTGAAATGGAATCCAAACCAGAGATGTTTCTCAAGTATCCAGATTCATACAAGGAAGAAGATACAGGTTCAAAGCTGAAGATCAAAGATCTGAGTCAAATCCAACCAGAAGTGACTCAGAAGAAGACAAAGAAGAGGAAAGCGCCAACAGAAGGATCATCTCATCAGACTCCAAAGAAAAGAGGTATTTCATCTGCTGCCCCTATCTCAAAATCTTTTACTATTCCAACATCTGATGCCCCTTCTCAAACCTCTCACAGAATATCCATTCCAATCCCTACCATTGATGAAACCATACCAGAAGACCCTTCTGAGGCCTTACTACTCAGAAGACCCAGAACTAAGATTCCCAAACAACCAACAGTTTCAACAACACCAGCACTTGATAGAGTGCTAGCTGATATTGAGCGTGAACATGCTTCTGCTCAACCACATTCTGAACCACTAAATATTCCTCCTCCACAACCAGAACCACAACCTGAACCAGAAATACAACAACAACCAGAACCAGAACCACAATCACAACAACCACTCACAGAAGAACCTCTGATCCCTGAGCAATCAGAGATTCCACCTCCTCAACCAGAAAATAATCCACCTTCACCACAAACAAAGTTTCACCACTATGAAACCCCTTCTCCTCATCATTCTGACCCTCACTCACCTCAACCCTCACCGCTGGCAATCCAGTTGCCATGTGGAACCACTATTGTCAGGCCCCAGTTGCCATCCTCATTAGAATCAACACCTCCAAAAACTCCAACCACTCCAATAGAAATATCTGACTCTGACTCTGATACCCTTCCTCCAAAACAAACAACCTCTCAGACAACCGCTGAAAACCCCAGCAGAACTTTCATTGACCTCACAAGTCTTGAACGTCTTGCTGATCTAAGACACAAAATTGCCATCCCCAAACCAAAGCAACCAGATGTTGGCTCTGGTATTTTGAATTTTGAAACAGGTATGCTGCAATGGATTGCTTCTTTGAAGCAAGTCTGTCCTGGGATGATTGACCCAGCTGCTTCTGATCAGCTCTGGTCACAGTTCAGATTATGGGTTCGTGCTGAAGCCCTCAAGTTGCAGGATGTCAACTATGAGCAGGCTCAATAGAACTTCAGCAAGCTGCTGAAGGAAGTTGAGACTCAGCTGCCTCAAGAAGTTGTGCTCCCTCTGGACAGTGAATCTTGGTCTGAGAAAGAGCAAGCTGCAAAGGTGCAACCATCAGAAGAAGACAAGACCATTCAGGCTAAAGAAAATCCAGCAGAAGATGTCGCTGAAAGTTCTGAGAAGCTTCCTCCTTCTGATACTTCTCAAGCTGCCTTGGACAGGCAGGCTCTGGAAGAACTAAGGCTGAATGACTTGCGTCTACAGCAGCGGATGGAAGAGAATGATCAGAAGATGAAAGCACGAATGGATGTACAGGACAACAAGATTGACACTGTTGTCAACATGGTTCAGAAGCAGAATGAAACTTCTGAAAAGATTCAAGCGATGCTGGAGAGCCTGTTCTCACGCATGCCCCCTCAACCTTAAAACTTTTTCATGCATGACATTCTCTATGTTTTCTTGATCTTCTAAAGTACTGTTTTGACTATGTTTTGTAATGTTCTTTTGCTCTGATTCTGAACTATTTTAATATAATTTGTTTTTCTGATCTAAATTGTTTTAGCACATCACCACCACTTTTTGATTGCTGACAAAAAGGGGGAGAACAAGAATGATATTTAAAATCAATAAACGGCTAACTAGACAGAAATTCTCAAACATTCTAACTCTATTACTTGAAATGTTTTTCTGTTTTATTTTAAGTCTACAGGCACAAGGAAGCTCTTGAACACTATGAAGACTAGAAGCTCTGATCAAAATGTAGAAGCTCTGATCAATGTTGCTCTGATCAAATATGAAGTTCTGATCGTCTTAACACTCTGATCCAAAGCAAAGCTCTGACAAGAAAAGCTCTGAAGCTCTGCTCTCTGATAAGTCAAGACTCTGATAAATCTGATGTTCAACGAAAGAAAAAGATCTGATCCTGAAGTACACGTATCATCAAAGGGAAGTAATCAACTCAGGGGGAGTATCTCTTAACTCTGATTTCTCCTTACTTCTTAACTCTGAAACATTTCCCAGATACCTTTTCACGTTATTTTTTATTTAAAATATCTAGTTTTTGTCATCATCAAAAAGGGGGAGATTGTTAGAACAATGTTTGAATCTACTACCCTATATTTGAGTTTTGATGATAACAAAGTGAAAAGATATAGTATTTATATGTTTCATGTTTGAACTATATGCTGCCTAAAATTACTATGCTCTGACTTGCAGATACGTTGATTAAAATAAGCAAGATCACTTCTTCAGCATCAGAATTTGATTTCATACACCAGCATCAGAAGTTGCTGAATCAGAACGTCAAGATCAGATGACCAACTCTCGTACATGCTGAAGCTTGATGAACAGAACTGCGCGTAAACACTCTGATACAGAAACACAATAGTTCATCAGCAGCGAAGCAGAATCAGAATGAGCCAAGCCAGAACGTGCATTAAAGAAGCAACGGTACTGTGCATTGAACGCTAATTAATTCCAACGGCATCATTCTAGACAAGATCTGCTCAAAAAGGAAAGCTTGTTATTAGCATTGAATCAAGAATATTGCATTCAACGTTCATCTTCTCAAGTGCTATATAAACAAGGCTTCGAAGATTATAATGGCTAATGCTCTCCAAATCTATACACGCACAAAGCTGAACCATAATCTTCATCTACCAGTTTTGCTAAACCAACAAACTTTGATACTCCATTACAGTTTAGCAATCTAGTTTCTAAGCTTAATTTGTGTATACATCACAGTTGTGATAAAGTTTTGTAGAAAACATTCACACACATTGTTTTATACCTTTGTAAGAAAGTGTTGCCTTGACAAACCGGATTGTGGTTTGAATCAAGAAGGCTTTAGCAGTTGTTAAAGCAGTCTGTAATATTCAGTTGAATATAGTGAATTAAGACCTCGTTGGAGAGAGGCGAAATCACCTTGACGGGTGGACTGGAGTAGTTTGAGATCAAACGAACCAGGATAAAAATATCGTGTCAATTGCTTTAAGATTTCAGTTTTACAATTCAACCCCCCCCTTCTTGTGTTTTTCACCCCTTCAATACTGTCATCTTTTTACTTCAACATTGTTTTACTACATACATGGGTTAGTTCTCAACACATAATGAAAAGAATGGAAGATAAACAAAAGGTTATCTTCAAGGACAATGGTTACTACACTTTGTCTTCAAAAAATGAATTACTAATGATGCTTGAAATGAAGAACTAAAGTCAAGAAACTTACCTTGGAGCTGGATCTTATACTCTAAGCTTGAGTTGTTGTCTTGACTGTTCTTGAACTTGGAAAAGAAAACAGAGGTGTTGTAGAAGCTTGTTCTTGAGTTTGAACAATTTCTAGGTGATGTATGTGAGGTGCTTGGATGGTTGGACAAGATTTTCAAGGTATGATAAGTTCAAAGGTTTGGACTTTAAAACTCAAGAGTGGAAGTTTTGTGGATTGTTATGGCTTTTGTGAATATGTGATTTTGAGGGTTTACCAATAAAACTTCTGGATTTTCTCGATATTTTTTCTAACCTTTTCCGACCTCTTTCTCTTGAAAATGCTTCTTCTATTTATAGGCAAGATGTTTGTGCATATGAGCTGATTAGATTTACAAGACAACATGTTTTGGTTTGGTTGGATTACAAAGACCAAACTAAGTCAAGTACTCCATAGTCCCAAGGTGAAGTACTAAAGAAGCTGGTATTAAGGAGCTACTTTCCATGATTTATGGTGGAGTATAATCAGCAACCAGCAAGGTATGGGCTTAAGACAAACTTTTTTCAAAAAACTTGCTTTTCAAGAATAACAATGGTGCCTTTATGCCATAAATGGAAAGATCTTTTGGACAATGGTTTAAAAATTTGGGTAATAGCTCAAGCTCTTGTGTAAACATTAAATTATGTAGAGATTTGCAAGCAAGGAAATTTGCAACACAAGATTATGCAGTAAATCATAAGAGTTTTGTTATGTGTTCTTCACTAAAATGACTTGCAATTCAACAATGGATGCCCAACTTCAAGCCCTTGAATCTCCTAGCTCAAATATGATAAATTCATACTCTTTGATGTTTTTGGAAATCTTAAAACATCCTCTATAAATTTCATGTTATCTATTTTGACAAAATCATCTTGTAACTATGTGAAAAAATGCCAAGAAGTTGGGACAAAATCCTGAACAAAATCTGTTGAAAATTTGACTAAGTGTTAAATGAAAATGTCATGACTTCATGAATTTATAACTTGAGATCCAAGCATATTTAGGAGAAGTTGTGTAAAGAAATTTTCTAGATATCATGGAGGTTTACAACTTTCATGTTGGAAGTTTCTCTTGAATCATCCTACATCATGGTGAAAATTTTGCTCAAAGTTATGAAAAAAACATGAAATTTCCAACACTTAGAAAATTTTCTAAGTTTAGAAATTTTGACTTTTTGATTTCTTGCTGAATAAGTTTCATATTTTGACATTTTTTGATGAATTATGATCTTTGGCACTTGAATTTGACCAAAAAAGTCAAAGTTTGACTTTTCAGTATACAATTGACTTTTGATCAGTTGACTGCAAAATTCATCTGTCAATCCAATGGACTTGCAATGTTTTGAACCATGCTATTAGGTCAAAATGATGAAATTAGACTCTTGAGGTCATGCCTTAAACCAATTAATCATTTGCTAGGTCAAAGAATCAGAAATTGCCCTTTCCCAGCCAAAACCCTAATTTTGACCATTTTGCCCTTTTGGAGATTTGATCAAATTTCTTGAGAAGTTATGGTCCAAACTTGATCAAGTGATATTTATGAGTTTAAAATGTTTATGTGGATAAAAAATTATGAAGTTTGACTGTAAACTGGCCATGGTTGACTTTTTCCCCAATACAATTGATTTTTAGGTCAACTACTCAATTGACTGATCAAAAATGTAATCCAAGGCTTGAAACTTGACATGAATAATCTTGGGGGTTCATAATGATCCATGAAAGTCATATGGGGCATTAGAAGTTCAAAAACCCCTGTGCAATCTCAAACCCTAATTCCAGTCATCAGATGCTTAAGGAGGTGTCTTGGAGAGGTGATGGAAAGTTGTTTGAGATGGGCTTGTAGATGCCATCCAGAAATGGTTGTTGAATTGTAACTTGTAAGCTGAAGGAATGAGTATCAGAATGGCATCCGTGTTTGGAGCGTATCCGAACTATATGTGTAAGCTGAATCTGAATGAGTATTAGAATTGATCAGTGTCTGGAGCGTATCTGAACTGTATCTGAAAACTGACTCTGAATGAGTATCAGAATGGCATCCGTGTTTGGAGCGTATCTGTACTGTATCTGAAGGTTGAATGAGTATTAGAATGGCATCCGTGTATGGAGCGTATCTGAACTGTATCTGAAAGCTGAATCTGAATGAGTATCAGGATGGCATCCGTATCTGGAGCGTATCTGAACGGTATCTGAAAACTGACTATGAATGAGTATCAGGATGGCATCCGTGTCTGGAGCGTATCTGGACTGTATGTGAAAGTTGAATCTGAATGAGTATCAGAAAGGCATCCGTGTCTGGAGCGTAATTGTACTCTATCTGAAGGTTGAATAAGTATCAGGATGACATCCATGTCTGGAGCGTATCTGAAATGTATCTGAAAACTTTGAACATTGTTAATGGTAGTTGTTGATTAATCTTATCCCGAAAAAGGTAAAACGTTAGCTAATATGCAATGTTTATGTTGTATGAAATGCATAGTATAATGCATTTGTGTTATCAATGTTTATGATATATGGATGCGATGTATGCGTATGTGAGCTAATCTGCCACACTACTGTTGGATTGGGGAAAATAAATCCCTGACTACTGTTGAGGATATGGAGTGTAAGTCTCCATGTTTTGAAGTGTTGATGAATTTCCACTTTGAAAAATAAACTCTGTTGTAAGGTAAACGCCGTGTATTGCTTGTAAAATCCTGTTGGGACATCCTGAGAAATCGAACGACTTCAACTGGGGATTGATAAATGGAAGCTTTGTTCCGCTGGGGATTAAACTGTACATTGTGGGGGATTTATGGAAATATCTTAGAGAGATTTCCCTGCCTCTTAAGGCCATCAGTGTTTGTCTTTCTATTTTGTTTATTTGTAAACAGTAATTATGTTCAAATGCATATGTTCAAAAATAAATCATTGGACGTTTTTCTAAACAAAACAAATAGAGTAAAGAAAAACAGATAGTTTTGCACTTTCAAAGGGATTTCTTTGTATTGACTTTGAGTAAGTATTTTTGTACAAGGAGACAAACATTCTAGTAAGAGAATGTCGTCGTAAAAAATGAAGATTTTAATACAAAGAAAAGATAGCTATGTGCAATTGTTGTACCCCAAAATTTTCCCTCCCATTTTTCATACAAGATACAATCCTAGGGTTTCTCGGATATTCAAGTTGGCTCAGAAATCGATCAGACAGATTCTCTTCCGAGGCAGTAAATCAACAATTAGGGTTTTGCATTTCTCAAAAGAAAATGAATTTTCGAAGTTTCAAGTGGTCTTCACGATTCTTCATGTATTCTCAAGGATGCTTATGCCAAGTTTCAAATCTCACAATGCAAGTTTGCTCAGTCAATGGTTCAGACGACTTGAAACGATCTATTAACCCAAAAGCTGACCTTTTGCGAGATCAAGTTTAAGCGACTGTAACTTCTTTGTTATTCGATATTTTTTAGCGCTTCTTCTCGTGTATGACTCTCCTCGATGTCATCTCCAATTTCTCTTCATAAATCAAGAGCTGATTACGTGTAGAAGATCACTGAAATTCGAATGCGTTAGAAGTCACTTTCATGGATTTTGACCTAATCTTAAGTAATTATCGCCTGGTTTCTAAGAATTGTGACTTCCTTAAATCACAAGATCTTATGACGATTATTTCCGCATATGGTTATAAGCAATATCCCTCACGAGTTTATCTTCAGAGATCAAAAGAAAATTATGTTTGGAAGATTTTGAAAGTTATCGAATCGTTGCAAGTCATTTGTTTGATTTTGAATATTCTTAACCACAATTTGTTTTCCTCGGTACTATGTTTCTCATGCTGAAGTTTGTTAATTCTACAAGATTGATGAATGTTCTTAGAGCATGTTTGTTTTGGCAATGAATTTCCATTTTAAACAGGCATAGCATACGAGTTCATTTTGATTGAATTTGATTCAAAATTTGAAAGATGAGGCGCTTTAGTTTTACTTGAAGTACAAATTTCAAAAGCATTGGATTTTCTTGAGGTTCAAGTTACCGAGCAAGACATATGTTCAAATCACACAAATAGAGGTTTCATATTTCATCAAGATTCAAGTCTCATTCTTTTCTCAAGAGGCATCTTTTAAGTTCATGGGCCACTAAGAAGAATCCAATTCATGCTATGTCAAAGAATATTCAAGATTTTGCAAGTCTTAGAAATATATTCAAATTGAATCAAGAATAAAGGATTACAACAAGAATGCATTGTTTGAATTTTACAAAATAAAGCGGAATTCACCGCTTAAATTTACAAGAGATTTGGAATGCGCTTTACAAGTTTCTAAACTACGTAATTCGAATTACAAGGCTCGTGACGTTCCTAACAATTCACTAAACTACAAAGAAGCTTCTTCATCTTCAAATCATTCCTCATCAATTCTCCCTCTTGCCAAAACTGCTCATACATGAAACAAAAAAAATCAGTGAACATATGAAAATTAAAAAAAAAAAGACTTTTGTTTAGGACAAATTTTTCTCATCATGAGGGTTTGCGGCTCGGAATCAGAATAGTTTGTTTCATCACACCATTTTTTCCCCAAGTGCAAATTACAAGAAGATTATCCTTCTTGGTTCACAAAAGAAAGCAAAAAGAGGAAAATTTACAAGCAAGCGGCAGCATTAACACAAAACAACAAGTCTGCAACAAAGCAACAAAGCAATAGCAGAACAGCAAGCAAACAACTACTGCACACAAATACAACAGCCCCAAACAAAGCCACAATAAAATAAATCTACAACAAGCAACAAATGCAGCAAGAACAGCAGCCCAAGGCTGCACAGAGCAGAACAAGTATATTATAAGCATAGCAGTAGCAAACTAGCTTGCTCACATCATCACTTTCCTAAAGCCAGGAAAACCCTTCAGAAAAATAGCAAAAAAGAAAAAATGCTTTATTTCACAGAAAAATGAAAGAGGAAAGTGAAAGGGACAGAAAGATATCACCTAGCCTACAAAATAAGCCCTACATCATTCCATTTGTATTCTTGCTGCCCAAACTGTCAAACCTATAAAACCTATACCAAAAGTCCAAAAATCAGCCCTGCATTGCTGCACAATAATAATCCAAAAAAACTGCTCCAAAACCTGTCATACCAGTCCAGACATTTCACCAAGATAGCTCAAACATAACCTGCATTCTGAAGCATCAAAACAGTCAACCAAGTTTATTCAAAACTATCCAGGTTCCCCCCCCCCCCCCCCCCCCCCAAAACCCACTCTCATTTAATATAAAAGAACAACTTTGCATTAACATTAAGGAGGGGGAAATGATTGCTCAAAACTCAGTCAAGACTTTTCTCCACCATTGAGTAATTTCAAGCACTTTGTTCCTTCAACCTCTCAAGAAACCACTTTCACATTCCACTATAAACCATGCTGTAAAACTAAAAAAATCGTTTTATACCATTGTTCACATAACCACCCAACCCTCACTATTCTACTCACTTCATATACCATCCTCCCTTCTTCATCAACACTTTGATGAAACTGAAGCTCATTCAACTTTCAGCACCATCTCTGTAACTTAACCACAACCTTTCTTATACTTCCTGCAGAACTCAAAATGCAAAAACAATACACAATTAAATAAAATCATACTAATCCTAACCCTCACTCCATCATTCTTCAATCGAGAAATCACTCAACTTCCTCTATTACATAACAACAGTTCCAGAAGAGGGATAAAACAAAAAGACAATAGCAAAGAGACCAAGAAAAATAGGAATTGAAGAATCCGGAAGAAGAAAACGCAAAGTACAGAGAAAAGAAGTACAAACCTAATCTGAGTTCGAAGAGGCGTCAGAAGCTTCTCCAATCGGTAATTGTCTTTCATTAATTAATTTCTGTTCTTGATTTTCATTTGATTTGAATCCAATCGGTGATTGCATGGAAGTGAGGTGTTAAATTAGGAAGAACTGAGAAAGCAAAAGGTTATGGTTGTAGTTGTAATAACCAAAAACATTGAAATCGAGAAATTGGGCTAATGTTGTTGTTGTTAGCGTGAATAATCTGAGAGAGTGGGAAAGATGAATCGTGAAATAGAAAGGAAAGAAATAAGAAAAAAGAGAATATTTTCCTCTTCAAGGCAGCGCGACGCTGTAACACAAATTAGGGTTACACTTTCAAATTCTCTTTTCCCATTAAAATGAACCGGGTTTGGGCCTGTTTGTTTTGGCCCAGCCCATTTCTTAAATTTAGTTTTTTATATTAGTAAAGGCGTTACAATAAACGAAGGGTCGAGTGATGCAATGGTTAAGGCGTTGATGTTTGGAGGTAAGGTCCCGGGTTCGAGACCCCCCGGGACATTTTTTTCCTGGTTTTCTTTTCTTTTCTTTCTTTTTGGTAAACAAACAAAAATTCTCGGGCTCTAAAGCCCATTCAAAAAAATATATAACAGCACACACCTTGAACTGCCTTACACCCCTTATTTTAATGTCAAATTTAATTTTTATATCTTTTATTAATTTTTCTAAGTTAACTTTCTTTAAAATTAGTTAAATTGTCTTAATTAGTTTAGTTAGGGATTTTATTTGTGAATAATTTTGTTAATTAACCTTTCATTTGGTTTTAAATTGTTTTGTTTAAATTCTTCATAATAAAATACCAAAAGACAAAACATGTATAAATGATTTAATTTCTTTTAATCAATTATTTTATTTTCTTTAATAGAATAGAATTTTATTTTTCTTTCCAAATTTTTTTCAACAAAAAATACCAAGAGTTTCTATACTTTGTCAATTAACTTATTTCATAGACTGTCTTAATTTTAATTATTTGCTCGATTCGATTTGGGTTGTATTGCTTGTTTATTTAGACTTTTAATCGCATTGTCGATTCGATCCATCCCCATTTGTAAATTTATACCCCCATTCCCGAAAACTTTGTAATAGCATAGAATTTCAATTCCCGCAATTTACTGTTTTCTTTACACTGTATAGTAATTAGGCGTGCATGGCAAGATTTAAAATCAATCGCTAGATAACCTAATTTCAACAAAATAACTTGAATCAAGCACACTTTTCACACGCGCACCTCTAGGGTAACCTCGCTCGTTGCCTCGGAAAACACAGTCATGTCCCTCGAATATGGGATGCTTTAGCAATGACCCTTTGATAAAAAGATCGTAGTCCATCGATGACCCTCGACGTTGCTTTCAATAAAACGATCTCGTCCCTTATGAAAATTGCTAAAGCGTCTCATAAGTTGCTTTCGATGACTGTAAAATTGACCCGCGCCTGTCCCTTTACATCTAACGACGGGGCTTCTTACCAAATTAATGTTAAGATGGAAACATCTAAAGGAGGAAGAAAAGAACAATTGAAAAACCTTTTGAGTAGATAGATTCGTTCCTAGTTACTCACTTGCTCGCAACAAAAACATTTTATACACCAACACTCTCATTTTAAAGCATTTTCAAAAAAAGATAAAACATTTTTGTATACGTTCTTATAGAGACGAGAACCATTGCAAAACATATTTTCAAAAAAACACTTTCCACAAACACAACCCACAAACACTTCTTTGAACTATATTTCGAAACAAAATTGTGTACGCGTTCTTATAGAAACGAGAACCATTACAAAGACATGTTCAAAACACTTTCAAAGCCCACACCATAAAACACATTCAAATGAAAGCAAATTGATCTAGAGAGTAACTAAGAGCCCATGGAAAACCATGGATGAAAAGGGTGCTAATACCTTCCCTTTTCATAATCTACCCCCCGAACTCAAAATAATCTCGAAAGGTCTTTCATGTTCTTTTTTACCTTTCCTTTTGGATAAAAGAAAAGTCGGTGGCGACTCTTTCTATCCGCACAAATGCGATTGAAACGCAAAACACCAAGTCAGTTCTCCCACCGTATCACAGCAATAATCCCACGGGGTTCCCATTCTGCTATAGCCTTTGTATCTCTGAGTATCTTGTCTATTTGTTGCCCTGTCCAAAGATGATTGAATTGATCAGAACCTCTGAGTTTCCAGGTTGTCCGTAAGGTGATCCAACGGGACATAGTCATAGGCTTTAATTCTCTAACTTTTACCTGGACCGCCCTTTCGGGTTTTAAGTTCACCGGGATACCCTTTTTTTCCCAAGCCGCCCTTTCGGGTTTTCAGCTTGCCGGGTGTATAGATTTTTTTTTGTTTTATCCCTAATTTTTGCCCGAACTTTTTTTTGTTTTTTTTGTTTTTTTGTTTTGGTTCGCCGGGATTCCATTGTTTTTCCTAGGTGTATCAACCTAGCGGGTCACTTATGCGTAGTATCTTTTGACTATGTCTGTGTTTGCAGGGTGCGGCAAGTCGTCGCCATCCATGGTGGTCAAGATCATTGCTCCACCAGAGAATATGTTTTTGATTACAAATGGTCCTTCGTATGTAGGAGTCCATTTGCCCCTGGGATCACCTTGCAGTAGTATGATACGTTTGATCACCAGATCTCCAACTTGATACACTTGTCTTCTGACATTTTTGTTAAAAGCCTTGATCATCCGTTTTTGATACATTTGACCATGAAAGACAGCGGTAAGCCTTTTCTCATCAATCAAGTTTAGTTGATCAAGTCGAGTTTGGATCCAATCTTCTTCATTCAGCCCTGCATCCTTCATAATTCTTAGAGAGGGGATCTGAACCTTAATAGGCAAGACAGCCTCCATGTCGTAAACTAGAGAATAGGGTGTTACCCCAGTTGATGTGCGAGTTGTGGTACGATACCCGTGGAGAGATAATGGTAGCATCTCATGCCAGTCTTTGTATGTGACTGTCATTTTCTGTATGATCTTTTTAATGTTCTTATTTGCAGCTTCAGCAACACCATTCATCTTCAGCCAGTAAGGAGAAGAATTGTGATGCTGAATCTTGAATTGCTCGCACAAGGCGGTGATCATAGTGTTGTTGAGATTTGTACCATTGTTAGTGATGATCCTTTCCGAGATACCATACCGGAAAATGAGATTTTGTTTGATGAAACGGGAAACAACATTCTTGGTAACGGGAGCAAAGGAAGCTGCCTCCACCCACTTTGTAAAATAATCAATGGCCACTAAGATGAAACGGTGTCCAATGGAGGCCGTCGGCTTGATTTCCCCAAACATATTTATTCCCCACATAGCAAAGGGCCAAGGAGCCGTCAAGACATTCAGAGGAACTGGAGGTACGTGCACCTTATTAGCATAGATCTGACACTTGTGGTAGATTCGAGAGTGTTGATAGCAATTTGTTTCCATGGTAGACCAATAATAGCCTGCCCAT
Organism: Vicia faba; assembly: GCA_948472305.1. NCBI lineage: Eukaryota > Viridiplantae > Streptophyta > Magnoliopsida > Fabales > Fabaceae > Vicia > Vicia faba. Next base: position 328,305,214 of record OX451735.1, read on the forward strand.
AGGATTTTCTTTGCCATCGTATGCCCACTAGAATGGGTGCCAAAAGTGCCTTCATGCAATTCATCCATGATCCATTCAGCTTCAACCTTATCTATGCACCGAAGTAACACAGAGTCATGATTGCGTTTGTACAAAATTCCATTACTAAGGAAGAATTTAGCAGAGAATCTCCTTAAGAACTTCTTATCATTGACTGAAGCTCCTTCTGGATATTCTTGAGCCTCGAGATACTTCTTGACTTCGTGGAACCAAGGCTAGTCCATTACTTCTTCAGTATTAATCTCGTGACAGTGTGCTGGTTCCTCCATTCGTTCGATGGTGATCTGGGGAGCCTCGTTATCCCAATTAAGTTTAAACATAGATGACATTGTGACTAGAGCGTTTGCTAGCTGATTTTCTTCTCACGGGAAATGCTCGAGGGTAACTTTCTCAAAATGTGGTAGCAATGTCAAAACATGTTCTTTATAAGGGATAAGGTTAGGGTGTTTGGTGTCCCATTCCCCTTTGATATGGCTGATAACCAAAGTTGAATCTCTGAATACATCCAAGGATTTGATCCCCGAGTCTATGGCAGCTTTGGGACCAAAGATGCACGCTTTATATTCCGCCATGTTGTTTGTACAATTGAAGCAGAGTCTTTCTGTAAAAGGAGTATGACATCCTTCAGGAGATATGAGTACAACACTAATACCATTGCCAAGTGCGTTGGATGCCCCATCAAAGAATAGGGTCCATCGGGATCCTTGTTCAGGTCCATCATATGGCCTGAATTCTTCACAGTTGTTTACCATCATGATGTCTTCATCTGGGAATTCGAACTTCATGGACTGGTAGTCTTCCACAGCTTGATAAGCAAGGTGATCGACTAATACACTGCCCTTTATTTCTTTCTGGGTAGTATATTTTATGTCATATTCCGTCAGGATCATCTGCCATCTTGCTATTCTCCCAGAGAGAGCAGGCTTCTCGAAGATGTATTTTATCGGATCCATTTTAGATATCAACAAAGTAGTATGAGTTAGCATATATTGTCTTAGCCGGCGAGCAACCCATGCCAGAGCGCAACAAGTTTTCTCGAGCAGTGAATATCTTGTTTCACAGTCGGTAAACTTTTTGCTCAGGTAATAAATAGCATGCTCTTTTCGGCCAGACTCGTCATGCTTCCCCAATACACACCCATCGAGTTTTCCAAAATAGTCAGATACATGATTAATGGTCTTCCCTCGACTGGTGGCATCAACACAAGAGGCTCTTGTAAGTATTCTTTGATTTTGTCAAAAGCAACTTGGCACTCGTCATTCCATTTGACTACTTGATCTTTCTTCAACAATTTGAAGATCGACTCACAAGTAGCTGTCAGGTGAGAGATGAATCTGGCAATGTAATTCAAATGCTTCAAGAATCCTCTGACTTCCTTCTCAGTACGAGGAGCGGGCATATCTTGTATTACTTTAACTTTGGCAGGATCGACCTCGATACCTTTGTTACTGATGATAAAGCCCAGGACTTTACCAGACCGTACCCCAAATATGCATTTGTTTGGATTCAACCTCAGCTTATACTTCTTCAGTCTCTCAAACAGTTTTTGTAAGTGATCAAGGTGCTCTTCTTCTGTTTGAGATCTGGCTATCATGTCGTCCACATAGACCTCTATTTCGTGATGTATCATGTCGTGAAATAGGGCTACCATGGCACGTTGATAGGTTTCCCTAACATTCTTCAGTCCGAATGGCATCACCTTATAGCAGAAAGTACCCCACTGTGTGACAAACGTTGTTTTCTCCATGTCCTCAGGCGCCATTTTGATTTGATTATAACCTGAGAAACCGTCCATGAAGGAAAACACTTTGTGTTGTGCCGTATTATCAACTAGAATATCAATGTAGGGGAGTGGAAAAGCATCCTTAGGCCTTGCCCTATTCAAATCTCTGTAGTCCACACACATTCGTATTTTTCCGTCCTTTTTGGGCATGGGAACAACATTGGAAACCCATTGGGGATAAGAGATGACAGCCAAGAATCCAGCATTGAATTGCTTCATGACTTCTGCTTTAATCTTTTCTGACATATCAGGCCTCATGCGGCGAACCTTTTGCTTTACTGGCGGGAAATCCTCTCTTGTAGGCAGACAATGTACCACAATATATGCATCAAGTCCTGGAATGTCTTTATACGACCAGGAAAATACTTCAACATAATCGTGTAACAACTGAATCATACGCTCCTTGATACTGGGTTCCAGATTATCACCCACCTTGACCTTTTTTTGTCTTCTTCGGTACCTAGGTTGATTGTATACACAGGTTCTTCGTGAGGCTGAATGGTTCTATCTTCTCATTGTAGTAGTCTGGCAAGCTCTCCTGGTACTTCATAATCTTCCTCACCTTCGTTTTCGGCTTGGTAGATTAGATTCTCAGAGTCACAAAAGGCCATAGCAGTATCGTTACCCATGGGATCTCGAATGGATGTATACCTGCATTATGAGTGTGAGTGTGTGTAAGGGAATATTTATCCTTGAAGAAAATAAAAAATGTAAAAAAGAAAAACAATGAGCACAAAATTTTGTATGCGAAAACGTCCATGATTCATTGATGTCATGTGAAAATGAGATAATAACCCTTACAAATGGACCGTTATGCCTCGGGTAAGACACAAGGTTTTAAGAGTGCGAATTGTTTTAATATTACAGATCCAACAAAATGTAAAGACAAATTACTGTGGGATAAAAGTGATCGGGACAAAATCTCTAGCCTCCCAGTTGTTGAGCCCTCCACTGATAGTTGGGAATATCCATCCTTCCAAGTCACAACTATCTTCATCATCTTCTACGGTGAAACCCAGGCCAAACTTCTCAGACTTGTATGGGATATCTGGGAGTTTCCCCCAGATAGTGCACCCACCTTCTTCTACCACTGCTTTGGCATCCTTCAGAAATGACATCCGGAGTGGAGGCCTTGTGATCATGGGAACAGCCTTGGTTACTGCTATATCTTGCGGGACCTCTTCAAAGTGTTGGAATGGAGTTTCAATAAATTCACCATCTAATTCCACATATCTGAAGGAATTAAGATGGCTGATCATATACTCTTCTTCTCCATGAACAATGATAATCTTCCCTTGAATTGGATATTTCAGCATTTGGTGCAAAGTAGAAGTGACAGTGCCAGCATTGTAAATCCATGGTCGACCTAGCAAGAAAGAATAGGAGGGACGGATATCCGTTACATAAAAAGTTGACTCAAAAGTTTGTGTTCCAACTTTTATGGGAATGTCTACCTCCCCATGTACCATCCTTTTTGAGCCGCCAAAAGCCCTTACTACTATGTTACTTGGCTCCAATGTCAACCCCTCACAGTCAAGCCTATCAAGAGCTTTTTTAGGCAATACATTCAGAGATGAGCCAGTGTCCACCAAAACATGAGCCAGGGTTGTGCCCCTACATTCAACTGAGACATACAATGCCTCATTAAGCTTCCTTCCTCTTGGCGTTAAATTAGCATCCGAAAAACCTAGACCAGTATTTGCCGTCAAGCTGGCTACGCAGTCTTGAAACTGATCGGCATATGTCTCTTGGGGTACATGGGCAGTTTTCAGGAATTTTACCAAGGCTTTTGCATGCGCCTCGGAACATAGTAGTAATGGCATCATGGAAATTTTAGAGGGAGTCTGCCCTAGTTGTTCAACTACATCATAGTCGCTTCTTTTGATGAACTTTAAAATCTCCTCCATCTCTTTCCGGGAGGTCTCAGGGATAGCCAATGACTGAGCCTTTGTCCAGACAGGCTCAATCAGAATACTTTTACCTCGAGTTTCGGTTAACTCGGCAACGGGAGTGTCAGTAGTAATGATAATAGGGTTTGTAACATCTTTTTCAGTTGGAGTATTGGTGGAGATGATTGTAGGACCGGGAACAACCTTCAGAGGGGTAACAACAACAGGAATGATTACGGGTCCAGAAACAACCTTTGGGGGAGAAATTTCTGGAGAGAAGATCCTTCCACTTCGGGTAATCTTGCTAGTTCCAGCAATATTACTGATGTCGGAGTTGACTTTCTCAGAGCATGAGTATTCAGCGGCTGGCTAGTCCTGTTTGATACCATGGTAGTAGACATCCCCTCCATAATTCCATGGTACGATCTTGTCTGACGAATATGGGACTGGTCCAGGCATTGTAATTATTAAAGGAGTTGCTTTCGGCACTGATGTAATTCTAACGAGTCTTTTGGTGGAGACCCTGGAAGAATCGGCGGAAATGGTAATGATAGAAACATCTTTAAAAGGAACAGGTGGAACAGAAGTCTTCTCGAATAAAATTTATTTGTTATCCATTAGGCACTGAACGCCTTCTTTCAACAAAGGACAACTGGTTGGTGAGGACAAACAGAAATGACAAACTTCATCACATCCTTGGAACACACCGACATTCAACAAGTTCATTTTAATAGTCAGAAGTGGGTCATAAGTTCTTCAACTGAAGTAACAAACATTTCTTCTTCAATGGCATTGGTATTATGGCCATGTCTGGGCATAGGGGCAGAAATGACATTTGGCTTTTCAGGCGCATCGAATTCAATCTCTTTTGCTTCAATGAGATCTTGTATTTTGTTCTTTAGAGCCCAACAGTTATTAGTGTCATGGTCGGGACTTTCAGAGTGATATGTGCAACGGGCATTGGGATGATAGTGAGGAGATGTTATGTTGGGATTTTTTGGAGCTTCTTTCAAGGTCACCAAATTGGATCTTAGTAGATGCGGTAATACTTGAGACAGGGTCATGTTAATTCTGGTGAACTTCCAGACTGGTCTTTCCATCCTTGGTTGATTATTTCTTTGTTGATCAGGTGCAGGTTTAAGGATCATCACAGCCCCCACCATTGGTCGGCGCTCGGTCCTATCTTGGTTTCTCTGAGGATAAACGACAACCACTTCTTTATTTCTGATAAATGGCTTCCTTATGGCAGCAGAGGAGGTTGTATCTTTCTGAATCTTTCCACTTTTTATACTGGCTTCTACCCTTTCTCCGGTCAATATCAGTTCAATAAAACCTGCGGATGAACTTCCAATTAAATGATTGAAGAAGGGACCAGACAAGGTGCCCAAGAACATGTCTACTAACTCTCTCTCAGATAGAGGGGGTTGAACTCTTCCAGCCAAGTCTCTCCATTTTTGCGCATAGTCCTTGAAGCCTTCATTTGAAGCCATGGCCATACTCTGGAGTTGAGTACGGGTAGGCGTAAGATCAACATTGTATTAGTATTGTTTGTAGAAGGTTGCAACAATATCTTCTCAGCTATGGACGTTGGCTCTTTCTAGTTGGTAAAACCAGTCAAGTTGATTTCCAGACAGACTGTCTTGGAAGAAGTGTACCCATAAGTCTTTGTCAGCGGTATGTGGTTAGATTTTTCTCACATATGACCGGAGATGCATTTTAGGGCATGAAACTCTGTCATATTTGGAGAACACAGGTGCTTTTAATTTCGGAGGAATAACAATCCCCGACACTAAACCCAATTCCTCAAAGTCCAAGCCAGACACTTTTTGGATTTCCATCGCACTCAATCGCTCTTCGAGATGTCTATACTTGTCATCAGCTGGAGGGTATCGTTCTTCATAATAGTCTTCTTCTTCCTCTTCCTCTTCCTCTTTTGATTCTGACGGGACAACTGTTTCCTTGTGTTGTACCCCAAAATTTGCCCTCTCATTTTATCAAGATTTCCCCTCACAAGACTCTTTGGACTCCAGACAGGATTAGGGTTTGCTCTGCTCAAAGACACCTCCTTGCACTGTTGACCTGAAATTAGGGTTTGAGTTTGCACATGAATTTTTGGACTTCCAATGCCTCATATGAGTTTCATACTTCATGTTGGACTTATAAGATGGCCCATACCAAGTTTCAAGCTTTGAATCAAATTTTTGCCCAGTCAATTAGACAGTTGACCTAGAAATCAGCTGTATTGGGGAAAAAGTCAACTGTGGCCAATTTACAGTCAAACCTCATAATTTTTTATCCACAACAACATTATAGACTCATATGAACCATTTGATCAAGTTTGGACCATAACTCCTCAAGAAATTTGATCAGATCATCAAAAGGGCAAAATGGTCATTTTTAGGGTTTTGACTACAGAAGGGCAATTTCTGATTTTTCACCTAGCCAATGGAAAATTGGGTTCAAGCATGAATTCAAGGACTCAATGGAATCATCTTGACCTAATCACAAGGTTCAAAAGATCTCAAAAGCATTGGATTGACAGATGAATTTTCCAGTCAACTGATCAAAAATCAACTGTACATTGAAAAGTCAAACTTTGACTTTTTGGTCAAAATCAAGTGCCAAGGGTCATTTTTCATCAAGATGTTTCAAAACATGTAACTTTTTCACCAAGAAACCTAATTTTGCAAATTAGCGTTTAAAGTGGAAAATTTTCATAACTTAGAAATTTTCTAAGTTATGAAAATTTCTTATTTTTTCCCAACTTTGCCCAATTTTTCACCATGATGCTATTGGATTCAAAGAAAACCTCCAACATGAAAGTTGTATTCCTCCACAAAATCTACAACTTTGATTCACAAAGTTTTCCAAAAATATGCTTGTATCTCAAGTTATGATTTTGTGAACAAGGATCCATGAAACTTTTAACTTAGTGAAGTTTTGCCCTAGTTTAGGCAGGATTTTGACCTATCTTCATGGAAATTTTTCACATAGTTACAAGTGGAATCTCTAAATTCATTTAAAATATGTATTTTAGAGCATGTTACAAGCTTTCCAAAATGTCCAATAACTCTCCAATATCATTCATGGTTAGGGAGAATCGAAAGTTTGAAAATGGCAAATTATCACTTTTGGCCAAGGCATTTTGCACAATGATACAACTTGCAATTTTGTCCAAACCATGCTTGTACTTGGTTTACAGGTTCTAATCCTTTCTACACTCATAAATTAAATGCAAACACAGTGGATTAAGGCTTTGTTCTGATCTATGAAGCATTATACAAAGGTTTAATCCATTTTTGGCAAAAAGTTAACAATGTCATTTACATAAAGCATGCTTTTGGCAAAAATTTTTGTCTTGAGCCATGGACCTGATTTCTTTATGAAAACAAAGTTCACTAATATCGGGAAAGGTATACCAACTATGTGCAGCTAGAGTACAAGCCTGTACAGGCCTTAGCATTGTCAACTCCACCTTTTCCTTCAAAAACAAGAAAGCTTGCAAAAGTGAGATAACTTTGTAATCTGATATAACCAAGTCTTGTGCACATTTCAAACAACTTCAACAAATTGTCTAAGGCCAGAAACACGAGCTAGCAAGTTCTCAAACACCCTTAAGCACCAAAACCCAACTTCTGCCTAAAACAGGGCAAGTTCTGCAAATCAGAAGCCAAAACCATTTCCACTCGTGCGTTTTGTCCCAAACCACTTCAAACACTTTCTAAACAACCCACTTGAACTATCCAAGCCATTGTTCATCAACTGTAACTCCATTTTCACACTTCACCATTTTCAAATTCTGAGTTTGCAGGTTGAGTTCTATAGGAAGATTTAAGCTATTTCAAAGCAAGCTAAGCATTGGGAAAGGTCAAGGGAACATCAAGCAAGCTCAAAAGAACCTCAGGCTTCACTGAAAGTTGTTGCATTGGCATACTCGAGCTTGAATGAAACAGGTAAATTTCAAACTTCTATCTCTCTATTTAGGAATCATTAGGCTTAGGTTTGTGAAGCAAAAATGTAGTCCTCATTGTCCTTGAGTTGTACATATGCATAGAATTCATTTATGTTAACTGAGCTAGGAGTATTTGATAGTTGAATTTTCTGAAAAAACTAGGTCAAGATTTAGGGCCAATGAAATTCTCTCTGGTCTTTGAGAGTTAGATTAAGTTTTTTACATGGTTAGAATCGTGTGATCAAGAGCTATAACTTTCATGTTGCAAGTTTTTGTTTTTAAGCACAAATGCAGGAGATACGAGTTTGAACATTGAGCGCGTGTTTTCTGATTCTCAAGGACAGGGATGAAGTGAGTTGGGCTGGGCCTGGCTTGCTTCTGCTTTTTGCACCACCTTCTTTTCTTTTTGCACCCCCTTGGCCCATTTCTTTATTTTTGCATATTTTTCTATTTCTTTTACATTTCTGACTTTTATTTATTTTTTCCAAATATTAAAAATCACCAAAAATATTTTATTAAATTTTCACATTTTATTTTATTTTTTTAATTTATTTTTGGCATAATATTTAGTTTATTAGGTTTAATACATTTATTTTCTTAAATAAAAACTTATAATTAATACAAAAATATTATACATTTTTATTTTTATTATTTATACATATAAAATAATATTTTCTCACATATTTTATTTTTTAATATTTTTGTGAATATTTTTATTTATTTTATTTATACATAAATAAATAATATAATATTTATATTTTCTTCTAAAACCAAAACTAGGGTTTCTACCCTTTCCAAAAAATAATCATTAATATTTTTAATATTTTTAGGACATAAATAATTTATTTTTACATACATAAAATAAATACAAAAAACATTTCGCATATTTATATTTATTTGCATATTTAAATAATTGTCCATTTATTTATTTGTGCAATATTTCAATTTGGTTGTAATAATAGTTTTAGGGTTTTATTTTTGTGCAAAATATACCTTATTCAAACTTGTACCCCTCTCCCATAATAATGTTGTAATAGTCGTAGATTTACTTTTACGCATTTATTGCTTTTATATGCATGATTAGTAAATTAGGGTTTTGTATGATAACCAAAAATCAAACAAATAGCATGACTAAATACAAGACAAAAAAGCATGAAAAATGACAAACACAATACACACAAGCACCCCTAGGGTTTCATCCACTTGTTGCCTTAAAAATGGCCATGGTATGCATGCTAAGGTATCTTGGCAAAACAAACAAAACAAAAAGATCATAGTCCCTCGATGACGCTATCTTGGTTGCCTAAACAAAATGATATAGTCCCTCAAAAACTTGCTAAGATACTTGGCACAATTGCTATCATGGTCATACGATGACCCACGCCCGTCCCGTTTAACATCCAAACACAAGGTTGTTTACCAAATGCAATGGTAAAACAACAATGTCAAAGGGTTAAAAATGTGTAGGAAAGATCTTTGAGTAGGGTAGACAAATCCTAGTTACTTGATCAAACTTGCAAGCCATCCTTGATAATTTCAAAAACACACATACACAATTTCAAAACATTTCCCAAAACAAACTTTCAAACATTGAAACATTTTTCAAAAGACAAACACCTTTGTATACATTCAAACAAGAATCATTACAAAGGTTGCCACAATGATGGCCTCTTTTCAAAATACTTTCAAAACCACACACAAAAGCACCATTTCAAACAATTGAAAAGCAAAAGCAAGTGATCTAAAACAAGTAACTAAGAGCCCATGGAAAACCATGGATGAAAAGGGTGCTAGCACCTTCCCTTTTCATAATCTACCCCCCGAACCCAAAAACAATCTCAAAGGTCTTTCCTGTGCTTTTTGACCTTTCCTTTGGATAAAATAAAAAGTCTGTGGCGACTCTTGCTAAACCGAAACATTTGCAAACACAAACGCAAAACCTCAAGTCAGTTCTCCCACCGCATCACACCTTGCCTTTCTCATCTTGATTGCCTCTTTCACCGGATGTCGTTGTAAAGTTTAAGGTCCTTCTTATCTGTTCATGAAATCTTCTTCCCATGTTTAGGACTCTGGTTACCTTTTTTGTTTTCTTTTTCCTCTCCTCAACTAGCAAAGTCTTCAACTCTTCTTGTCCCTTGGCTAGGGTCAAGAGAAACTGTTAAAATTGTGTATTCTGAGCTTGGAGGTCCTTCACTGTTTGCTCGAGATCCATCTTACTGAAATAAACAGTAGAGAGATGAGGAGACTTGTTGCAAAAGACCTGCTTATGTTATGATGAATGGTATATGCATATGTAATGATTTCAAGGATTTCAAAGATTCAAATTTGTTTTAGACAAAAAGGAAACACACGTTATATTAATAAGTTAAAGCTTGAGTACATCTATGCCCCTTGGGAAAAATAATACAAAAACTCTAAGATAGAAAGGTAGTATGCATCCTCTTTTGTGCAATGTAGGCATTGAGAGTCTTCTCCTTATGAAGTAGCCTAGTGAGTTCCAAAACCTTCTTCTCGCTTGCATAGAAATGGCTTCGAAAGTATCTCTCTCCCCTTTGAGTTGTATCCAATCTCTTTGTAGGTCTTCAAGAGAGGTGGGCATATCAGGATGTAGGATAGTGTATGGAACATCTCCCTCCATGACAGGCTCAATGATTACCGAGAGAATGGAGGGGTAAGGCATCATAAGACTCTGAGCACGAGTTCGTACCCATTTGAGGTAAGGCTTAAGAGGGATGGAATTCTTGTTTCCCAGTGTCTTGCTATCTACCTTGTTTAACATCCTCCAAGCTCGGATGAATCTCTGGCGAAGACCTTGATTGTCGTTGTCGTAGTCAAATACCAAACCTTGAATTAGAATCTCGTATGGGCCATCCCTTCGGGCATAACAAAACTGTCTTAAATCTAAGCAGGGGTTGTAGGTGATTCCTACACTAATGCCAAGAAAGGTACATTAGGGAATTCTCCATAACGATCGACAATGATAACATTCTCGTTGGATCGGGAGCACCAATGAATGTCCGAATGTTTGAGCGTCATCAACCTTTGTGACCACCTTGAACCTTACTCATTCTTTAATACAGATTGGGGAAGATGAGAAATATACCATCTTGCCAAGAGAGGAGTGCAACACATAAGGACACCTCTTTTCCTCATTGTGTGAGTGTGAAAAGAGTGTAGGATGTCTCCTAGCAATGTAGACACCGGGTTGTGGGATATGAAGATTTTGACAGTGTTGACATATATGAGTTGGTCAGGATTTGGAAACAAAACCATCCCATAGATGAGGAGAGCCACAATTTCCTCAAAGGCTTTCAAGTACAAGGCATTCCAACAGCTTTGGGCTTTCTCAAACAGGAACTTTGCTAGGAAACCTTTGACACCACTCCTTGTTTCCCAATGAGTTATGATATCAGATGAGTGCAAGTGTAGAACTTGAGCAATCTCTTCTGGCTTTGGGTCTCTTTCCGTACCGTTGAAAGGTAGTTGATTGAGAATGGGAATGCTCAAGAGTTTGGAGAATTCTTCCAAAGTGGGCACAAGTTGATAGTTGGGAAATGTGAAGCAATGGTGTAAAGGATCAAAGAACTGAAAAAGCACCTTCATCAAATCCTCATTTGTGTTGGACGTGACCAAGTTCAGTAGGCGACCATGTCTCTCGATAAATGGAGAGTTTTCAGGAATCCTTGAAGCTAGCTCTTTGAGTTATGGAGGGATCCTTACAAGGTTTACTTGAATAGTTTTCCTGCGAAGTGAATACATATCCTACAAAATAAGAACAAAGATGAATCCTAAAATCCTTGAAATGGTTAGTGGATGTATATGATGTTCATGATGTTCATGATGTTCATGATGTTATGTACAAGTATGCATATACAAACAAAGCAAACAAGTCCTTAGGTTTAGTCTCTCATGGATTTTTATAGGTAAGTACCCTCTTGAAGTTTAGTTGGCTTAAACTTGTCCTAGTAATAGTAACCGGGTTCTAAGGAGCTCAATATCACTGGATTGTTTCCTTGGTTATTGTTTCAGCACAAGCCTCTTTAACGGCGACCGAAATATCCCAAGAAACCAAAACTCAATGAGTGTAGCATCGAGTATCTACCAACTTCGGACTGCACCAAAGCCGGTCATCTCATTATATCCTAAAGGCCAAGTTGGTCAAGTAAAGGTTCTAAAAGTTCATTAGCGCTTCATGACATCACTCAGCGGCCCCGTATTCTCTTTGATTAACTCAAAGGCTACCGGTACCCACAAATATGTCGCACTAACATAGCTATTTCTTAGACCATGTCGATATACCCCGCACAGTTTCCACAATGTATTGCTACTTACCTATAATGTATCCCAAATCCGGGTAGAGGATTCAAACCCAAACAAAGAACCATAATGTAAAGCATACAAGTCAAATAATGTAAGCAAGTAAATATGATCTATCCCTAAGGTAACCCCACATTTAGAATATTCCCCAGCAGAATGTTCAACTGGAATGTTTCTGTCAATCCTCCAAGGCTCACCATTTAAAGTGACAAGTTCTGACAAAAGAGGCTTTTGTTCATTAGAATTTTCAAGTTGTAATTTTCTTTTGCTTGTTCGAATATTTGTTCATGTCAAACTTTATTACTTTATCAATACATTGCATATGTCTATTTTGAATCAATCCATTTGTATTCACTATATTTAAATTGCTTTCCTTTTTTTGATGTTCAACTCTCGATTAAAATTTCTAAGCCTTTAGACGGAGGATGACAAAAACGATACCAAAATCTCTACAGTATGCTTTTGAACAGACCCCGCTGACGATGTACAGACGTTGTTTCAAATCCTAAACAGTGGAGTTATAAGGAAGATAATTCCTAGTCAACCCCGTTGAGCAAAAGAAGTAGGAGTTTTTCTTTTTACACAAATAAAAACCCTTAATCACAACCTGGGGCAGGGTAGCTTTCTCAGTTAATCCAGGTGCACAATGAATGTCTTCAAAGACGTCCTTCCAAAACAAAATACGCGATGGTTCCCTATAATCGTCAAGGCAGGCAGTCGTTATCTCTCAAAAATAAAATCCCATTAAGTCAAAACCTATGAAGGAGACTTACAAAAACTGGGGCATCCCGCTGACTGTAATCACAAAAGAAATAGTTCAAGCAAAAGACAGGGATAATAAAATCAAAAAGAAAGAGGTCCTACAAACTCTCAACAAAAATGACTGTCTGTTCAAAATATATTATTAGTATCCGGACCATCACTGGAATATTAGAGCAAAGACTCAAACGGGATCTAAATGCATAATTAACTGAGTATGGGACTGAAGAACATCACGAAGAGTGGGTGGGTACAAATAAATTTTGAGCCTTTATACTTTGTTTCTTGAACCGTGAACCAGGCCACGTTATAACCCTTAAAAGTCCTAGCTGAAGCATGGGTTAGTTCGAAAGCATACTGTTACAAAAGGTATACTGACTCCTGTAGGACTTGCTGTAAATCCTGAGTTGACATCACATTTTACAAAATTTGCCTGTTTACTGAAAAATGCATTTTCAAAATTTTAAGACAGACATAAGCTTTGCATTCTTAAAATAACATTGTTTGCATATGACTATTTGTTCAACAGCAGAGAAATTTGCATGACGAATATCTAGTGAACAAAAACCTTCTCAATAAAAAAGGATCACCTCAAGTGGAAAAAACACTTCCAACCAAGGGGAACGACATGATCATTGTCCATCATCTGGGGCAGTCAAGTCAAGATTCAAGGAATCTCTTAAAGATGCCAAATAGTCAGAGGCAGATCTCCATCTGAATCACTTGGGGCATTGGACATGAATTCCAGCAACGAATCTTGTATGATCAAATGAACATCTTCTGGCATTGTGACAACACAACACTACTGACGGTGACAACTCCCTACACCCTGAAATCATGGACATAGTCAAAAAATACTACGCATAATAAAAAAACCCGCTAGGTCGACTGGCCTAGGCAAAAATAAGGGCTTCCCGGCGAACCAAAAGGGTTCGGGCAAAAATAAGGGATGAAAAAAAAAACTGTACACCCGGCAAGTCGAAAACCTGAAAAGGCGACTTGGGCAGAAAAGGGTATCCCGGTGGACTGAAAACCCGAAAGGGCGGTCCAAGCAAAAATTAGGGATTAAAGCGTAACACTATGCCTCATTGGATCACCTTGCAACCAGACTTCAGTATTGACTATCAGGCTCGAACGACACCAAACAATCTGATCTACCTTCAACCAAGTAGCAAAGTGATGAGATGCTCAAGGATATAAAGGCGATAGCAGAGTTGGAACCCAGTGGGATTATTCACATAGTTGTTTTTCTTTGTTTTTCACAAATTGTATATATTCTATTTGTTCGGCGGCGTTCTCTTACTAGGACGTCGGCCTCTTGTACAAAAACGCCTATCTACAGGCCAACTTCAAAATCAATACAAGTCATTTTCACAAATAAATTTCAAATTATTTTCCTTTTTCTGTTTTGTTTTGCAAGAACGTCCAATGTTCATTTTTTATATATTCATTTGACAATGATTGCTGCTCATAAATATTTACATGCGAAACAAAATACGATTACTCGTAATATCAGAAATAGGGGCAAATAAGAAATGTCTGAACCATACAGTTGCTCTATCCACCAGGTATAGGGATAGACCTAGTTGGAGAAAACGATTAAAAGAACATTCACTCCCCACAGAGTAAGAAAAGACAATGGTGTTAACTCTCCCCAGCTGAGGCTCCCAACCGCGAATGAGTCGGTGATATTCTCCCCCAAGCAGAGTTTACCTACCATTAGCACTGAGGAATTATCCCCAGCGGAGTATGAAAAATTAGCCCCAGTGGAGTTTGAAAAAAAATTGTCCCCAGTGGACTCTGGAAGATTGTCCCCAGTAGAGTCTAAAAGGTTATTCCCAGTGAAGTCGCAACTGGAAAATCATTTCCCAGCGGAGTTCATTCTTTTTACAAACAGAAACTCAACTCCCAACAGAGTGTATCATCGCCAGCAATGATGATTCATCCCCAACCAAGGTTATTTCTCCAAATCAACAGATCCTCCAGCAGAATATGTACTCCCCACAGAGTCATTTCCTCATCAATTTATTCCCTAGCAGAGTTATCCTCTCTTACAGGTCTATTCTCACAATCGTCTTCATCCACCATTCCCCAGCGGAAATGAAGAATTCAACTCTTTTCTCCAGCAGCAGTCCGGGATTTATTTTCCCCAGCTAGAGAACATCATAAAAACATTGCATTTCCATACATCATGACACATACACATAAACATCATGCAACACAATCTCATTTATTTTGAGAACATCATTTCTTGATACATATCATGCATTACATACAGCTAACCTTTACCTTTCAGGAAGGATACAATCAAATTCTCACAAAATTCAAGCTATGAAACCTTTACCTCAGTTGAATAACAGACGACCAAGTTCCTAAAATTCATCAGAGATGATTCCTCAGTAGAATACGGACGACCAAGTTCCTAAAATTCAAATTAAGATGATTCCTCAGTCGGATACGGACGACCAAGTTCCTAAAATTCGACAGAGATGATTCCTTAGTAGAATACGGACGACCAAGTTCCTAAAATTCAAATTGAGACGATTCCTCAGTCGAACACGGACGACCAAGTTCCTAAAATTTGACAGAGATGATTCCTCGGTAGAATACGGACGACCAAGTTCCTAAAATTCAACAGAGATGATTCCTCTATAGAATACGGACGACCAAGTGCCTAAAATTCAACAGAGATGTTTCCTCAGTCGGATACGGACGACCAAGTTCCTAAAATTTGACAGAGATGATTCCTCGGTAGCATACGGATGACCAAGTGCCTAAAATTCAACAAGGATGTTTCCTCAGTAGAATACGGACGATCGAAGTTCCTAAAATTCAACAGAGATGTTTCCTCAGTAGAATACGGACGATCAAAGTTCCTAAAATTCAAACAGAGACGACTCACCAACAGAATAATGGACGACTGAAACTCCTAAAATTCTATTTCTCTTAAGACAGAGATCAGCATTCCCCAGCGGAATTTTCCTCAACAACAGATATACAAGTTCTCGCTAAGGAATCTCTTATGCGATCGACAATCCTTCAGATTGCATCTTTGAGCCCATCCCCTTGTCAGCAATTTTCAAATGGCATCTTTAAGCCCATTCTCGATATCGCAAGACAAACACCACTTCATGCGAGTGCAAATTTCTGGGCACTCTAGTGTTCAATCATCTTCCACCCTTCGGATCGCGAAAGGCACGAAAGACAATCTATATCCTCAGGTTTAAGAAGATTGAACAGGGTCAGCTGTTGTACCCCAAAATTTTCCCTCCCTTATTTCTCAAAATATTTCAAGAAAGATCCACATGTTGCTCAAGGTAGTCCAAGGGTTGGCCAGACAAGCTCTCTCCTAAGGCAGTCTACCTCAAATTAGGGTTTCATGTTGCATCAAGATACTTGATTCCAAGGGATCCCAAATGCTCACCAATGTCTTAATATGTTATCAATATCATCCATGTCAAGTTTCAAGCCTTGTAGAGGAAGTTTGCTCAGTCAATTGCTCAAAGGCCTGAAAATCGATTGTGTTCGGGCAAAAGTCAATTGTGGCCCACATACAGTCAAACTTCAAGATTTTCGGTCAACATCCTCATTTTGAAGTATATTTCAACATTTTATCAAGGGTTTATCATGATTCATCAAGGATTGCTCATAATTCATCAAGACTCAAAAGTTGCTAAATTAGGGTTTTGTAGGAAAAGTCAACTCAACTTTGACCAAGCATAACTTTCTCATACTTTATGAGAAATGACCCATCCAAAGCTCATTTTGAAGAGGATGCAATTTACTACAATCCATCTTCATCTCCAAAGTTCAAAATATGCGCTCACAAGAAGTTGTGAATTTGGACATTATAGGTCATTTTGAAAAGTCAACAAAAACACCTTTTTTGTCAAAGCTTCATACTTGAGCATGGAATATAAAATTGAGATGATAACAAAATTTTTGGTTATAAGACATCTCAAGCTTTCTAAAAAGTCCAAGAACATCCCCAAAGAGTCAAAATTGAGGAAGTTATGCATTGGTGAAGTTGACCTTTTTTGCAAAATAGCCAAAAGTCAACTATGCCTAAAACTTAAAATTTTGCCAAATGGGCCCAATCTTTTTCACTTGTTTTGAGTTGGCAACATAGTCCACGAGCTCTAGCCCTTGCCACTTGTCCTTATCATGTTTTTATTATTTATTTTGATTTTTATTTGAATTAATTCAATTTAAATCAAAACAAATCATATAAAATCCAAAATATTGAAAACAAAAGATTTTATGCTTGTTTCAGGTTTTATTATACAGCTAGCAAACATTCAAATTCGTGTAAAGGCATGTGTGCACAAAAAGATTTGGATTTGGATCATTTTTGGAAAGATTTTAAGGTGAATCAAATCAAGATCAAGGACATTGGTGGAGGAAGATTGAGGCCAAGTTTTCAAACCTAATTCACTCCTCAATACATATAGAAGCGAGGCAGATCAAAAGAAAAAAAAGGAGGAGGTGCATGAACCAGAGCAAAATAGAGAACCTGCATCCAAAAACATAAAAACAGTCCTTGTAGTGCTATTCATCTTCACCATCAAAAATACCAAAAATATTACAGTACAGTCCCACTCAGTTCCAACAGTCCGGGGCTGCTTTCTGAAGACTCACAAAGTCACCACAGCATTTGGAAAAGCATTGAGATCTAAAACAACCAGTGCAACCCAAAGGTAAGTCCTTTTGACTTGATATTTTTTTATACATCATTAACAGTCTTTTGTTCTTGAAGATAAGATGTAGTATTTTGTTATCCCTTTGAACTAGTCGTTTGCTTATGATTTAGACTTATTCACTCATTTGTTATTTATATATATATCCATCATATGTTGTAAGCTAACCTGTACAGACAAGAAAAACAATGTTTAAGGCAGGAAAATACAGCAGGTATCGACACATATCCTCATGTGTCGACTCATCCTAGTGAAAAAATAGGGTATGAGTTGACACATAACCCCCATGCGTCGACCCATACTGAGTTCAGATTGCAAAACAGAAGCTGGAAAAGCCTATGAGTCGATACATACGCGTTTCGCATCGATACAAGAAGGTGTGTGAGTCGACACATCCCATTATGTATCGACCAATGCTGAACTGATTTTGTTTTACAGGATCAAGGAAAAGCTATGTGTCGATGCATAGCAGCATGGGTCGACACATAGCAATTCAAAATGCACACCAAAAGCCAAGTCAAACGCGTAGCACTGGATCCACAAAGTCAAACGGACCTCACTCTTTTGGGCCCAGATTTCTGCTTCTCACACCTCCCCAAGTTGCTATTTTCAGGCCCATTTCCTATTCTTTTCTCTTTTTTTTATATTTATTTCATTTAATTTTATTTATTTATTTACTAACCAATCAATTATTTTCTTTTTATCAAAAAAAGCATACAAATATTATTTTTCACCAATTAGATTTAGGTATATTTTTTATCAATAAATTAATTAATTTAATTAGGTTTGATTAATTTAGATAACTTTGATTTCTTTTTTTACATAATTAAAATTAATTAGAATAAATAGGTTTTATTACTAACTTAATTATATTTTATTTTATCCTAAGATAACAAAAAACCAAAAATAGGCCATTATTTTTATTAATTAATTTAATTAACTAATTAATTTTTTGTACTTAATTTAGGAAACTTATTTCTTTTATTAAAAATAAAACCAAAAACATTTTCTCTTTTCATTAGGATAGAAGGGTCAAAACCCTAGTTCGCATTCGATCTAATTTGTCATCGCGCGCCTTATTCTATTTTTTATCCCAATTATTGTATCTGCTCACAGTTTGTAACAGTTTAATTAGGACGTTTATTTTCATTTATCGCTTTAATTTCAAAGGGTTTATTTTTGGCTATGTAAATACCCGAAGCCTTGTAATAGCGTAGTTTAATTTCCGCATTTTAAATTCCGCAAATTATTAACTGTTAGATGTATGATAATAGGATGCATGACAAGAATGTATGACTAATTTTAAAACAGTTAGATCACCCTAAATGTGCAAAGATAAATAAACTGAAACTGAATCACTCGCACATGCGCACTCCTAGGGTACACTCCCACTTGGTTGCCTTTGGTAAACAGTCATTGAGTATAGGATGTTTTAGTAGTCATCCTTTTGTCTAAAGATAAAAGTTGCCTCGGAAAGGTTGCCTCGGATATTGTTTCCTCGGATAAATGATCTAGGACATTAGGGTTATTACTAAGACGTCCTAACATTTCTTTAGTGACCATACGTCCCTTTCGAATTGACCCTCAAAACTCCAACGACGGTGTTACCTACTCACTAATAGTGGGATAACATTGTCTAAAGGAAACGAACATATAACGATTCTTTTTTTCGAGTAGGTAGATTAGCTTTTAAGTACTTGCTCAATCCAAACAAAACTTTTTCACACTTACACTCCTTCACAAATAAAGTTTTCAAAAACACTTCATTACACTCTTGAAGACAGAAGCAAGAGTTAAATCGAAGTCGAAACAAAAACTTTTCAAAGCACACAAACACAAAGAAAACAATTTTGAAAATGATGAGCAAGTACTTAAGAGCCCGTAGATAACTACGGGTAGAAAGGGTGCTAATACCTTCCCTTTCTATAAATCTACCCCCCGTACTCAAAATCTCGAAAAAGGAATTTTTCTATGCTTTTTTCCTTTCCAGTTGGATAAAATAAAAGTCGGTGGCGACTCTTGCTTACCACGACATTTTGCAAACAAAAAACACAAAACGTAAACCAGCATTTTAAAATAGTCGATTTTGCCACCGTATCACACCATCCATAAAGGAGAAGACTATATGCTGTACGGTGTTGTCGACCAAAACGTCGATGTGAGGCAGAGGGAAATCATCCTTGGGACTTGCCCTGTTCTGATCCCTATAGTCAACACACATCCGAACCTTACCATCTTTCGTCGGCACCGGAACCACGTTGGCAACCCACTGTGGGTAAGAAGTAACTGCTAGAAAACCGGCATCAAACTGTTTCATGACCTCAGCTTTGATTTTCTCAGATATCTCTGGGCGCATTCGGAAAAATTTCTGCTTTACTGGAGGACAGTCTTCTTTGGTTGGCAAGCGGTGTACCACAATGTCGGTATCCAACCCAGGCATATCTTCATAAGACCAAGCAAAGATCTCAACATATTCACGCAACATCTGTATCAACCGTTGCTTGACACTAGACTCCAGACTTGCACTGATCTTAACCTCTTTCTTGTCTTCTTCTGTACCCAGATTCACTGATTCTACTGGCTCTTCATGGGGCTGTATGGCCCTCTCTTCCTGTAGTAACAATCTAGCAAGTTCCCCGGGCACTTTGCAATCATCCTCACCTTCGTCCTCAGCTTGGTTGATCGGGCTTTCAAAGTCATAATTGGCAATAGCAGAGTCGTTATCAATGGGATCCAGAGTGGATGTGGACCTGTATTATGATATGTGAGTGTGTGTAAGACAATATCTGCTTTCCAAGATAGAAAAGAAAAAACAAGGAGCGCAAAATTTGTAATGCAAGAAAACGTCCAATGCTTTATTGATGATATATGGAAATGACAAATATTAAGCCCTCACAAACAAAGCCACGGTGTCTCGGGCAAGGCACCGGTCCGTAAAGTTTTAAATTGTATGTTACAAATATCAAAATAAAAGTCTTATTACTGTGTAATAAAAGAAACGGGCATGGAGTCCTTCGCCGTCCAATTGCTCAAGCCACCGTTGTTAGTTGGGTAAATCCAGCTGTCAATATATGACTCTTATTCATCATCCTCAATTGCATTCACTCCCTGGTCATGTTTGGGCATAGGAGAAGTTATGACGTTGGGCTTCTCTGGCACATCAAATTCAATCTCTTTAACTTCAATCAAATCTTTCACCTTATTCCTCAAGGCCCAGCAGTCGTTCGTATCATGCCCCAGGCTATCAGAGTGATATGCACAGCGGGCGTTATGATTATACAGTGGTGACATAGTACTGGGATTCTTCGGGGCTTCCCTCAGAATGATCAAGTTAGTCTTCAATAACTGCGGTAGAATTTGAGATAGGGTCATGCTGAGCCAAGTATACTGCCTTTGTGGACTCTCTACTCTTTGCTGATTGTTGCGTTGTGGGGCAACAGTTGGTCTTGATATTACCATCGCGTTAACTGTTTGGCGACGTTCAGGTCGGTTTTGGATCCTCGAGCTGTAAACTGCACTGGCCTCTTTTCTGAAAGGCTTCTTTTTTGTACTTGATGAAGCACCTTTCTGTATTTTACCACTTTTAATACCAGCTTCAACTCTCTCCCCAGTCAAGATCAATTCAGTGAACCCGGACGATGAACTACTGATCAAATGATTGAAATATGGACCAGACAAAGTCCCAAGAAACATATCCACCAACTCCCTATCAGACAGAGGGGGTTAGACTCTTCCAGCAAGATCTCTCCATTTCTGAGCATAGTCCTTAAAGCCTTCGCTTGTTCCCATAGACATACCCTAAAGTTGAGTACGCGTGGGAGCAAGGTCGGCATTATACTGGTATTGCTTATAAAAAGCAGCAGCAAGGTCCTCCTAGTTGTGGACATTAGCTCCTTCTAATTGATAGAACCGTCCAAGTTGAGTCCCTGACAGACTATCTTGAAAGAAATGAACCCACAGGTTCCTATCAGCAGTGTATGGTTGAATCTTTCTGACATACGAGCGGAGGTGTAGCTTCAGGCAGGATACCCCATCGTACTTAACAAAGACAGGAGCTTTAAACTTGTGCGGGATCACCACTCCAGATGCCAAACCCAAATCTCCGAGGTCCAACCTAGGTATCTTCTGGATCTCCATTGCACTCAACCGGTCTTCAAGCTGCTTATATCTATCCTTAGCAGGAGGATACTGGTCTTTATCAAAGTCAGTGTCATTATCAGAAACCACATGACTAGGCCCCTTTCTTTCCTCTTGATTCTCTCCCCCTCCAGATGAATAGGACAAATCAGTTTCCTGTCGCAAATTGTTCCCGAATCTGTGACCCATATTCAGGAGGACCACCTTCTTCTTCTTCTTCTTCTTCTTCTTCTCTTTCAAGATGAGAGATTTCAAATCTTGCTGCCCTTTGGCCAGGTTCAGGAACAGCTCCTGGAACTGAGCATTTTGAGCCTGAAGAGCCTTGATGGCTTGATCAGTAGGTGTTTCAGAAGACATGATTGCTGAAATAAATAGCCAAGAAGATAAGAACCCTGTAATGGTACCTGTAATGAGGTGCATGGGAATGGAATGCGTATGAAATGATTTCAAAGACTTTTGGAGATTCAAATTTGTAAAACAAGGAATAAACAAACTTTATTAGATAAAACTTGTAACAATGTTTAACAATGCCTTCAAGGCGTTACAAAAGAAATACTGAAAAGCAAATCTAAACTAGAAATAATAAAAGACATCAGAAATCCCATGGTCTCTTTCCCTTCGTGCTGACATAGTCGTTGGTCGTCCTTTCATTATCAAGCTGCCTTGTAAGCCTTAAGATCTTCCTCTCCTTCTCATGATACTTTTCTCTGTAGGTATCCTTTTCTTCCTTTAGCTAGATCCAAGTTCTCTTTAATGCCCCAAGATCAGTAGGCATGTATGGATGGAGGACCGTATAAGGAACACCTTCTTCATTAGTATGCTCTATGATCACCGGAAAAACAGCTTCATAAGGCATCCCCAGCTTTTGAGCACGGGCTCGAACCCACTGGAGATATGGTTACATCGGGAGAGAAGTCTTCAGTTCTAGCTCATGTGGATCAGACCTGTTCACCATGCCCCAGGCTCGTATAAACCTGTGGCGATGTCCCTCAACATCCCCCTTGTAGTCAAAGACAATGTCTGTAAGAAGCAACTCATGGGGACTATCTCTCCGAGCGCATCCAAACTGTCGTAAAGCCAAACAAGGATTGTAGGTTATACCCCCTCGTGTTCCAAGCAACGGAACATTAGGGTATTCCCCACATCGATCAATGACAGCTACTCTTTCCATATCTTTAGAACTCCAAAGGATGTCCGTATGAGCAAGGGACATGATTCTATAAGCCCAACTTATACCTTCCTCATTCTTCAATATAGACTTGGGGAGGTGCGAAATAAACCACCTCGCCAGCAGCGGTGTACAACACATGAGAGTTCCCCTTCTCTGCACAGTACGGGTATAGAGAGCATGTAGAATATCACCTAGAAGAGTAGGCACTAGGTTACGAGACATGAAGATCTTGACTGCGTTCACATCTATGAAAGAATCTGGATTTGGGAAAAGAGCCAAGTCGTAGATGAGGAGAGCCAAGATGTCTTCAAATTCTTGAAAATCCAAGTTATCCCAGAACAGTTGAGCTTGATCGATCAAAAACTTAGCCAAGAAACCTTTAACCCCACTCTGAGTCTCCCAGTTAGACACGATATCAGCCTTTGTCAAGTGTAAAGCTAAAGCAATGTCCTCAGGTCTAGGAACCTTCTCCAAACCTATGAAGGGTGTTTGCTCGAGGATAGATATGCCTAGTAAATCAGAAAACTCCTCCAAAGTAGGGACTAGCTGATAATCCGGGAAGGTGAAACAATGATGCAATGGATCAAAGAACTGGAATAACACACTCATCATTTGCTCATCCAACTTTGAAGTGACCAAGCTAAGGAGGTGACCATGCCTTCTAACAAATTAAGAAGTATCAGGAACCTTTGAGACTAACTCTCTGAGCTGAGCAGGGATTTGCACGAAGTTGATTCGAATGGTATTTCTGTGCATAGAAGCCATGATCTGCAAAACAGAACAAAGATGAATCCCCTCGGTCTTTGAAATGGTTAGTCTAATGAAATATGCATGCTATGTCATGCTGCATGATGTCATGATAAAAACACACAATAGGTATCACAGATAGCAAACATGGTAAAGGTAAACAAGTCACACAATAGCCCTTAAGTTTCAGGCTTACATGGAGTCTAGGTACTACCCTCTTGCAGTTTAGTTGGTTCCACATGTCCTAATAATAGTAACCAGGTTCTAGAGGTTCTCAATATAACTGACCATCCTCCATAGGTCATAGTTTCAGTCACACAATCTTTTCTTGCGGCCGGAACCATCCCGAGTGTATGGTCTCAATGATTGTAGCATCTCGCTACTTCCTATGGCCAAGTTGGTCAATTATAGGTTCTAAGGTCAGTTGATGCTTAATGACCCATATAGCAGCCCCATATTCTCCTTGTTGCTCCACAAGGGATATCAGTACCAACTAATGTGCCACATCAACGTAGCTAATGCTTCAACCCTATCGGTCTACGCCGTACAGTTCCCTCACAGTCTATTACTACTTACCTAAAAGGTGTCCCCCAGATCCGGGTTAGGATCTATAGTAACTCCGATACAAAGCCCACAAAGATAAAGCAATCAAATCAAACAATAGAAAACAATATGATGAACTAATCCTAAGGTACACCCCACTTATTAAGTCCCCAGCAGAGTCTCCAGTTCTGTGATACGGTGGCCAGAACCGGGACTGTTTCTTTTAGGAATTGCTGGTTTGCATTTTGCGTTTGTATTCGCAAAATGTCGCGGTAAGCAAGAGTCGCCACCGACTTTTATTTTATCCAATAGGAAAGGAAAAAAGCACAGAAAAATTCCTTTTTTCGAGATTTTCTGAGTACGGGGGGTAGATTATAGAAAGGGAAGGTATTAGCACCCTTTCTATCTGTAGTTATCTACGGGCTCTTAGGTACTTGCTCATCATTTTCAAAATTGCTTCTTTGTGTGTTTGTGTGATTTGAAAAGTATTTTGACTTCGATTTAACTCTTGCTTCTGTCTTCAAGAGTGTTACGAAGTGTTTTTGAAAGCTTTGTTTAAAAGAGGAGTGTAAGTGTGAAAAAGTTTGTTTGGATTGAGCAAGTACTTAAGAACTAATCTACCTACTCGAAAAAGGAATTGTTCTATGTTTGTTTCCTTTAGACAATGCTATCCCACTATTGGTGAGTAGGTAGCACCATCATTGGAGTTTTAAGGGTCAAATCGAAAGGGACGTACGGTCACTAAAGCAATGTTAGGACGTCTTAGTAATAACCCTAATGTCTTAGATCAATTATTCAAGGCAACAATTCCGAGGCAACCATTCCGAGGCAACTTTCCGAATGGGACTTTGATCTTTGTTTAGACAAAAGAGCAACCACTAAAGCATCCTATACTTAATGACCGTTTACCGAAGGCAACCAAGTGGGAGTGTATCCTAGGAGTGCTCATGTGCGAGTGATTCAATTTCAGATTTATTTATCTTTGCACATTTAGGATTTGCTAATTGTTTTAAAATTTACATACATTCTTGTCATGCATCCCTAATATCATACATCTAACAGTTTAATATTTTGCGGAATTTAAAGTGCGGAAATTAAAACTACGCTATTACAAGGCTTCAGGTATTTACATAGCCAAAAACAAACCCTTAAAAGATAAAGCGGTAAATGAAAAATAAAAGTCCTAATTAAGCTATTACAATTGGTGGGTAATTACATCAATATGATAAGAATAATAATAATGCGCGCGATGAAATTAAGATCGACAAGAAAATAGGGTTTTGACCCTTTTTAACCTAATTAAAAGAAAAAATGTTTTTGTTTATTTTTAATTATTTTTTAAGAAAATAATTAGGTTTTAAATTAAATACTAAATTAATTAGCTAATTAAATTAATTAATGAAAATAAATATTTAACCTAATCTTGTGTTTTTTAGTTATTTTAAGAAAAAGAAAATATAATTAAGTTAAAATAAAACCCTAATTATTCTAATTATTTTTAATTTATTTACAAAATGAATAAAGTTATTTAAAATTAACAACCTAATTAAATTAATTAAATTTTTGATAAAAAATAAACTTAATCCTAATTTGGTGAAAAAATGTTTTTATGATTTTTTTATAAAAGAAAATAATTAATTTGTTAGTAAAATAAATAAACTAAATTAATTAAAACAAAATATAAAGGAAAAGATAAAGAGATTGTGCCTGAAAATAGTAATTTGGGGGGGGTGCAGATAGCAAGCCTTGGCCCAAAACAGGGAGGTCCGTTTTGACTTTCTGAGATCCCATGCATTGCGTTGACTAGGCTTCATGGTGTTCTTCTGTTGATGGCCTTTGGATCTTGCCATCTGGCCACTTGGCTGGATGATGAGGTCCCATGATGGACCTTGGTCTTAGGTATGCGCTGGATTACCTGAAAGAAAAATATATGAAGAAAGTGGGGGACCTGGGATTCGAACCCAGGTCCTGAAGCAATATACATTCGCCTGGCTACCAACTGCGCCACTTGTGTTAGTTGTTATAATAATACAAAACAATGATTAAATATTAAAAAGGCAATATATATATATATATATATATATATATATATATATATATATATATATATATATATATATATATATATATATATATATATCAATTCAGCGCGCGTTTTTTCAATTAGGCGAATGGCTATTCGCCACGTCTTTATCTTCTCCAAGGATCTGTTGTTTTAGACAACAGACGTTTACCAATGGACAGCTACCGTAGCTAAAACCCTGTGCCTATCCAGAATCATGTACAAGCACAATAAATCAATAGTGATGGCACCAATCCATTCGTCTCAGTCTCACGAACTTCATGGTACCCAAATCGTGGCCCAATTTCACCTGTACACCAAGACCCCAAATCGGAGCTACAAACCCTAACAATGGCAAACTCTAATACAAGCCATGAAAAGGCAATTAAATATTACAGACAGTTTGTAAATGTTCTAAGGATCAAGAATATATTATTAATTCATGCTATCAATGTCTAAATCATGAAATTCGAATTCAAGAAAAGCCCAAGGTCGTGGCTGACTTACAGTGAGTTTCAAGGCCTGGGAGTACTCGTTCTTGATTGATTTAGGTCCCTTGTGATCCCAGGAAGCGATTGGGATGGTCAAAGAGTCTTGTAGTTGCCTGTAACTAGGAATTCGTATCTGCACTTTTTATGGTTTTTTCCAAGTTTGGTTCTTGATGCTGCGCCTCTTTCTAGCCTCTCCTTGGGTCTGCACATGTTCTTTATGTATTGAGGAATGAATTAGGGTTGTCAATGTGATCATAATCTTCCTCCATTATTGAATTTGATTTGGATTTGATACACTTGAATATCATTCCAAAAATAGCCTAAAACCAATCTTTTTGTGCATTCCAAGCCTTTACATGAATTCAATCTCATGCTAGCTGGAATTTAAGACCTGAAACATGTATAAAATCTTGAGTTTTCAATATTTTGGATTTTCTATGATTTATTTTGATTTAAATTGATTTAATTCAAATAAAAATAAAAATAAATAATAAAAACAAGATAATGACAAGTGGAAAGGGCTAGGGCTCATGGACCATGTTGCAAACTCAAAACAAGTGCAAAAGATTGGGCCCATTTGGCAAAAATTGCATTTTTAGGCATAGTTGACTTTTGACAAATTTGCAAAAAAGGTCAACTTCACCAATGCATAACTTCCTTAATTTTGACTCTTTGAATGTGTTCTTGGACTTTTTAGAAAGCTTGAGGTGTGCTCTAAGCAAACCTTTTGGTCTCATCTCAATTTGGTATTCCATGCTCATGTATGCAGCTTTGACAAAAAAGGTGTTTTTGTTGACTTTTCAAAATGACCTATAATGTCCAAATTCATAACTTCTTGTGAGTGCATATTTTGAAATTGGGAGCTGAAGATGGATTGTAGATAATGGAATCCTCTTCAAAATTAGCTTTGGATGGGTCATTTCTCATAAAGTATGAGAAATTTATGCTTGGTCAAAGTTGAGTTGACTTTTCCTACAAAACCCTAATTTAGCAACTTTTGGTTCTTGAGGAATTATGAGCAATCCTTGATGAATCATGATCAACCCTTGATCAAATGATGAAATATACTTAAAAATGAGGATGTTTACCAAACATCTTGAAGTTTTACTGTATGTAGGCCACAATTGACTTTTGCCCTAGTACAGTCGATTTTCAGGCCTTTGAGCAATTGACTGAGCAAACTTTCTCTGCAAGGATTGAAACTTGACATGGATGATCTTGAGAACATATTAGGACATTGGTGAGAATTTGGGATCCCTTAGACTTAAGTATATTGATGCAATATGAAATCCTAATTTGAGGTAGATTGCCTTAGGAGAGGGCTTGTTTTGTCAACCCTTGGACTACCTTGAGCAACTTGAGGATCTTTCTGGAAATGTTTTGAGAAATATGGGAGGGAAAATTTTGGTGTACAACATCTGTCCATGTTCAATCTTCTTAAACATGAGGATGTATATTGGCTTGCGTGCCTTTCGTGATCCGAAGGTGGAAGAGGATTGAACACTAGAGTGCCCAGAAATTTGCACTCACATGATGTGGTGTCCGTCTTGCGATGTCGGGAATGGGCTTACAGATGCCATTTGGAAATTTCCGACGGGGAATGGGCTTAAAGATGCCATCTGAAGGAGTGTCGATCGCCTAAGAGATTCCTTAGCGAGAGTCCGTATACCTGTTGTTGAGGAAGTTTCCGCTGGGGAATGATGATCTCTGTCTTGAGAGAAATAGAATTTTAGGAGCTTCAGCCGTTCGTTATTCTACTGGGGAATCATCTTTGTTTTGAGAAAGGACGAATTTTAGGAACTTCGGTCGTCCGTTATTCTTGTTGAGGAATCGCCTCTTCGTCGAAGAGGTGAAAATGAACTATTATCTGGTCGTGATCCAGGCTTCATAGTAATAAGACCGACTGCTATCTGGTCGTACTCCAGGCTTTACAATGACTTACTGGGGAGATGAGATTAAACTTGCTATCCGATCATAATCCGGGCTTCGCAATTTCTCGATTCTTATCTGGTCGTAATCCAGGCTTCAGAAGGAAATGAGTTGTTATCCGGTCGCATCTGGGCTTCAACTTGAGTTTAGGGCACACTAAAATCTGGTCGACTCCGGGCTTCTTAGTAATTGTCCAGGTAAACTGCTATTTGGTTGAAATCCAAGCTTCATAGTGTCTTGTACTGTTATCTGGTCGTAATCCAGGATTTAGTCCTTTTATCGTTATTTGGTCGTAATCCATGCTTCACGATATCTTATACCATTATTTGGTCGAAATCAAGGCTTCATGGTGTTCTGTACTGCTATCTGGTCGTAATCCAGGCTTCACAATACTTTACTTCTTATCTGGTTGTAATCCAGGCTTCAGAAGAAATCAAATGGTTATCTGGTCGTAATCTGGGATTCCCTTTGGTTTTGGGCCTACTGATATCCGGTCATAATCCAGGCTTCATAGTATTTGGTCGGTTGAACTGCTATTTGGTCGTAATCCAAGCTTCATAGTGTTCCTTACTGTTATCTGGTTGTAATCCAGGCTTCACGGTGTCTTTTACCGCTATCTGGTCGTAATCCAGGCTTCGCGATGTCTCATACCACTATCTGGTCAAAATCCAGGCTTCATGGTGTCTTTGGAGGAAATCAAGGTATTATCCGATCGTAATCCGAGCTTCATAACTTGTGTTAAAGATATACCACTATTTGGTTGTAATCCAGGCTTCGCGGTGTCTTTGGCTGCTATCTGGTCGTAACCCAGGTTTCACAGAAACTTGTATTGCTATCTGGTCATAATCCAGGCTTCACAATAACTTACGGAGCTGTTATCCGGTCGTAATCCGGGCTTCACGGCTTGTGTTTATGATATACCACTATCTGGTCGAATCCAGGCTTCAGGGTACCTCACACTGCTATCTGGTCGTAATCCAGGCTTCACAGTAACTTGTTGAGTTGTTATCCGGTCGTAATTCGGGCTTCATGGCTTGTGTTTATGATATACCACTATCTGGTCGAATCAAGGCTTCATGGTACCTCGCACTACTATCTGGTCGTAATCCAGGCTTCACAGTAACTTGCTAAGTTGTTATCCGGTTGTAATTTGGGCTTCACGGCTTGCTGGGGATTAAACTATTATCCGGTCGTTCTCTGGGCTTCATAGCTTAAAGGTAAACCACTATCTGGTCGAATCCAGGCTTTGCGGTGTTTGATACTGCTATCCGGTCGTAATCCGGGCTTCATAGCTTGAATTTCGTGGGAATTTGATTGTATCTTTCCTGAAAGGTAAAGGTCAGTTGTATGTAATGCATGACATGTATCAAGCAATGATGTTCTAAAAATAAATGAGATTGTGTTGTATGATGCGTATGCATATGTCATGATGTATGGATATGTAATGTTTTTATGATAATCTCTAGCTGGGGGAAATAAATCCCGGGTTGCTGCTGGAGAAAAGAGTTGAATTCTTCATCTCTGCTGGGGATAGTGAATGAAGATGACTGTGAGAATAATTCTGTAGGAGAGAATAACTCCGCTGGAGAATAAACTGATGAGGAAATGAACTCTGTGAGGAAGAGATGCTCTGCTAGAAGATCTGTTGACTTGGAGAAGCAACCTCGGCTGGGAACGAATTATCGTTGTTGGCAATGATGCACTCTGTTGGGAATTGAGTTTCTGTTTGTGAAAGGAATGAACACCGCTGGGGATGATTTTCCAGTGGCGACTTCACTAGGGATAATCTTTTAGACTCTATGGGGACAATCTTCCAGACTCTACTGGGGGTAGTCTTCCAGACTCCACTGGGGATAATCTTTTAGTGCGGGCAATAGATAAACTTTACTTGAGGAGAATATTGTTGACTCATTTGCGGTTGTGAGCCTCAGCTGGGGAGAGTGGTATCCTATTCGGGACCGCTAATGTCACCGTCTTTTTCTTACTCTGCGGGGAGTGAATGTACCTACAATTGTTTTCTCCAACTAGGTCTATCCTTGTACCTGGTGGACAGATCAACTGTAAGGTTTGGACATTTCTCGTTTGCCCCTGTTCCTGATATTACGAGTAATCGTCTTTTGTTTCGCATGTAAATACTTATGAGCAGCAATTATTGTCAAATGCATATATCAAAAATTAACATTGGACGTTCTTGCAAAACAAAACAGAAAAGGAAAATAATTTTAAATTTCTTTGTGAAAATGAATCGTATTGATTTTGAAGTTGGCCTGTAAATAGGCGTTTTTGTACAAGAGGCTGACGTCCTAGTAAGAGAACGCCGCCGAACAATAGAGTTTATATAATTTGTGTAAAAGAAAGAAAGACAGCTATGTGAACAATCCCACTGGGTTCCAACTCTGCTATTGCCTTTATATCCTTGAGCATCTCATCACTTTGCTACTTGGTTGAAGGTAAATCAGATTGATTAGTGCCGTCTAAGCTTGATAGTTGATATTGAAGTCTGGTTGTAAGGTGATCCAATGAGACATAGTGTTACGCCTTAATCCTTAATTTTTTTCCTGGACCGCCCTTTCGGGTTTTCAGTCCACCGGGATACCCTTTTTTCCCAAGCCGCCTTTTCAGGTTTTCGACTTGTCGGGTGTAAAGTTTTTTTTCATTTTCATCCCTTACTTTTGCTCGAACCCTTTTGGTTCGCCGGGAAGCCCTTATTTTTTCCTAGGCCAGTCGACCTAGCGGGTCTTTGATTATGCGTAGTATTTTTTCACTATGTCTGCATTGATGGGATGAGGAAGGTCGTCACCATCCATGGTGGTTAGAATCATGGCTCCTCCTGAGAAAATGTTCTTAACCACAAATGGCCCTTCATACTTAGGGGTCCATTTCCCCCTGGGATCACCTTGCGGCAGTATGATGCGCTTGATTACCAGATCCCCAACTTGATACTCTTGTCGTCTAACTTTCTTGTTAAAAGCCTTGATCATTCGCTTTTGATACGTCTGACCATGACAAATAGCAGTAAGTCTCTTCTCGTCGATTAAGTTCAGCTGATCAAGCCGGGTCTGGATCTAATCGTCCTCGCTCAAACCTGCATCCTTCATAATCCTAAAAGAGGGTATCTGTACCTCAATGGGTAAGACTGCTTCCATACCATACGCCAAAGAGTAGGGTGTTTCCCCTGTTGAAGTTCGTTTCGAGGTTCGGTACCCATGAAGAGTGAACGGTAACATCTCGTGCCAATCTTTGTATCTCACTGTCATCTTCTGCACAAATCTTCTTGGTGTTTTTATTAGCCGCCTCAACAGCCCCATTCATCTTCGGCCGGTAAGGAGAAGAGTTGTGATGTTGTATCTTGAACTGCTTGTAGAGCTCGGTGATCATCGTATTGTTGAGATTTGTACCGTTGTCCGTAATGATCCTCTCAGGTACACCATATCGACAGATCAAACTATGTCGAATAAACCGTGCCACGACGTTCTTGGTCACTGTAGCAAAGGAAGCTGCTTCAACCCATTTTGTAAAGTAATCAATAGCTACCGGGATGAAACGATGCCCGTTGGACGCAGTATGTCTGATCTCGCTGATCATGTCGATGCCCCACATTGCAAAAGGCCAAGGTGCCGTCAAGACGTTCAGAGGAACCGGAGGCATGTGCACCTTATCAACATATACTTGGCACTTATGATAGGTCCAAGAATGCTGATAACAGTCGGCTTCCATGGTGGACCAATAATATCCTGCCCGTAGGATCTTCTTTGCCATGGTGTGTCCACTAGAATGAGTTCCGAAAGTACCTTCATGTAACTCTACCATAATTCCTGCAGCAAGGTTGAGTCATGGTTACACTTGTAAAGGATACCATTGCTAATGGAGAACTTCGCCGTGAATCTCCTCAGAAACTTCTTATCATTAACAGATGTACCCTCGGGGTATTCCTGAGCCTCAAGGTATCTCTTTACCTCATGAAACCAGGGTTTATCTGCTACCTCTTCAGTCTCAATGTCACAACAATATGCAGGTTCGTCCAACCTCTCAATGGTAATCTGGGGAGCTTCATTGTCCCACCTAACCTTGAACATAGAAGACATAGTAGCTAGCGCGTCCGCTAACTGGTTCTCCTCTCTGGGGAAGTGTTCAAAGGTTATCTCCTCGAAATGCGGAAGCAATGTCAATACATACTCTTTGTAAGGAATAAGATTTGGGTGTTTCGTATCCCACTCGCCTTTGATCTGACTGATCACGAGAGCGGAATCTCCGAACACACTCAGAAACTTAATCCTTAGATCAATAGCTGCTCGAAGGCCCATGATGCACGCTTCATACTTCGCCATGTTATTGGTGCAGTTAAAACATAATCGGACGGTGAACAGAGTATGACAACCTTCAGGAGATATGATCACGGCGCCAATGCCATTACCCAAAGCGTTTGAATCTCCATAGAAATACATAGACCATCAGGATCTCTCCTCAGGTCCTTCATCCGGTCCAGGTGTTTCGCAGTCAGTCACCAACATGATGTTCTCATCCGGAAACTCAAAATTCATGGATTGGTAATCATCCACTGCCTGATGCGCCAAATGATCTGCCAACACACTCCCCTTGATTGCTTTTTGGGTTGTGTATTGGATGTCATACTCAATCAAGATCATCTGCCATCTCGCTATTCTTCCGGATAAGGCAGGCTTTTCGAAGAAATACTTGATTGGATCCATCTTCGATATTAATAGAGTAGTGTGAGTCAGCATATACTGTCTCAGTCGGCGAGCAGCCCATGCCAAAGCACAACAAGTTTTCTCAATCAGTGAGTATCGGGTCTCACAGTCGGTAAACTTTTTGCTAAGGTAGTAAATAGAATGCTCTTTTCGTCCAGACTCGTCATGCTGCCCCAGCACACACCCCATCGAATTGTCGAGTACTGTCAAGTATAAGATCAAAGGTATTCCTTCAACTGGAGGCATCAGAATAGGTGGCTCTTGGAGATATTCTTTGATCCTTTCGAAAGCGGCTTGACATTCATCATTCCATTTTACCACTTGATCTTTCTTCAACAACTTGAAGATTGGTTCACAAGTAGCAGTCAGGTGCGAAATGAATCGGGCAATATAGTTCAGACGTCCCAAAAAGCCTCTGACTTCTTTTTCCGTTCGGGGAGCTGGCATTTCCTGTATAGCCTTCACCTTTGCAGGATCCACTTGAATACCTTTATCACTAACGATGAAACCCAGCAGCTTATCGGACCTAACTCCGAAGGTGCACTTGTTTGGGTTTAACCTCAGCTTGTACAACTTTAAACTGTCAAATAGTTTCTGGAAATGATCGAGATGTTCTCCTTCAGTTTGGGATCTTGCAATCATGTCGTCAACGTATACCTCAATCTCATGATGAATCATGTCGTGAAACAAAGCGGCCATTGCGCGCTGATACGTTGCCCCAGCATTCTTCAATCCGAACGGCATGACCTTGTAGCAAAAGGTACCCCACTGCGTAACAAAGGTTGTCTTTTCCATATCCTCGGGAGCCATCTTAATCTGATTGTAACCGGAGAAACCATCTGTTGTACCCCAAAATTTGCCCTCCTTTATTTCTCAAAATATTTCAAGAAAGATCCACAAGTTGCTTAAGGTAGTCCAAGGGTTGGCCAGATAAGCTCTCTCCTAAGACAGTCTAACTCAAATTAGGGTTTCATGTTGCATCAAGATACTTGAGTCCAAGGTATCCCAAATGCTAACCAATGTCTTAATATGTTATCAAGATCATCCATGTCAAGTTTCAAGCCTTGTAGAGGAAGTTTGCTCAGTCAATTGCTCAAAGGCCTGAAAATCGACTGTGCTAGGGCAAAAGTCAATTGTGGCCCACATACAGTCAAACTTCAAGATTTTTGGTCAACATCCTCATTTTGAAGTATATTTCATCATTTAATCAAGGTTTGATCATGATTCATCAAGGATTGCTCATAATTCATCAAGACTCAAAAGTTGCTAAATTAGGGTTTTGTAGGAAAACTCAACTCAACTTTGACCAAGCATAACTTTCATATACTTTATGAGAAATGACCCATCCAAATCTCGTTTTTAAGAGGATGAAATTTCCTACAATCCATCTTCATCTCCCAAGTTCAAAATATGCGCTCACAAGAAGTTATAAATTTGGACATTATAGGTCATTTTAAAAAGTCAACAAAAACACCTTTTTTTGTCAAAGCTTCATACATGAGAATGGGATATCAAATAGAGATGAGAACAAAAGGGTTGGTTAGATTACATCTCAAGCTTTATAAAAAGTCAAGGAACATCCCCAAAGAGTCAAAATTGAGGAAGTTATGCATTGGTGAAGTTGACCTTTTTCGCAAAATGGCCATGAAATTCTGGTTGCAGATACTCAATGTCACGTTCAATGTTATGACACCGTATCTGACTTACTATATGACAGTAAATACAAAAGCAATAAATAACACAGTCAATTGTTTACCCAGTTCAGTGTGCAACAACACCTACTCTGGGGGCTACCAAGCCAGGGAGGAAATCCACTATAAGAGATTTTAATTCAGGAATAAACCAACCAGTTTATCTCCTTCACTTAAGACCTACCCAATGCAATTCCAATCTAAGTACAACTTAAACCTGAGTTCCTACTCACTCCCCCTCAATCACAGCAGTGATACATAAACCAATTTGACTTGAGAATTAATGAAGACACTCTTCATAAACAAACACTTGATTAAGCTTCACAGCTTTTTAATCAAGCACCACAATCACTCGTGCTTCACAGCTTTGAGTGATGCACACAACTAACTTGACTCTGCTTCACAAC
Organism: Vicia faba; assembly: GCA_948472305.1. Classification (NCBI taxonomy): domain Eukaryota; kingdom Viridiplantae; phylum Streptophyta; class Magnoliopsida; order Fabales; family Fabaceae; genus Vicia; species Vicia faba. The sequence continues at coordinate 328,340,537 of OX451735.1, forward strand.
TTTAGTCAAGGAACATTCAAACACTCTTGCTTCAAAGCTTTGAGTGCTTCACAACCCTTACAATTAGAAACCTATTCCAAGGCACTTATCACAATGATAATTGCTTGGAGTACAATAATCAAATCTATTCAGATTACAAAAATGATCTTCTGATCAGTCAAGAGGGATCCTTGAAAAACAGCAGCTTTGTTGAATATATAGCAGCTGCAACTTCAGTTAGGGTTTCCACAAAAAACTAGGGTTAATTCCGTTTGACCTAAAGACCAGGTCACAGGACTTTATTAACCAGGTTAGGGTTGAGCTAGGTTACCCCTCAGAAAACGCAGGATTCTGTTCAGGAAAGACTTATCCATCCTGCAAACCTGTTAGTTCAGAACAGGATGTCATAACATATGTTATGACATCTAAGAAAACCTGTCTACTGATTTAGCAAAATGTGATCATTTTGCAAAATGCTCAGATACACACTTATAAACATCAGTACTTGATATACAATATTTTTCTGCAAAGGTACCTAATGAGTTAGTACAAACTGAACTAGAATGTTATGACATCAGTCATGACATTCACACATACACTTGGGATTTACCAAAAATGCAAGCCAATACCTAAACACCTACAAACTCCCCCTTTGGCAGATTTTTGGCTAAAGACCCTAAGCAATCAGAGATAGATAGCAGCAGAAATAAGTGACAGCAGAAAAATAGAATGTCAAGTACTAATTAAGTAAGTACCAAAATATTCTCCCCCTCTTTAGCCACAAATGGGCCAAAGAAACATGTTCATAAAATTATACAGTTATCCAAAACAAAATAATAAGAGCCGCAGCAGAAAACAACTTCCAAACTCCACCAGATATCAGCACCAACCAGCAACACCACCAAACAGCAATCAACCTTCAAGCACTGTCATCAGACTCAGAGGAGCTAGTTTCTTCAATGTTGAGATGTCCTTCACCTTCTTCCCTTCTGTTTTCTTCAGCTTCCTCCTTTTCTAGCCTGGCAATTAAAATTTCTAGGGTCCTTTTTCTAGCATCCAGCTCTTTGCAAGTTTCTTTTAAAACAGCTATGACATCTGATGTCTTGGACTGGGTCTTCACAGACGATGTCTCAGCTGATGTTATGACAATTTCTGGAGCATGAGATCCCTGAAACAGTTTGTAGTGCAGGCCAAGGGCAGGAGCTCTTTTGCAAACTGTATCTCTTGCCACAAGGATATCAGGGTATTGTGCAAGGATGATTCCACAAAGAAGGGAGGGAAAGGCAATTGGTCCGTTGACAGCATAACTGCCAGCATGCTTTAAAGTTTGTTCAAAGATGTACCTCCCATAGTCAAAAGCAGTATTGGTTCCCACAGCATAGATAAATCTCCCCAATCCTGTGGAGATAGTTGATTTGTGCTTTGTAGGCACCCAGTTGGCTGCACCTATTTTATGCAAGATGGCAAATTTCATGCTGAGTTTACTAGCCTTCAGCTTCCCTTTCAAAGGCCATCACTTTACTTGCCTGGATGTGATGGTTAGACAAACTTCATTGTCAGTTGCCTCTAGATCAGGACAGTCCTCATTTGTTCTTCCAAGAAACTTGTTGATTTCTGATGGAGAGAACTTGACCCTTCTTCCTCTAACAAACACACTTTCAAAGTCAGCTGACCTTCCATCAGCACAATCATTAGACAAGTTCACTACAAACTCCTTGACCAGATTTTCATAACATTTGTTAAACTTTATCACTGTCTTCATTAGTCCAGCATTCTTGATCAGGTCCATGATGTCTTTGCACTCCAAGGCATCATTGTTGAGTTCTCTCTCTAATGCTATTCTCTTTAAGCAAACATACTTCCATCTGTTTGCATTGTCAGGATGATGAAAAGAGATGTTGTCTGTTGGCACTTCAGGCACTCAAGCAATTTTGCTGGAGGGGAGCTTCCTTCTGATGGGAGTTTCTTCAATATCAATCTCAAATTCTGATTCCTCATCAGAATCAGAAGATTCAGGTCTTTTACTCTTCTTAGAGATTGGTTGTCTAGCAGTATGCACCTGGGCCTTCTTCCCTTTTGTCTGAATACTTTTCTCAGCCATGCCTTCAGCCTTGGATTTCTTAGCATTAGGTTTATCATTCTTACTACTCTTTCTTTTCATCAATCTCCTAGCTATGCTAGGGTTCACATTAGCAATCAGATCATTATCTGAGTAATCCTCATCCACATCAATGATAGGTGGATCAGCAGCCTTATCTGAGGGGTTCTGAATGTTGTCTTTTTGTGTCACAACATTCTCAGTGACATCTACATTTTCAGAAGCTTCCACATTTGGACTTTCTGATTGATTTAAAGGGACAGAAATCCCCGGTACAGATTGGTTGCCACTCAGTATACTGGTAACCAGCCTAGCAATAGCTTGGTGAACTTGAACTGATCCTTCTCTATTAGGTACAGAAGACGAAGGATGAGAAGAATTACCAGAGGCTGTAGCTTGAGCTCTTCCTGCATGTCTGGTTCTGAGCTTTTTGACTTTGGCTGGGTCAGTTGCCATCTCTCTGAGAGGAGTGACCTCAAGAACTTCAGATTCTATGCATGTGGTGATTGCCCTAGAATCTTGGTCAGATGAAGACGATGACGAGGATGACGAAGTTGCCATGGTTGAAGCCGATGTCTGAGACATTTTGATTGACTTTGAGTAATGGTAGCAGTTTGAGAAAGATCTTTGATTGGGAGGAGAAAACAGGTTGCAAGGACGAGAGAGGTAGAGGGTAAAAGGGAGTCTTTTCAACTTCTTAAAGATTTTGAAAGAATTGTGAAAGTATAAGATTAACCCACTAATGATAGACTTAATAAAGTTAATTCCTTCAACCTTTGTTTTAAGCAAAATTAATTGCTATAATTTCTTATGTTGGTGAATACCCAACCTGCCCCTCAAATTTTCAAGTTTATTTCCAACAAGAGCCTTGGTAGAAGAATCAGTCAGCTGAAGCTTAGAGAAACTATGTTCCAGTTTAAATGACTTCTTCTCTTCAAAGTCAATAGGATTCAAGGAAATGCTGATTGTTTTCCGATTGTCACAACACAATGTCACAACATCTTGTGTAACATTGTACTCAGGGAGCATCTGTTTTGACCAGATGTTTTGAGAACAGAACTTGTTATTTCCAACATCCTTGTCAAGATGACTTAAGGTTCTGATAACACATCCTTCTTCAAGTTTATTTGCCACATCACAGATATTATCAACATGTAGTTTTGGAGTTCTTCTGACAACTTCCATAGTAATAGCTCTCTTCATTCTTCTTAGATGAAGGGGGCCAAGCTTATGCTGCCACAGTTTCATCTCTTTTTCTTCTTTGATTATTTGACACATAGTGGAGATATCAGTGTTCTCAGGCTGCCACACGTAACAGTTATCTTTGGATCTGATTCCTCTCATTACAACTTCTAGTTTTTCATTAATTACTAGACATTCAGATCTTGAGAAGTTGACCTTGAATCCTAGATCACATAATTGACTGATACTAATGATATTAGCAGTCAACCCTTTTACCAGTAGTACTTTATTCAGACTTGGAACTCCAGGGCAGTCCAAATTACCAACTCCTTTAACTTCACCTTTAGCACCATCTCCAAAGGTCACAAAACTGGTGGTGTGAGGCATAACATTATTGAGGAGATTTTTGAATCCAGTCATGTGTCTGGAACATCCACTGTCAAAGTACCAATCTTCCTTTGCAGAGACCCTCAGGGAAGTGTGAGCTATCAGTGCAGTAGCCTTTTTCTTCCATTTAGGAGCATGTGGTACCTTTTTAGACTTAGGTTTGACACCTGAGTTCTGATTAGGATATCCATGTAGTCTGAAGCAGAAGGGCTTTATGTGACCATATCTCCCACAATGATGACATTTCCATCTTTGGTACCTTTTCTTCATATGTCTCTGTTCCTGATGTTGAGAGTTGTGTTGAGACATCTGTTTTGACATTTGCTTACCAGTACCAGATTTCTTTGCTTCCATAAATCCTAGTCCAGATTTATTTCCCACATTTTTTCCAACCTGAAGGATCTCTTCCAATTTGTCTGTTCCATTTGTCAACATCTTGACAGATTTGGTCATTTGATTCAGTTGTGAGTTCAGCAATTGAACTTCTCCTTCTAGATGACTTATAGTTTCAAGATTTGCCCTTTTTTCAGCCTCCAGCTTTATAATGAGTTTTGATTGTTTCTCATTCTGCACACAGACTTCAGCACTTCTGATACACAATTTCTTGTAGGTATCAACCAGTTCTTCAAATGTCACTTCTTCATCACTAGTGTCACTTTCAGAAGTACAAACACTAGTTAGGGCAGTAACTAGTTTGGCAGATTCTTCTTCAGAATTACTTTCTGAATCATAGTCAGACCAAGTAACAGTCATTCCTTTCTTTTGTTTCTTAAGAAAGGTAGGACATTCAGCTCGAATATGTCCATATCCTTCACATCCATGGCATTGAATACCTCTGCCTTGGTTTCCCTTATCTTCTGACCTTGGTCTTCTGCTGGAACTGTCAATGTCAGAGGGAATGTTATGAACATTAGACCTTGACTTTGGATCCATTCTTTTGATGAGCTTGTTGAACTGTCTTCCAAGCATGGCAATAGCTTCTGATATGTTTTCTTCTTCATCCTCCTTGTATTCAACATCAGTGTTGGATACAAGTGCTATGCTTTTGTTCTTCTTGTCACCATTATCAGTGATCCCCATCTCAAAAGTCTGAAGTGACCCAATAAGTTCATCCACTTTCAACTTGCTAATGTCCTGGGCTTCCTCTATGGCAGTTACCTTCATTGCAAATCTTTTAGGCAAGGATCTGAGAATCTTCCTCACCAGTTTTTCTTCTGACATCTTTTCTCCCAGTGCTCCTGAGGTGTTGGCAATCTCCAAGATGTTCATGTGAAACTCATGAATGGTTTCATCTTCCATCATTTTTAGATTCTCAAATTTGGTAGTCAACATCTGAAGCCTTGACATCTTTACTTTGGAAGTGCCCTCATGAGTAGTTTTGAGAGTGTCCCAAACTTCCTTGGCCAGTTCATATTGATGTACTAGTCTGAAAATGTTTCTATCAATTCCATTGAACAAGGCATTTAAAGCTTTTGAATTTCCCAGAGCTAACTCATCTTCTTCTTTACTCCAATCTTCCTCAGGCTTCAGACTGGTTGTCCCATCTATCTCAGTTATGGTGGGATGAATCCATCCTTTGTCAGCAGCTCTCCAAGCCTTTTTGTCCAGAGATTTTAGGAAGGCAATCATACGAGGTTTCCAGTAGTCATAATTAGTTCCATCCAGAATGGGTGGTCTATTTCCAAAAACTCCTTCTTTGTCCATAGTGCCAGAAAGTGATATCCCTAGATCTCACCCAGTAATACAGGCAGGGTGCCTGCTCTGATACCAATTGAAATTCTGGCTGCAGATACTCAATGTCACGTTCAATGTTATGACACCGTATCTGACTTACTATATGACAGTAAATACAAAAGCAATAAAGAACACAGTCAATTATTTACCCAGTTCAGTGTGCAACAACACCTACTCTGGGGGCTACCAAGCCAGGGAGGAAATCCACTATAAGAGATTTTAATTCAGGAATAAACCAACCAGTTTATCTCCTTCACTTAAGACCTACCCAATGCAATTCCAATCTAAGTACAACTTAAACCTGAGTTCCTACTCACTCCCCCTCAATCACAGCAGTGATACATAAACCAATTTGACTTGAGAATTGATGAAGACACTCTTCATAAACAAACACTTGATTAAGCTTCACAGCTTTTTAATCAAGCACCACAATCACTCGTGCTTCACAGCTTTGAGTGATGCACACAACTAACTTGACTCTGCTTCACAACTTTAGTCAAGGAACATTCAAACACTCTTGCTTCAAAGCTTTGAGTGCTGCACAACCCTTACAATTAGAAACCTATTCCAAGGCACTTATCACAATGATAATTGCTTGGAGTACAATAATCAAATCTATTCAGATTACAAAAATGATCTTCTGATCAGTCAAGAGGGATCCTTGAAAAACAGCAGCTCTGTTGAATATATAGCAGCTGCAACTTCAGTTAGGGTTTCCACAAAAAACTAGGGTTAATTCCGTTTGACCTAAAGACCAGGTCACAAGACTTTATTAACCAGGTTAGGGTTGAGCTAGGTTACCCCTCAGAAAACGCAGGATTCTGTTCAGGAAAGACTGAGTTATTTCCTGAAAAAACTCAGACTTATCCATCCTGCAAACCTGTTAGTTCAGAACAGGATGTCATAACATCTGTTATGACATCTGAGAAAACCTGTCTACTGATTTAGCAAAATGTGATCATTTTGCAAAATGCTCAGATACACACTTATAAACATCAGTACTTGATATACAATATTTTTCTGCAAAGGTACCTAATGAGTTAGTACAAACTGAACTAGAATGTTATGACATCAGTCATGACATTCACACATACACTTGGGATTTACCAAAAATGCAAGCCAATACCTAAACACCTACAGGCCAAAAGTCAACTATGCCTAAAACTTAAAATTTTGCCAAATGGGCCCAATCTTTTTCACTTGTTTTAAGTTGGAAACATAGTCCACGAGCTCTAGCCCTTGCCACTTGTCCTTATCATGTTTTTATTATTTATTTTGATTTTCATTTGAATTAATTCAATTTAAATCAAAACAAATCATATAAAATCCAAAATATTGAAAACAAAAGATTTTATGCTTGTTTCAGGTTTTATTATACAGCTAGCAAACATTCAAATTCGTGTAAAGGCATGTGTGCACAAAAGATTTGGATTTGGATCATTTTTGGAAAGATTTTAAGGTGAATCAAATCAAGATCAAGGACATTGATGGAGGAAGATTGAGGCCAAGTTTTCAAACCTAATTCACTCCTCAATACATATAGAAGCGAGGCAGATCAAAAGAAAAAAAGGAGGAGGCGCATGAACCAGAGCAAAACAGAGAACCTGCATCCAAAAACATAAAAACAGTCCTTGTAGTGCTATTCATCTTCACCATCAAAAATACCAAAAATATTACAGTACAGTCCCACTCAGTTCCAGCAGTCCGGAGCAGCTTTCTGAAGACTCATAAAGTCACCACAGCATTTGGAAAAGTGTTGTACCCCAAAATTTTCCATCTCATTCTATCAACTTTTCTCATCACAAGGCTCTTTGAACTCAAGATCAAGCTAGGGTTTGCTCTGCTCAAGACATCTCCTTGCACTGATGACCTAAATTAGGGTTTGAGTTTGCACAGGGATTTTTGGACCTTCAATGCTCAAATTTACTTTCATACTTCATATTGGACTCATAAGTTTGCCCATACCAAGTTTCAAGCCTTGAATCAAATTTTTGCCCAGTAAATTGGAAAGTTGACCTAGAAATTAGCTGTATTGGGGAAAAAGTCAACTGTGGCCAATTTACAGTCAAACCGCATGAGTTTTGACCCACATCAACATTATAAACTCATATGAACCATTTGATCAAGTTTGAATCGCAAATCCACAAGAAATTTGATCAGATCACCAAAAGGGCAAGGGTCATTTTTCATCAAGATGTGTCAAAATATGAAACTTGTTCATCAAGAAACCCAAAATTGCAAATTAGGGTTTAAAGTTGAAAATTTTCATAAATTTTTCTAAGTTATGAAATTTTCTTAATTTTTCCTAAGTTTGCCCCACATTTTCACCATGATTCAATTGGATTCAAACAAAACCTCCAACATGAAAGTTGTAGTCCTCCACAAAGTATACAACTTTGATTCACAAAGTTTTCTCAAAAGAAGCTTGGATCTCAAGTTATGATTTTTAGAACAAGGGTCCCTAAAACTTTTAACTTAGTGAAATTTTGCCCTAGTTTAGGCAGGATTTTGACCTATCTTCTTGGCCATTTTTATCATAGTTCCACTTGGAATATCAAATTGAATTTCAAATATGGATTATAGATCATGTTGCAAGCTTTCCAAATTATCCAAGAACTCCTCAAACACATTTGTGGTTAGGGAGAATCGAAGGCTTGAAGTTGGCAAAAACTCACTTTTCATCCATGGCATATTCATGTTCATACAAGTTGCAATTTCAAGTCAGCATGCCTTACACTAGTTTACAGGCCTCTAAACCACTTCACACTCAATAATTTAATGCAAATCCATCATTCTAAGCCATTGTTTTGGTCATTTGGACATTGTACACAAAATTAAGCCCTAAGTAGAAAAAGGCACATTTCCATTTTTGCCATAATGTGCTTTATGTCAAACCACAATCCCTTGAGCATTGGTCCATATCTCAGAGAGCAAATCAAATCCACAAGTTGGAGGGGCCAAGAGAAAAGTATGCAAGCATAAGGGTAGCTTGTACAGGCCTATTTTCAGGACTTCACACATTTGACTTCAAAAACAAGAAACTTGTCCAAAACCTTAGAACTTGAACACCAGCAACGATAAACTTGTGCAAACACTTTGAACATCTTTCTCACATCCCTCTAAGTCAGAAACACAATTGCTTGAGCCTCTAAACACCCTATAGCCAGAAATCACATTCCCTTGGCAAAACAGGGCAGAATCTGCAACTTGAGTTCCATAGCTCAATTGGCTCGTGCGTTTTGCCCCAAGTTGCTTCAAATACCTTCCATTCAACTCATCCAAGCTATCCTAAACCTCAAACACCAACTGTAACTCCATTTGCAGAGTTTGCCATTTTCATTTTGAGTTTGTGCAGGTTGAGTTCTCTAGGTTGATTCAAGTACATTCAAGGCAAGCAGGCTATTGGAGAAGGTCAAGTGCAGTCCAAGCAAGCTCCCAGATATCTCAAGCCTTGTTGAAAAGCTCCACATTGCCCTACATGAAGTCAGCTGAAACAGGTTTTTGTCAACTTCCTATCTCTCTATTTAGGAACATTTAGCCTTAGGTTTTTGAATAAAAAATGTAGTGTTCATTGTCATGAAGTTGTACATATGCTCAGTTTTCATTTATATTAAGCATGCTGAGAGAATTTCATCCATGAACATACTGAAAAAACTAGGTTAGATTTTAGGGCCAGAGAAATTCTCTCTGGTCTTTGAGAGTTAAGACAAGTTGTTTATATGGTTGGAATCGTCTTGAAATTCTCTACAAGTTTGATGTTATGTGTTTTTGCAATAGAGCTCGTATACAGGATCTGGTAGTTTGTACAGGGCACGCGCGCGTTTTTCAAAAGCCAGAGGTTGAAGATGAAGTTTTGGGCTGGGCTTGGCCTGACTGCTTTTGACACCTCCTTTTCCTTTTTGCACCCCCTGGCCCAATTTCTTGTAATTTTATATTCTTGCATTTTTGTTTTCATTTCTGATTTTATTTATTTATTTCCAAATATAAAAAATGCTCAAAAATATTTTTATAATTTTCTCACATTTATTTGGTATTTTATTTTTATTTTTATAACATAAAAAGCATTTAAAAACTTTTATCTTATTTATTAAAACTTGAAAATAATATATAAATTGTATTTTTATATTTTTCTCTATTTTTATCCACACTGAAAATATTTTTTCTAAAATATATTTTTATTTTATACATATTTTATTTATTGTACATATTTAATATAATTAATATATATATATATATATATATATATATATATATATATATATATATATATATATATATATATATATATATATATATATATATATATATATATATATATATATATATATATATATATATATATATATATATATATATATATATATATATATATATATATATATATATATATATATATATATATATATACTTTTTTATTAGACACTTTAGAATAAAAATATAAAATATTACATTTTTACTTTTATTATTAAATACACGTAATAAATACTTTTTTTACTTTTTTTTTTACATATAATATTTTATTTTTTTTGTATATAAATAAAATAATTAATATATTTACTTTCTTAAAGAAAATTAGGGTTTTACCCTTAACCTAATAAAACTAATATTTTATTTATTTCTTTATTTTTTATAATTAAATATTTTTACATGCATGAATAAACAAAAACCTTTTTTGCATAATTCATTTTTTATTTGATATATTTATTTTGTTCATTTAAGTATTGTCCATTTATTATTTATGCATTTAAATTCAATTTGGATGTAATAGTAAACTAGGGTTTATATTTCTTGTCAAATACACTCCCATTCAAAGATTGTACCCCCATCCCCATAATCATGTTGTAATAGCTTAGCCTTTTAATTCTCGCACTTTACGCTTTCAATTATGCCATGATTAGAGAATTAGGGTTTGTATACAAAAATCCAAAATCAACAAGTAGCTTGACCTAATCAAAGACAAATATGCATGAAAATCAAACACAATGCACACTTGCATCCCTACAATCCACTTGTTGCCTTAAAAATGGGCCATGTTATACATGTTGGGTACTTTGGCAAAACAAAAACAAAACAAAAGATCATAGTCCCTCGATGACGCTATCTTGGTTGCCTAAACAAAATGATCAAGTCCCTTAAAAATTTGCCAAAAATACTTGACACAATTGCTATCATGGTCTATACGATGACCCGCGCCTGTCTCGTTTAACATCCTAATACAAGGTTGTTTACCAAATGCAATGGTAAAACAACACTGTCAAAAGGGTTAAAAACGTATAGGAAAGATCTTTGAGTAAAATAGGGTAGATAACTCTTAGCTACTTGATCAAAGCTTGCAAAACATCCTTGCTATTTTCAAATACACTTCACAACACAAAATATTTCCCAAAATCAAACTTTCAAACATTGAAACCTTTTCAAAAGACAATACACCTTTGTATATATTCAAACAAGAATCATTACAAAGGTTGCCACAACGATGGCCTCTTTTCAAAACATTTTCAAAAACCACACACAAAGCACCATTTCAAACAATTGAAAAGCAAAAGCAAGTTATCTAAACAAGTAACTAAGAGCCCATGGATAACCATGGATGAAAAGGGTGCTTGCATCTTCCCTTTTCATAATCTACTCCCCAAACCCAAGAAAACATCTCAAAGGTTTTTCTGTGCTTTTTGACCTTTCCTTAGGATAAAATAAAAAGTTGGTGGTGACTCTTGCTAAACCGAAACATTTGCGAACACAAACGCAAAACCTCAAGTCAGTTCTCCCACCGTATCATAGAACTGGCGACTCTGCTGGGGAGATATCTAAAAGTGGAGTAACCTTAGGGTTTAGATCACCCTTGCATGCTTATCTTAATTGCTTTGATTGCTTTACATTTGGTTCTATTGTTTGGTCTTGAAATCCTCTACCCGGATTTGGGAAACACTCATAGGTAAATAGCAATATGTTATGGAAATTGTGCGGGGTATACCGATATGGTTGAAGAAATAGCTATATTAGTGCGACATATTTGTGGGTACCGGTAGCCTTTGAGTCAATCAAAGAGAATACGGGGCCGCTGAGTGATGTCATAAAGCACTGATGAACTCTTAGAACCTTACTTGATCATCTTGGCCTTATTAGGGATAGTGAGATGATCGACTTTAGTGCAGTCCGAAGTTGGTAGATACTCGATACTACACTCATTGAGGGTTGTTTTCTTGGAATATTTCGGTCGCCAGTTAAGTGGCTAAACTGAAACAATGAACACAGAAAATAATCCAGTGATATTGAGCTCCTTATAACCCGGTTACTATTTATAGGACAGGTTGAGCCAACTAACTTCAAGAGAGTACTTGCCTATGAAACCTCATACAAGCCTGAAACTAGGATCTTGTGTGACTTGTTTGTACATATGTTTGTGCATACATCATGAACATCATAAAGCATCATATGCATCCACTAACCATTTCAAGGGTTTGGATCTTCATATTTGTTCTTGTTTTGTAGGTCATGGAATCTCTTCGCTGGAAAACAATTCAAGTCAACCTTGTAAGAATCCCTCCTCAACTCAAGGAGCTTACTTCCAAGATTCCAGAGAATTCTCTCTTCAGTGAAAGACATGGTAGACTCCTCAACTTGATCAACTCCAACATTGAAGAAGACATGGTGAAAGTTCTCTTCCAGTTCTTTGACCCCTTACACCACTGTTTCACATTCCCTGATTACCAGCTAGTACCTACTTTGGAGGAATTTTCTCAAATCCTGAGGATTCCTATTCTCCATCAACTACCCTACAACGGTACAGAAAGAGAACCAAAGCCTGAAGATGTTTCTCAAGCCTTGCACTTGCAACCATCTGATATCAAAGGTCATTGGGAAACCAGAAGTGGTGTCAAGGGTTTCTTGGAAAAGTTTCTGTTTGAGAAGGCACAAGATTGCTGGAATTCTTTAGATCTACAAGCTTTTGAGGAGATTGTAGCACTTCTCATCTATGGGTTGGTCTTGTTCCCAAATCCTGATCAACTTATAGATGTGAATGTTGTCAAGATTTTCATATCTCGGAATCCTGTGCCTACATTGCTCGGGGACATCCTACACTCATTTCACACACGAACAATGAGGAAGATAGGTGTTCTCATGTTCTGTACTCCTCTTCTAGCAAGGTGGTTTATTTCTCACCTTCCCCAAACAGTTTTGAAGAATGAGCAGGGTTTAAGGTGGTCACAACGGTTGATGACTCTTACACATTCTGATGTTCATTGGTGTTCTCGGTCCAGAGAAAATGTCATCATCATTGATTTTTGTGGAGAATTCCCTAATGTCCCACTACTTGGCATTAGGGGAGGAATTACCTACAACCCCTATTTAGCTCTAAGGCAGTTTGGATATGCCCAGAGAGATGGCCCTCATGATATGCTGATTCCTGACTTGGTTTTTGACTTCGACAACAATGCGCAAGGACTTCGACAAAGGTTTATCCGAGCTTGGAGGATGCCCAACAAAGTGGATAGTAAGACACTAGGGCAAAAGAATTCCATCCCTCTTAAGCCTTATCTCAAGTGGGTACGAACCCGCGCCCAGAGTCTTATGATGCCATACCCTCACATTCTCCCCGTGATCAAAGAGCCTGTTATGGAAGGAGAGGTTCCATACACCCTCCTACATCCTGACATGCCAACATCATTGGAAGAATTGCAAAAGAGTTGGATACAACTCAAGGAAGAACGGAATACTTTTGAAGCCAGCTTCTATGCCAGCAAGAAGAAGGTTTTGGAACTTACCCGTCGGCTTCACAAAGAGGAAACTCTCAACACTTACATCGCACCAAAGAGGATGCGCAATGTCTTTTTACATTAAGAAGCTTTGTAATATTTTGCCCATGGGACATTTATGTACTAACAAATTTCTTCTTATTAATATGGCGTGTGTTCTTTTTGTTTGCAACAAATTTGAATTTATGAATCCTTGAATGCATTACATGAATAACATATCATTCATCATATGCATAAACAGGTCTTCACACCATGTTTCCTTATCTTTCTGCTGTTTATTTCAGCAAGATGGATATAGAACAGACGGTTAAAGATCTGCAAGCACAGAATTCGCAATTCCAACAACTCCTCATGACCTTGGCAAAGGGTCAAGAGGATATTAAAGTACTGTTAGAGAAAGAGAAGGAACCAGAAAAGAAGAAAAAGAAAAGAATTGGTGTGGCCACTATGGGAAGAAGGTTTGAGCATCAGGCTAGGAGAGTTCTGGAGTTCCCCTCGACGTCTGACAAAGGGGTTGGTAAAGGAAAAGGAGTTACAATGCCCTCTGAATCTGAAGCTGAAGAAGAAGAAGAGGAAGAGGATGAAGATTACTCTGAACAGCAATACCCCCCGGCGGATGATAAGTATAAAAATCTTGAGGATCAGTTGGCAGCCATGGAGTTGCAAAGGGTACCTGGGCTAGATTTCGAAGAACTAGGGTTGGTTGTTGGGATCGTCATTCCTCCCAAGTTCAAAGTACCTACGTTTACTAAGTATGACGGTTTGTCCTGTCCAAAGATGCATCTGAGATCCTACGTCAGAAATATCCAACCCCACTCTTCTGATAAGGATCTGTGGGTCCACTTTTTTCAAGATAGTTTTTCGGGTACGCAATTGGACTGGTTCTATCAACTTGAGAGATCTGATGTTCATAACTGGGAAGATTTGGCTGCTGCTTTCTACCGACAATACCAATATAATGCAGATTAAGCGCCTACTCGTACTCAACTACAGAGTATGGGTATGGCCTCTAATGAGAGATTTAAGGAGTATGCCCAGAAGTGGCGGGATTTGGCTGGAAGGGTGCAGCCACCTTTGTCGGATAGAGAGCTGGTTGACATGTTTTTAGGGACTCTGTCAGGTCCATTCTTCAATCACTTGATCGGGAGCTTATCTGCAGGGTTCACCGAATTAATTCTGACCGGTGAAAGGGTCGAAGCTGGCATTAAGAATGGTAAAATTCAGAAGGATGCCTCCGCTTCCACTGCTATTAAGAAGACCTTCCCAGTCAAGAAGGAAGTTTCTGCTATTCATACCCAGAGAAATCAAGGGAGAATGGAGCGCCGACCAGCGGTGGGGGATGTGATGATCCAAAACTCCTCAACCGATCAACCTCGCAGCAATCAACCAAGAGCTAATCAGCAAAGGGTAGAAAGGCCACAACGGTAATTCACCCGAATCAATATGACACCGGCCCAAGTCCTCCCTCATCTATTAAAGTTGAACCTTACCAACTTGAAAGAAGCGCCGAAAAACCCAAATACCTCTTCTCCTTATTATCATTCTAATGCAAAATGTGCATACCACTCGGACAGTATATGGCATGATACCAACAACTGTTGGGCTCTTAAAAACAAGATCCAAGATTTGATAGATGCCAAGGAGGTAGAGTTTGATGCTCCCGAAAAACCTAATGTGATATCCGCTCCTATGCCAAAACATGGTCATAATGTCCATGCTATTGTGGAAGATCTTCATGTTACCACTGTTGACGGATTAATGACTCTGTTACCAATGAAAGCCGGGATATTCCCAGGCTGTGAAAAAGATTGTTACTTCTGTTCAACCCTGCAATCCGACTGCCCACTGTTGAAATCAGGCATCCAACGCCTGATGGATACACAAGAGATCCTCTTTCAAAAAACTCTTGTTGCTACTATCACTCATGTTACTCCTGTTACCATTGTTACTCCAATCAATGACATTGCTATAATCACCATTTCCGACAATCTTTCCAAGACCTGCAAAAGGCCTGTTAAGATTACGCCTGATCCTAAGTTTGTACCGCTGAAAATTACCATGTCGGGGCCTATCCCATATAAGTCCAACAAGACGATACCATGGAACTATGGAGGAGAGATCTTCTACCATGGTGTCAAGCAGATCGAATCAGCCGAAGAGAATTCCGATAAAGAAACTCCCGATGTGGGGAATATTGCAGGAACAAGTAAGATAACTCGTAGCGGAAGAATCTTCTCTCCGGAGATTTCTCCTCCACGGGCAGTCTTCGGACCCTCAAGTGCTTCTGTACCTATCAAGCCATATGTGCAAAGTCCAGTAATTGAAGAAATTGATGCTCCCGAAGCTAGACCCTCTGTTGTTACTACCAATAAAGGTAAGGGGATCCAAGAAGTGCCTGTCAGGACGAAGGCTCAGACTTTGATCATCCCCGAGACCACCCAAAAAGAGATGGAGGAAATCTTAAAGATAATTAAGAAGAGCGACTATAATGTCGTAGAGCAGCTAGGGCAAACCCCTTCAAAAATCTCCATGTTGGCTCTCTTACTCTACTTCGAGGCTCATGCCAAAGCCTTGATCAAATTTCTGAAGACGGCACACGTGCCTTAAGAAACTTTTGTGGACCAGTTTCAAGAGTGCGTGGCTAGCCTTACAGACGATAATGGTCTTGGCTTTTCTGATGATGATTTGACGTCTAAGGGAAGAAAGCATAATGATGCGCTGTATGTCTCGGTAGAGTGCAGAGGGACCACTCTTGCTCATGTTCTGGTGGATACCAGTTCATCTTTAAATGTTCTACCAAAGAAAGCATTGGACAGATTGGACTGTGAAGGTTTGACCCTAAAGCCCAGTAATATCATTGTTAGAGCCTTCGACGGTTCTAAGCGGACGGTTCACGGAGAAGTGGACATTCCAATCAAAGTGGGTACATAAATTTTTAAATTTACTTTTATGTGATGGACATCCGTCCTTCATATTCATGCTTGTTGGGAAGGCCATGGATCCACAATGCTGGGGCAGTTACTTCTTCTCTACACCAAATGCTAAATTATCCGGTCCAGGGTAAGATCATAACGGTTCATGGTGAGGAGGAGTATATGATAAGTCACCTTAACTATTTCCGCTATGTGGAGTTAGATGGTGAATTCATAGAAACACCTTTCCAACACTTTGAAGAGGTTTCTCCTGAGGTCGCAGTAGCAAAGACAATGACTAATGTGTATATCATTACCAAGCCTGTGTCCCGGATGTCATCCCTTAAAGATGCGGAGGCTGTAGTCAAGGAAGGAGGAAGTACGGTGTGGGGTCAACTGCCAGATTTTCCTCACAAGACAGACAAGTTCGGATTGGGTTTCACTGCTGCTGGCCAGAAAGCTGTGCGTCGCTCCCGGGCTGGAGGACCACCCTTAAAAATCACTCACCATGGAGTTCATGCTTTAGAAGATGATGATGAAGAAGGCAACTTTGAAGATTGGATCTTTCCAACCGTTGAAGGAGGACTAAACAACTGGGAGGCGAAAGACTTCGTTCCCATTACTTTCACCAATCAGTAATTTATCTTTTGAACATTTCCTGTTGGTCTGTAATAACTTTTAAACAATTCGTACACTCTTTTCGCCTTATGCCTTAATCGGGACATATAGATCCATTTGTAAGGGTTTTGATTCTTCATTTTCATATGCCATTTGTTGTACCCTAAAATTTGCCCTCCTCTTTTTTCACGAGAAATCACAGCTTCGGGTTTCCTGATTTTTTCAGATTGGCTCAAGAATCGGTCAAACAGACTTTTCTTATCAGTCAAACAGAATTAGGGTTTCCATTAACTTTTGAATCAGTCAAACAGATTATTAGGGTTTTTATTAATTTGGTTGAGTTTGGCTCAGGGTTTTGATCAGGCGGACGTTTCTTTGACAGTAAATCCAGAATTAGGGTTTTCACGAGCATTCTCAGAAGATTTTGAATCCATAACATTTCATTTAACTGTCACATGGTTTTGACGCTTGTTCAAGATTCATGTTTGTTTCTCAAAATCTAAACATCTGGGATAGAAGCTGAGGCTTCTGATTGAGAGTTTGAAGTGTTGGTTTAATCAGTGAAGTGAAAGGCGTATGGACGTTTGTTTGTTTAACTGTGCAATGCTTTTGGTTATTTGGAACGCCGGACGTTTGTTGATTATTTATAATTTCTAAGTTAAAATTATTGGGATAATTTCCAATTATTATAATTCAAGAAATTTAGGTAATTAAATAAACAAGTGCAGAAGAAATCAAGAATTATCTGATAAAAAAGATTTTTATTCATTTTCAATTGTTTGTTACAAATATTATTTGAATACTGTAAATTTATTTACAGTGTTTACAATAATGTTATTACAATGATTAAAAATAAATTAAACCTACATCCTAAGTTTCTTAAAATCTTCATCTTTTACTGCTGCTTCCCTTGCCCCAATTGATATTCACCTGCAAAGCCAGAAAAAGAGAAGTCAAACACAGATGAATTAAAAAAGGTATTTTCAGACAAAAAAGTTCATCATTAAAGGTTGTTGGTCGGAATCAGTTTGTTCGTCCTCTCTGCAAATTGCAAGAAGATGTCTCTTCTTGGTTCACAAAGAGGAAAAGAAAAATTGTTTGCAAACATGGAATTAATTAAATACAAGGCTGCATAAGAAATTCACAAATTGCAAAGTGCAAACTGAAATGCCAAACAAAGCTGCACAAGAGCAAAACTGCCTTCAAACCAAACAGCCAAGTTACCGTTTCAAACTAAGCAAACTAAATCACAAATTCAAAACTGTCCAAGGAAGCTGTCAAAGCTGTCAAAGAAGATACCAAAAGATATCAAAGCTATCAAAAACTGTCAACAAGTACACAAAAAGCAAAGGCAGAAAATCTGGAAGATATGCAGAGGAAAGCCAAAGATGCAAGCAATATTTCAAAACGTTTTCATCATTTTCTAGGCCACAACCTTTTCAGAAAAGTACTTCTAAAGCAATATAATATGTTTTTCTGAAGAGAGAGAAAGAGAGTAAAAAAGTAGCAGGCTTACAGTTTTTTAGGCAGGCTTAGAGATAGATAAATATAACAAATCAACACTGTTAAGAAGGGGGGTTGAACACCACATAGAAAAATATAACACATCCTACATCAAAGCCTCTCAAAAAGCAAACAAACCCTAAACAAAAACGTGTCAAACCATTGGGCCTGTCCTTTGAAACAAACCCTTAAGCCCAAGAATCTGGCGCTGCACCCCCCTTTTGTTTTAAATCTGTCTTACTTTGCACATGGGCCAAGCATTCCCCTAAGGCCCATTTTATTTTCTTAACCCTTTATACAAACTAATACTTATTTTTATTATTTTATTTTCACCTTAATTTTCATTTTTCTTTTATAACCTAATTCTTTTTTGTTGTTAAATAATATGTTAATTTTTCATGTAAAAATTTTATTAATACTTTTTTTATTACACTTAAAAGTACATAAAAATAGGATCTTTCTGAGTTAAATAATTTTCTCTTTAAAACCCTTTTTGTTTATATAACATTAACAAAAAAAACACAAAAATAAATAATAATACTTAACTTGCATCATTTGTAAATAATCACATACATTTTACAATACTTTTGATTCTCTTTATTCTTATACTTTGCTATATTTTACATTGAGAATGCGATGATTCGATTTGGTTGTAAATAATATTTGGACACTACTATTCTGATGAGACTCATCCCCATTTGTAAACATTTGTACCCCCATCCCCGGATACTTATTTGTAATAGCGTAGACTTTAAATTCCCGCAATTTATCGCTTTCCATATACTGTATAGTAATTAGGGTTTGTATGCGAAGATTCAAAATCAACCGCTAGATAACCTAACACAAGACAAATGCATGAAAAACAAACACAATGCACACTTGCACCTCTAGGGTAACTTCGCTTGTTGCCTCGGAAAATGCAATCATGTCCCTCGAGTATGAGACACTCTAGCAAATGTCCCTTCGATAAACAAAGATTGTTAGTCCCTCGATGACCCTCGATGTTGCCTTCGATAAAACGATCTTGTCCCTTATAAAATTTCTAGAGCGTCTCGCAAGTTGCCTTCAATGATTGTATACGATGACCCTCGCCCGTCCCGTTAACATCCTAACGCAAGGTTGTTCACCAAACACAATCGTGAAACAACACTGTTAAAAGGGTTAAAACACAAGAAAAATCTTTGAGTAAAATAGGGTAGACAACTCTTAGTTACTTGATCAAAAAACTTGCAAAACATCCTTGCATTTTTCAAAACACACTCCACAATACAATTTCAAAAACAACTTTCAAAAACATTGAAACATCTTTTCAAAAAGACAAACACCTTTGTAAAACATTCGAGTAAAGAATTGTTACAATGGTTGCCTTGACAAGGCATCTTTTTCAAAACATCTTCAAAACCACACACACAAAGCACCATTTCAAACAATTGAAAAGCAAAGGCAAGTGATCTAAAAACAAGTAACTAAGAGCCCATGGATAACCATGGATGAAAAGGGTGCTAGCACCTTCCCTTTTCATAACCTACCCCCCGAACCCACGAAAACATCTCAAAGGTCTTTCCTGTGCTTTTTGACCTTTCCTTAGGATAAATAAAAAGTCGGTGGCGACTCTTGCTCAACCGAACATTTGCGAGTACAAACGCAAAACCTCAAGTCAGTTCTCCCACCGTATCACAGAACTGGCGACTCTGCTGGGGATATTTCTAAAAGTGGGGTTACCTTAGGGTTTTAGATCACCTTTACATGCTTACTTTGTTTGCTTTGATTGCTTTACTTTTTGGGTTCCTTGTTTGGGTTTTGTTGTAAATCCTACACCCGGATTTGGGGGCACCTTTTTAGGTAAATAGCAATAAACTGTGAGGGAATTGTGCGGGGTATACCGACATGGTTGAAGCAGTAGCTATGTTAGTGTGACATATTTGTGAGTACCGGTAGCCCTTGAGTAGTCAAGGAGAATACGGGGCCGTTGAGCGATGTCACGAAGCACTAACAAACTCTTAGAACCTTACTTGACCATCTTGGCCTTTTTAGGGGTAGTGAGATGACCGACTTTGGTGCAGTCCGAAGTTGGTAGATACTCGATACTACACTCATTTAGGATTATTTTCTTGTAATATTTTGGTCTCCAGTTAAGTGGCTAAACCAAAAAAATGAACACAGAAAATAATCCAGTGATATTGAGCTCCTTAGAACTCGGTTTCTATTTTAGGACAGGATGAGCCAACTAACTTCAAGAGGGTACTTACCTACAAGCCCCATGCAAGCCTAAACCTAAGGACTTGTTTGCTCTGTGTGAATATGATTACCTGTATATACACTTACTTGCTTTTTCATACATGTACATAACATCATAACATCATACCATGGCATTTTCAGTAACCATTTCAAGGATCTCGAGGGTCTTTGGATGCAGGGTCACGTTGAACCAGACGTCTACCAAAGGGCAAGAGGGTTTTCCTCTAAACAAATGCCGTCAAAGATTAAGTGCAACAACTTGAATCAGGGGCTATGACCCACTTGACATGGTGAGCTTGATTCTCGTGGAAAGACATCCACCATTACAAGGTTCTCCAATCAAAAGATGTTGATCAAAGTTCAACCTCTAACATTTTTCTTGTGTTTACCCCGAGAGATTCTTGAAAACATTGCATACATATATCATATATATCATTGCATAACAGGTCTCCCAATACAGGTCTCTCATGCCCTCGCTGTTTATTTCAACAATGGCTTTCCAACGAGACAACCAAGATCTCTGGGCTCAAAACGCCCAACTTCAGGAAATGTTCTTGAACCTATCCCAGGGGCAAGAAGAGATAAAAGCTCTCCTTACAAGGGGCATGGTCCTAGGGAATCCAGGAGGCATCAGGAATGATCAGTTGGAAGGGCTACAAATTGAGTTGGCAACAATGAAGATCCAGATGATGGGACAGTTGGTGGGCCAGATGGCTCTCATTCAAGACTCAGCTCAGAGACAAGAAGAGCTCAGGGTCCTCGTCAACAAGCTGCTTCAAAATAACCAAGTGGGGCAAACAACTAAGGTTGAAGATCAAGTCATCATTCAACCCCCTTTGAGACAAGAAGACAAGGGAAAAGCTCATCAACTTGCTTCCGGGTCACAAGCCCAGCAACAATCTCGTCAGCGTCAACAGGGTAATCAGCGTAAGAAAAATACGTCTGGAAGACATTTCTCTGAGACTGACATACCATCATCTATGATACTGAAACGCTTGTTGGAGGTCAACCTTCTTGCTTTAAGGGTTCCTCATCCGAACCCTAAGACTTCTTCTCCTAGCTATCACCCCGACGCGTTTTGTGTATACCACTCCCATAGTCCTGGACATGACACTGATGACTGTTGGGCTTTGAAAAACAAGATCCAAGACTTGATTGACGAAGGAGTGCTGGAATTCATGCCGGATGGTGAGATGAAAATCTTCCGCCAAGGTTTCTCCATTTGAAATGACAAAGCTAGAACTGAGAGACTTTTGTTCCATTTGAATTTTCAATTTGTAATTTCTTTTGTTATTCAAACAATTATTTGTTGATGTCAAACTCTGTTTCATTAATGCATTGCATATGTTTGTCTTGAATTCATCCATTCGTTTTCACTATTCTTGAACTATGCTTTCTACTTTCTTTATGACATTTAACTCTTGCAAAAGCTACAAGCCTTTAGAGGGAGGATGACGAAACGATGCCATAATCTCATACAGTATGCTTTTGAACAGACCTTGCTGGCGATGTACAGGCATTTCTTTCAAATCCTAAACACTGGAGTTATAAGGAAGATAATCCCTAGTCAACCCCTTCGAGCCAAATAAGTAGGAGTTTTCTGTTCTAAACAAATTGAAACCTTTGATTAAACCGGGGGCAGGGTAGTCTCTCAGTTAATTCAAAAAAGGTGCGCATTAAAGTCGCAAACTCTCAGTTCGTAATACAACGAACGACATCAAAAAAAAAGAAAAGCATTCCTCTGGAATCAAAAGACAGTGATGGTTCCCTATCACATAGGCAGTCAATCTCTCAAAAGAGAAAAGCCCACTAAGCCAAAACCTACAAAGGAGGCTTAAGAAAGTTGGGGCATCCCGCTGACTATAATCTCGAAAACAGGAACAGTCAGGCAAAAGTTAGGGATAACAAATCAAAAGAACGAGGTCATTACAAATCCTCAACAACATGAAAAATGTTGCAAAAAAATGAATATGACTGCCTTCCATAAAATTCAACTAGTGTGAGCCATCACCAAAAAGTCGTTCCAAACTCGAATAGAGTTCGACGCACAATTAACTGAGTTTAGGATTGAAGAACATCACGAAGAGCGGGTGGGTACAAATATACTTTGAGCCTTTATCCTTTGTTTCTTAAACCGTGAACCAAGCCACGTTACAACCCTTCAAAAGTCCTAATTGAAGCATGGGTTAGTTCGAAAGCATACTGTTACAAAAGGTATCCTGACTCCTGTAAGGCTTTGCCCTAAATCTTGTGTTGAATTTGTCTTATAAAAAGTTTACTTGCTAAAAATGCATTTTTTTTCAAAACTTCGAGACAAACATAAACTTTGCATTATTTGAATATCATTGTTTGCACATGGTTTACTTGTTTAAACAGCAAAGAAATTCATACAGTGAATGTTCGGAGGAACGAAAGCTCTCTCGGTGAATGAAGTCACTTCGAGTGGGATGATACTCCCGTGGCAAAAATCTCCTATCAACAAAAGGGGATTTTATATGGTATGGTCCAGTAAACATGGGGAAGTCCAGTCAAGGTTTCAACAGATCTTTCAAAGTACAGTTAACCTAGGGCAGTCCAGTCAAGATTTCAACAAATCTCTCAATTACAGATTAACCTGGGGCAAGTCTCCGTCACCATCACTTGGGGCATTTAAACGTCAATCTCATCAAAGGGTTACGTGCAATCCAAGTTTCCTGGAAATATCACAAGCATCAGATACTAGGGGCAGTGATGAAACCTCTCCGAAATCTTTTTGAAAAGACATCCAAGCGTCCTCAAGGAGTTCATCACCTCTCTAGCAGACCTGCAGTCATGGGTTTATTTCCCCAACATTTGTCAAGGATTTATTTTCCAAAACAAATTACATTTCAAATTGATCGGTCGTTCAAAAGTTCCTTCATCACCTGTTGGAAGTTACGGTCGTCAAAGATCAAATTCTCACGAAATTCAAGTTATGAAGCCCGAATTCGACCGGATAGTATCTTGATCTTTAACACAAGCCGTGAAGCCCGGATTTGACCGGATAACAGCTTAGCAAGTTATTATGAAGCCTGGATTACGACCAGATAGCAATACAAGTTTCTGTGAAGCCTGGATTACGACCAGACAACAGCCAAGAATACTACGAAGCCTAGAGTCGACCAGATAGTGGTATATCTTTAACACAAGCCGTGAAGCCCGGATTTGACCGGATAACAGCTTAGCAAGTTATTGTGAAGCCTGGATTACGACCAGATGGCAATACAAGTTTCTGTGATGCCTGGATTACGACCAGATAGCAGCCAAGAATACTACGAAGCCTGGAGTCGACCAGATAGTGGTATATCTTTAACATAAGCCGTGAAGCCCAGATTTGACCGGATAACAGCTTAGCAAGTTATTGTGAAGCCTGGATCATGACCAGATGGCAATACAAGTTTCTGTGAAGCCTGGATTACGACCAGACAGCAGCCAAGAATACTACGAAGCCTGGAGTCGACCAGATAGTGGTATATCTTTAACACAAGCCGTGAAGCCCGGATTCGACCAGATAGCAGCTCAACAAGTTATTGTGAGGCCTGGATTACAACTAGATAGCAATACAAGTTTCTGTGAAATCCTGGAGATCAACCAGATAACAGTTAACCGTTAACAGAATGAAGATTCTCATCCTTGAAACCTCAGAAGATTGGTATACTCCCAATTTCTGACCCTTAACAGAATGAAGACTCTCATCCTTGAAACCTCAGAAGATTGGTATACTCCCAATTTCTGACCCTTAATAGAATGAAGACTCTCATCCTTGAAACCTCAGAAGATTGGTATACTCCCAATTTCGGACCCTTAACAGAATAAAGACTCTCATCCTTGAAACCTCAGAAGATTGGTATACTCCCAATTTCTGACCCTTAACAGAATAAAAATTCTCATTCTTAAAGTGGCATATAACCTGAGTTCCTGATATCCCCAAGCGGAATGAAGACTCTCATTCTCAGTTCCTCAGAGTATTCAGATATTCTCCAGTGAAGATCCCCTCAAAACAGGAATCCCCAGTAGATTGGCATACAACCCAAGCTCTTGATTCCCCAACAGTGGTCCCAGGACTTTTCATTTTCAACGATTAAAAGATTCTTGCAATCCCCTGCAGCAGTCAAGGATTTACTTTCCCCTGCAGCAGTCAAGGATTCACTTCCCCGGCAGCAGTCAAGGATTCACTTCCCCGACAGTAGTCAAAGATTTCATTATCCAGGATTCGTCTTCCTCAGCAAGACAGCTACTCAGCTTACATGCGCATCCATCACATTCATATCATAAACATTGATGAAGTACAATTCATTGCATCATACATATCATGCAACATAACTTTGTGTTTCAGCTAATATTTTACCCTTTTCAGGATAAGATTAATAAGCTTCAACTTCAACTTTTGAAAACAGTTTACGGACGCTTCCCAACATGGATGTTGATCTATTGCTTATTCAATTCCAAGACTTCTGAAAACAGTTTGTGGATTCTCCAAATACGGATGTTAATCTATCGCTTGTTCAGACTCAACTTCTGAAAATAGTTCACGGGTTCTCCAGATACGGTTGTTAACCTATCGCTTGTTCAGATTCAAGACTTCTGAAAACAGTTTACGGATTCTCCAAACACGGATGTTAATCTATCGCTTGTTTAGATTCAACTACTGAAAACAGTTTACGGATGATTCCAAACATGGATGTCAATCCATTGCTTATTCAGATCCCCAATTCAGAGATGTTCCAAACATGGATACCTTTCTGATACTCACCCACTCACCAACGACATACAGTTCAACAAACACTCTTGGATGGCATCTACAAGCCCATCTCCAACAAGATACAATCACCTTCAGATGGCATCTATAAGCCCATCCTCCTACCAACAATTTCCAGATGGCATCTCTAAGTCCATCCCCCGACAAGATTCTATCACATCTCCAGATGGCATATTTAAGCCCATCTCTAAATGGCATCTTTAAGCCCATTCCCTCAAACTACGCTTTGACGAGTGCAAATTTTTTGGGCACTCTAGTGTCCAATCTCCTTTTACCTTCGAGTCACGAACGGCAAAACTGCCAATCTAACTCTTCAGGTTCAAGAAGATTGAACAGGGGCAACTGTTGTACCCCAAAATTTGCCCTCCTCTTTTTTCACGAGAAATCACAGCTTCGGGTTTCCTGATTTTTTCAGATTGGCTCAAGAATCGGTCAAACAGACTTTTCTTATCAGTCAAACAAAATTAGGGTTTCCATTAACTTTTGAATCAGTCAAACAGATTATTAGGGTTTTTATTAATTTGGTTGAGTTTGGCTCAGGGTTTTGATCAGGCGGACGTTTCTTTGACAGTAAATCCAGAATTAGGGTTTTCACGAGCATTCTCAGAAGATTTTGAATCCACAACATTTCATTTAACTGTCACATGGTTTTGACGCTTGTTCAAGATTCATGTTTGTTTCTCAAAATCTAAACATCTGGGATAGAAGCTGAGGCTTCTGATTGAGAGTTTGAAGTGTTGGTTTAATCAGTGAAGTGAAAGGCGTATGGTCGTTTGTTTGTTTAACTGTGCAATTCTTTTGATTATTTGGAACGTCGGACGTTTGTTAATTATTTATAATTTCTAAGTTAAAATTATTGGGATAATTTCCAATTATTATAATTCAAGAAATTTAGGTAATTAAATAAACAAGTGCAGAAGAAATCAAGAATTATCTGACAAAAAATATTTTTATTCATTTTCAATTGTTTGTTACAAATATTATTTGAATACTGTAAATTTATTTAGAGTGTTTACAATAATGTTATTACAATGATTAAAAATAAATTAAATCTACATCCTAAGTTTCTTAAAATCTTCATCTTCTACTGCTGCTTCCCTTGCCCCAATTGATATTCACCTGCAAAGCCAGAAAAAGAGAAGTCAAACACAGATGAATTAAAAAAGGCATTTTCAGACAAAAAAGTTCATCATTAAAGGTTGTTGGCCGGAATCAGTTTGTTCGTCCTCTCTGCAAATCGCAAGAAGATGTCTCTTCTTGGTTCACAAAGAGGAAAAGAAAAATTGTTTGCAAGCATGGAATTAATTAAATACAAGGCTGCATAAGAAATTCACAAATTGCAAAGTGCAAACTGAAATGCCAAACAAAGCTGCACAAGAGCAAAATTGCCTTCAAACCAAACAACCAAGTTACAGTTTCAAACTAAGCAAACTAAATCACAAATTCAAAACTGTCCAAGGAAGCTGTCAAAGTTGTCAAAGAAGATACCAAAAGATATCAAAGCTATCAAAAACTGTCAACAAGTACATAAAAAGCAAAGGCAGAAAATCTGGAAGATATGCAGAGGAAAGCCAAAGATGCAAGCAATATTTCAAAATGTTTTCATCGTTTTCCAGGCCACAACCTTTTCAGAAAAGTACTTCTAAAGCAATATAATATGCTTTTCTGAAGAGAGAGAAAGAGAGTAAAAAAGTAGCAGGCTTACAGTTTTTTAGGCTGGCTTAGAGATAGATAAATATAACAAATCAACACTGTTAAGAAGGGGGCAGAACACCACATAGAAAAATATAACGCATCCTACATCAAAGCCTCTCAAAAAGCAAACAAACCCTAAACAAAAACTTGTCAAACCATTGGGCTTGTCCCTTGAAACAAACCCTTAAGCCCAAGAATCTGGCGCTGCACCCCCCTTTTGTTTTAAATCTGTCTTACTTTGCACATGGGCCAAGCATTCCCCTAAGGCCCATTTTATTTTCTTAACCCTTTATACAAACTAATACTTCTTTTTATTATTTTATTTTCACCTTAATTTTCATTTTTCTTTTATAACCTAATTCTTTTTTGTTGTTAAATAATATGTTAATTTTTCATGTAAAAATTTTATTAATACTTTTTTTATTACACTTAAAAGTACATAAAAATAGGATCTTTCTAAGTTAAATAATTTTCTCTTTAAAACCCTTTTTGTTTATATAACATTAACAAAAAAAACACAAAAATAAATAATAATACTTAACTTGCATCATTTGTAAATAATCACATACATTTTATAATACTTTTGATTCTCTTTATTCTTATACTTTGCTATATTTTACATTGAGAATGCGATGATTCGATTTGGTTGTAAATAATATTTGGACACTACTATTCTGATGAGACTCATCCCCATTTGTAAACATTTGTACCCCCATCCCCGGATACTTATTTGTAATAGCGTAGACTTTAAATTCCCGCAATTTATCGCTTTCCATATACTGTATAGTAATTAGGGTTTGTATGCGAAGATTCAAAATCAACCGCTAGATAACCTAACACAAGACAAATGCATGAAAAACAAACACAATGCACACTTGCACCTCTAGGGTAACTTCGCTTGTTGCCTCGGAAAATGCAATCATGTCCCTCGAGTATGAGACACTCTAGCAAATGTCCCTTCGATAAACAAAGATCGTTAGTCCCTCGATGACCCTCGATGTTGCCTTCGATAAAACGATCTTGTCCCTTACAAAATTGCTAGAGCGTCTCGCAAGTTGCCTTCAATGATTGTATACGATGACCCGCGCCCGTCCTGTTAACATCCTAATGCAAGGTT
Source organism: Vicia faba (assembly GCA_948472305.1). Classification (NCBI taxonomy): domain Eukaryota; kingdom Viridiplantae; phylum Streptophyta; class Magnoliopsida; order Fabales; family Fabaceae; genus Vicia; species Vicia faba. The sequence continues at coordinate 328,368,534 of OX451735.1, forward strand.
ATTCACCAAACACAATGGTGAAACAACACTATTAAAAGGGTTAAAACACAAGAAAAATCTTTGAGTAAAATAGGGTAGACAACTCTTAGTTACTTGATCAAAAAACTTGCAAAACATCCTTGCCTTTTTCAAAACACACTCCATAATACAATTTCAAAAACAACTTTCAAAAACATTGAAACATCTTTTCAAAAAGACAAACACCTTTGTAAAACATTCGAGTAAAGAATTGTTACAATGGTTTCCTAGACAAGGCATCTTTTTCAAAACATTTTCAAAACCACACACACAAAGCACCATTTCAAACAATTGAAAAGCAAAGGCAAGTGATCTAAAAACAAGTAACTAAGAGCCCATGGATAACCATTGATGAAAAGGGTGCTAGCACCTTCCCTTTTCATAACCTATCCCCCGAACCCACGAAAACATCTCAAAGGTCTTTCCTGTGCTTTTTGACCTTTCCTTAGGATAAATAAAAAGTCGGTGGCGACTCTTGCTCAACCGAACATTTGCGAATACAAACGCAAAACCTCAAGTCAGTTCTCCCACCGTATCACACCATTTTTAATGAATCATGGACGTTTTCATCTATAAACTATTGTGTTCATTTTCTTTCCTTTTACATTTTATTTTGTTTAAGGATGGCTATCCCTTACACACACCTACACTCATAAAATGCAGGTACCCATCCACTCCGGATTCCATGGGTGACTATTCTGCTTTGGCCTTCAGTGACTCTGAAGATTTGGTCAATCATGCCGAGTACGAAGGTGATGAAGACTGTGAAGTGCCTGCAGAGTTAGATAGACTTTTGCAACAAGAAGAAAGGGCTATTCTTCCCCATGAAGAGTTGTTGGAGACTATCAATTTGGGAACAGAGGAAGACAAGAAAGAAGTTAAAGTGGGTGCCAACTTGGATCCAAATATCAAAAAGCGTTTAGTTTAGTTGTTGAATGAATATGTTGAGATCTTTGCCTGGTCCTATGAAGACATGTCGGGACTGGATACGGATATTGTAATTCACCGTCTCCCTACAAGAGAAAACTGTCCACCAATCAAACAGAAAGTCTGCCGAATGAGGCCCTACATGTCCGAAAAGATCAAAGCTGAGGTGATGAAACAGTTCAATGCTGGCTTTCTGACTGTTACTTCCTATCCACAATGGGTTGCTAACATTGTGCCCGTGCCTAAGAAGGACGGCAAAGTCAGAATGTGTGTGGACTACAGAGACCTAAACAGGGCTAGCCCTAAAGATGATTTTCCACTACCACACATTGACATTTTGGTTGACAACACAGCTCAACACAAGGTATTTTCCTTCATGGATGAATTCTCGGGATACAACCAGATCAAAATGGCCCCCGAAGACATGGAGAAGACTACTTTTGTTACGCAGTGGGGTACCTTCTTCTATAAAGTGATGTCATTCGGACTGAAGAATGTCGGGGCAACCTATCAGTGAGCCATGGTAGCTTTGTTTCATGACATGATACATCATGAAATCGAAGTCTACCTAGACGACATGATAGCCCATTCACAGACAGAAGAAGAACACCTCGACCATCTGCAAAAGCTGTTTGTCAGATTAAAGGAATATAAGCTCAGACTGAACCCTAGCAAGTTCACTTTCGGAGTTAGGTCCGGTAAACTTTTAGGATTTATCATCAATAACAAAGGCATTGAAGTTGATCCTGCCAAAGTCAAAGCTATACAAGAAATGCCCGCCCCCCGTACTGAAAAGGAGGTTAGAGGTTTCTTGGGACGCTTAAACTATATTGCAAGTGTGATACGGTGGGAGAACTGACTTGAGGTTTTGCGTTTGTGTTCGCAAATGTTTTGGTTTAGCAAGAGTCGCCACCGACTTTTTATTTTATCCTAAGGAAAGGTCAAAAAGCACAGGAAAGACCTTTGAGATGTTTTCTTGGGTTCGGGGAGTAGATTATGAAAAGGGAAGGTGCAAGCACCCTTTTCATCCATGGTTATCCATGGGCTCTTAGTTACTTGTTTAGATCACTTGCTTTGTTTTTCCAATTGTTTGAAATGGTGCTTTGTGTGTGGTTTTGAAAGATGTTTTGAAAAGAGGCCATCGTTGTGGCAACCTTTGTAATGATTCTTGTTTGAATATATACAAAGGTGTTTTTGTCTTTTGAAAAGATTTCAATGTTTGAAAGTTTGATTTGGGAAATATTTTGAAATTGTTTTTATGAGGTGTGTTTTTGAAAATAACAAGGATGTTTTGCAAGCTTTGATCAAGTAACTAAGAGTTGTCTACCCTATTTTACTCAAAGATCTTTCCTATATGTTTTTAACCCTTTTGACAGTGTTGTTTCACCATTGCATTTGGTGAACAACCTTGTGTTAGGATGTTAAACGGGACAGGCGCGGGTCATCGTATAGACCATGATAGAAATTGTGTTAGGTATCTTTGGCAATTTTCCGAGGGACTTGATCATTTTTGTTTAGGCAACCAAGATAGCGTCATCGAGGGACTATGATCTTTTGCATTGTTTTTGTTTTGCCAAAGTACCCAACATGCATAACATGGCCTATTTTTTAGGCAACAAGTGGATTGTAACCCTAGGGGTGCAAGTGTGCATTGTGTATTGATTTTCATGCATATTTGTCTTTGATTAGGTCAAGCTACTTGTTGATTGGGATTTTTGCATACAAACCATAATTCTCTAATCATGGCATAATTGAAAGCGTAAAGTGCGAGAATTTAAAAGTCTAAGCTATTACAACATGATTATGGGGATGGGGGTACAATCTTTGAATGGGGGTGTATTTGACAAGAAATATAAACCCTAGTTTACTATTACATCCAAATTGAATTCAAATGCATAAATAATAAGTGGACAATATTTAAATAAACAAAATAAATAAATATATCAAATAATATGAATTATGCAAAAAGGTTTTTGTTTATTTATGCATGTAAAAATATTTAATGTAAAAATAAAGAAATAAATAAAATATTTATTTTATTTGGTTAAATGGTAAAACCCTAATTTTCTTTAAGAAAATAAATATGTTAATTATTTTATTTATATACAATAAAAATAAAATATTATATGTAAAAAAAGTAAAAAAGGTATTTATTAAGTATATTTAATAATAAAAGTAAAAGTGTAATATTTTATATTTTAAAATTTTTAATAAAATAAAAGTGTAATTATATTAAATATGTACAATATAAAATAAAATATGTACAAAATAAAGTATATTTAGAAAAATATTTTTAATGTGAATAAAAATAAAGAACAAAAATAAAAGTATGATTTATATATTATTTCTAAGTTTTAATAAATAAGATAAATGTATTTAAATTGTTTTCTATGCTAGAAAAATAAAAATAAAATGCAAAATAAATGCGAAAAAATTATGAAAATATTTTTGAGCATTTTTTATATTTGGGAATAAATAAATAAAGTCAGAAATGAAAATAAAAATTCAAAAATATAAAAGTACAAGAAATTGGGCCAGGGGGTGCAAAAAGGAAAAGGGAGGTGTCAAAAGCAGCCAGGCCAAGCCCAGCCCAAAAACTTCATCTTCAACCTCTGGCTTTTGAAAAATGCGCGCGTATCCTGTACAAACTACCAGATCCTGTATACGAGCTCTATTGCAAAAACACATAACATCAAACTTGTAGAAAATTTCAAGACGATTCCAACCATATAAACAACTTATCTTAACTCTTAAAGACCAGAGAGAATTTCTCTGGCCCTAAAATCTGACCTAGTTTTTTCAGCATGTTCATGGATGAAATTCTCTTAGCACGCTTAATATAAATGAAAATTGAGCATATGTACAGCTTCATGGCAATGAATACTATATTTTGTATTCACAAACCTAAGGCTAAATGTTCCTAAATAGAGAGATAGGAAGTGGAAAAAAAACCTGTTTCAGTTGACTTCGTGTAGGGAAATGTAGAGTTTGTCAACAAGGCTTGAGATGTCTGGGAGCTTGCTTGGACTTCACTTGACCTTCTCCAATAGCCCGCTTGCCTTGAATGTACTTGAATCAACCTAGAGAAATCAACCTGCACAAGCTCAAAATGAAAATGGCAAACACTGTAAATGGAGTTACAGTTGGTGTTTGAGATTTGGGATAGCTTGGATGAGTTGAATGGAAGGTGTTTGAAGTAACTTGGGGCAAAACGCACGAGCCAATTGAGCTATGGAACTCAAGTTGCAGATTCTGCCCTGTTTTGTCAAGGGAATGTGATTTCTGGCTATGGGGTGTTTAGAGGCTCAAGCAATCGTGTTTCTGACTCAGAGGGATGTGAGAAAGATGTTCAAAATGCTTGCATAAGTTTATCTTGGCTGATGTTCAAGTTCTAAGGTTTTGGACAAGTTTCTTGTTTTTGAAGTCAAATGTGTGAAGTGATGAGAACAGGCCTGTACAGGCTACCCTTATGCTTGCATACTTTGCTCTTGGCCCCTCCAACTTGTGGATTTTATTTTCTCTCTGAGATATGGACCAATGCTCAAGGGATTGTGGTTTGACATAAAGCACATTATGGCAAAAATGGAAATGTGCCTTTTTCTACTTAGGGCTTAATTTTGTGTACAATGTCCAAATGAACAAAATAATGGCTTAGACTGTTGGATTTGCATTAAATTATTAAGTGTGAAGTGGTTTAGAGGCCTGTAAACTAGTGTAAGGCATGCTGACTTGAAAATGCAACTTACATGAACATGAATATGCCATGGATGAAAAGTGAGTTTTTACCAACTTCAAGCCTTCGATTCTCCCTAACCACAAATGTGTTTGAGGAGTTCTTGGACAATTTGGAAAGCTTGAAACATGCTCTATAATCCATCTTTGAAATTCAACTTGAGACTCCAAGTGGAACTATGTGAAAAATGGCCAAGAAGATAGGTCAAAATCCTGCCTAAATTAGGGCAAAATTTCACTAAGTTAAAAGTTTTAGGGACCCTTCTTCCAAAAAGCATAACTTGAGATCCAAGCTTCTTTTGAGAAAACTTTATGAATCAAAGTTGTACACTTTGTGTAGGACTACAACTTTCATGTTGGAAGTTTTGTTTTAATCCAAATGCGTCATGGTGAAAATGTGGGGCAAAGTTAGGAAAAAATTAAGAAAATTTCATAACTTTGAAAAATTCGAAGTTATGAAATTTTTCAACTTTAAACCCTAATTTGCAATTTTGGGTTTCTTGATGAACAAGTTTCATATTTTGACACATCTTGATGAAAAATTACCCTTGGCACTTGATTTTGACCAAAAAGTCAAAGTTTGACTTTTCAATGTACAGTCAAATTTTGATCAGTTGACTGAAAAATTCATCTGTCAATCCAATGCAAATGAGGTCTTTTGAACTTGTTGAATAGGTCAAGATGATTCCATTGAGTACTTGAGTCCTTGGTTGAGCCTAATTTGCCATTGTCTAGGTCAAAAAGTCAGAAATTTCCTTTGTACAGTCAAAACCCTAAAAATGACCATTTTGCCCCTTTGGTGATCTGATTAAATTTCTTGTGGATTTGTGGTCCAAACTTGATCAAATGGTTCATATGAGTTCATAATGTTGATGTGGGTCAAAATTCATGAGGTTTGACTGTAAATTGGCCACAGTTGACTTTTTCCCCAATACAGTTGATTTTTAGGTCAACTGTCCAATTGACTGGGCAAAAATTTGATTCAAGGCTTGAAACTTGGTATGGACAAACTTATGAGTCCAATATGAAGTATGAAAGTCAATTTGAGCATTGAAGGTCCAAAAATCCCTGTGCAAACTCAAACCCTAATTTAGGTCATCAGTGCAAGGAGATGTCTTGAGCAGAGCAAACCCTGGCTTGATCTTGAGTCCAAAGAGCCTTGTGATGAGAAATGTTGATAGAATGAGAGGGAAAATTTTTGGGTACAACAGAAGGGTTCATATCTTACCTAACATCTACCTATGAGCCAATCTTCAAGCTATTGAAGAAAGATCAGGTGGTTGAATGGAATAATGATTGTCAAGTTGCTTTTGATAAGATCAAGGAGTATTTGTTGGAACCTCCTATCTTGATGCCACCCATCAAAGGAAGGCCTTTAATCATGTATCTGACCGTTTTGGATAACTCAATGGGGTGCGTACTGGGCCAACATGACGAGTATGGCCGAAAAGAGTATGCCATTTATTACCTTAGCAAAAAGTTTACCGATTGTAAGACTCGCAACTCACTGCTCGAGAAAACTTGTTGTACTTTGGTATGGGCTGCTCGCCGGCTAAGGTAGTATATGTTGACACATACCACTTTATTGATTTCTAAAATGGATCCGATTAAGTACATCTTCGAGAAGCCTGCTTTATCCAGAAGAATCGCTAGATGGCAGATGATCCTGACTGAATATGATATCCAGTACACAACCCAAAAATATATAAAGGGGAGTGTACTAGCTGACCATCTAGCTCATCAAGTCGTCGAATATTACCAATCTATGAGGTTCGACTTCCCTGACGAGGACATTATGACATTGGACAATGTTGAAGGTAACGGACCATATGACGGACCTGAACAAGGATCCCGATGGACCCTGTACTTTGATGGTGCTTCAAATGCACTTGGCAACGGTATCGACGCGGTACTTATCTCTCCAGAAGGTTGCCATACACCTTTCACTGCTAGACTCTGCTTCAGCTGCACCAACAACATGGTCGAGTATGAAGCTTGTATCTTTAGTCTCAAGGCTGTAATTGACTTGGGAATCAAATCTCTGATTGTGTTTGGGGACTCAGCTTTGGTTATCAGTCAAATCAAAGGAGAATGGGACACTAAACATCCTAATCTTATCTCGTACAAAGAACATGTATTGACATTGTTGCCTCATTTCGAGCAGATTAACTTTGAGCACTTCCCGCGAGAAGAAAATCAGCTAGCAGATGCTCTGGCTATAATGTCTTCCATGTTTAAACTCAACCAGGATAATGAGTCTCCCCAAATCACCATCGAGCGAATGGACGAACCTGCGCACTAGAAGTAGTGGAACAACCCTGGTTTCATGAAATCAAAAGACTCGAGAATACCCTGAAGGGGCTTCAGTCAATGACAAAAAGTTCTTAAGGAGATTTGCTTCCAAGTTCTTTCTGAGCAATGGTATCCTATATAAGCGCAGCCATGATTGTGTTCTACTTCGTTGTGTGGACAAAGTTGAAGCCGAATTGATCATGACTGAAATACATAGTGGCACATTTGGCACCCACTTAAGCGGACATAATATGGCTAAGAAGATTCTAAGGGCAGGCTACTACTAATCTACCATGGAAGCTGACTGTCATCAATATTCCCGTACTTGTCACAAATGCCAAGTCTATGCTGACAAGGTACATATTCCTCCAGTTCCTCTCAACGTTCTAACAGCTCCTTGGCCATTCGTGATGTGGGGAATCGACATGATTGGAGAGATCAAGCCTACGGAATCCAATGGACATCGCTTCATCTTGGTGGATATTGATTATTTCACCAAGTGGGTTGAAGCGGCTTCCTTCGCCTCCGTTACAAAGAATGTGATTACCCGCTTCATTAAGCAGAACCTCATATGCCGATATGGTATCCCCGACAGGATCATCACGAACAACGGTACAAATTTGAACAACACTGTGATCACCTCTCTGTGCGAGCAGTTCAAGATTCAACATCACAATTCATCTCCCTACCGGCCAAAGATGAACGGTGTTGTTGAAGCCGCGAACAAAAATATCAAGAAGATCATTCAAAAGATGACAGCCACCTATAAGGACTGGCATGAGATGTTACCGTTTGCTCTGCACGAATATCGTACCACGGCGCGTACTTCAACTGGGGTAACCCCCTTTTCTTTGGTATATGGCATGGAGGTTGTTTTACCTATAGAAGTTCAAATTCCTTCCTTGAGGATTATGAAGGATGTTGGTTTAAATGAAGACGATTGGATTCAGACCCGGCTTGATCAACTTAACTTTATCGACAAGAAACGACTTACTGTTGTTTGTCATGGTCAGAAATATCAAAAACGGATGATCAAGGCTTTCCACAAGAAAGTCAGACGTCAGGTATATCAAGTCGGAGATCTTGTAATCAAGTGGATCATCTTGCCGCAAAGTGATCCCAGGGGCAAATGGACCCCTACTTATGAAGGGCCGTTTGTGATCAAGAACATCTTTTCTGGAGGGGCAATGATTCTGACCACCATGGATGGCGACGACTTGCCGCACCCTACGAACGCAGACATAGTCAAAAGATACTACGTATAAACGACCCGACAAGTTGAAAACCCGAAAGGGAGGCTTGGGCAAAAATGGGCATCCCGGTGAATCAAAAACCCGAAAGGGCGGTTCAGGCAAAAATTAGGGATAAATAAAAAAAATATGTACACCCGACAAGTTGAAAACCCGAAAGGGTGACTTGGGAAAAAAAGGGTTTCCCGGTGGATCGAAAACCCGAAAGGGCGGTCCAGGCAAAAGTTAAGGAATTAAAGCGTATGACTATGTCTCGTCGGATCACTTTAAGGATAATCTCTTCACAACCAAACTCCAAGCTTCTGATAAATCCAATAATCCGCGGACGAAGCAACGAAGGGACAAGATACTCAGAGTCGTGAAGGCTATAGCAGAATGGGAACCCCATGGAATTGTTACACATAGCCATCTTTCTTTGTATAAAAATTTTCTCAATTTTTCGATAATATTCTCTTACTAGGATGTATGACTCCTTTGTACAAAAATACTTACAAAAGTTAATACAAAGATACTTCAAAGTGCAGAAATTTGCTTGCCTTTCCTTTCTTTTTACACTTATGTTTTATTTGAAAACGTCCAATGGTTTGTTAAATGAGCATATGCATTTGAATATAATCATTGCTTACAAATAAAACAAATTAAGAAAGGAAATTACTGATAGGTTGAAAGTATAGGAAAACGTCTTTAGGCTATTCCAGAAGAAATTCCCTACAGTATGTCATTCAGATCCTCAACAGAGCTAAAACCTTGAAATGCATATCCCCAGCGGAGTTAAGCTTCAAAATTCCCATCAGGGCTAAGTTTCTAAACTCCCGATCCCCAGCGGATCCAGAAGACTTTGAACTACAAATCCTCAGTAAAGATAAAACTTTCTTCCCCAACGGAGTCCAAAACTTCGACCTTTAAACCCCGGTGGAGTACTATCTAACTTCCTCCGATTCCCCAACGGAGTTCTCCACAAAACAGGAATCCCCGGTAGATTGGCATACAACCCAAGCTCCTGATTTCCCCGGCAGGATAAGCTTTCTCCCCACTGAGTTATTTCCCAGCAAAATGAAAATTTCTTGTTCTCATTTCTGCAGTTGGAGCTTCCCAAATCTTAATTCCCCCAGTAGAGATCATCAGAGTTTTCCTTATTCCCCAGGAAGGTCATAAAGGATTCTCAAATCCCCAGCATCGGTCAAGGATTTACTTTCCCCGGCATCAGTCAAAGATTTCATTATCTTTAGCTATCAAGGATTTATTTTCCTCAGCAAGACAGCTAATCAGCTTACATGCGCATAGATTACATTCATATATCATGAACATTTATAGAACACATATTATTGCATCATACATGACATGCAACATAAATTTGTGTTTTAGCTAACATTTTACCCTTTCAGGATAAGATTAAAAGCTACCGTTAACAAATGTTCAAGGATTTCAGATACAGTACAGATACACCCCTGACACGGCGGTCATTCTACTACTCATTCAGACTTCAGCAATCAGATACAGACTAGATATGCTCCAGACACGGAAGCCATTCTATTTCTCATTCAGATGCAACTATCAACTTCAGGTTCATATACATTCCAGATACGGAAGTCATTCTATCACTTGTCCAGATCCTAGTTACAGTACGGATACACCTGAGACACGGCGGTCATTCTACTACTCATTCAGACTTCAGAAATCAGATACATATTAGATACGCTCCAAACATAGAAGCCATTCTATTTCTCATTCAGATGCAACTATCAACTTCAGGTTCATATACGCTTCAGACACGGTTGCCATTCTGTCAATCATTCAAATCTATTCCCCAACCCAGAGATATCCCAGACACGGATGTCTTTCTGCCGCTTATTCAGACTTCATATTTCGGATACAATACAGATACGCTCTAAACATGGATGTCATTCCTTTTCTCATACCAATCAAATCTCCAGATACAACTCAGATACGTTCGAGACATGGATACCATTCTGATATTCATTATCCTGATTTTCAACAAACAAGTTTTGGATGGCATCTCTAAGCCCATCTCCAGCAAGATTCTACCATCTCCAAATGACATCATTAAGCCCATTCCCTCAACCTACATTTTGACGAGTGCAAATTTACGGGCACTCTAGTGTCCAATCCTCTTTTACCTTCGAGTCACGAAAGGAAAACTTGCCAATCTAACTCTTCAGGTTCAAGAAGATTGAACAGGGGAAACTGTTGTACCCCAAAATTTTCCCTCTCATTCTATCAACTTTTCTCATCACAAGGCTCTTTGAACTCAAGATCAAGCTAGGGTTTGCTCTGCTCAAGACATCTCCTTGCACTGATGACCTAAATTAGGGTTTGAGTTTGCACAGGGATTTTTGGACCTTCAATGCTAAAATTGAGTTTCATGCTTCATATTGGACTCATAAGTTTTCCCATACCAAGTTTCAAGCCTTGAATCAAATTTTTGCCCAGTCAATTGGATAGTTGACCTAGAAATCAACTATATTGGGGAAAAAGTCAACTGTGGCCAATTTACAGTCAAACCTCATGAGTTTTGACCCACATCAACATTATCAACTCATATGAACCATTTGATCAAGTTTGGACCACAAATCTGCAAGAAATTTGATCAGATCACCAAAAGGGCAAAATGGTCATTTTTAGGGTTTTGACTGCACAAAGGCAATTTCTGATTTTTTGACCTAGCCAATGAAAAATTGGGCTCAACCATGGACTCAAGGACTCAATGACATCATCTTGACCTATTCAACAAGTTCAAAAGATCCCAATTGCATTGGATTGACAGATGAATTTTTCAGTCAACTAATCAAAATTTGACTATACACTGAAAAGTCAAACTTTGACTTTTTGGTCAAACTCAAGTGCCAAGGGTAATTTTTCATCAAGATGTGTCAAAATATGAAACTTGTTCATCAAGAAACCCAAAATTGCAAATTAGGGTTTAAAGTTGAAAATTTTCATAACTTAGAATTTTTCTAAGTTATGAAATTTTCTTAATTTTTCCTAACTTTGCCCCACATTTTAACCATGATTCAATTGGATTCAAACAAAACCTAAAACATGAAAGTTGTAGTCCTCCACAAATTCTACAACTTTGATTCACAAAGTTTTCTCAAAAGAAGCTTGGATCTCAAGTTATAATTTTTGGAACAAGGGTCCCTAAAACTTTTAACTTAGTGAAATTTTGCCCTAGTTTAGGCAGGATTTTGACCTATCTTCTTGGCCATTTTTCACATAGTTCCACTTGGAATCTCAAGTTGCATTTCAAATATGGATTATAGAGCATGTTGCAAGATTTCCAAATTGTCCAAGAGCTCCTCAAACACATTTGTGGTTAGGGAGAATCGAAGGCTTGAAGTTGGCAAAAACTCACTTTTCATCCATGGCATATTCATGTTCATACAAGTTGCAATTTCAAGTCAGCATGCCTTACACTAGTTTACAGGCCTCTAAACCACTTCACACTCAATAATTTAATGCAAATCCATCAGTCTAAGCCATTATTTTGGTCATTTGGACATTGTACACAAAATTAAGCCCTAAGTAGAAAAAGGCACATTTCCATTTTTGCCATAATGTGCTTTATGTCAAACCACAATCCCTTGAGCATTGGTCCATATCTCAGAGAGCAAATCAAATCCACAAGTTGGAGGGGCCAAGAGGAAAGTATGCAAGCATAAGGGTAGCCTGTACAGGCCTGTTTTCAGGACTTCACACATTTGACTTCAAAAACAAGAAACTTGTCCAAAACCTTAGAACTTGAACACCAGCAAAGATAAACTTGTGCAAACACTTTGAACATCTTTCTCACATCCCTCTATGTCAGAAACACGATTGCTTGAGCCTCTAAACACCCTATAGCCAGAAATCACATTCCCTTGGCAAAACATGGCAGAATCTGTAACTTGAGTTCCATAGCTCAATTGGCTCGTGCGTTTTGCCCCAAGTTGCTTCAAATACCTTCCATTCAACTCATCCAAGCTATCCCAAACCTCAAACACCAACTGTAACTCCATTTACAGAGTTTTCCATTTTCATTTTGAGCTTGTGCAGGTTGAGTTCTCTAGGTTGATTCAAGTACATTCAAGGCAAGCAGGCTATTGGAGAAGGTCAAGTGAAGTCCAAGAAAGCTCCCAGACATCTCAAGCCTTGTTGAAAAGCTCCACATTGCCCTACACGAAGTCAGCTGAAACAGGTTTTTGTCAACTTCCTATCTCTCTATTTAGGAACATTTAGCCTTAGGTTTGTGAATAAAAAATGTAGTGTTCATTGTCATGAGGCTGTACATATGCTCAGTTTTCATTTATATTAAGCATGCTGAGAGAATTTCATCCATGAACATACTGAAAAAACTAGGTTAGATTTTAGGGCCAGAGAAATTCTCTCTGGTCTTTGAGAGTTAAGACAAGTTGTTTATATGGTTGGAATCGTCCTTAAATTCTCTACAAGTTTGATGTTATGTGTTTTTGCAATAGAGCTCGTATACAGGATCTGGTAGTTTGTACAGGGCACGCGCGCGTTTTTCAAAATCCAAAGGTTGAAGATGAAGTTTTGGGTTGGGCTTGGCCTGGCTGCTTTTGACACCCCCCTTTTCCTTTTTGCACCCCCTGGCCCAATTTCTTGTAATTTTATATTCTTGCATTTTTGTTTTCATTTCTGATTTTATTTATTTATTTCCAAATATAAAAAATGCTCAAAAATATTTTTATAATTTTCTCTCATTTATTTGGCATTTTATTTTTATTTTTCTAACATAAAAAGCATTTAAAAACTTTTATCTTATTTATTAAAACTTGAAAATAATATATATATTGTATTTTTATATTTTTCTTTATTTTTATCCACACTAAAAATATTTTTTCTAAAATATATTTTTATTTTATACATATTTTATTTTATACTTTTTTTTTACATATAATATTTTATTTTTATTGTATATAAATAAAATAATTTATATATTTACTTTCTTAAAGAAAATTAGGCTTTTACCCTTAACCTAATAAAACTAATCTTTTATTTATTTCTTTATTTTTTATAATTAAATATTTTTACATACATGAATAAACAAAAACCTTTTTTGCATAATTCATTTTTTATTTGATATATTTATTTTGTTCATTTAAATATTGTACATTTATTATTTATGCATTTAAATTCAATTTGGATGTAATAGTAAACTAGGGTTTATATTTCTTGTCAAATACACCCCCATTCAAAGATTGTACCCCCATCCCCATAATCATGTTGTAATAGCTTAGCCTTTTAATTCTCGCACTTTACGCTTTCAATTATGCCATGATTAGAGAATTAGGGTTTGTATGCAAAAATCCAAAATCAACAAGTAGCTTGACCTAATCAAAGACAAATATGCATGAAAATCAAAGACAATGCACACTTGCATCCCTAGGGTTACAATCCACTTGTTGCCTTAAAAATGGGCCATGTTATGCATGTTGGGTACTTTGGCAAAACAAAAACAAAACAAAAGATCATAGTCCCTCGATGACGCTATATTGGTTGCCTAAACAAAATGATCAAGTCCCTTAAAAATTTGCCAAAAATACTTGACACAATTGCTATCATGGTCTATACGATGACCCGCGCCTGTCCCGTTTAACATCCTAATACAAGGTTGTTTACCAAATGCAATGGTAAAACAACACTGTCAAAAGGGTTAAAAACGTATAGGAAAGATCTTTGAGTAAAATAGGGTTGATAACTCTTAGCTACTTGATCAAAGCTTGCAAAACATCCTTGCTATTTTCAAACACACTTCACAACACAAAATATTTCCCAAAATCAAACTTTCAAACATTGAAACCTTTTCAAAAGACAATACACCTTTGTATATATTCAAACAAGAATCATTACAAAGATTGCCACAACGATGGCCTCTTTTCAAAACATTTTCAAAAACCACACACAAAGCACCATTTCAAACAATTGAAAAGCAAAAGCAAGTGATCTAAACAAGTAACTAAGAGCCCATGGATAACCATGGATGAAAAGGGTGCTTGCACCTTCCCTTTTCATAATCTACTCCCCGAACCCAAGAAAACATCTCAAAGGTTTTTCTGTGCTTTTTGACCTTTTCTTAGGATAAAATAAAAAGTCGGTGGCGACTCTTGCTAAACCGAAACATTTGCGAACACAAACGCAAAACCTCAAGTCAGTTCTCCCACCGTATCACAAAAAGCTTTCAAATCTAAAACAACAAGTGCAACCCGAAGGTAAGTCCTTTTGACTTGATATCTTTTTATACATCATTAACAGTCTTTTATTCTTGAAGATAAGATGTAGTATTTTATTATCCCTTTGAACTAGTCGTTTGCTTATGATTTAGACTTATTCACTCATTTGTTATTTATATCTATCCATCATATGTTGTAAGCTAACCTGTACAGACAAGAAAAACAATGTTTAAGGCAGGAAAATATAGCAGGTATCAACACATATCCTCATGTGTCGACTCATCCTAGTGAAAAAATAGGGTATGAGTCGACACATAACCCCCATGCGTCGACCCATACTGAGTTCAGATTGCAAAACAGAAGCTGGAAAAGCCTATGAGTCGATACATACGCGTTTCACATCGATACAAGAAGGTGCGTGAGTCGACACATCCCATTATGTGTCGACCCATGCTGAACTGATTTTGTTTTACAGGATCAAGGAAAAGCTATGTGTCGATGCATAGCAGCATGGGTCGACACATAGCAATTCAAAATGCACACCAAAAGCTAAGTCAAACGCGTAGCACTGGATCCACAAAGTCAAACGAACCTCACTCTTTTGGGCCCAGATTTCTGCTTCTCACACCTCCCCAAGTTGTTATTTTCAGGCCCATTTCCTATTCTTTTCTCTTTTTTATATTTATTTCATTTAATTTTATTTATTTATTTACTAACCAATCAATTATTTTCTTTTTATCAAAAAAATCATAAAAATATTATTTTTCACCAATTAGATTTAGGTATATTTTTTATCAATAAATTAATTAATTTAATTATGTTTGATTAATTTAGATAACTTTGATTTCTTTTTTTTACATAATTAAAATTAATTAGAATAAATAGGTTTTATTACTAACTTAATTATATTTTATTTTTTCCTAAGATAACAAAAAACCAAAAATAGGCCATTATTTTTATTAATTAATTTAATTAACTAATTAATTTTTTGTACTTAATTTAGGAAAATTATTTCTTTTATTAAAAATAAAACCAAAAACATTTTCTCTTTTCATTAGGATAGAAGGGTCAAAACCCTAGTTCGCATTCGATCTAATTTGTCATCGCGCGCTTTATTCTATTTTTTATCCCAATTATTGTATCTGCTCACAGTTTGTAACAGTTTAATTAGGACGTTTATTTTCATTTATCGCTTTAATTTCAAAGGGTTTGTTTGATACAGTGGGAGAACTGACTTGAAGTTTTGCGTTTGTGTTCGCAAATGTTTCGGTTTAGCAAGAGTCGCCACCGACTTTTTATTTTATCCTAAGGAAAGGTCAAAAAGCACAGGAAAGACCTTTGAGATATTTTCTTGGGTTCAGGGAGTAGATTATGAAAAGGGAAGGTGCAAGCACCCTTTTCATCCATGGTTATCCATGGGCTCTTAGTTACTTGTTTAGATCACTTTCTTTGCTTTTCAATTGTTTGAAATGGTGCTCTTCAATTGTTTGAAATGGTGCTTTGTGTGTGGTTTTGAAAGATGTTTTGAAAAGAGGCCATCGTCGTGGCAACCTTTGTAATGATTCTTGTTTGAATGTATACAAAGGTGTTTTTGTCTTTTGAAAAAATTTCAATGTTTGAAAGTTGGATTTTGAAATTGTGTTGTGAAGTGTGTTTGAAAATAGCAAGGATGTTTTGCAAGCTTTTGATCAAGTAACTAAGAGTTATCTACCCTATTTTACTCAAAGATCTTTCTTATGTTTCTAACCCTTTTAACAGTGTTATTTCACCATTGTATTTGGTGAACAACCTTGTGTTAGGATGTTAAACGGGACAGGTGCGGATCATCGTATAGACCATGATAGCAATTGTGCTAAGTATTTTTGGCAATTTTCTTGAGGGACTTGATCATTTTTGTTTAGGAAACCAAGATAGCGTCATCGAGGGACTATGATCTTTTCTTTTGTTTTTGTCTTGCCAAAGTACTTAACATGCATACCATGGCCCATTTTTGAAGGCAACAAGTGGATTGTAACCCTAGGGGTGCAAGTGTGCATTGTGTTTGTTTTTTCATACATTTTTGTCTTTGATTAGGTCAAACTATTTGTTGATTTTGATTTTGGCATACAAACCCTAATTCTCTAATCATGGCATAATTGAAAGCGTTAAGTGCGAGAATTTAAATTCTAAGCTATTACAACATGATTATGAGGATGGGGGTGCAATTTTGAATAAGGGGATATTTGACAAGAAATATAAACCCTAGATTACTATTACATCTAAATTGAATTATAAATACATCAATATTTAAATGTACAATATTTAAATAAACAAGATAAATAAATATTAAATAAAATGTATTATGCAAAAAAAGAAGTTTTTATTTGTTTATGTATGTAAAGTATTTTTAATGTGAAAGAGTATAAAGAAACAAATTAAGATTGATTTTATTTTTTAAAGGGGTAAACCCTAATTTTCTTTAAGAAAATAATATTATCTACTATTTATATATAAAAATATATTAATATGTACAAAAATAAAATATATTGGGAAAAGGTATTTTTTTTAGTATAAATAATAAAAAATAATAAAAAGGTAATATTTTTATTCTAATTATTTAATAAAATAAAAGTATATATGTATGTATATATATATTAAATATATTAAGTATGTATAAAATAAAATAAAATATTTACAAATATAAAATATATTCAAGAAAATATTTTCAATGTGAACAAAAATAAGAAATAAAAATAAAAGTATTATTTACATTATTTTTAAGTTTTCAAATAAATTATAAAAAAGTATTCAAAATGCTTTAATGTTTAGAAAAATCAACATAAAATATCAAATAAATGTAAAAAAAATATGAAAATATTTTTAAGCATTTTTTATATTTGGGGATAAATAAATAAAATCAGAAAAGAAATTAAAATACAAAAATAACAAAATATAAAGAAATTGGGCCAGGGGGTGTAAAACTGAAAATGGGGGTGTTAGAAGTAGAAACAAGCCAGCCCAGCCCATTTCCACTTCATCTTCTTCCTTGTTCAAACAGAAAAAATGTGCGCCCTGTACAAACTGCTAACTCCTGTATTTGTGATCTTTTGCCAAAACTCAAAACATGAAACTTGTAGAGCATTAAACCACGATTCTAACCATACAAAAAACTTAATCTAACTCTCAAAGACCAGAGAGAATTTCTCTGGCCCTAAAATCTGACCTAGTTTTTTCAGCATGTTCATGGATGAAATTCTCTTAGCACGCTTAATATAAATGAAAACTGAGCATATGTCTGGCTTCATGGCAATGAGTACTACATCTTTCAATCACAAACCTAAGGCTAAATGTTCCTAAATAGGGAGATAGAAGTTTGAGAAATACTTGTTTCAGTCAAGCTCGAGTATGGCAATGCAGCAACTTTCAGTGAGGCCTGAGGTTCTTTTGAGCTTGCTTGATGTTCCCTGTACCTTTCCCAATGCTTAGTTTGCTTTGAAATGGTCTGAATCTCTCTATAGAACTCAACCTGCAAAGCTTCAAAACAAAAATGGTGAACACTGTAAATGGAGTTACAGTTGGCAATGGAGGTTTGGGATAGCTTGAGTAAGTTGAATGGAAGGTATTGGAACAAGTTTGAGGCCAAACGCACGAGTGGTTTGTGTGATGGATGTGAATCTGCAGGGAGTGCCCTGTTTTGCAAGAAGAATGTGATTTGGTGTTTTGGAAGGCTTGAGGGTTCAACAATTCATGTTTTTGGCTCAAGGCAATGCACAAAACTTGTTTGAAATGTTGGCAAGAGTTGATTATATCAGATGTGCAAGTTGATGACCTTTTGCATAATTACTTGGTTTTGAAGTAAAAAGTGAGAGTTGACAAAGCTATGGTTGTACTGGCTTGTAACCTAGATGCACAAAGTTGTTGAACTTTGCATGACATTAGGGAGCCTTGTTTGCAGCAAAGGGCTTGGTGTATGGCTCAAGAAATGCAATTTGACATAAAGCATGCTTTATGTAAATGGAAGTGCTACCTTTATGCCCAAAATGGATTTATTCATTGTGCCAAGCTTTGTTGATCAGAATAAGACCAATGTCCAATGTATTTGCATTTAATTAAGGAGTGTGAATTGGTTTAGAGGCCTTTAATCAAGTACAAAGCTAGTTCGGACAGATTTTGCAACTTGTATGAACATGTATTTGCCATGGTTCAAAGTGAGTTTTTGCCAACTTCAAGCATTCGATTCTCCCTAACCACAAATGTGTTTGAGGAGTTCTTGGACAATTTGGAAAGCTTGCAACATTATCTATAATACATATTTGAAATTCAACCTGAGACTCCAAGTGGAACTATGTGAAAAATGGCCAAGAAGATAGGGCAAAACCCTGCCTAAACTAGGGCAAAATTTCTCTAAGTTAAAAGTTTTAGGGACCCTTGTTCCAAAACTCATAACTTGAGATCCAAGCTTCTTTTAAGAAAACTTTGTGAATCAAAGTTGTATACTTTGTAGAGGACTACAACGTTCATGTTGTAAGTTTTGTTTGAATCCATTTGCATCTTGGTGAAAATGTGGGACAAAGTTAAGAAAAATTAAGAAAATTTCATAAAAAATTTCTAAGTTATGAAATTTTTTCAATTTCAAACCCTAATTTGCAATTTTGGGTTTCTTGATGAACAAGTTTCACAATTTGACACATATTGATGAAAAATGACCCTTGTCACTTGATTTTGACAAAAAAGTCAAAGTTTGATTTTTCAGTGTATAGTCAAATTTTGATCAGTTGATTGAAAAATTCATTTGTCAACCCTATGCATTTGAGATCTTTTGAACTTGTTGAATAGGTCAAGATAATGTCATTGAGTCCTTGAGTCCATGATTGAACTTGATTTGCCATTGGTTAGGTCAAACAGTCAAAAATTGCCTTTGTACAGTCAAAACCCTAAAAATGACCATTTTGCCCTTTTGGTGATCTGATCAAATTTCTTGTGGATTTGTGGTCCAAATTTGATCAAATGGTTCATATGAGTTCATAATGTTGATGTGGGTCAAAATTCATGAGGTTTGACTGTAAATTGGTCACAGTTGACTTTTTCTCCAATACAGTTGATTTTTAGGTCAACTGTCGAATTGACTGGGCAAAAATTTGATTCAAGGCTTGAAACTTAGTATGGACAAATTTATGAGTCCAACATGAAGTATGAAAGTCAATTTGGGCATTGAAGGTCCAAAAATCCCTGTGCAAACTCAAACCCTAATTTAGGTCAACAGTGCAAGGAGGTGTCTTGAGCAGAGCAAACCCTAGCTTGATCTTGAGTTCCAAGAGTCTTGTGATGAGAAATGTTGATAAAATGGGAGGGAAAATTTTGGGGTACAACAGTTTGTTTTTGGCTATGTAAATACCCGAAGCCTTGTAATAGCGTAGTTTAATTTCCGCATTTTAAATTTCGCAAATTATTAACTGTTAGATGTTTGATAATAGGATGCATGACAAGAATGTATGACTAATTTTAAAACAGATAGATCACCCTAAATGTGCAAAGATAAATAAATTGAAACTGAATCACTCGCACATGCACACTCCTAGGGTACACTCCCACTTGGTTGCCTTCGGTAAACAGTCATTGAGTATAGGATGTTTTAGTAGTCGTCCTTTTGTCTAAAGATCAAAGTTTCCTCGGAAAGGTTGCCTCGGATATTGTTGCCTCGGATAAATAATCTAGGACATTAGGGTTATTACTAAGACGTCCTAACATTGCTTTAGTGATTGTACGTCCCTTTCGAATTGACCCTCAAAACTCCAACGACGGTGTTACCTACTCATTAATAGTGGGATAACATTGTCTAAAGGAAACGAACATATAACGATTCTTTTTTTCGAGTAGGTAGATTAGCTTTTAAGTACTTGCTCAATCCAAACAAAACTTTTTCACACTTACACTCCTTCACAAATAAAGTTTTCAAAAACACTTCATTACACTCTTGAAGACAGAAGCAAGAGTTAAATCGAAGTCGAAACAAAAACTTTTCAAAGCACACAAACACAAAGAAAACAATTTTGAAAATGATGAGCAAGTACCTAAGAGCCCGTAGATAACTACGGGTAGAAAGGGTGCTAATACCTTCCCTTTCTATAAATCTACCCCCCGTACTCAAAATCTCGAAAAAGGAATTTTTCTGTGCTTTTTTCCTTTCCAGATGGATAAAATAAAAGTCAGTGGCGACTCTTGCTTACCGCGACATTTTGAGAACAAAAAACGCAAAACGCAAACCAGCATTTTAAAACAGTCGGTTCTGCCACCGTATCACAGAACTGGCGACTCTGCTGGGGACTTAATAAATGGGGTGTACCTTAGGATTAGTTCATCATATTGTTTTCAATTGCTTGATTTGTTTGCTTTATATTTGTGGGCTTTGTACCGGAATTAATATAGATCCTAACCCGGATCTGGGGACACCTTTTAAGTAAGTAGCAATAGACTGAGGGAACTGTACAGTGTAGACCGATACAGTTGAAGTAGTAGCTACGTTGATGTGACACATTAGTTGGTACCGATATCCCTTGTGGAGCAACAAGGAGAGTATGGGGCTGCTAATGGGTCATTAAGCATCAACTGACCTTAGAACCTATAATTGACCAACTTGGCCATAGAAAGTAGCAGTATGCTACACTCATTGAGACCATACTCTCGCGATGATTCCGGCTGCAAGAAAAGATTGCTAAACTGGAATTATGACCGATGGAGGATGGTCAGTGATATTGAGAACCTCTAGAACCCGGTTACTATTATTAGGACAGGTTGAACCAACTGAACTTCAAGAGGGTAATACCTAAACCCCATGCAAGCCTAAACCTAAGGCTGTTTGTGTGACTTGTGTGCTTTCAAACTTGAATTACTTGCACAGTTTTATTATCTGACAACATGAGTTCCTTGCAGGTTTTGTTTACAGTCCTTATCTAATAACTTGGATTTCTTTCCGGATTTACTTGTTTACATCACCTCGCACTTTTGCTTAAACGCATAACATACACGTCATAACATCATACCATAACATTTCCTTAACCATTTCAAGGTTCTCAAGGGTCTGTGATGAAGGTTATGGTAAATCAGACGTCTAGCAAGGGGCAAAGAGGATTTATTTTCCTCTAGCCAATATCGTCTAGAGATCAAAAGACGATAACTTGAGTTAGAGGCTATGACCCACTCGATATGGTGAGCTTGACTCTTGAAGAAGGACTCTTAATGACATGAAGTTTCTTCAATCAATGTGCAATCAAATTCTAACAGTTTCTTGTTTACCCCGCGAGATCCTTGAAAACATTGCATACATATATCATGCATATCATTGCATAACAGGTCTTCCATTACAAATCTCTCATGTCCTCGATGTTTATTTAAGCAATGGCTCTCAAAAAAGACAACAGAGATCTTCATATTCAAGAAGCTCAGTTCAGGGACATATTCCTAAACCTATCCAAGGGGCAGGAAGAATTGAAAACACTCCTCGTTGGGAACTTGGTCAAGAAAAGTCCTGAAGACAATAAGGACGAACGGCTGGAGCAATTGCAAGCTGAGGTAGATGCAATAAGAACCCAGATGCTGGGGAGGATGGCTCTTATCCAAGGCTTAGCCCGGGAACAAGAAGAGTTGAGAACCATTATCAACCAGCTTCATCAAGACCGATACAACAGTATGAAGCAAACAGTTGAGGCCGGGGACCAGGTTATTAATCACCCTCCGAGAAGACAAGGGTTTGGTTTGGTAAAGAATGGACCTCTCCAAGTTGCTACTGCCTCACGGGTCTAACAACAACCTCGCCCAAAACAATGGGTTAATCAGAGTAAGCCAGATACACCCAAGAGACAATTTACCAAGTTCAACATGCCACTGTCTCAAGCTTTACAACACCTATTGAGGATGAACCGGGTGACGTTGATAGGACCTCATCCGAATCCCAATACTTGTTCACCTGACTACAATCCTGATGCAAGGTGTGCATATCACCCCAACAGTCCGGGGCATGATACTGACGACTGTTGAAAGTTGAAGTACAAAATTCAAAACCTGATTGATGAAGGAACATTGGAATTCACACAAGATGGTCAACTGGAATGTTTCTGTCAATCCTCCAAGGCTCACCATTTGAAGTGACAAGTTCTGACAAGAGAGGCTTTTGTTCATTAGAATTTTCAAGTTGTAATTTTCTTTTGCTTGTTCGAACATTTGTTCATGTCAAACTTTGTTACTTTATCAATGCATTGCATATGTCTGTTTTGAATCAATCCATTTGTATTCACTATATTTAAATTTCTTTCCTTTTTGTGATGTTCAACTCTTGATTAAAAATTCTAAGCCTTTAGACGGAGGATGACGAAAACGATACCAAAATATCTACAGTATGCTTTTGAACAGACCCCGCTGACGATGTACAGGCGTTGTTTCAAATCCTAAACAATGGAGTTATAAGGAAGATAATCCCTAGTCAACCCCGCTGAGCCAAAGAAGTAGGAGTTTTTCTTTTTACACAAATTAAAACCCTTAATCACAACCTGGGGCCGGGTAGTTTTCTCAGTTAATCCAGGTGCACAATGAATGGCTTCAAAGACGTCCTTCCAAAACAAAATTCAGTGATGGTTCCCTATAATCGTCAAGACAGACATTCGTTATCTCTCAAAAATAAAAGCCCATTAAGTCAAAACCTATGAAGGAGACTTACAAAAACGGGGGCATCCCGCTGACTATAATCACAAAAGAAACAGTTCAGGAAAAAGACAGGGATAATAAAATAAAAAAGAAAGAGGTCCTACAAACTCTCAACAAAAATGACGGCCTGTTCAAAATAAATTGTCAGTATCCGGACCATCACTGGAATATCAGAGCAAAGACTCAAACGGGATCTAAATGCATAATTAACTTAGTATGGGACTGAAGAACATCACGAAGAACGGGTGGGTACAAATAAATTTTGAGCCTTTATCCTTTGTTTCTTGAAACGTGAACTAGGCCACGTTATAACCCTTAAAAGTCCTAGCTGAAGCATGGGTTAGTTCGAAAGCATATTGTTACAAAAGGTATACTGACTCCTGTAGGACTTGCTGTAAATCCTGAGTTGACATCACATTTTACAAAATTTTCCTGTTTACTGAAAAATGCATTTTCAAAATTTCAAGACAGACATAAGCTTTGCATTCTTAAAATAACATTGTTTGCATATGACTATTTGTTCAACAGCAGAGAAATTTTCATGACGAATATCTAGTGAACAAAAACCTTCTCAATAAAAAAGGATCACCTCAAGTGGAAAAAACACTTCCAACCAAGGGGAACGGCATGATCATTGTCCATCATCTAGGGCAGTCAAGTCAAGATTCAAGGAATCTCTTAAAGATGCCAAATAGTCAGGGGCAGATCTCCATCTGAATCACTTGGGGCATTCGACATGAATTCCAGCAACGAATCTTGTATGATCAAACGAACATATTCTGGCATCGTGACAACACAACACTATCGATGGTGACAACTCTCTACACCCTGAAAGTATGGACATAGTCAAAAAATACTATGCATAATCAAAAAACCCGCTAGGTCGACTGGCCTAGGCAAAAATAAGGGCTTCCCGGCGAATCAAAAGGGTTCGGGCAAAAATAAGGGATGAAAATATAAAAAAACTGTACACCCGACAAGTCGAAAACCTGAAAAGGCGGCTTGGGCAAAAAAGGGTATCCCGGTGGACTGAAAACCCGAAAGGGCGGTCCAGGCAAAAATTAGGGATTAAAGCGTAACACTATGCCTTATAGGATCACCTTGCAACCAAACTTCACTATCGAGTATCAGGCTCGAACGGCACCAAACAATCTGATCTACCTTCAACCAAGTAGCAAAGTGATGAGATGCTCGAGGATATAAAGGCGATAGCAGAGTTGGAACCCAGTGGGATTATTCACATAGCTGCTTTTCTTTGTTTTTCACAAATTGTATATATTCTACTTGTTCGGCGGTGTTCTCTTACTAGGACGTCAGCCTCTTGTACAAAAACGCCTATCTACAGGCCAACTTCAAAATCAATACAAGTCATTTTCACAAATAAATTTCAAATTATTTTCCTTTTTCTATTTTGTTTTGCAAGAACGTCCAATGTTCATTTTTGATATATGCATTTGACAATGATTGCTGCTCATAAATATTTACATGCGAAACAAAAGACGATTACTCGTAATATCAGAAATAGGGGCAAATAAGAAATGTCTGAACCATACAGTTGCTCTATCCACCAGGTATAGGGATAGACCTAGTTGGAGAAAACGATTAAAAGAATATTCACTCCCCGCAGAGTAAGAAAAGACAATGGTGTTAACTCTCCCCAGCTGAGGCTCCCAACCGCGAATGAGTCGGTGATATTCTCCCCCAAGCAGAGTATACCTACCATCAGCACTGAGGAATTATCCCCAGCAGAGTATGAAAAATTATCCTCAGCGGAGTATGAAAAATTAGCCCCAGTGGAGTTTGAAAAAAATTGTCCCCAGTGGACTCTGGAAGATTGTCCCCAGTAGAGTCTAAAAGGTTATTCCCAGTGAAGTCGCAACTGGAAAATCATTTCCCAGCGGAGTTCATTCCTTTTACAAACAGAAACTTAATTCCCAACAGAGTGTATCATCGCCAGCAATGATGATTCATCCCCAGCCGAGGTTATTTCTCTAAATCAACAGATCCTCCGGCAGAATATGTACACCCCACAGAGTCATTTCCTCATAAATTTATTCCCTAGCAGAGTTATCCTCTCTTACATGTCTATTCTCACAATCGTCTTCATCCACCATTCCCCAATGGAAATGAAGAATTCAACTCTTTTCTCCAGCAGCAGTCCGGGATTTATTTTCCCCAACTAGAGAACATCATAAAAACATTGCATTTCCATACATCATGACACATACACATAAACATCATACAACACAATCTCATTTATTTTGAGAACATCATTGATTGATACATATCATGCATTACATACAGCTAACATTTACCTTTCAGGAAGGATACAGTCAAATTCTCACAAAATTCAAGCTATGAAACCTTTACCTCAGTTGAATAACGGACGACCAAGTTCTTAAAATTCAATAGAGATGATTCCTCAGTAGAATACGGACGACCAAGTTCCTAAAATTCAAATTGAGATGATTCCTCAGTCGGATACGGACGACCAAGTTCCTAAAATTCGACAGAGATGATTCCTCAATAGAATACGGACGACCAAGTTCCTAAAATTCAAATTGAGACGATTCCTCAGTCGGATACGGACGACCAAGTTCCTAAAATTCAACAGAGATGATTCCTCGGTAGAATACGGAAAACCAAATTCCTAAAATTCAACGGAGATGATTCCTCTGTAGAATACGGACGACCAAGTGCCTAAAATTCAACAGAGATGTTTCCTCAGTCGGATACGGACAACCAAGTTCCTAAAATTTGACAGAGATGATTCCTCGGTAGCATACGGACGACCAAGTGCCTAAAATTCAATAGGGATGTTTCCTCAGTAGAATACGGACGATCGAAGTTCCTAAAATTCAACAGAGATGTTTCTCAGTAGAATACGGACGATCGAAGTTCCTAAAATTCAAACAGAGACGACTCACCAACAGAATAATGAACGACCGAAACTCCTAAAATTCTATTTCTCTCAAGACAGAGATCAGCATTCCCCAGCAGAATTTTCCTCAACAACATATATACAAGCTCTCGCTAAGGAATCTCTTATGCAATCGACAATCCTTCAGATGGCATCTTTGAGCCCATCCCCTTGTCAGCAATTTCCAAATGGAATCTTTAAGCCCATTCCCGATATCACAAGACGGACACCACTTCATGCGAGTGCAAATTTCTGGGCACTTTAGTGTTTAATCATCTTCCACCCTTTGGATCGCGAAAGGCACGAAAGCCAATCTATATCCTCAGGTTTAAGAAGATTGAACAGGAGCAGCTGTTGTACCCCAAAATTTGCCCTCCCTTATTTCTCAAAATATTTCAAGAAAGATCCACAAGTTTCTCAAGGTAGTCCAAGGGTTGGCCAGATAAGCTCTCTCCTAAGGCAGTCTACCTCAAATTAGGGTTTCATGTTGCATCAAGATACTTGAGTCCAAGGGATCCCAAATTCTCAACAATGTCTTAATATGTTATGAAGATCATCCATGTCAAGTTTCAAGCCTTGTAGAGGAAGTTTGCTCAGTCAATTGCTCAAAGGCCTGAAAATCGATTGTGCTAGGGCAAAAGTAAACTGTGGCCCACATACAATCAAACTTGAAGATTTTTGGTCAACATCCTAATTTTGAAGTATATTTCATCATTTGATCAAGGGTTGATCATGATTCATCAAGGATTGCTCATAATTCATCAAGACTCAAAAGTTGCTAAATTAGGGTTTTATAGGAAAAGTCAACTCAACTTTGACTAAGCATAACTTTCTCATACTTTATGAGAAGTGACACATCCAAAGCTCATTTTGAATAAGATGCAATTTCCTACAATCCATCTTCATCTCCCAAGTTCAAAATATGCGCTCACAAGAAGTTATGAATTTGGACATTATAGGTCATTTTGAAAAGTCAACAAAAACACCTTTTTTTGTCAAAGCTTCATACTTGAGCATGGAATATCAAATTGAGATGATACCAAAAGGGTTGGTTAGAGGACATCTCAATATTTCTAAAAAGTCCAAGAACATCCCCAAAGAGTCAAAATTGAGGAAGTTATGCATTGGTGAAGTTGACCTTTTTTGCAAAATGGCCAAAAGTCAACTATGCCTAAAACTTAAAATTTTGCCAAATGGGCCCAATATTTTTCACTTGTTTTGAGTTGGAAACATAGTACACGAGCTCTAGCCCTTGCCACTTGTCCTTATCATGTTTTTATTATTTATTTTTATTTTTATTTGAATTAATTCAAATTAAATCAAAACAAATCATATAAAATCCAAAATATTGAAAACAAAAGATTTTATGCTTGTTTCAGGTTTTATTATACAGCTAGCAAACATTCAAATTTGTGTAAAGGCATGTGTGCACAAAAAGATTTGGATTTGGATCATTTTTGGAAATATTTTAAGGTGAATCAAATCAAGATCAAGGACATTGATGGAGGAAGACTGAAGCCAAGTTTTCAAACCTAATTCACTCCTCAATACATATAGAAGCGAGGCAGATCAAAAGAAAAAAAAGGAGGAGGTGCATGAACCAGAGCAAAACAGAGAACATGCATCCAAAAACATAAAAACAGTCCTTGTAGTGCTATTCATCTTCACCATCAAAAATACCAAAAATATTACAGTACGGTCCCACTTAGTTCCAGCAGTCCGGAGCAGCTTTCTGAAGACTCACAAAGTCACCACAACATTTGGAAAAGCATTCAGATCTAAAATAACCAGTGCAGCCCAAAGGTAAGTCCATTTGACTTGATATCTTTTTATACATCATTAACAGTCTTTTGTTCTTGAAGATAAGATGTAGTATTTTATTATCCCTTTGAACTAGTCGTTTGCTTATGATTTAGACTTATTCACTCATTTGTTATTTATATTTATCCATCATATGTTGTAAGCTAACCTGTACAGACAAGAAAAACAATGTTTAAGGCAGGAAAATACAGCAGGTATCGACACATATCCTCATGTGTCGACTCATCCTAGTGAAAAAATAGGGTATGAGTCGACACATAACCCCCATGCGTCGATCCATACTGAGTTCAGATTGCAAAACAGAAGCTGGAAAAGCCTATGAGTCGATACATACGCGTTTCGAATCGATACAAGAAGGTGCGTGAGTCGACACATCCCATTATGTGTCGACCCATGCTGAACTGACTTTGTTTTACAGGATCAAGGAAAAGCTATGTGTCGATGCATAGCAGCATGGGTCGACACATAGCAGTTTAAAATGCACACCAAAAGCCAAGTCAAACGCGTAGCACTGGATCCACAAAGTCAAACGGACCTCACTCTTTTGGGCCCAGATTTCTGCTTCTCACGCCTCCCCAAGTTGCTATTTTTAGGCCCATTTCCTATTCTTTTCTCTTTTTTTATATTTATTTCATTTAATTTTATTTATTTATTTACTAACCAATCAATTATTTTCTTTTTATCAAAAAAATCATAAAAATATTATTTTTCACCAATTAGATTTAGGTATATTTTTTATCAATAAATTAATTAATTTAATTAGGTTTGATTAATTTAGATAACTTTGATTTCTTTTTTTACATAATTAAAATTAATTAGAATAAATAGGTTTTATTACTAACTTAATTATATTTTATTTTTTCCTAAGATAACAAAAAACCAAAAATAGGCCATTATTTTTATTAATTAATTTAATTAACTAATTAATTTTTTGTACTTAATTTAGGAAACTTATTTCTTTTATTAAAAACAAAACCAAAAACATTTTCTCTTTTCATTAGGATAGAAAGGTCAAAACCCTAATTCGCATTCGATCTAATTTGTCATCGCGCGCTTTATTCTATTTTTTATCCCAATTATTGTATCTGCTCACAGTTTGTAACAGTTTAATTAGGACGTTTATTTTCATTTATCGCTTTAATTTCAAAGGGTTTGTTTTTGGCTATGTAAATACCCGAAGCCTTGTAATAGCGTAATTTAATTTCCACATTTTAAATTCCGCAAATTATTAACTGTTAGATGTTTGATAATAGGATGCATGACAAGAATGTATGACTAATTTTAAAACAGTTAGATTACCCTAAATGTGCAAAGATAAATAAACTGAAACTGAATCACTCGCATGTGCGCACTTCTAGGGTACACTCCCACTTGGTTGCCTTCGGTAAACAGTCATTGAGTATAGGATGTTTTAGTAGTCGTCCTTTTGTCCAAAGATCAAAGTTGCCTCAGAAAGGTTGCCTCGGATATTGTAGCCTCGGATAAATGATCTAGGACATTAGGGTTATTACTAAGACGTCCTAACATTGCTTTAGTGATCGTACGTCCCTTTCGAGTTGACCCTCAAAACTCCAACGACGGTGTTACCTACTCACTAATAGTAGGATAGCATTGTCTAAAGGAAACAAACATAGAACGATTCTTTTTTTCGAGTAGGTAGATTAGCTTTTAAGTACTTGCTCAATCCAAACAAAACTTTTTCACACTTACACTCATTCACAAATAAAGTTTTCAAAAACACTTCATTACACTCTTGAAGACAGAAGCAAGAGTTAAATTGAAGTCGAAACAAAAACTTTTCAAAGCACACAAACACAAAGAAAACAATTTTGAAAATGATGGGCAAGTACCTAAGAGCCCGTAGATAACTACGAATTGAAAGGGTGATAATACATTCCCTTTCTATAAATCTACCCCCCCCCCCCCCCCCCCCCCCCCCCGTACTCAAAATCTCGAAAAAGGAATTTTTATGTGCTTTTTTCCTTTCCAGTTGGATAAAATAAAAGTCAGTGGCGACTCTTGCTTACCGCGACATTTTGCAAACAAAAAACGCAAAACACAAACCAGCATTTTAAAACAGTCGGTTCTGCCACCGTATCACACCATCCATAAAGGAGAAGACCTTATGATGTGCGGTGTTGTCGACTAAAACATCAATGTGGGGCAGTGGGAAATCATCCTTGGGACTTGCCCTGTTCAGATCCCTATAGTCAACACACATCCGAACCTTACCATCTTTCTTCGGCACCGGAACCACGTTGGCAACCCACTGTGGGTAAGAAGTAACTGCTAGAAAACTGGCATCAAACTGTTTCATGACCTCAGCTTTTATTTTCTCAGACATCTCTGGGCGCATTCGGAGAACTTTCTTCTTTACTGGAGGACAGTTATCTTTGGTTGGCAAGCGGTGTACCACAATGTCGGTATCCAACCCAGGCATATCTTCATAATACCAAGCAAAGATCTTAACATATTCACGCAACATCTGTATCAACCGTTGCTTGACACTAGACTCCAGATATGCACCGATCTTAACCTCTTTCTTGTCTTCTTCCGTACCCAGATTCACTAATTCTACTGGCTCTTTATGGGGCTGTATGGCCCTCTCTTCCTGTAGTAACAATCTAGCAAGTTCCCCAGGCACTTCACAATCATCCTCACCTTCGTCCTCAGCTTGGTTGATCGGACTTTCGAAGTCATAATTGGCAATAGCAGAGTCATTATCAATGGGATCCAGAGTGGATGTGGACCTGTATTATGATATGTGAGTGTGTGTAAGACAATAGCTACTTTGCAAGATAGAAAAGAAAAAGCAAGAAGCGCAAAATTTGTAATGCAAGAAAACGTCCAATGCTTTATTGATGATATATGGAAATGACAAATATTAAGCCCTCACAAACAAAGCCACGGTGTCTCGGGAAAGGCACCGGGCCGTAAATTTTTAAATTGCCTGTTACAAATCTCAAAACAAAAGTCTTATTACTGTGTAATAAAAGAAACAGGCATGGAGTCCTACGCCGTCTAATTGCTCAAGCCACCGTTGGTAGTTGGGTAAATCCAGCTGTCAATATCTGACTCTTCTTCATCATCCTCAATTGCATTCACTCCCTGGTCATGTTTGGGCATAGGAGCAGTTATGACGTTGGGCTTCTCCGGCACGTCAAATTCAATCTCTTTAGCTTCAATCAAATCTTGCACCTTATTCCTCAAGGCCCAGCAGTTGTTCGTATCATGCCCCAGGCTATCGGAGTGATATGCACAACGGGCATTTGGATTATACAGTGGTGACGTAGTACTGGGATTCTTCGGGGCTTCCCTCAGAGTGATCAAGTTAGTCTTCAATAACTGTGGCAGAATTTGAGATAGGGTCATGCTGAGCCGAGTATACTGCCTTTGCAGTCTCTCTACTCTTTGCTGATTGTTGCATTGTGGGGCAATAGTTGGTCTTAATATTACCACCGCATTAACTGTTTGGTGGTGTTCAGGTCGGTTTTGGCTCCTCGAGCTGTAAACTGCACTAGCCTCTTTTCTAAAAGGCTTCTTTTCTGTACTTGATGAAGCACCTTTCTGTAATTTTCCACTTTTAATACCAGCTTCAACTCTCTCCCCAGTCAAGATCAATTCAGTGAACCCAGACGATGAACTACCGATCAAATGATTGAAATATGGACCAGACAAAGTCCCAAGAAACATATCTACCAACTCCCTATCAGACAGAGGGGGTTAGACTCTTCCAGCAAGATCTCTCCATTTCTGAGCATAGTCCTTAAAGCCTTCGCCTGTGCCCATAGACATACCCTGAAGTTGAGTACGTGTGTGTTGTACCCCAAAATTTGCCCTCCCATAATCTTCAAAGTTTTGACTAGAATCATCCACAATTGGTTCAAGTTTACTCAAGGGCCACACAGTCAAACCATCCTCCTAAGACAGTCAAACTAGGGTTTTGGTTCTCACAAGGAAGCTGAAATTTTCAAGGGCTCAATCAAGTCTCCCATGCTCATACACATTGTCAAGTACCTACATGTCAAGTTTCAAGGCTCACAAGGTCAAGTTGCACAGTCAAAAACCCTAATTGCTCAACAGTCAACTGTAGGGGCAAAATGGTCATTTGGCAGTCAAAAGTCAAAAATTTTGGTCAACATCTTATTTTGAAGCCACAAACATCATTTGATCAATGCTTGATCTTGATTCTCAAAGTTTGGCTCAAAAAGTCTCAAGATGCAAAAGTTTCTATTTTTGGACAGCTGAAAAGTCAACTGTAACTTGACCAAGGCATAACTTTTTCATGGTTCATCAGAAAAATTCCATCCAATGCTCATCTTGAAGGGGAAGACATTTCCTACAACTCATCTTCACACTCCAAGTCCAAGAAATGCTCTCACAAAAAGTTATCAATTTCAACATTATAGGTCATTTTCAAAAGTCAACAAAAAGGGACTTTAAGTCAAAGACCATAACTTGAGATTGGTAAATCAAAATGACATGGGACCAAAGACATTGGTTAGAGGACTTCAAGACCTTTCCAAAATGTCCAAGAGCATGATCAAAGCTTAAAAATTGAGCAAGATATGCATTGGAGAAGTTGGGAAATTTTTGTGAAATGGCCAAAACCATTTATCCTTGAAATTTCATTTTTTGACAAAAGGGGCCCACTTTTTCCACTTGAATTAACTTGGCCATGCTTCCCACGTGTCCCACCTTTTATTTCAAATTTTTAATTTAATTTTTTCATTTTTAATTGATTTTATTGGATTTAATTAACTTTAAATCTTTTAAAATCAAAGGAAAATCAAAAAGTTTAATTAAAAGGAATATTTGGTCTTAACTAACTTTGACTCATCATTATGCAACTTCCCAATTTCGTTTCAAGGCCAAATGGAGCAATATTTCAAAAATTGGTTCAAAAAGGAAAGTTTGTTAAGGGAGTTTATGTTAAAATCTCAAGCTTGAATGCATGGTATGATGAGCCTTAATGTTGATCAGAATCACCTACATAATAACCTAGAGAAAACTATCACAGGGCATAAGAAAAAAACGTGAGAGAGAGGCAGCCAAGAGAAATTTCTTTTCAAAAATTCCAAAGAATTGCACTAAGATCGAACTCAAGGATTCAGCCATCCACAAGACCTCCCACCCATCCTATCGTGATCTACAGGCAAAATAAGTGGGTGTTTAGAGCAGGTCTGGGCTATCGCTTGGGATTTTTCGTGGCCAAAACGTGAACCTCCATGGCTAGGGTTCAGATTATGTGGAGTTGCGTTTTGATGAAAACAGGCCTATTTCCTTTTTCCCTTGAATTTATTTTCTTTTCTGTTTTATTTTAATTTATTTAATTTGCTTTTTTTATTAACAAAATTAATTTTTCTTTTTATTTCAAAAAATCACAAAAATATTCTTACCCAAATAAATTTTAGATTTTTCTTTTTTTTCTAAATTTAATTAATTAATTAGGTTTTTTTATTCTAGGAAACTCTAAATTATTTTGCAATATTAAAATTGATTAGACTTAATTAGATTCTAAATACTAATTTAATTAGTTTTATTTCTTAATATAAAAACCAAAAAAATCAGGAAATCATAAAAGAGGTATAAAAATATTTTATTTAATCAATTAATAGTTCCATTTTTGTAAATAAAATTCAATAATTAATTTAGTTTTGATTTTAGGTTATTAACTTTAATGTTTTTTTTAATAACTAAAAAATATAAAAAAATAAGTCTTTAGCACATTTTCATCTTTTTAAATAAGTATTTTATTTTCTTATTATAATTATTATTAACCATTAATTAATTTCGTAAATACTTGTAATTAATCAATTAGGTTTAAATTAGATTTAACTTAGGTAATTTTTCTTTAATAAATTAAAAAACAATTAGAACTAGAATTATTTGACTTTTAATTAATTTAATTTTCTTTAAATCCACAAATCCAAAAAACATAAAAAATAAGTCATTTCCTTTATTTAACTTAATTATTTCAATAATTTTATTTTAATTCCGTTAAAGGGTCCAACGCCCTCGCATACGATTA
This sequence comes from Vicia faba, assembly GCA_948472305.1. Lineage (NCBI taxonomy): Eukaryota > Viridiplantae > Streptophyta > Magnoliopsida > Fabales > Fabaceae > Vicia > Vicia faba. The sequence continues at coordinate 328,402,392 of OX451735.1, forward strand.
CATCTTCGTTTCGCGCGTTTTATTTATTTCTTTTTGTGAATATAATGTACTTGCTCCAAAGCCCTGTAATAGTTAATTAGGCATTTATTTTCTGCATTTTATTTTAAATCGGGTCTGGATTAATTTGGCGTTGTAGACCCGCGCCTTTGTAATAGCGTAGGACCTTTATCTTTCCCGCACTTTAAATTCCCGCACCTTTTAACTGTTAAACAATAACATGAAAGAATGAATGCCCAAAAATAAAAATAAAGCGTAGATCACCAATGCATGAACAAGACAAAAATATCTGAAAACGACACACAAATCACACACCACCCCTAGGGTACGCCTCACTGTTGCCTTGCCCCTCGAAAGGTGGTCATCAAGTATAGGACGTCTTAGTGAGTCCTTATGTTCCATTGATCTAGTTGCCTCGAATAAGTTGCCTCGGAACGGTCGCCTCAGAATCAAAGATCAATGGCATAAGGGTAGCTTCTAAGGTATCCTATTGTTGCTCTGGTGATCACCCTGTTGCCCTGCCCCTCGAAATGTGGTCGTTGAGTACAGGACGTCTTAGTAAGTCCTTATGTTTCATTGATCTAGTTGCCTCGAATAAGTTGCCTCGGAACGGTCGCCTCGGAATAAAAAGATCAATGGCATAAGGGTAGCTTCTAAGGTATCCTACTGTTGCTTTGGTGACCACACTGTCCCTAAACTCGAATTGACCCGAACACCCCCAACGGTGGTGCTACCTACCTCTCAATGGTGGGATGGCACTATCTAAAGGACTCTTACACAGCCTAATTCCTTAGGGTAGGTAGATCTCATGGGTACTTGCTCTTTTCAAACAAAAAAAACAACTTTTTGCACCCCACACTTTCAAAAAGTTTTCAAACAAAACACTTCATACACTCTTGAGGACTGATACAAGAGTTACTTAGAAGTTTTCCAAACGAACTTTTTCAAAACCCACATACACTTGAAAAGCAAACACATTTTGAAAACATAAGAGCAAGTACCTAAGAGCCCATGGATAACCATGGATAGAAAGGGTGCTAACACCTTCCCTTTCTATAAATCTACCTCCCGAACCGAGAGACATCTCAATAAGGAATTTTTCTGTGCTTTTGTCCTTTCCATGTTGGAGAAAATAAAAGACGGTGGCGACTCTTGCTTCCGCGACATTTCGCGAAACCAACTTTAAACAGTCAGTTCCAGATCCACCGATCACAGAACTGGCGACTCTGCTGGGGAAATCTTTAAAGTGAGGTGTACCTTAGGACTAAGATCACTGTGTTTTCAATTGCTTTGATTTGTTTGCTTTAAATTGTGGGACTGTCTTGGGAGTTCTATAGATCCTAACCCGGATCTGGGGATACCTTCTTAGAAAGTAGCAACAAGGCTGTGAGGGAACTGTGCGGGGTATACCGACATGGTTGAAGCAGTCTTCTACGTTGATGTGGCACTTTGGTGTGTACCGGTAACCCTTGAGTCAATCAAGGAGAGTACGGGGCCTCCGCGTGGTGTCTTGAAGCATCAACAGACCTTAGGAACCTTAATTGAACCATCTTGGCCTCTTTAGGGTAGTGAGATGACTACTTTGGTGTACTCCGAAGTCGGTTGATACTCGATACTACACTCAATTGAGGGTTGTTTTCTTGGGATATTTTGATCGCCAGTCAGTGGCTAAATCGAAACGATGAACAATGAAAGCAATCCAATGATATTGAGATCCTTAGAACCCGGTTACTTCTAATAGGACAGGTTGAGCCCACCAACTTCAAGAGGGTAATACCCAGACTCCATGCTGGCCTGAACTCTAAGGGTTTCCCTTGTGTGACTTGTGTGCCTTCCAACTTGACTACTTGCATGCTTGTTATCTGACATTTGAGTTTCTTACAGGTTTTGTTTATAGTCCTTAATTGGGACTCATAACAGGGTTTACTAAGTTTCTCGCAAGTTTTGTTTACAGTCCTTAAATGGGACTCATAACAGGGTTTACCTACATTACCCCACGCATAGCATAACATCATGACATCATGCCATTGCATGCATCCTACATAAGGACTAATCCATTTCAAGGATCTCAAGGGTCTGTGGTGCAGGTCACGATGGACCAAACTGCCTAGCCAGGGGCAAAGGGGATTTATTTTCCTCTAAGCCAAGGTTGTCAGAGGCTATGACCCACTGGATATGGTGAGCCTTTGACCCTTGAAGAAGGACTCTCAACAACATGCAGTTCCTTCAACCAAGCTACGAAATTCAACTCTAACAATTTTTCTTGTCTACCCCGCGAGATCCTTGAAAACATCGCATGCATATCATACATATCATTTCATTACAGGTACACTTGTTGCAGGTCACTTACCTTCTTCGCTGTTTATTACAGCCGTCATCATGAATCCTGAATCATCCGATGGACAAGCTATCAAGGCCCTCCAGGCCCAGAATGCCCAGTTCCAGGAGTTGATTATGAGCCTAGCCCAGGGTCAAAAGGAATTGAAGACTCTGATTCAGAAGAAGAAGAGGACTGTTTTGTTCAACCCTAGACGCAGATCTGGGAACACACTGCAGAATGAAGCTGAGAGGACTACTCCATCTGTGGGGGAAGGCAGTCACCAAGGGAGAGAGGTTCCTAGCCCTATGGTCTCCGACACCGAGACAGACTTCAATGATGAACAGTACCCCCCTGCTGAGGACCGGTACAAGCAACTAGAGGATCGTCTGAATGCCATGGAAATTCAACAAGTGCCTGGGTTGGATTTCGGGGACCTGGGTCTATCTTCTGGTGTGGTGATCCCACACAAATTCAAGGTTCCTTCTTTTGCTAAGTATGATGGGGCATCCTGTCCCAGGCTGCATCTCAGATCTTATGTGCGGAAGATTCAACCATACACTGTGGACAAGAACTTGTGGATCCACTTCTTCCAGGAGAGTCTTTCAGGGACTCACCTCGAATGGTTCTATCAGCTGGATGGGACCAAGGTTCGTAACTGGGAGGAGTTGGCTACTGCTTTTTACAAGCAGTATCAGTATAATGCCGACCTCGCTCCTACACGTACCCAACTCCAGGGTATGTCGTTAGGATCGGGAGAAGGTTTCAAAGAATATGCGCAGAGATGGAGGGACCTTGCTGGGAGGGTACAACCACCTTTGACCGACCGGGAACTCGTTGATATGTTCTTAGGGACCCTATCTGGGCCGTTCTTCAATTATCTCATTGGTAATTCATCTGCAGGGTTTACCGACCTCATTCTGACTGGGGAAAGAATCGAAGCTGGTATCAAGAGTGGGAAGATTCAGGAGGCCACACCTTCGGATACTCACCAAAAGCCTTACATGGGCAAGAAAGAGTCTAATGTTGCATACGGTCAAAAGAGTCGTCGTGACCAACAGGCAGGGGCAGTCATGATCTCTGGTTCTGCACCACGCCGCCAACCACAAAAGGGAAATCAGCGAAGGCCGGACAAGCCTAAAAGACAATTCACCAACATCAACATGCCATGGTCACAAGCATTGCAGCACATGTTGAAAATGAACCTGATTGCGGTGATCAACCTTCCTGCAAATCCCAAGACCTCCTCTCCAAACTACAATCCAGAAGCGAGGTGTGCTTATCATTCTGATAGCCCGGGGCACGATACTGAGGACTGTTGGGCGCTGAAGTATAAGATCCAGAATATGATCGACGCTAAGGAGATCGAGTTCGAGCCTGCTGAGACTCCCGTTGTGACCACTGCTCCTTTGCCAAAACATGGCTAGGATTGAGAGATGTTTGTTCATTTGAATTCAAGTTGTATTTTTCTTTTCTTGTTCAAACAAACAATTATCATGTTAAACTCTTTTATTTCATGAATGCATTACACATGTCTGTCTTGAATTAATTATGTTTACTGTACTTAAAACTGCTTTCATATTTTTGTGATGATCAACTCTTGACTGAAAATTCTAAGCCTCTTGAGGGAGGATGACGAAAACGATACCACGATCTTTACAGTATGCTTTTGAACAGACCCCGCTGATGAGGTACAGGCATTGTTTCAATCCCTAAACACTGGAGTAATAAGGAAGATAATCCCTCGTCGATCCCTTTGAGCCAAAGAAGTAGGAGTTTTTCTTTTCGAAAATTAAAACCCTTAATCATAACCTGGGGCAGGGTAGTTCTCTCAGCTGATCCAAGTGCACAACGAATGGCATCAAAAGAAGTCCTTCTGAAACAAAAGACAGTGATGGTTCTAAATAACCATAAAGATAGGAAGTCATTATATCTCAAAAATAAAAAACCAATAAGTCAAAACCTATGAAGGAGACTTACAAAACTGGGGCATCCCGCTGACTGTAATCACAAAAGAAACAGTTCAGGCAAAATTTAGGGATAGCAAAATCAAAAAGAAAGAGGTCGCACAAACCCTCAACAAAAACAAAAAAAAAAGACTGTCTATTCAGAATGAATCATCAATATCTGAATCATCATTGGAACATCAAGGCAAAGACTCAAACAAAGTCTAGCGCACGATCGGCTGAGTTTAGGATTGAAGAACATCACGAAGAGCGGGTGGGTACAAATAATTTGAGCCTTTATCCTTTGTTTCTTGAACCATGAACCAGGCCACGTTATAACCCTTAAAAGTCCTAGCTGAAGCATTGGTTAGTTCGAAAGCATATTGTTACAAAAAGTATCCTGACTCCTTAAGGCTTGCGGTAAAATAACGAGTTGACATCACATTTTACAAAATTTGCTGTTTTTACTGAAAAAATGCATTTTTCAAAAAAACTTCAAGACAGACATAAGCCTTTGCATTCTTAAAATAACCTTGTTTGCATATGACTATTTGTTTGAACAGCAGAGAAATTCGCACGACGAACATCTAATGAACAAAAGTCCTCTCAACAAAGAGATCACCTCAAGTGGAAGAAACACTTCCAATCAAGGGGCATGGCATGATCAGTGTCTATCATCTGGGGAAGTCCAGTCAAGATTCGAGGAATCTCTCAAGGCCAACTAGCTTGGGGCAAACCTCCGCCCGAGTCACTGGTGGCATTCCAGCAACGAATCTTGCATGATAGGACATCTTCTGGTAGCAGGGCAACACAACACTATCAACAGGGGCACCCCCTACACCCTGAGAGCGTGGACATAATCGAAAAAGAATACTACGCGTAATCAAAGACCCGCTAGGTTGACACACCTAGGCAAAAATAAGGGCTTCCCGGCAAACCAAAAGGGTTCGGGCAAAATAAGGGATGAAAAAGAAAATTTGTACACCCGGCAAGTCGAAAACCTGAAAAGGCGGCTTGGGCAAAAATGGGTATCCCGGTGGACTGAAAACCCGAAAGGGCGGTCCAGGAAAAAGTTAGGGATCAAAGCGTACGACTATGTCCCGGCATCTCGTCACTTGCCTACCAAAAGGAAGGTTTGTCAATCGGCAGTCATCCAGCACCTCCACAAGATATCTTTTCCCCTCACCTCAGAAACAGGGGCAATAATGAGTCGTCCAGGCGATCCAGTTGCTCTGTCAACCAAAGTACCAAGGAAAGGTTAATACAAAGATGATTACCATCTACCTTTACAAATTCCAGATCAAGGGTTAACATCCGAAACCAAACAGGACAATCATCCACTTGATCATCATCAGGCAACCCTACACCGGTTCCTTCTCAACTTTCAGACAAAGTCTTACACGGACTCATCCACAAGTAACCCTACACCGGTTCCTTTTCTTTCAGAAAAAGTCTTACACGGACTTATCATCAAAGTAACCCTACACCGGTTCCTTCTCAACTTTCAGACAAAGTCTTACACGGACTCATCCACAAGTAACCCTACACCGGTTCCTTTTCTTTCAAAAAAGCCTTACACGGACTTATCATCAAAGTAACCCTACACCGGTTCCTTCTCAATTTTCAGACGAAGTCTCACACGGACTCATCTTAAGATAACCTTACCCCGGTTCATCACGAAGTCTTACACGGACTCACCCTCCACAAGTAACCTTACCCCGGTTTCCTCCAGAAGTCTTACACGGACTTACCTCAAAGATAACCTTACCCCGGTTCACCCGGAAGTCTTACACGGACTTACCTCAAAGATAACCTTACCCCGGTTCATCAAGAAGTTTTATACGGACTTATCCTGAAATAACCCTACACAGGTTATCTCTTTCCAGACGTAGTTTTACACGGACTCGTCATCAGTAAACCCTACACAGGTTTCCTTCTCAAAACTCCAGATGTAGTTTTACACGAACTCGTCACCCAGAAACCCTACACAGGTTCTCTATTTTTAAGGATGCAGTTTTACACGGACTCGTCATCAGTAAACCCTACACAGGTTTCCTTCTCAGCTCTAGATACAGTCTTATACGGACTCATTGTCAGTAAACCCTACACAGGTTTCCTCCCTCCAAAGATGCAGTTTTACACGAACTCGCCATCAAGAAACCCTACACAGGTCATCTCTTTCCAAAGATGAAGTTTTACACGAACTCGTCATCAAGAAACCCTACACAGGTTTCCTTCAACTCCAAATGCAGCTTCACGCGAGCCCAACCTCAAAGTAACCCTACATAGGTTCCCTCTTTCAACTTACAAAAAATACATCTCAAAAATTTCCCCAGTAGATTCTAGAAGCTTCTTCCCCGCAGAGCACGAACGCGTCTCCCGGCTTTCTTCAAAGGTTATTTCCCTACCAGGATATAACTGGGTTATCCTCAGCCAAAAGCCACGGAAAGATTGTCCTCGGCGAAGTCTCCCCATCCCCAGTGGAGTTCATCACACTTCCAACATAACAATGGTATCCCCAGCGAAGTTACCATCAATATCCAAGCAAAGTACCTCTCTCCCCACAGAGTATTGTTCCCCAGCAAGATCGTCAGAGTGATTTTCTCCCCGTAGAGTAATCCATTCGCCAAGTTTATCCCCCAATGGAGTTATCTTCTCCTACCGGTATTCTTGCAACCATTATCCCCAGCGGAAACAAGAAGCTCTTTTCTTCCACATCAGCCCAGGATTCAACTTCCCGGCATCCGTCAAGGATTTATTTTCCTAAGACAAAAACATACATTCATAAACAACACATCTTCATACATTATAGCATGCATATACGCATCATGAACATACAATCCCATTCATTCTGAGAACACCTCGCATGTCATACATCATGACATCACATACAACTAACGTTTTGTCTTTTCAGGACAAAAGTTAATACAAAGATAATTGCTATCAACTGTCGTGATTCCAGATCCGATTCCTGAATCTTGCCAGGGAGTATCTGTTGACGACTACAGTACCAGACTCGATTCCTGTATCTTGACAGGGCACGTCTGAAGAGTTCGAAGATCCGATTCCTGAATCTTGCCAGGGAGTATCTGTTGACGACTACAGTACCAGACTCGATTCCTATATCTTGACAGGGCACGTCTGAAGAGTTCGAAGATCCGATTCCTGTATCTTGCCAGGGAGTATCTGTTGACGACTACAGTACCAGACTCGATTCCTGTATCTTGACAGGGCACGTCTGAAGAGTTCAAAGATTCGATTCCTGTATCTTGCCAGGGAGTATCTGTTGATGACTATATTACCAGACTCGATTCCTGTATCTTGACAGGGCACGTCTGAAGAGTTTAAAGATTCGTTTCCTGTATCCAGCCAGGGCACGTCTACATAAAGAGTTTGAAAGTCAACTCCGGTAACAGACCAGGTAATTTTCTTTCCTTCTCAGGTACGCAAGTTCTCGCTAAGGAATCTCTTATGCGATCGACACCTCGAGATGGCATCTATAAGCCCATCCTCCTATCCACCACCTCTCCGAATGGCATCTGTAAGCCCATTCCCGCTATCACACTGATGATACTCTGCTATGCGAGTGCAAATTTCTGGGCACTCTAGTGTTCAATCATCTTCCACCTTCGGATCACGAAAGGCACACACGCCAATCTACATCCTCAGGTCTAAGAAGATTGAACAGGGGCAACTGTTGTACCCCAAAATTTGCCCTCCCATAATCTTCAAAGTTTTGACTAGAATCATCCACAATTGGTTCAAGTTTACTCAAGGGCCACACAGTCAAACCATCCTCCTAAGACAATCAAACTAGGGTTTTGGTTCTCACAAGGAAGCTGAAATTTTCAAGGGCTCAATCAAGTCTCCCATGCTCATACACATTGTCAAGTACCTACATGTCAAGTTTCAAGGCTCACAAGGTCAAGTTGCACAGTCAAAAACCCTAATTGCTCAACAGTCAACTGTAGGGGCAAAATGGTCATTTGGCAGTCAAAAGTCAAAAATTTTGGTCAACATCTTATTTTGAAGCCACAAACATCATTTGATCAATGCTTGATCTTGATTCTCAAAGTTTGGCTCAAAAAGTCTCAAGATGTAAAAGTTTCTATTTTTGGACAGCTGAAAAGTCAACTGTAACTTGACCAAGACATAAATTTTTCATGGTTCATCAGAAAAATTCCATCCAATGCTCATCTTGAAGGGGAAGACATTTCCTACAACTCATCTTCACACTCCAAGTCCAAGAAATGCTCTCACAAAAAGTTATCAATTTCAACATTATAGGTCATTTTCAAAAGTCAACAAAAAGGGACTTTAAGTCAAAGACCATAACTTGATATTGGTAAATCAAAATGACATGGGACCAAAGACATTGGTTAGAGGACTTCAAGACCTTTCCAAAATGTCCAAGAGCATGATCAAAGCTTAAAAATTGAGCAAGATATGCATTGGAGAAGTTGGGAAATTTTTGTGAAATGGCCAAAACCATTTATCCTTGAAATTTCATTTTTTGACAAAAGGGGCCCACTTTTTCCACTTGAATTAACTTGGCCATGCTTCCCACGTGTCCCACCTTTTATTTCAAATTTTTAATTTAATTTTTTCATTTTTAATTGATTTTATTGGATTTAATTAACTTTAAATCTTTTAAAATCAAAGGAAAATCAAAAAGTTTAATTAAAAGGAATATTTGGTCTTAACTAACTTTGACTCATCATTATGCAACTTCCCAATTTCGTTTCAAGGCCAAATGGAGCAATATTTCAAAAATTGGTTCAAAAAGGAAAGTTTGTTAAGGGAGTTTATGTTAAAATCTCAAGCTTGAATGCATGGTATGATGAGCCTTAATGTTGATCAGAATCACCTACATAACCTAGAGAAAACTATCACAAGGCATAAGAAAAAAACGTGAGAGAGAGGCAGCCAAGAGAAATTTCTTTTCAAAAATTCCAAAGAATTGCACTAAGATCGAACTCAAGGATTCAGCCATCCACAAGACCTCCCACCCATCCTATCGTGATCTACAGGCAAAATAAGTGGGTGTTTAGAGCAGGTCTGGGCTATCGCTTGGGATTTTTCGTGGCCAAAACGTGAACCTCCATGGCTAGGGTTCAGATTATGTGGAGTTGCGTTTTGATGAAAACAGGCCCATTTCCTTTTTCCCTTGAATTTATTTTCTTTTCTGTTTTATTTTAATTTATTTAATTTGCTTTTTTCATTAACAAAATTAATTTTTCTTTTTATTTCAAAAAATCACAAAAATATTCTTACCCAAATAAATTTTAGATTTTTCTTTTTTTTCTAAATTTAATTAATTAATTAGGTTTTTTTATTCTAGGAAACTCTACATTTTTTTGCAATATTAAAATTGATTAGACTTAATTAGATTCTAAATACTAATTTAATTAGTTTTATTTCTTAAGATAAAAACCAAAAAAATCAGGAAAACATAAAAGAGGTATAAAAATATTTTATTTAATCAATTAATAGTTCCATTTTTGTAAATAAAATTCAATAATTAATTTAGTTTTGATTTTAGGTTATTAACTTTAATGTTTTTTTTAATAACTAAAAAATATAAAAAAAATAAGTCTTTAGCACATTTTCATCTTTTTAAATAAGTATTTTATTTTCTTATTATAATTATTATTAACCATTAATTAATTTCGTAAATACTTGTAATTAATCAATTAGGTTTAAATTAGATTTAACTTAGGTAATTTTTCTTTAATAAATTAAAAAACAATTAGAACTAGAATTATTTGACTTTTAATTAATTTAATTTTCTTTAAATCCACAAATCCAAAAAACATAAAAAAATAAGTCATTTCCTTTATTTAACTTAATTATTTCAATAATTTTATTTTAATTTCGTTAAAGGGTCCAACGCCCTCGCATACGATTACATCTTCGTTTCGCGCGTTTTATTTATTTCTTTTTGTGAATATAATGTACTTGCTCCAAAGCCCTGTAATAGTTAATTAGGCATTTATTTTCTGCATTTTATTTTAAATCGGGTCTGGATTAATTTGGCGTTGTAGACTCGCGCCTTTGTAATAGCGTGGGACCTTTATCTTTCCCGCACTTTAAATTCCCGCACCTTTTAACTGTTAAACAATAACATGAAAAAATGAATGCCCAAAAATAAAAATAAAGCGTAGATCACCAATGCATGAACAAGACAAAAATATCTGAAAACGGCACACAAATCACACACCACCCCTAGGGTACGTCTCACTGTTGTCTTGCCCCTCGAAAGGTGGTCATCAAGTATAGGACGTCTTAGTGAGTCCTTATGTTCCATTGATCTAGTTGCCTCGAATAAGTTGCCTCGGAACGGTCGCCTCAGAATAAAAGATCAATGGCATAAGGGTAGCTTCTAAGGTATCCTACTGTTGCTCTGGTGATCACCTTGTTGCCCTGCCCCTCGAAATGTGGTCGTTGAGTACAGGACGTCTTAGTAAGTCCTTATGTTTCATTGATCTAGTTTCCTCGAATAAGTTGCCTCGGAACGGTCGCCTCGGAATAAAAAGATCAATGGCATAAGGGTAGCTTCTAAGGTATCCTACTGTTGCTTTGGTGACCACACTGTCCCTAAACTCGAATTGACCCGAACACCCCCAACGGTGGTGCTACCTACCTCTCAATGGTGGGATGGCACTATCTAAAGGACTCTTACACAGCCTAATTCCTTAGGGTAGGTAGATCTCATGGGTACTTGCTCTTTTCAAACAAAAAAACAACTTTTCGCACCCCACACTTTCAAAAAGTTTTCAAACAAAACACTTCATACACTCTTGAGGACTGATACAAGAGTTACTTAGAAGTTTTCCAAACGAACTTTTTCAAAACCCACATACACTTGAAAAGCAAACACATTTTGAAAACATAAGAGCAAGTACCTAAGAGCCCATGGATAACCATGGATAGAAAGGGTGCTAACACCTTCCCTTTCTATAAATCTACCTCCCGAACCGAGAGACATCTCAATAAGGAATTTTTCTGTGCTTTTGTCCTTTCCATGTTGGAGAAAATAAAAGACGGTGGCGACTCTTGCTTCCGCGACATTTCGCGAAACCAACTTTAAACAGTCAGTTCCAGATCCACCGATCACAGTGTGGGAGTAAGGTCGGTATTATACTGGTATTGCTTATAAAAAGCAGCAGCAAGGTCCTCCTAGTTGCGGACATTAGCTCCTTCTAATTGATAGAACTGTTCAAGTTGAGTCCTTGATAGACTATCTTGAAAGAAATGAACCAACAGGTTCCTATCAGCAGTGTATGGTTGAATCTTTCTGACATACGAGCGGAGGAGTAGCTTCGGGCAGGATACCCCATCGTACTTAACAAAGACAGGAGATTTAAACTTGTGCGGGATCACCACCCCAGATGCCAAACCCAAATCTCCGAAGTCCAACCCAGGTATCTTCTGGATCTCTATTGCACTCAACCGGTCTTCAAGCTTCTTATATTTATCCTTAACAGGAGGATACTGGTCTTCATCAAAGTCAGTGTCATTATCAGAAACCACAGGACTAGGCTCCTTTCTTTCCTCTTGATTCTCTCCACCTCCAGATGAATGGGACAAATCAGTTTCCTATCGCAAATTGTTCCCGAATCTGCGACCCATATTCAGGAGGACCACCTTCTTCTTCTTCTTCTTCTTCTCTTTCAAGATGAGATATTTCAAATCTTGCTGCCCTTTGGCCAGGTTCAGGAACAGCTCCTGGAACTGAGCATTTTGAGCCTGAAGAGCCTTGATGGCTTGATCAGTAGGTGTTTCAGAAGACATGATTGTTGAAATAAACAGCGAAGAAGATAAGAACCCTGTAATGGTACCTGTAATGAGGTGCATGGGAATGGAATGCGTATGAAATGATTTCAAAGACTTTTGGAGATTCAAATTTGTAAAACAGGGAATAAACAAACTTGATTAGATAAAACTTGTAACAATGTTTAACAATACCTTCAAGGCGTTACAAAAGAAATACTGAAAAGAAAATCTAAACTAGAAATAATAAAAGACATCAGAAATCCCATGGTCTATTTCCCTTCGTGCTGACATAGTCGTTGATCGTCCTTTTGTTCTCAAGTTGCCTTGTAAGCCTTAAGATCTTCCTCTCCTGCTCATGATACTTTTCTCTGTAGGTATCCCTTTCTTCCTTTAGCTGGATCCAAGATCTCTTCAATGCCCCAAGATCAGTAGGCATGTATGGATGGAGGACCGTATAAGGAACACCTTATTCATTAGTATGCTTTATGATCACCGGCAAAACAGCTTCATAAGGCATCCCCAGCTTTTGAGCACGGGCTCGAACCAACTGGAGATATGGTTGCATCGGGAGAGAAGTCTTCAGTCCTAGCTCATGTGGGTTAGACCTGTTCACCATGCCCCAGGCTCGTATAAACCTGTGGTGATGTCCCTCAACATCCCCCTTGTAGTCAAAGACAATGTTTGTAAGCAGCAACTCACGGGGACCATATCTCCGAGCGCATCCAAACTGTCGTAAAGCCAAATAAGGATTATAGATTATACCCCCTCGAGTTCCAAGCAATGGAACATTAGGGTATTCCCCACATCTATCAACGACAGTTACTCTTTCCATATCTTTAGAACTCCAAAGGATGTCCGTATGAGCAAGGGACATGATTCTATAAGCCCAACCTATACCTTCCTCATTCTTCAATACAGACTTGGGGAGGTGCGAAATAAACCACCTCGCCAGCAGCGGTGTACAACACATGAGAGTTCCCCTTCTCTGTACAGTACGGGTATAGAGAGCATGTAGAATATCACCTAGAAGAGTAGGCACTGGGTTATGAGACATGAAGATCTTGATCGCGTTCACATCTATGAAAGAATTTGGATTTGGGAAAAGAACCAAGTCATAGATGAGGAGAGCCAAGATGTCTTCAAATGCTTTAAAATCCAAGTTATCCCAGAACAGTTGAGCTTGATCGATCAAAAACTTAGCCAAAAAACCTTTAACCCCACTCCGAGTCTCCCAGTTAGACACTATATCAGCCTTTGTCAAGTGTAAAACTAAAGCAATGTCCTCAGGTCTAGGAACCTTCTCCAAACCTGTGAAGGGTGTTTGCTCGAGGATAGATATGCCTAGTAAATCAGAAAACTCCTCCAAAGTAGGGACTAGCTGATAATCCGGGAAGGTGAAACAATGATGCAATGGATCAAAGAACTGGAATAACACACTCATTATTTGCTCATCTAACTTTGAAGTGACCAAGCTAAGGAGGTGACCATGCCTTCTAACAAATGAAGAAGTATCAGGAACCTTTGAGACTAACTCTCTGAGCTGAGCAGGGATTTGCACGAAGTTGATTCGAATGGTATTTATGCGCATAGAAGCCATGATCTACAAAACAGAACAAAGATGAATCCCCTCGGTCTTTGAAATGGTTAGTCTAATGAAATATGCATGCTATGTCATGATGCATGATGTCATGATAAAAACACACAACATGTATCACAGATAGCAAACATGGTAAAGGTAAACAAGTCACATAATAGCCCTTAAGTTTCAGGCTTGCATGGAGTCTAGGTACTACCCTCTTGCAGTTTAGTTGGTTCAACCTGTCCTAATAATAGTAACCGGGTTCTAGAGGTTCTCAATATCACTGACCATCCTCCATCGGTTATAGTTTCAGTCACGCAATCTTTTCTTGCGGCCGGAACCATCTCAAGAGTATGGTCTCAATGAGTGTAGCATCTCGCTACTTCCTATGGCCAAGTTGGTCAATTATAGGTTCTAAGGTCAGTTGATGCTTAATGACCCATATAGCAGCCCCATATTCTCCTTGTTGCTCCACAAGGGATATCGGTACCAACTAATGTGCCACATCAATGTAGCTACTGCTTCAACCGTATCGGTCTATGTCATACAATTCCCTCACAGTCTATTACTACTTACCTAAAAGGTGTCCCCTAGATCCGAGTTAGGATCTATAGTAACTCTGATACAAAGCCCATAAAGATAAAGCAATCAAATCAAACAATAGAAAACAATATGATGAACTAATCCTAAGGTACACCCCACTTATTAAGTCCCCAGCAGAGTCGCCAGTTCTGTGATACGGTGGCCAGAACCGGGACTGTTTCTTTTAGGAATTGTTGGTTTGCGTTTTACATTTGTGTTTGCAAAATGTTGCGGTAAGCAAGAGTCGCCACCGACTTTTATTTTATCCAACAGGAAAGGAAAAAAGCACAGAAAATTTCCTTTTTTCGAGATTTTCTGAGTGCGGGGGGTAGATTATAGAAAGTGAAGGTATTAGCACCCTTTCTATCCGTAGTTATCTACAGGCTCTTAGGTACTTGCTCATCATTTTCAAAATTGCTTCTTTGTGTGTTTGCATGATTTGAAAAGTTTTTTGACTTCGATTTAACTCTTGCTTCTGTCTTCAAGAGTGTTACGAAGTGTTTTTGAAAGCTTTGTTTAAAAGAGGAGTGTAAGTGTGAAAAAGTTTGTTTGGATTGAGCAAGTACTTAAGAACTAATCTACCTACTTGAAAAAGGAATTGTTCTATGTTTGTTTCCTTTAGACAGCGCTATCCCACTATTAGTGAGTAGGTAACACCATCGTTGGAGTTTTGAGGGTCAAATCGAAAGGGACGTACGGTCACTAAAGCAATGTTAGGACGTCTTAGTAATAACCCTAATGTCTTAGATCAATTATTCGAGGCAACAATTCTGAGGCAACCATTCCGAGGCAACTTTCCGAACGGGACTTTGATCTTTGTTTAGACAAAAGAGCGACCACTAAAGCATCCTATACTTAATGACCGTTTACCGAAGGCAACCAAGTGGGAGTGTACCCTAGGAGTGCACATGTGCGAGTGATTCAATTTCAGATTTATTTATCTTTGCACATTTAGGGTTTGCTAACTGTTTTAAAATTTACATACATTCTTGTCATGCATCCCTAATATCATACATCTAACAGTTTGATATTTTGCGGAATTTAAAGTGCAGAAATTAAAACTACGCTATTACAAGGCTTCGGGTATTTACATAGCCAAAAACAAACCCTTAAAAGATAAAGCGGTAAATGAAAAATAAAAGTCCTAATTAAGCTATTACAACTGGTGGGTAATTACATCAATATGATAAAAATAATAATAACGCGCACGATGAAATTAAGATCGACAAGAAAATAGGGTTTTGACCCTTTTTAACCCAATTAAAAGAAAAAATGTTTTTGTTTATTTTTAATTATTTTTTAAGAAAAGAATTAGGTTTTAAATTAAATACTAAATTAATTAGCTAATTAAATTAATTAATGAAAATAAATATTTAACCTAATCTTGTGTTTTTTGGTTATTTTAAGAAAAGGAAAATATAATTAAGTTAAAATAAAACCCTAATTATTCTAATTATTTTTAATTTATTTACAAAATGATTAAAGTTATTTAAAATTAACAACCTAATTAAATTAATTAAATTTTTGATAAAAAAAATAAACTTAATCCTAATTTGGTGAAAAAATGTTTTTATGATTTTTTGATAAAAGAAAATAATTAATTTGTTAGTAAAATAAATAAACTAAATTAATTAAAACAAAATATAAAGGAAAAGATAAAGAGATTGGGCCTGAAAACAGTAATTTGGGGGGGTGCAGATAGCAAGCCTTGGCCCAAAACAGGGAGGTCCGTTTTGACTTTCTGAGATCCCATGCATTGCGTTGACTAGGCTTCATGGTGTTCTTCCGTTGATGGCCTTTGGATCTGGCCATATGGCCACTTGGCAGGCTGGATGATGAGGTCCCGTGATGGACCTTGGTCTTAGTATGCGTTGGATTACCTGAAAGAAAAATATATGAAGAAAGTGGGGGACCTGGGATTCAAACCCAGGTCCTAAAGCAATATACATTCGCCTGGCTACCAACTGTGCCACTTGTGTTAGTTGTTATAATAATACAAAACAATGATTAAATATTAAAAAGGAAATATATATCAATTCAGCATGCGTTTTTTCAAATAGGTGAATGGCTATTCGCCACGTCTTCGTCTTCTCCAAGGATCTGTTGCTTTAGACAACAGACCTTTACCAACGGACAACTACCGTAGCTAAAACCCTGTGCCTATCCAGAATCATGTACAAGCACAATAAATCAATGGTGATGGCACCAATCCATTCGTCTCAGTCTCACGAACTTCATGGTACCCAAATCGTGGCCCAATTTCACCTGTACACCAAGACCCCAAATCGGAGCTACAAACCCTAACAATGGAAAACTCTAATACAAGCCATGAAAACGCAATTAAATATTACAGACAGTTTGCAAATGTTCTAAGGATCAAGAATATATGATTAATTCATGCTATCAATGTCTAAATCATGAAATTCGAATTCAAGAAAAGCCCGAGGTCGTGGCTGACTTACAGTGAGTTTCAAGGCCTGGGAGTACTCGTTCTTGATTGATTTAGGTCCCTTGTGATCCCAGGAAGCGATTGGGATGGTCAAAGAGTCTTGTAGTTGCCTGTAACTAGGAATTAGTATCTGCACTTTTATGGTTTTTTCCAAGTTTGGTTCTTGATGTTGCGCCTCTTTCTAGCCTCTCCTTGATTCTGCACACGTTCTTTATGTATTGAGGAATGAATTAGGGTTGTCAGTGTGATCATAATCTTCCTCCATTATTGAATTTGATTTGTATTTGATACACTTGAATATCATTCCAAAAATAGTCTAAAACCAATATTTTTGTGCCCTCCATCCTTTACACGAATTCAATCTCATGCTAGCTGGAATTTAAGACTTGAAACATGTACAAAATCTTGAGTTTTCAATATTTTGGATTTTCTATGATTTGTTTTGATTTAAATTAATTTAATTCAAATAAAAATCAAAATAAATAATAAAAACAAGATAATGACAAGTGGCAAAGGCTAGGGCTCGTGGACCATGTTTCCAACTAAAAACAAGTGCAAAAGATTGGGCCCATTTGGCAAAAATTGCATTTTTAGGCATAGTTGACTTTTGACAAATTTGCAAAAAAGGTCAACTTCACCAATGCATAACTTCCTCAATTTTGGCTCTTTGAAGGTGTTCTTGGACTTTTTAGAAAGCTTGAGATGTCCTCTAATAAACCCTTTTGGTCTCATCTCAATTTGGTATACCATTCTCATGTATGAAGCTTTGACAAAAAAGGTGTTTTTGTTGACTTTTCAAAATGACCTATAATGTCCAAATTCATAACTTCTTGTGAGTGCATATTTTTAACTTTGGAGATGAAGATGGATTGTATAGAATGGAATCCTCTTCAAAATGAGCTTCGTATGGGTCATTTATCATAAAGTATGAGAAAGTTATGCTTGGTCAAAGTTGAGTTGACTTTTCCTACAAAACCCTAATTTAGCAACTTTTGGTTCTTGAGGAATTATGAGCAATCCTTGATGAATCATGATCAACCCTTGATAAAATGATTAAATATACTTCAAGATTATGATGTTGACCAAAAATCTTGAAGTTTGACTGTATATAGGCCACAATTGACTTTTGCCCTAGCAAAGTCGATTTTCAGGCCTTTGAGCAATTGACTGAGCAAACTTTCTCTGTAAGGCTTGAAACTTGACATGGATGATCTTAAGAACATATTAGGACATTGGTGAGCATTTGGGATCCCTTGTAATCAAGTATATTGATGCAATATGAAACCATAATTTGAGGTAGACTGCCTTAGGAGAGGGCTTGTTTGGTCAACCCTTGGACTACCTTGAGCAACTTGAGGATCTTTCTTGAAATGTTTTGAGAAATATGGGAGGGCAAATTTTGGGGTACAACAATAAGCAATGTTGCAAGTTATCTTAGCATTTTTATTTATGGACTAAGATCATTTTAAAAGGCAACTTAGATAGCGTCATCGAGGGACTATGATCTTGTATTTTCGCTTGTTCTTGCTAAGATACCTCACATGCGTAATATGGCCATTTATAAGGCAACCAAGTGGATTTTACCCTAGGGGTGTTTGTGTGCAAATGTATTGATTTACATGCATTGTTTTTGTCTTTGATTAGGGTTTTCTATTGATTGATTTTAGTCTTTCCATACAAAACCCTAATTACTAGTATTTGTATTTGAAAGCGTTAAATTGCGAAAATAAAGTCCTACGCTATTACATCGTTTAGGGGATGGGGGTACAATTTACAAATGGGGATGAAATAGGGACTTAAATATTACAACCATATCGAATAACAATGAAGGAAATGTAAAAATAGTGTAAAAAGAAGGAAAAATGCATTTTGAACTATTATGTGTCGACACAAGCTCCTATGCATCGACACATAACTTTCCTTGCCCTGTATTGCCAAATCAACTCAGTATGAGTCGATACATAATGGTATGTGTCGACTCATACACTGCATGTGTCGACTCATACGTGTTTTGTGTCGACTCATACACTATTTTTCCTTTTGTTTTGGGCATGTAAAACAGTATGTATCGACTCATAAGGCTATGTGTCGACTCATACTGTCATTTTTTTACTTCAACATTGTTTTGTTGCATACATGGGTTAGTTCTCAACACATAATGAAAAGAATGGAAGATAAACAAAAGTTTATCTTCAAGGACAATGGTTACTACACTTTGTCTTCAAAAAATGAATTACTAATGATGCTTGAAATGAAGAACTAAAGTCAAGAAACTTACCTTGGAGTTGGATCTTATACTCTGAGCTTGAGTTGTTGTCTTGACTGTTCTTGAACTTGGAAAAGAAAACAGAGGTGTTGCAGAAGCTTGTTCTTGAGTTTGAACAATTTCTAGGTGATGTACGTGAGGTGCTTAGATGGTTGGACAGGATTTGCAAGGTATGAGAGGTTCAAAGGTTTGGACTTTAAAACTAAAGAGTGGAAGTTTTGTGAACTGTTATGGCTTTTGTGAATATGAGATTTTGAGGGTTTACCAATAAAACTTTTGGCTTTTCTCTCTATTTTTCTAACCTTTTCCAAGCTCTTTCTCTTGCAAATGCTTCTTCTATTTATAGGCAAGGGGTTTGTGCATATGACCTGATTAGGTTTACAAGACAACATGTTATGGTTTGGTTAGATTACAAAGATCAAACTAAGTCAAGTACTCCATAGTCCCAAGGTGAAGTACCAAAGTTGCTGGTATTGAGGAGCTACTTTACATGATTTATGGTGGAGTATAATCAGCAACCAGCAAGGTATGGGCTTAAGACAAACTTTGTTCAAAAAACTTGCTTTTCAAGAATAGCAATGGTGCCTTTATGCCATAAATGGAAAGATCTAATGCTTTAAACACTTGGGTAATAGCTCAAGCTCTTGTGTAAACATTAAATTATGTAGAGATTTGAAAGCAAGGAAATCTGCAACACAATCTCCTAGCTCAAATATGATAAATTCATACTCTTGGATGTTTTTGGAAAGCTTAAAACATCCTCTATAACTTTCATGTTAGCCATTTTGATAAAATCATCTTGTAACTATGTGAAAAAATGCCAAGAAGTTGGGACAAAATCCTGAACAAAATCTGTTGAAAATTTCTCTAAGTGTTAAATGAAAATGTCATGACTTCATGAATTTATAACTTGAGATCCAAGCATATTTAGGAGAAGTTGTGTAAATAAATGTTGTATATATCATGGAGATTTACAACTTTCATGTTGGAAGTTTCTCTTGAATCGTCTTGCATCATGGTGAAAATTTTGCTCAAAGTTATGAAAAAAACATGAAATTTCCAACACTTAGAAAAATTTCAGTTTAGAATTTTTGACTTTTTTATTTCTTGCAGAATAAGTTTCATATTTTGACATGTTTTGATGAATTATGATCTTTGGCACTTGAATTTGACCAAAAAAGTCAAAGTTTGACTTTTCAGTATACAGTTGACTTTTGATCAGTTGACTGCAAAATTCATCTGTCAATCCAATGGACTTGCAATGTTTTGAACCATGCTATTAGGTCAAAATGATGCAATTGGACTCTTGAGGTCATGCCTTAAACCAATTGATCATTTTCTAAGTCAAAAAATCAGAAATTGCCCTTTCCCAATCAAAACCCTAATTTTGACCATTTTGCCCTTTTGGAGATTTGATCAAATTTCTTGAGGAGTTATGGTCCAAACTTGATCAAGTGATATATATGAGTTTAAAATGTTGATGTGGATCATAAATTATGAAGTTTAACTCTAAACTGGCCATGGTTGACTTTTTCCCCAATACAACTAATTTTTAGGTCAACTGCTCAATTGACTAATCAAAAATGTAATACAAGGCTTGAAACTTGACATGAATAATCTTGGGGGGCCATAGTGATCCATGAAAGTCATATGGGGCATTAGAAGTTCAAAAATCCCTATGCAATCTCAAACCCTAATTTCAGTCATCAGTTGCTTAAGGAGGTGTCTTGAGTTGATCAACCCTAGTGCAGTCTTGCACCAAAGGAGATCTTGTGGGAAAATACTTGATAAATGAGAGGGAAAATTTTTGGGTACAACAGACATCACTTATGACCATGCGCAAAAATAATCTTCTCAAGATATTGTAAATTGAGGAAATCACAATCCTTAGAAATCATACGACAACTACTTAAAATTAGGTCAAAGTTCATGATGTGACTTCTAACGTATTCGAATTTTGGTGATCTTCTACACATAATCAGCTCTTGATTTGTGGAGACAAAATGGAGATGACATCAAGGAGAATCACACGCAAAAGGAACCGCTTAAAAATATCAAATAATGAAGAAGTTACAGTCGCTTGAACTTGGTCTCGCAAAAGGTCAGCTTTTGAGTTAATGGAGTCATTTTCAGTCGTCTAAACCATTGACTGAGCATACTTCTAATGCAATGTTCGAAAATCGACCTGAATATCCTTGAGGAGACATGAATATCTATGAAGACCATTTGAAACCTTGAAGAATCAGTTTTCTTTGAGAAACGTCAAACCCTAATTATTGACTTACTGCCTAGGAAGAGAATCTGTCTGATCAAACTTCTGAGCCAAATTGAGTATTCGAGAAGACCTAGGATAGTATCTTGAATAAAAAATGAGAGGGAATTTTGGGGGACAACATCTGCCCCTGTTCAATCTTCTTAAACTTGAAAAGTGCGATCAGCATGTTTGTCGTTCGTAGCTTGAAAGTGGAAGATGATTGAACCCTAGAGTGCCCAGAAATTTGCACTCGATGATGTGGTGGTTGATTGCATAGGGAATGGGCTTAAAAGATGCCATTTGGAGAGATAACAAAAAGTTGTTGTAAATGGGCTTAAAGATGCCATTCGAAGGTGGTTGGCGATAGAAAATAGACCAAGTCTAAGCTTGACTTCAACTGGGGAAATATGAAATCGAACGTATCTGGTCGAGTCCAGGTCTTATAGTGTTGTAAACTGTTGTCTGGAGATAACGGAGAAGGAACTTGGGCAGTAGGGATAGTTCGAAGGGAAAGCTTGGATCTGAATGAGTATCAGGATGGCATCCATATCTAGAGCGTATATGAACTGTATCTGAAAGCTAAATCTAAATGAGTACCGGAATGGCATCCGTATCTGGGGCGTATCTGAACTGTATCCGAAAGCTGAATCTGAATGAGTACCAGAATGGCATCCGTGTATGGAGCGTATCTGAACTGTATCTGAAAGCTGAATCTGAATGAGTATCAGGATGGCATCCATTTCTGGAGCATATCTGAACTATATCTGAAAGCTGAATCTGAATAAGTACCAGAATGGCATCCGTATTTGGAGCGTATCTGAACTGTATCTGAATGCTGAGCTGGTCGTATAGCCAATTGTCTTTGGCCTGTTTCAAGTATAAATATCTGATTTATAGATGATAGTCATTGATTAACCTTATCCTACATAGGGTAAACGTTAGCTATATGCAATATCATGATGTATGAGATGCATGTTACGATGAGATTGCGATGTATGCATTCGTGTCATCGATGTTTATGATATATGGACGCTACTTATGCGTACGTGAGCCAATCTGCTATAGTGTTGTTAGATTAGGGAAAATGAATCCCTGACTGCTTCTGGGAATGTAGAGTGCAAGTCTTCATGTTTGTGAAGTTGAAGTGTTGATAAGTTTCCGCTTAGAGAAATAAACTTTGTTGTAAGGGAAACGCCGTGGTGCTTGTGAAATCTTGTTGGGGAATCCCGAGAAATTTGGCGAATTCTACCGGGGAGTGATAATTGGAAGTTTTGTTCCGCTGAGAATTAAACTGCACACTACGGGGGATTTTACAGAGAACTTAGAGAGATTTCCTTATCTCTTAAAGCCATCAGTGATTGTCTTTTTATTTTGTTCATTTGTAAACAGTAATTATGTTCAAATGCATATGTTCAAAAATAAATCATTGGACGTTTTTGCAAACAAAACACAAGAGTAAAGAAAACAGATAGTTTTTGCACTTTCAAAGGGATATCTTTGTATTGACTTTGAGTAAGTATTTTTGTACAATGAGACAAACACTCTAGTAAGAGAATGTCGTCGTAAAAAATGAAAATTTTGATACAAAGAAAAGATAGCTATGTGAAATAATCCCATGGGGTTTCCATTCTGCTATAGCCTTCATATCTCTGAGCATCTTGTCTATTTGTTGCCTCGTCCGAAGATGATTGAATTGATCAGAACCTATGAGTTTGTCAGTGGAAGCCAAAAGTTATCCGTAAAGTGATCCAACGGGACATAGTCATACGCTTTAATTCCCTAACTTTTGCCTGGACCGCCCTTTCGGGTTTTCAGTCCACCGGGAAACCCTATTTTGCCCAAGTCGCCCTTTCGGGTTTTCAACTTTCCGGGTGTACAGATTTTTTTGTTTTATCCCTAATTTTTGCCCGAACCTTTTTTGGATCACCGGGATTTCCTTATGTTTCCTAGGTGTGTCAACCTAGCGGATCTCTTTATGCGTAGTATCTTTTGACTATGTCCGTGTTCACAGGGTGTGGCAGTTCGTCGCCATCCATGGTGGTTAAGATCATTACTCCACCAGAGAATATGCTTTTGATTACAAATGGTCCTTCGTATGTAGGAGTCCATTTGCCCCTGGGATCACCTTGCGGCAGTATGATGCGCTTGATCACCAGATCCCCAACTTGATACGCTTGTCGTCTGACCTTTTTATTGAAATCCTTAATCATCCGTTTTTGATAAATTTGACTGTGACAGATAGCAGTAAGCCTTTTCCCATCAATCAAGTTCATTTGATCAAGCCAAGTCTGGATCCAATCTTCTTCATTCAGCCCTGCATCCTTCATAATTCTTAGAGAGGGGATCTGGATCTCAATAGGCAAGACAGCCTCCATGCCATATACTAAAGAGTAGGGTGTTGCCCCGGTTGATGTGCGTGTCGTGGTATGATACCCGTGGAGAAAAAATGGTAACATCTCACGTCAGTCCTTGTATGTGATTGTCATTTTCTGTATGATCTTCTTAATGTTCTTATTTGCGGCTTCGACAACACCATTCATCTTTGGCCGGTAAGGGGAAGAATTGTGATGTTGGATCTTGAATTGCTCGCACAGGGCGGTGATCATAGTATTTTTTAGATTCGTACCATTGTCTGTGATGATTCTCTCCGGGATACCATACCGGCAGATGAGATTCTGTTTAATGAACCAGGCGACAACATTCTTGGTAACGGAAGCGAAGGAAGCTGCCTCAACCCATTTTATAAAATAATCAATGGCCACTAAGATGAAACAA
Source organism: Vicia faba (assembly GCA_948472305.1). Taxonomy (NCBI): domain Eukaryota; kingdom Viridiplantae; phylum Streptophyta; class Magnoliopsida; order Fabales; family Fabaceae; genus Vicia; species Vicia faba. Next base: position 328,426,333 of record OX451735.1, read on the forward strand.
TGTCCATTAGAGGTTGTTGGTTTTATTTCCCCAATCATATCGATTCCCCACATAGCAAAGGGTCATGGAGCCATCAAGACATTCAGAGGAACTGGAGGTACGTGCACTTTGTCAGCATAGATCTGACACTTGTGGCATGTTCGAGAGTGTTGATAGCAATCTGCTTCCATGGTAGACCAGTAATAGCTTGCCCGTAGGATCTTCTTTGCCATTGTATGCCCACTGGAATGGGTGCCAAAAGTGCCCTCATGTAGATCAGCCATGATCTTTTCCGCTTCAACCTTGTCTACACACCGAAGTAACACAGAGTCATGGTTGCGTTTGTAGAGAATGTTGTTACTAAGAAATAACTTAGCAGAGAATCTCCTTAAGAACTTCTTATCATTAACTGAAGCTCCTTCCGGATATTCCTCAGCCTCGAGATACTTCTTAATTTTGTAAAACTAAGGCCGATCCACTACTTCTTCAGTATTAATCTCGTGACAGTGAGTTGGTTCATCCATTCGTTTAATGGTGATCTGGGGAGCTTCGTTATCCCATTTAAGTTTAAACATGGATGAAATTGTGGCTAGTGCGTCTGCTAGCTGATTTTCTTCTCGCGGGAAATGCTCGAAGGTAATATCCTCAAAATGTGGGATTAATGTCAACACATGTTCTTTGTATGGGATAAGGTTGTGGTGTTTGGTATCCCATTCCCCTTTGATTTGGTTGATTACCAAAGATGAATCTCCGAATACACTTAAGGATTTTATCCCCAAGGCATGGCATCTTTGAGACCAAAAATGCACGCTTTGTATTCCGCCATGTTATTTGTACAATTGAAGCAGAGCCTTGCAGTAAAGGGAGTATGACATCCTTCAGGAGATATGAGTACAACACAAATATCATTGTCCAGTGCGTTGGATGCCCCATCAAAGACCAGGGTCCACCGGGATCCTTGTTCAGGTCCGTCATATGGTCTGAATTCTTCACAGTTGTTTACCAACGTGATGTCTTCATCTGGGAATTCGAACTTCATGGACTGGTAGTCCTCCACAACTTGGTGAGCAAGGTGATCAGCTAGTACACTTCCCTTTATTGCTTTTTGGGTAGTGTACTGGATGTCATATTTCGTCAAGATCATCTGCCATCTTGCTATTCTCCCAGAGAGGGTAGGTTTCTTGAATATGTACTTTATCGGATCCATCTTGGATATCAACAAGGTAGTATGGGTAAGCATATACTGTCTTAGCCAGCGATCAGCCCATGCCAGAGCGTAGCAAGTTTTCTCGAGCATTGAATATCTAATTTCACAGTCGGTAAACTTTTTGCTCAGGTAATAAATAGCATGTTCTTTTCGGCCAGACTCGTCATGCTGCCCCAGCACACACCCCATTGAGTTTTCCAAAATAGTCAGATACATGATCAATGGTCTTCCCTCGACTGGTGGCATCAACACAGGAGGCTCTTGCAGGTACTCTTTGATTTTGTCAAAAGCAGCTTGGCACTCGTCATTCCATTTGACTACCTGATCTTTCTTCAGCAATTTGAAGATTGGTTCACAAGTAGCTGTCAGGTGAGAAATAAATCTGGCAATGTAGTTTAAACGTCCCAAGAATCCTCTGACTTCCTTCTCAGTACGAGGAGCAGGCATCTCTTGTATCGCTTTAACCTTGGCAGGATCTACCTCGATACCTTTGTTGATGACGACAAAGCCTAGGAGTTTATCAGACCTTACCCCAAACATGCATTTGTTTGGATTCAATCTCAGTTTATATTTCTTCAGCCTCTCAAATAGTTTCTGTAAATGATCGAGATGCTCTTCTTCTGTTTGAGATCTGGCTATCATATTGTCCATGTAGACTTCTATTTAGTGATGTATCATGTCGTGAAATAGAGCTACCATGGCACGCTGATAGGTTTCCCCAGCATTCTTCAGCCCGAATGGCATAACCTTGTAGCAGAATGTGCCCCACTGTATGACAAAGGTTGTCTTATCCATGTCCTCAGGCGCCATTTTGATTTGGTTGTAGCCTGAGAAATCGTCCATGAAGGAAAACACTTTGTGTTGTACCTTATTGTCAACTAGAATATCAATGTGGGGAAGTGGGAAATCATCCTTAAGGCTTGCCCTATTCAAATCTATGTAGTCCATGCATATTCGTACCTTGCCGTCTTTTTTGGGCACGGGAACAACATTGGCCACCCATTGTGGATAGGAGGTGACGGCCAAGAATCCAGCGTTGAATTGTTTCATGACTTCTGCTTTAATCTTCTCCGACATATATGGTCGCATACGACGGACCTTTTGTTTTACTAGTGGACAATCTTCTCTTGTAGGTAGATGATGTACCAGTGTCTGCATCAAGTCCAGGCATGTCTTCATACGACCAGACAAAGACTTCAACATATTCGTGTAACAACTGAATCAGACGCTCCTTGACACTGGGTTCTATATTAGCACCCACCTTGACTTTTCTTTTGTCATCTTAGGTACCTAGGTTGATCGTGTCCACTGGTTCCTCATGGGGCTGAGTGGTCCTTTCTTCTTGTTGTAGTAACCTGGAGAGTTCCCCTGGTATTTCACAATCTTCCTCACCTTCATATTCTCTTGGTAGATTAGATTTTCATAATCACAGAAGGCCATAGCAGAACCGTTACCCATGGAATCTCGAATGGATGTAGACCTGCATTGTGAGTGTGAGTGTGTGTAAGAGTATAGCTATCTTTGAAAGAAACGAAAATGTAAAAAAAAAAAAGAACAATGAGCACAAAAGTTTGTATGCAAAAACGTCCATGATTCATTGATGTCATATGGAAATGAGATAATAACCCTTACAGATGGACCATTGTGCCTCGGGTAAGACACAAGGTTTCCAGAGTCTGAATTGTTTTAATATTACAGATCCGATAAAATGTAAAGACAAATTACTGTGGGATAAAAGTGATGGGACAAAATCTCTAGCCTCCCAGTTGTTGAGCCCTCCACTGACAGTTGGGAAAATCCAATCCTCCAAGTTGTAGTTGTCTTCATCATCTTCCACCGCATTGACTTCACGGTTGCTGATCTTCAAGGGTGGTCCTCCGGCACGAGCGCGGCGCACAGCCTTCTAGGCACCTGAAGTGAAACCCAGGCCAAACTTGTCAGATTTATATGGGATATCTGAGAGTTGTCCCTAAATAGTGCACCCACCTTCTTCTATCACTGCCTTGGCATCCTTCAAAGATGACATCCTGGGTGGAGGCCTGGTAATCTTGGGAACTTAAGACACGGCCTTGGTCACTGCCACATCTTATGGGACTTCTTCGAAGTGTTGGAATGGAGTTTCAATAAATTCACCATCTAATTACACATATCTAAAGGAATTGAGATGGCTGATCATATACTCTTCTTCTCTATGAACAGTGATGATCTTCCCCTGAATTGGATATTTCAGCATTTGGTGCAACGTAGAAGTAACGACACCAGCATTGTGAATCCACGAACAGCCTAGCAAGCACGAATATGAGGGGCGAATATCCATTACATAAAAAGTTGAATCAAATGTTTGGGTTCCAACTTTTATGGGGATGTCTACTTCCCCATGCACCATCCTTTTTGAGCTGTCAAAAGCCCTCACTACTATATTGCTTGGTTTTAATGTCAATCCCTCACAATCAATCCTATCAAGAGCTTTTTTAGGCAATACATTTAGAGACGAGCCAGTGTCCACCAAGACATGAGCCAAAGTTGTGCCCCTGCATTCCACTGAGACATGCAATACCTTATTATGCTTCCTCCCTCTTGGCGTTAAATCAGCATCCGAAAAACCTAAACCATTATCTGCAGTCAAGTTGGCTACGCAGTCTTGGAACTGATCGGCAGATGTTTCTTGGGGTACATGGGCCGTTTTAAGGAACTTTACCAAGTCTTTTGCATGAGCCTCTAAACATAGTAGTAGAGCCAGCATGGAAATTTTTGATGGAGTTTGCCCCAGTTGCTCGACTACATTATAGTCGCTCGTTTTTATGATCTTTAGAATTTCCTCCATCTCTTTCCGGGAGGTCTCAGGGATAGCCACCGATTGGGCCTTCGCCCAGACAGGTTCAATCAGAATACCTTTACCTCGAGTCTCGACTGACTCGGCAGCGGGAATGTCAGTAGGGGTGGTAACAGGGATTATAACAGCTTTGTCAGCAGGAGTATTTACAAAGATGATTATAGGACTGGGAACAACCTTTGTAGGAGCAACAACAACAGGAATGATTACGGGTCCAGAAACAGCCTTTGGAGGAGCAATTTCTGGAGAGAAAATCCTACCATTTCGGGTTATCTTACTAGTCCCTGAAATATTACTGACATCGGAGTCAACTTTCTCAGAACTTGAATCTTCAGCAGCTGGCCAATCTTGCTTAATATCGTGGTAGTAGACATCACCTCCATAATTCCATGGTACGGTTTTGTCTGAGGAATACGGGATTAGTCCAGGCATTGTAATTATTGAAGGAGCTAATTTTGGAATTGATGTAATACTAACGGGTCTTTTGGTGGAGACCCTGGAAGAATTGGCAGATATGGTAACGATGGAAACATCATTATAAGAAACAGTTGGAATAGAAGTCTTCTCGAATAAAATTTCCTTATTGTCTATTAGGCACTGAACGCCTGTTTTCAACGAAGGACAGTCGGTCGGTAAGGACAAACAGAAATGGCAGCTTTCATCACAGCCTGGGAAAACACCAACATTCAACAAGTTATTTTTGATAGTCAGGAGTGGGGTCATAAGTTCGTCAACTGAAGTAACAAACATATCTTCCTCAATGGCGTTGGCATTATGGCCGTGTTTGGGCATAGGGGAAGAAATGACATTGGTCTTTTCTGGCGCATCGAATTAAATCTCTTTGTCTTCTAGAAGATCTTATACCTTGTTCTTTAGAGCCCAACAATTGTTAGTGTCATGGTCAGGACTCTCAAAGTGGTATGCGCAACGGGCATTGGGATGATAGTGAGGAGAGGTTATGTTAGGGTTCTTTGGAGCTTCTTTCAAGGTCACTAGATTGGATCTTAACAGATGTGGTAATACCTGAGATAGTGTCATGTTAATTCTGGTGAACTGTCTGACTGGTCTTTCCATTCTTGGCTGATTGCTTCTTTGTTGATCAGGCGCATGTTTAGGAATCATAATAGCCCCCACCATTGGACGGCGTTTGGCCCTATCTTGATTTCTCTGAGGATATACAGCAACCACTTCCTTCTTACGGATGAATGGTTTCCTTACAGCAGCAGAGGATGCGTCTTTTTGAATCTTTCCACTCTTTATCCCGGCTTCCACCCTTTATCCGGTCAATATCAGTTCGGTAAAACCTGCCGATGAACTCCCAATTAAGTGATTAAAAAAGGGGCCAGACAAGGTTCCCAAAAACACGTCTACCAATTCTCTTTCAGATAGAGGAGGTTGAACTCTTCCGGCTAAATCCCTCCACTTTTGCGCATAGTCCTTGAAGCCTTCACTTGAAACCATGGCCATACTCTGGAGTTGATTACGGGTGAGTGCAAGATCAGCGTTGTATTGGTATTGTTTGTAAAAGGCAGTGGTAAGATCTTCCCAGTTATGACCATTGGCTCTTTCTAACTGATAAAACCAATCAAGTTGAGTTCCAGACAGACTGTCTTGGAAGAAGTGTACCCATAAGTCCTTGTCAGCGGTATGAGGATGGATTTTCCTCACGTAGGACCGGAGATGCATTTTGGGACATGAAACTCCATCATATTTGGCGAATACCGGTGCTTTGAATTTTGGAGGGATGATAATCCCCGATACTAACCCCAATTCCTCAAAGTCCAATCTGGGCACTTTTTGGGTTTCTATCGCACTTAACCGTTCTTCCAGATACTTATATTTATCGTCGACTGGAGGATATTGTTCTTCAGAATAATCCTCTTCTTCCTCTTCCTCTTCCTCTTCTGACTCTGCCTGGACAACTGTTTCTTTGCCTTTCCCAACTTAATTGTCTTTCTCACCAGATGACGTTGCAAAGTCTAAGGTTCTTCTTGTCTGCCCTTGGAATCTTCTTCCCATGTTTAGAACTCTGGTTATCTTTGTTTTCTTCTTTTTCTTTTCAACTAGCAAGGTCTTCAACTCTTCTTGTCCTTTGGCTAGAGTTAAGAACATCTGTTGAAACTGAGCATTTTGTGCTTGGAGGTCCTTCATCGTTTTCTCGAGATCCATCTTACTGAAATAAATAGTAGAAAGATGAGGAGACTTGTCGTAAGAAACCTGCTTATGTTATGATGAATGGTAAATGTGTATGCAATGATTTCAAGGAACTGAGAGATTCAAATTCGTTTTAGACAAAAAGGAAACACACGTTATATTAATAAATTAAAGCTTGAGTACATCAATGCCTCTTTGGGCTTACACAGAAATACAACAAAAAACTCTAAGATAAAAAGGTTGTGTGCATCCTCTTTGGTGCGATGTAGGCATTCAGGTTCCGCTCCTCACGAAGTTGCTTAGTGAGTTCCAAAACCTTCTTCTCGCTAGCGTAGAATTGGGCCTCAAAAGTGTCTCCCTCTCCCTTGAGCTGTATCCAATCTCTTTGTAAGTCTTTAAGAGAGGTGGGCATGTCAGGATGCAGGATAGTGTATGGAACATCTCCCTCCATGACAGGCTCAATGATTACCGGGAGAACAGAGGGATAAGGCATCATAAGACTCTGAGCACGAGTTCGTACCCATTTGAGGTAAGGCTCAAGAGGGATGGAATTCTTGTGCCCCAAAGTCTTACTATCTACCTTGTTAAGCATCCTTTATTCTCGGATAAATGTCTGGCGAAGACCTTGATCATCGTTCTCGTAGTCAAATACCAAACCTTGAATGACCATCTCATGTGCGCCATCCCTTCGGGCATAACCAAACTGTCTTAGAGCCAAACAGGGGTTATAGGTGATACCTCCCCTAATTCCAAGTAAGGAGACATTAGGGAACTCTCCACAACGGTCGATGGTGATAACATTCTCTATAGATCGGGACACCAATGGATGTATGAATGCTTGAGCGTCATTAACCTTTGTGACCACCTTGAACCTTGCTCGTTCCTTAATACAGATTGGGGAAGATGAGAAATAAACCATCTTTCCAAGAGAGGAGTGAAACACATAAGGATACCTCTTTTCCTCATAGTGCGAGTGTGAAAATAATGTAGGGTGTCTCCTAGCAAGGTAGGCATCGGGTTACGAGATATGAAGATTTTGACGGTGTTCACATTATGAGTTGGTCAGGATTTGGAAACAAAACCATCCCATAGATGAGGAGAGCCACAATTTCCTCAAAGGCTTGCAAATCCAAAGAGTTCAAACAGTTTTGGGCTTTCTCGAACAAGAACTTTGCTAGGAAACCTTTGACACCACTCCTTGTTTCTCAATGAGTTATGACATCAGATGGTTGCAAGTGTAGAACTTGAGCAATCTCTTCTGGCTTTGGGTCTCTTTCCATACCGTTGAGAGGTAGTTGATTGAGAATGGGAATCCTCAAGAGTCGGGATAATTCTTCCAAATTAGGCACAAGTTGATAATCAGGAAATGTGAAGCAATGGTGTAAAGGATCAAAGAACTGGAAGAGCACCTTCAACATATCTTCATCAGTTTTGGAGGTGACTAAGTTTAGTATGTGACCATGTCTCTCGGTGAATGGAGAGTTTTCAGGAATCCTTGAAGCTAGCTCTTTAAGTTGAGGGGGAATCCTTACAAGGTTGACTTGAATAGTTTTCCTGCGAAGAGAATCCATGTCCTACAAAACAGAAACAAAGATAAATCCCAGAACTCCTTGAAATGGTTAGTGAGTATGATCATGATGTTATGATGTCCATGATGTTATGTACAAGTAAAATATACACAAACAAAGCAAATAAGTCCTTAGGTTTAGGCTTGTATGGAGTCTCATAGGTAAGTACCCTCTTGAAGTTCAGTCGGCTCAAACCTATCCTAGTAATTGTAACCGGGTTCTAAGGAGCTCAATATCACTGGTTTGTTTCCTTGGGCATTGTTTCAGCGCAAGCCTCATTAATGGCGACCGAAATATCCCAAAGAACCAAACCTCAATGAGTGTAGTATCGAGTATCTACCAACTTCGGACTGCACCAAAGCCGGTCATCTCACTACGTCCTAATGGCCAAGTTGGTCAAGTAAAGGTTCTAAAAGTTCATTAGTGCTTCATGACATCACTCGGCGGCCCCGTATTCTCCTTGACTACACAAGGGTTACCGGTACCCACAAATATGTCGTACTAACGTAGCTATTGCTTAGACCGTGTCGGTATACCCCGCACAGTTTCCACAACGTATTTCTACTTACTTATAAGGTATCCCAAATCCGGGTAGAGGATTCAAACCCAAACAAAGAACCATAATGTAAAGTATACAAGTCAAACAATGAAAGCAAATAAATATGATCTAACCCTAAGGTAACCCTACTTTTAAAATATTCCCCAGCAGAGTCTCCAGTTCTGTGATACGGTGGGAGAACTGACTCGGGTCATTTGCGTTTGATTGCAATTGTGCGGTTAGCAAGAGTCGCCACCGAATTTTCTTTTATCCAAAAAGGAAAGGTAAAAAAGCACAGGAAAGACCTTTCGAGATTACTTCTCGAGTTCGGGGGTAGATTATAAAAAGAGAAGGTGTTAGCACCTTTTTCATCCATGGTTTTCCATGGGCTCTTAGTTACTCGCTAGATCACTTGCTTTTGTTTGAATGTGCTTGTGGTGTGTTTTTTGTAAGTATTTTGAAAATGTCTTTGCAATGGTTCTCGTCTCTATAAGAACGCATACAAAGTGTTGTTTCAAAAAAAATAGTTCAAAGAGGTGTTTGTGTATTATGTTTTTTGAAGGTGATTTTCAAAAGAAATTTTTGTAATGGTTCTCGTCTCTACAAGAACGTATACAAAAAGTTTTTGTCTTTTGAAAAAGGTTTTAATGTGAAAGTATTGGTGTAAGATGTTTGGTTGTGAGCAAGCGAGCGATTAAGAGCGAATATACATACTCGAAAGGTATTAAATGTTCTTATCCTCCTTTAGATGTTGCTATATTACCATTGATTTGGTAAGAAGCCCCATCGTTGGATGAGAAGGGACATGCGTGGGACGTTTGTACAGTCATAGAAGGCAACCTGTGAGATACTTTAGCAATTTTCGTAAGGGAGTAGGTCGTTTTATCGAAGGAAACATCGAGGGACATCGAGGGACTATGATCTTTTTTTATCTAAGGGTCTTTGCTAAAGTGTCCCATATTCGAGGGACATGACTGTATTTCCAAGGCGACGAGCGAGGTTACCCTAGAGGTGCGCGTATGAAAAGTGTGTTTGATTCAAGTTAATTTGTCTTTGATTAGGGTTATCTAGCGATTGATTTTAATCTTTTTTCATCTTTCAATGAAATAAAGCATTTGCTTTTTATACAATTTTCTGAAGGATTTACACTTATTTTTGGAAAATGATGACAGGGTTTTGATAGCTTACATTTGAATTGATGTTGTGATATTTTGCTTATGTTACTTTGTATAGCAGCTTATTGCTGCCCTGTTTTGTTTTTGCTTTGTGTTGCACTTGTTGTTTGCAGCCTTGCCCTGTTTTATTTACAGCCTAGTTTTGTTTGGCATTTTGCAGCTGATGGCTTTTGTTTACAGCCTGGTTTTGTTTGGCAGCCTAGCTGTTGTATCTGTTGTTTGCAGCCTTATTTTGTTTACATTGTTTGCAGTTTGACTTTGTTTTTTTGTAATGTTTGCAAACTTCTTTTTCCCTTTTGTGAACCAAAAGATCAAAATTTTGTGATTTGCAAAAGTAGGAGATAGACCATGATTAAGAACAAAACCTTTTATTTCTGATTCCAAATGCAAATCCTAATGATGAGTTAAAACTTTCTTTAACCATCAATTCTTGCTTGAATTTTTCACGATGCTTGCTAAATTTTCCTTTCTTGTTTCATGGGAACGAGGTGTGGATGCAAACGAAGATTGGATTGATTACTTGAAGATGAAACAACAGAGACTTGAAGAAACAAAATAAATGTTCTCTCTTTGTAGACAAAAAAAACTTGTAGTTCTTTGTAACAAAACAAAAACTTGTAAATTATTCCATTTGAAATGTAATAAATATGAAGCCTTGAATAAATTTGGTGTAATGAAGTTTATTTTTCAAGACTTGAATTTATTTAAACTTTGCAATTCTCAATTGGATATTTTGGATTAAAACATCTTGGTTTGGTAACTTGGATTTCAAGCAATCACAAAATGATCAAATAACCAATGCGCCTTGTACTCCAATCAAACTTCTAAACAAAATAAATGTTTAAAAATTCAATTCTAAATTGGTTAACTCAATCCCAAAGCCATGGTCATCTAAACGACAGTCTTAATCTTCGCCTCTTGTCCACACCAAATTTGCATTCAAAATGAAACTCGCACGCCATGCTTGATAAAAATGGAACTTCATTGCCAAACAATCATGCTTTGGGAACCATCATCAACCTTTACAAATTTCAAGATCAATGATGATTAAGAACACTTTGAAATCAAACAAATGACTTGCGACTATTCGATAACTTTCAAAGTCTTCCAAACGCAATTTTCTTTCGATCTTTGAAGATAAACTCGTGAGCGACATCACTTATGAACATGCACAGAAATAATCGTCTTAAGATATAGTAAGTTGAGGAAATCATAATCCTTAGAAATCAGAAGACAACTACTTAAAATTAGGTCAAAGTTCATGATGCGACTTCTAACATATTCGAATTTTGGTGATCTTCTACACGTAATCAGCTCTTGATTTGTAAAGAGAAAATGGAGATGACATCAAGGAGAATCATATGAAAAAGGAACCGCTCAAAAATATCTAATAATGAAGAAGTTACAGTCGCTTGAACTTGGTCTCGCAAAAGGTTAGCTTTTGAGTTAATGGAGTCATTTTCAGTCGTCTAAACCGTTGACAGAGCATACTTGTAACGCGGGGTTCGAAACTCGGCATGAACATACTTGAGGAGACATGAAGATCTATGAAGAACATTTGAAAACCTTGAAGAATCGGTTTTCTTTGAGAAACGTCAAACCCTAATTGTTGACTTACTGCCTAGGAAGAGAATCTGTCTGATCAAACTTCTGAGCCAAATTGAGTATTCGAGAAGACCTAGGATAGTATCTTGAATAAAAAATGAGAGGGAAAATTTTGGGGGACAACAGTTGTGTCCACGTCAAATGGTAAATATCTTATCCAAGTCAGCCTCAAGGTTGTTGAAGACTGTTTGAAGCAATCAGTCCATACGGAGTCTTGTCTCCTCAACATGGAAATTTCAAATTTCATTTGCATTCTCATTTTCAACCTTAATTATTTTGTTCTTTCTTGTATGCAAACTTAGTCATCTTTTTTAATATTAAATCATAATGCATTGGATGTATTTGTATTGAATTAATTCATTCGTTATCACTCTTATTTGTTTTATTATGCTTTTGATACCCAACTCTTGTTAATAAAGCAATAACTCTTGAGGGAGGGTGACGAAAATTTACCTGGAATCTCAAATGGTATGCTTTCGAGTAAAAACCTTGCTGACAATGTACAAGCCTTGTTTAAATCCCCAAACATTGTAGATATAAGGGAGATAGACCCTTGTTAACCCCTCTGAGCCTTCGAAGTAGGAGTTTCTTTTCTGTTAAAAAACCTTTATTTTTAACTTGGGGCAGGTAGATGTTCAGTTAAGGTTTGGTATTTGACTACGAGAACAACGATCAAGGTCTTCGCCATAGATTTATCCGAGCATGGAGGTCAGGAAAAGATCAAAGCTACAGTGGTTATTTCCTCACAAAATCCTGAGGTCGAGATCGAATCGATACAATAATGGTTATCCCTCACCGACCAAGGAATGAGGCAATCACTTTCTCCCAAAAAATTCAAAGACTTAGGGTCACACGACTTGTTCAAAAGGGAAAGTATGAATAACAAAGAAACAAAAAAATCCCCGCTAAGTCGAAACTTGAAAACAAGTCGCTTAGGAAAAAGTTAGGGTATCCCGCTGGACTTCTAAATTGAAATTCAAAAGAATTGGTCCAGGAAAAATTTAGGGAAAGCAAAAAGGGATTTGAAAAGCCCGAAAGGAAGAAAAGTATTATCCAATAAAAATCCTCATCAAAATAAAAGTCGTGTGATCGAACACCCAAGAACCAAAGGTTAAGTGACTGTCGTGTCCAAGAAATCATTGTAGTTCCTCAACCATCATAAACTCTTTTGAGAGATGAGTGCTCATATCGAGTTAACTGGATTTAGGACTTGAGAACATCATGGAGAATGGGTGGAAACCACATAATTTTGAGCCTTAAAAACTTTTTTCTAAAAACCGTGAACCAGGCCACGTTACAACCCTTAAAAGTCCTAATTGAAGCATGGGTTAATTCGAAAGCAAAACTGTTACGATAGTACGGTAACATGACTCCTAGGAGACTTGCTAAAAAAATTGAGTTGGTATCACTCCCTCTTTTACTTTCTTTGACAGAAAAAAATTTGATGTTTCGACATCTTTTCAATAAAAGTTTTCTAACTTCAAGACAAGCATGGGATTTTCATTAGAATTATCATTATTAGGATAAAACATTATTTGCATATGAAAAAATGCTTAAACATCAAGTGAGCTTTCATAATGAGCATCCGATGAAGAGTTTGATTATCCCGAGAGACGAATTGCTTCAGGAATCTGTTGAAAAGAATGATCTTAATCTGGGGCATACTTTCTAGCTACTTCTTTGAATTGAAGAATACCAGTTTGAGAGATTGATCAAGAACTATTTGTTTGATGATTGTGTGGAAGTTTTATCTGCCCACAAGTCTCTGTTGAGCAATAGTGTATCATTTCTAGTTGGTCCTGAAGAATAATTTTCTTCAAGCATCTGCTTGAGTGTAAAGCAGTTCAAGTTGAGAAGTATGATTGTGTACTAGCTTTTTTTGAAGACGTAAGTCAATTATCTTGAGGATGTATGAGAGCATGAGGTGAAGAGATAGATTGTAGAGGCTCTATTGAGCAGGGGTAAGTTATTTCTCAGTGTTCATACTCTGTTAAGTAAGAGTTCAGTCAATCTGAGGCTGTTATGTCAAGATTCGAAGAAACTCTCAAGCGATGAGTAATCAGGGGCATTCGCCCAAGTTATGGTTGAAACTATCTCTAGATTTGGCTAGCCAGGGGAATTGTTAAAGTTTATAATACTGGGGTAGGTTATCTCGATGGTACAAATCTCAGGAAGTACCCTCGAGGGGAGATTTTTCAAAAGCCCTACAAACTTGATCAAGATATTATGCAGGGGCATTTTCTCCTCTTCACGGGTTGATCAGTTTATGTCCAGTCGAAGGCTATAAAAACTTGTGAATGTGAAGAGCATGTCGGGAAGTCAGGGGTGCTATCCTCAGCTCATCAGAAATTTAAGTCTATAAATTGTTATTCCCTCATCAGAAGTTAGGGATCTTTATCTCCAATTTAAGCCAGGATGGTTATCCTCAGCACAAATTTCAAGAAGTCCTCTCAAGGTGAATCTTTTCAAAGATCAATCAATCTGAAGCATTTACATTGAGATTCGACAAATCTCCCAACGAACCGGTTGTGTAAGAGAATTATTTATATCATGAACATACTGAGGAACTTTATATTGAATCAGTACAACACCTTGGACCTTCTCAAAGTGAAATTCCTTCATACTATACCTGGGGCACGTTTTGTGTGATTTGTTGGGCAGAACTGCCGTTCACCCAATTATGTGTAATTTGCCAGTATTGGAACATTCTTTTAAGATAACCACGGTATCTCAAACTTGGGCCATTTCCCCAGTAGCGCTAAAGTTTGTACTTCTCCCCAGTGTGTCTTCCCCAAGCAAAGGGTTTGTGGCCAAGAAGTGTGACTAATTTGGAAAATTCTTGGATATTGACTCCTGAGTGTTACTTGAAGTTTTGTTTCCCTAGTATCGCCAAGCGGAGAATCCTTGACTTAGTTTTTGATTGATGAGATTTCTTGGTATAAGATCTATATCCCCAGCAGATGTGTGATATTATTATTTTCATAGGAGAATGTCTATTCCTCGAAGCAGATATATCTCATTCCCCAACTAGAAGTTCAGGTTGAGAATTTTCTTATTCCCCTGCAGGGTTGCCTTTGAAGATTTCTCGTATTCCCTAACGAAGTCACTTCCTGAAAATTTATTATTCAAGAATTTTTTTTCATCTCCCCGACTAAGTTGCCTTATGGAGATCTCTTACCCAGGAATATTTATTCCTCCATTTAAGTCGTTTTCAAAAATTTGTATTCAAGGATTCTCCCTTTTCCCCAGTACAGTTTGGTCCTGGATGTTGATAAAATTTCCTACCCCCAGAAGACTGCGCTATCGTGACTTCTTACTTGAGGTTTCTCATATCCCCAGAATGCTCGTTCTTATCAAAGATCATTTGTAAATCCCCAGTCGTGTGTCTTACACCAAGATTATCTCCTCTCTAGCAAGATTTTTATGCATAAATTCTTTTATCTCCAGATTGGATTTTCATATCCCATCAGTGCAAGTTTCTGTCGTTTCACGCGAAAAGTCGACAATTTATTCCGCAAGCAGTTAAAGGTGAATTTTGTTTCCCTGCAGGCTCCATTTTGATGACAACTTTCCTAGCAACATTCAATCCCTATTTGGTGTTCCACTTTAGAAGTTACATTTTTGCCCTGATCTTCTCCCGCAACGTCCAATCTCTATTTGGCGTTCCACTTCAGAATTTACAGTTTCACCCTAATCTTCTCCAGCAACGTCCAATTTTCTTTTGGTGTATTGTATCAAAATTTACAGTTTTGATCTAAATTCTCTCCAGCAACGCCCAATCTTCATTTGGCATTCCTTGTCAGAGTTGATAATTTCGATCTGATCTTCTCCAGTAGAGTTTGCAATTTATTTTTGCAACTCCTCTCAGTGTTTGTAACATGTTTCTACCCGTTACTCTGTTTGTTATTCCCCACATAGTTTCATCTCTTCAAAGGTTTCTTTCCAGCAGTTCCTTATATTTTCTCTTCTCCAGCAAATTTTCGTAATTTATTTTGGCAAGTCCTATCAGGTTTTGGCCTGTTGGTTGTTGGCTTCTCGATTGGCCATTCCCTGGTGAAACATTTAGTCATGCATAATGGCATTACATCCTCAAAGTGTATTATTCCTATTTTCTTTTGGGAACATTACTCCGTTGAAAAAACAATAATTCAAACATGCATTGAAACATAAGCCATTATTATTTTTGTTTTCCCCAGTGGATTTGCTAAACTTCGGATGATATCCTCACTGAGGTCTCTATCCTCAGTATCTTGCTTTTCACCTCATACAATTATCCCTTTTAGATGTTACCATTAAGTGGTTGAGTGTCTACTCACTATCTTTGATTGTAGTTGTTGCAACTGGTTTTTAAATCAGAGTCACCACCTTTAATTTTTATCCTAAAGGAAGGGAGTATAAAGGAATAACCCTAAAAGTCAGAGATCTTAGATTTAGACTCAGTTCTAGACAAGGGGAAGGTGTTAGACACCCCTTATCTACCTTATTCACAAGGATACTAGGTTTAGAAGCGCGTTCTTAGGAAATAGAGTTTTTAATTATTATTATTGGGGAAAAAGGGTTTGAATTTTAGTTAGAGGGACTCGCCACGATTTTGATCGTATGTCTACGCATCCTCTTAGGAGGAATCAGAGTCTCATTTTGTAGTTCACAGTTTGGTTGGTGTTTTTTATAAGATTGTGTAGAATTGATTTCGCATTATCCTTGAACCTTGTTTGGGTTGTAAATTGACTGATCGTAGACGCGGTTCGCAGTTAATTTTGAAAGAAATTATCCTTAATCTTTTTATGAAAATGTTCTTGAGTTTTTGTTATAGTAGAAAATGATTTGATGTTGGTTAGTTGTTTTAATGTTTGATTAGTCGAAGTATGTAGTAAGATATAGAGCGGGGAGTCCGATATAGTCTCCTTATCACATGGCCAGATGTTGGCCACGTGTCATTCGCGGATTGTGAATTGGGTGAGTTGTGTGAATTTTAATTGTTTGATTTTGAATAATAAATCGGTAGACGATGTGTCGACCGATTTAATTACTCGAAGATGGACATCCTATTAATTATAGAATAATTAAATTAATTTAGTTTTTATAATGATTATATACAAAATTAGTGGAAAATTTTTTTTAATCAAAAAGCCTAAAATCATATATAAGATTGATGAATTGTTTTTTTGTATTTTTTGTATTTTTGTTTTTTGAATTGAAAGGCCTAAATTAATTAAATCTAAATACATGGCTTAATCTAAATAAGGATTAAAAGTAAAAAAGAAAAGAATATAACCTAAAATTACTAACTAATTAAAAATAATTCTAATATTTTTTATTCTATGCTTGGATAATATTAGGAACTAATTGACACAATTCAAAGACTCAATATATAAAAGAGTTCATTTAAAATCAAAACATGTAGTAATAATGTTAGAAAGAAAAATTAGCAACAATAAACTAAAAAGAAAGAATTCTAGAGACACACCTCTTGTCACGTGGCATTGGAGTAACTTTACTAATTCTCAGCCCAAGAACAAATCCAAAAGTCAATTGGAACTCATGTCACATTTTTATTTCAATTAAACTAAAAGAAAAATAAATAATCAAAGGGTAATAGTATAGAGGTTCTTTTATTTCTCCACACGCTTCAAACATCCAAAAATAATGGGTTTCTACCTCAAACCCTTATTTTCCTCTACACATAATATCAAACCCTTATTTCTCTCCGCACATAATATCAAATCATTCTCACAACATAACAATGAATAGAGTATAAAAAAAAAGAAGTAAGATGAAAGCTAATGTTGGAGTATTTCTTAGTGTAATAATATGTATCAAAAAAACAATTGGATTGGCATGGCAAAAAAAGAGGTTATTTTACAAGACTAAGAAATCAGAATTTTGACTAAAACACCTGCAACTGTGTTTCGTATGTGAATTGAAAATGAAATCATGTACATACTTACTGGTAGTAATAATTTTTTGAAAAAAAATGATTAATTTGTTTGTGACCTTTATTTAAAAATGGAACATCAAAAAAATAAGATTTTGATATGAAACTTAGATGTATAATATGTAGAGCAGTGCCTACCTAATCTATTAGTTAGAAATTGCAGAATTGTAAATAAGAGGTGAAAAATTATTAAGTAACAATAAAACCATCGGTTTTAATATTGTATGGTTTAATCAAACAAATTAAAAAACGGGAGACCTCATATAAAATCATTGGCCAAAAGTAACAAAACACTAAAAGAAAAATAGAAAAGAAAGTGTGTGAGATGTGTTAGACTTTGTGTATTCTTCGTGGAAAATTAGGACAAACTCGCAACCTTATGTTTGCAAGCTTCATTATTTACCAATTGTGTTATTTTACTTATTCATAAATAAACTCAATTTGAAGGAATATGAAAGGTGTGCAGATATTTGCTATTTAAAAATACAAACAATTTGAAATGAATCATTATATTTTTAAATAAGTTTGGAAGCGAATATTTATAAAAATCAAATAATATTATAAAAAACAAAGTTTTAAAATATTTTTGACTGGACTTGAGAATGAACGTCTATAAAAATTAAATAATATTATAAAAATAATATTTAAAATATTTTTGATTGTAGAAATAAAAAGGGCGGACAAATTTGGGTTATGACAATAGTCTAGTTTTTACCTGGCTCAATTTTCTCGGGTTTAGTCTTTACTAACCTTGTTGGTTCATTTAAATGTTTATTGATATACCTTCTTAATACAATTTTCATCCTGATATTCATTTTCAACGTAGTTTTATCTAGTTGCTCTTAGGTCGAGTTTTGCCTCGTTACATGTGCGTGCAATCCAGTTTCGTCCTGGTACTCATATTTGGATTAGTTTCGTCTAATCTTCTTGAATCGAGTTTGCTACTCATTTTAAGTCTCATCTTTGGACCAGTTTCATCTAGTCTTCTTGAGCCGAGTTTCTACTCGTTATTTGTCTCTTATATTACTTGGGTTCGTTAAGCTTCGTCTACTGTCTACCCTCTTTTGAGACCAGCAAGTGTTTTATGAAATACACGCACTTTTCGTCACCTTGCTATAGGATCCAATTTCTATTATTGTCCTACTGAGTACTTTTCAGATCCTAGTTTCGTCTAGTTCCTCTTAGGATGAGTGTCGTCTCGTTACCTTGTTTGCACACTAGTTTCTACCTGGTGCATTCTTTATAAGTACTCCCAGAGGCGGAGTTTTATCTCGATAACCTCTACTCGATCCCACCAGTGTTCCGTTAACGTGTAGACGGTATAAGTTCAGTTTTATATGTTCTTCGTTGATTGAGACCAGTTTATTTCCGGTATACCCTTTTGGATCCGATATCTATTCGTATCTTTAGAACTTGGTCTCATCTAGTTTTCTTGGGTTGAGTTTCGTCTCAGTATCGTGATATGCGGTCCAGTTTTGTCCTGGCGCATGTTTTTAGAATCTAGTCTCGTCTAATTTTCTTGGGTTGAGTTTTATTTCATTATTTTAATATTTCAATTGGTGTTCTAGTTTTGTCCTGGTACATTTTTCTCAAGTCTAGTTTTGTCTAGCTTGCTTGAGTTAAGTTTAGCTCATTTTCGTAATTTGTGCTCCAACTTTACATGTCGCATCCTTCTAGAAGACTAACATCTACTAATTCTCTTGGTGTAAGTCCAATCTTGACTTAACTTACTTTTTGAGTCTAATCTCTGCTTAGTTTATTCTTTTAAATCCAATTCCTACTTGGTATATCCCTTGTATCCATTTTTATTTGACTCTCTTTAGTAGAATTTAGTATTCAATAATTTTCTCATCTTTCATCCAGTTCGCTTGGTGTCATCCTTACAAAATGCAGTTACCAGTATTTATGTACTTTTGTTTTATTCAGAATGCAAATTTTCAGGCTTTTTTAGTACTCAATCCTCTTCCACCTTGAACGTTCGAAAGCTATCACTCTTTCTCACTTATCAGGTTTAAGATGATTGAATAGGGGCAGCTAATGCACCCCAAAATTTATCCTCTTCATTTTACTTTTTAGGGCTTATGTTTCATCATACATACTCATGCATCATGGAGACGGGATTAAGGTATTCTTATTTTCATGGCTTTCTTTAAGCAGTGAAATTTGATTGTGTTGACAATCAGACCAAGATGGATCTCATATCCTCTTTCTTCTATTGGTTCAAGCTACTAAGGATTC
Organism: Vicia faba; assembly: GCA_948472305.1. Taxonomy (NCBI): domain Eukaryota; kingdom Viridiplantae; phylum Streptophyta; class Magnoliopsida; order Fabales; family Fabaceae; genus Vicia; species Vicia faba. The sequence continues at coordinate 328,445,565 of OX451735.1, forward strand.
TCAGGCTTTGTGATGTCTCAAGTTAATTCTTTGTGTCATCGGAGAATTGAATATTGGAAAAGGTTTTTGAGAAGTGAACCAACATTCTCCTATATTTTTAGTCAAGGTTTCTTCTTCAAGGATCATGGATTAGGGTTGCATTTTATGGTTATTTTGAGTCTCTCTCTCTCTCTCTCTCTCTCTCTCTCTCTCTCTCTCTCTCTCTCTCTCTCTCTCTCTCTCTCTCTCTCTCTCTCTCTCTCTCTCTCTCTCTCTCTCTCTCTCTCTCTCTCTCTCTCTCTCTCTCTCTCTCTCTCTCTCTCTCTCTCTCTCTCTCTCTCTCTCTCTCTCTCTCTCTCTTTCAGCATTAAGGTCCCCTATTCGTTACTTGTGTTACAAGTTTTGTCATCACTTCTTGGACTTTCTTACAAAGGCTTGACTTTCACTGGAAGCTTCCTCTTAAGGGATAAGCATTTGGTTTCGTTCATTAAGGATTGAATTTTATTTGGAATTATCGTTCAAGTTTTCTAAAGGTATTTAGTTGAATCAAGATTGTTTTAAGCTTGTAAAAAATAGATTGAAGTTGGATTATTTGGATTTTCGTGAAGCACAAGTTACACATGGATTTGTTAATTAAAGATTTGGATTCATTGTTGTTTATTTTGTTCAAGAGCTTAGGTGTTTATGATGTTAAGAGTTAATTCAAGCAAAGTTTCAAATATTCATTCATGATTAATTTCTTGTTTCAACCAAGATTCATTCAAGTATTAATTAAAAGGCCATTCAAGTTTATCTCAAAACATTCAACATGGCAAGTTTCATTCAAAGTGTTGTCAATTCCTTTCAAATATTTCTTGCAAGATTCAACATGTTTCTACAAGAGTTATGGCAAAGAAAATTGAATTGCAAGATATAATTTATACAAGTTTACACCTTTTTTGCAAGGAGTTTATACATTCAACATACTTTATCTAAGTTTGTTACTAAAATTCATCCATAAAGTTCAAACAACTTTACATCATCATTTACAAGTCCCTCAAATTCTCAAGATTACTTCTTGTTACAAGAGCATTCAAATTCCTAAAATTAAAAGGCAAACTCAAGTAGAACTCCTAACCTATGAAGCCTAATCCTATAGAGCTTTTCATGGTTTTTATTTTGAATCTCCTTCCAAACTTCATGTTGTCCATCTCCATACTCCAAGCCCTTGCCAATCATCATATCTTGAAACAATAAAGAGAGAAATGTTAGAATATAATAAATGAAACCTAAGCAAGAAATTTCCAAGGGGTTTCACGAGTTCATCACTAGGGTTTGTATAGGAATCAGAATTATGGGGTGGTTTTTGAATCATGTTAAAGCAACACCAAAGCCTCATAAATAGTTTTGTTTAACATAATCAAAGGTACAAAGTTCAATCATGGGCCTAATTCTCTACTGCAAACCCCAAACAGTTTGGCTCACAATAGAGTTTGAAAAAACAATTTACTGCACAAGTTTCACAACTCAGCAAAAAGGCTTATCACAACATTCAGTAAAAAGCAAAGTTAAAAATCGCATTCCCAGCTGTGATACGGTGGGAGAACTGACTTGAGGTTTTGTGTTTGTGTTCGCAAATGTTTCAGTTTAGCAAGAGTCGCCACCGACTTTTTATTTTATCCAAAGGAAAGGTCAAAAAGCACAGAAAAGACCTTTGAGATGTTTTCTTGAGTTCGGGGGGTAGATTATGAAAAGGAAAGGTGATAGCACCCTTTTCATCCATGGTTTTCCATGGGCTCTTAGTTACTTGTTTAGATCACTTGTTTTGCTTTTCCAATTGTTTGAAATGGTGCTTTGTGTGGTTTTGAAAGTATTTTGAAAAGAGGCCATCGTTTTGGAAATCTTTGTAATGATTCTTGTTTGAAGAATGTATACAAAGATGTTTGTCTTTTGAAAAATGTTTCAATGTTTGAAAGTTGTTTGGAAATGTTTTGAAATTATGTGTGTGTTTTTGAAAATAAGCAAGGATGGTTTGCAAATTGATCAAGTAACTAGGAGCATCTACCTAATCAAAAGTCCTTCTTGTACATTTTTAACCCTTTGACATTGTTGTTTTACCATTGTATTTGGTAAACAACCTTATCTTTGGATGTTAAACGGGACGGACGTGGGTCATCGTATGACCAAGATAGAAATGGTGCCAAGTATCTTAGCAAGTTTTAGGGACTTAAATCATTTGTTTTTTAGGCAACTTGTGATAGCGTCATCGAGGGACTATGATCTTTTCGTTTTGTTTTGATTTTGCCAAGATACCTAGCATGCATACCATGGCCATTTTAAGGCAACAAAGTGGATGAAACCATAGGGGTGCTTGTGTGCATTGTGTTGTCATTTTTCATGCTTTTTTGTCTTGCATTAAGTCATACTATTTGTTTTGATTTTTGGTCTTTGCATTCAAAACCCTAATTTACTATCATGGTATATGAAAGCGATAAAATGCGTAAAGTAAATCTAAACTATTACAACATTATTATGGGGAAGGGGGGTACAAGTTTGAATAGGGGGTATTTGCACAAAATAAAACCCTAATTTACTATTACAACCCAATTGAATTTATACAATAAATAAATGAACAATTATTTAAATGTACAATAAAATGTAAATATGAAAGAAATGTTTTTGTATTTATTTTATGTATGTAAAAATGAATTTATTTATGTCTTAAAAAAAAGAAAATAAAAATGATTATTTTTGAAAGGGTGGAAACCCTAGTTTTTTGTTTTAAAAGAAAATATATATTCTATTATTATTTATGTACAAGATAATAAATAAAAATATATACAAAGATGTTAAAAAATAAAATACGTGAGAAAATATTATTTTAAGTGTACAAATAGTATATAATATTTTTATATTATTTACAAGTTTTATTTAGAAAATAAGTTATATTAACCTAATAAACTAATTTTATGCCATAAAAAATAATAAAATAAAATGCAAAAATTAAGAAAATATTTTTTGGTTTTTTAATGTTCAAGAAAAAATAATAAAGTCAGAAATCACAAAAGAAATGAAACATAATACAAAATATAACAAATGGGCCAAGGGGGTGCAAAAAGCAAAAGGGGGGTGCAGAAAGAAAACAGGCCCAAGCGCGCCAGGCCCATACACACTTCATCCTTGTCCTTCAGACGAACACGCGCGCGCCTCTGTACTTCAAATCCTGTTCTCTCTATTGCTTGCATGAAATCAAAAACTCACAACATGAAACTTATATCATTTTAACTCACGATTCTAATGATATAAAAAACTTGACCTAACTCTCAAAGACTAGAGAGAATTTCAGTGGCCCTAAATTCTAACCTAGTTTTTTCAGCAACTTCAACTATCAAATACTCCTAACTCAGTTAATATAAATGAAATCTACGCATATGTACAGCTCAAGGAACTTAAGGACTACATTTTTGCTTCACAAACCTAAGCCTAATGATGCCTAAATAAGGAGATAGAACTTTGGAAATTACCTTGTTCAGTTGAGTTTGGTTATGGCAATGTAGCAACTTTGAGTGAGGCCTGAAGGTCTTTTGAGCTTGCTTGAAGTTCCCTCAAGCTTTCCCAATGCTCAGCTTGCTTTGAAATGGCTTGAATCTCCTTGTAGAAGTCCACCTGCAAACTCAGAAATTGAAAATGGTGAAGCTTGAAAATGAGCTCACAGTTGCTGGACAGGGGGATGGATAGTTCAGGTGTGTTGTAGGGAATGTGTTTGAAGTGATTCAAGACAAAACGCACGAGCCAATTTGGTTTTAGCTTGGTGTTTGCAGAAGTTGCCCTGTTTTGGGCAGAAATGGGGTTTTCTGTGTTAGAGGGTGTTTGAGAGCTTGGACAATCGTGTTTTAGGCTTGCTACAATATGTTGAACTATTTTGAAAATGATACAAAGACTTGCTCTTATCAGATTTTCAAGTTGTGGACTTTTTGCAAGCTTACTTGCTTTTGAAGCAAAAGTGAGTTGACAAAGCTTAAAGCCTGTACAGGCTAGCTCAAGGCCTGATGAGAGTTGGTACCAATTGCCTGATATCTGTGGATCTTATTTTCCAAAAGATATTAGGTTCATGGCTCAAGATAAACAAAGTTGCTAAAAGTATGCTTTATCAAAGTAGCATTGTTATCTTTATGCCATAAATGGAATAATTCAATGTACAATGCTCCATAGGTCTAAATAAGACCATTGTCCAATGTATTTGAATTAAATTAAGGAGTGTGGAAAGGTTTAAGACCTATAAAACAAGTACAAGCATGCTTAGGACAGATTTGCAACTTGTAGCAATGTGAAAAATGCCATGGAGAAAAGTGAGAAATGACCATTTTATTTTCTTCGATTCTTTCTAACCATAAATGATTTTGAAGAGTTCTTGGACATTTTGGAAAGCTTGTAACATTCTATACAATCCATATTTGAAATGCATTTTGAGATTCCACTTGGAACTAGGTGAAAAGTTGCCATGAAGTTAGGTCAAAAATCTGCCTAAACTAGGGCAAATTTCACTAAGTTAAAAGTTTCATGGACCCTTGTTCACAAAATCATAACTTGAGATCCAAGCATCTTTTTGGAAAACTTTGTGAATCAAAGTTGTAGATTTTGTGGAGGACTACAACTTTCACGTTTGAAGTTTTCTTTGAATCCAATTGCATCCTGGTGAAAAAGTTGGGAAAAAACAAGAAATTTTCATAACTTAGAAAATTTCTAAGTTATGAAATTTTTCAATCTTAAACCCTAATTTCCAAAATTAGGTTTCTTGGTGAACAAGTTTCATGTTTTGGCACATATTGATGAAAAATGACCCTTGGCACTTGATTTTGACCAAAAAGTCAAAGTTTGACTTTTCAGTGTACAGTTGATTTTTGATCAGTTGACTGGAAAATTCATTTGTCAATCCAATGCTTTTGAGATATTTTGAACCTTGTGATTAGGTAAAGATGATGCTATTGAGTCCTTGAAACCATGATTGAACCCAATTTTCCATTGGCTAGGTAAAAAAATCAGAAATTGCCCTTCTACAGTCAAAACCCTAAAAATGACCATTTTGCCCTTTTGATGATCTGATCAAATTTCTTGAGGAGTTGTGGTCTAAACTTGATAAAATGGTTCATATGAGCCTATAATGTTGATGTAGATAAAAAATTATGAGGTTTGAGTGCAAATTGGCCACAGTTGACTTTTTCCCCAATACAGCTGATTTTTAGGTCAACTGTCCAATTGACTGGGCAAAAATTTGATTCAAGGCTTGAAACTTGGTATGAGCAATCTTAGAGGTCCAACATGAAGTATGAAAGTCACATGAGGCATTGAAAGTCCAAAAATCCTTGTGCAAACTCAAACCCTAATTTCAGGTCATCAGTGCAAAGAGATGTCTTGAGCTGAGCAAACCCTAATCTGGTCTTGAGTCCAAGAAGTCTTGTGAGGGGAAATATTGATAAAATGAGAGGGAAAATTTTGGGGTACAACAGCTGCCCCTGTTCAATCTTTTTGAACCTGAAGAGTTAGATTGGCGAGTTTTGCCGTTCGCGACTCGAAGGTAAAAGATGATTGGACACTAGAGTGCCCGTAAATTTGCACTCGTCAAATTATAGTTGAGGAAATTGGATTAAAGATGCCATTTGGAGAGGTGACAGAGTCTTGTCGGAGATGGGCTTGTAGATGCCATCAAGAATGTTTGTTGAACTGCATGTTGTAAGCCAAAAGAATGAGTATCATAATGGTATCCGCGTTTGGAACGTATCTGAACTGTATCTGGAGACTGAATCTGTATGAGCAATGGAATGGCGTCCGTGTCTGGAGTGTATCCGAGCTGTAACTGTATTTGATTCTTGAATGAATAACAGAATGACTTCCGTGTCTGGAGTGTATCTGTATTGTATCTGAATCTGAAATCTAAATAAGCGACAGAATAACATTCGTGTCTGGAGTGTCTCTGGGCTGGGGAAAAATTTGAATGAGTGACAGAACGGAAACCATGTCTGGAGCGTATCTGGACTGTATCTGAAGTTGAGATTTGTACGAGTAGCAGAATGACTTCCGTGTCTGGAGTGTATCTGAACTGTAACTCGGATCTGAATAAGTAACAGAATGACTTCCGTGTCTAGAGTGTATCTGAACTTGAAATTGATAGTTGAATCTGAATGAGAAATAGAATGGAAACCGTGTCTGGAGCGTATCTAATCTGTATCTGATTGTTGAAGTCTGAATGAGTGACAGAATGGCAACCGTGTCTGGAGCGTATCTGAACTGTATCTGGACTTTGAATTCTGGATGAGTAATAGAATGACTTCATTGTCTGGAGTGTATCTTTATTGTATTTGAATAAGAGATCTGAATGAGTAACAGAATGACTTCCGTGTCTGGAGTGTATCCGTAATGTATCTAAAATCTTTGAATATTTGTTAAAGATAGCTGTTAGTCTTATCCTGAAAAGGGTAAAATGTTAGCTGAAACACAAAGCTATGTTGCATGACATGTATGATGCAATAAAGTGTGTTTTATCAATGTTTATGATATATGAATGTAATGTATGCGCATGTAAGCTGATTTGCTGTATTGCTGAGGAAAATAAATCCTTGATAGCTGGGGATAATGAAATCCTTGACTGCTGCTAGGGAAAATAAATCCTTGACCGCTGCTGGAGATTCAAAATCTTTGACAACTTATATGGGGATGTGAGAATCCTTCACGACTTTCCTGGGGATATAGGGATCCTTCAAGTCCTTGGAGTTGGAGGATGATAAACATTCTGTTAGGGGAAGTAATGCCATGTACTGCCTGAGAAATCTGCTTGGAGAATCCAGAGAACTTTGAAGACTTCTACTGGGGGTTAAATAATGGGAATCCTTACTCGGCTGGGGAATAGGGAAAACTCTGATGATTTCTGTGGGGAACTAAGAATGAGAATCTTCAATCTCCTGGGGAATTCATGCTGGGGAGTCAAGAATGAGAATCTTCGATCTGCAGGGGATTAAAAATTCTGACAAATTCATGCTGGGGAATAATGAAGACTCTGGAAACTTCACTGGGGAATCAAGAATGAGAATCTTCATTCTGTTGGGGAGTAAAAACTCTGTGGGGAAGAAGGCTTCCTGCTGGAGAGTAAGTTCAGGACTCTAGGGGAGTAGCTATACTGCTGGGGAGATCAGGAGTTTGGGTTGTACGCCAATCTACTGGGGAATTATCCTAGTTTGGGGATAAGACATAAGTTAACTGTTATCTGGTTGATTCTCAGACTTCAAAACAACTTGCTGGGGAAATTGGGGAAAACTGAATGGTTTCCGCTGGGGATTGATAGTTGGAAATTTGACTCGACTAGGGAAGAAGGTTTCATCTCCGCTGAGGGTCTGTAGTTCAAAGTTTTAGCTCCGCTGAGGATTGGGAGTTTGAAGTTTGACTCTGATGGGGATTTTGGAATTTAACTCCGCTGGGGATATGTATTTCAAGGTTTTAGCTCCGCTGGGGATCTAGATGATGTACTGTAGGGGATTTCTCTTGGAATAGCCTAAAGACATTTTCCTATACTTTCAACCTGTCAGTGATTATTCTTTCCCATTTCGTTTATTTGTAAACATGTGATTATATTCAAATGCATATGCTCATTAATAAATCATTGGACGTTCTCAAATAAAACACAAGTGTAAAAAAGAAGAAAAGGCAAATAGTTTTCTGCACTTTGAAGTATCTTTGTATTAACTTTGTGTAAGTATTTTGTACAAAGGAGACAGACATCCTAGTAAGAGAACGTTGTCATAAAAATTTAGAAAAAATTTATACAAAGAAAGATGGCTATGTGTGAAATTCCATGGGGTTCCCATTCTGCTATAGCCTTCGTAACTCTGAATGCCTTGTCCATTTATTGCTTCGTCCGAAGATGATTGAGTTGATCAGAAGCCTGGAGCTTGTCTGTGAAAAGATTGTCCTTAAAGTGATCCAACGAGACATAGTCATACGCTTTAATTCCCTAACTTTTGCCTGGACCGCTCTTTCGGGTTTTCAATCCACCGGGAAACCCTTTTTTGCCCAAGTCGCCCTTTCGGGTTTTCAACTTGCCGGGTGTACAGATTTTTTTATTTATCCCTAACTTTTTCCTGAACCGCCCTTTCGGGTTTTCGATTCACCGGGATGCCCTTTTTTTTGCCTAGGTGTGTCAACCTAGTGGGTCATTTATGCGTAGTATCTTTTAACTATGTCTGTATTTGCAGGGTGCGGCAAGTCGTCGCCGTCCATCGTGGTTAATATCATTGCCCCACCAGAAAAGATGTTCTTGATTACAAATGGTCCTTCGTAAGTAGGAGTTCATTTGCCCCTGGGATCACTTTGCGGCAAGATGATCCGCTTGATTACAAGATCCCCGACTTGATATGTCTGGCGCCTGACTTTCTTGTTGAAAGCCTTGATCATTCGTTTCTGATACGCCTGACCATGGCAAACAGCAGTCAGTCGCTTTTCGTCAATCAAGTTAAGTTGATCAAGCCGGGTCTGAATCCAATCGTCTTCACTCAAACCAGCATCCTTCATGATTCTCAAGGAGGGGATCTGAACCTCAATAGGCAAAACAACTTCCATGCCGTATACCAAAGAATAAGGTGTTGCCCCAGTTGATGTACGCGCCGTGGTACGGTACCCGTGGAGAGCAAATGGTAACATCTCATGCCAGTCCTTGTAGGTGACTGTCATCTTTTGTATGATTTTCTTGATATTTTTGTTCGCAGCTTCGACATCACCGTTCATCTTTAGCCGATAGGGAGATGAATTGTGATGTTGAATATGGAACTGCTCGCACAAGGCGGTGATCATAGTGTTGTTCAGGTTTGTACCGTTGTCAGTGATGATCCTTTCGGGGATGTCGTACCGACAAATGAGGTTCTGCTTGATGAAGCGGGCAACAACATTCTTTGTAATGGAGGCGAAGGAAGCTGCTTCGACCCATTTGGTAAAGTAATCAATGGCCACCAGAATGAAGCGGTGTCCATTGGATGTTGTAGGCTTGATCTCTCCAATCATGTCAATTCCACACATAGCGAATGGCCAAGGAGCTGTTAAGACATTGAGAGGAACTGGAGGTATGTGTACCTTGTCCGCATAGATTTGACATTTGTGACAAGTCATGGAATGTTGATAGCAGTCAGCTTCCATGGTAGACCAGTAATAGCCTGCCCGCAGAATCTTCTTAGCCATCGTATGCCCGCTAGAGTGAGTGCCAAAGGTACCATTGTGCAGTTCAACCATGATCTGTTCAGCTTCAATCTTGTCCACACGACGGAGCAGAATGCAATCATGATTGTGCTTGTACAGGATACCATTGCTCAGGAAGAACTTAGCTGAGAATCTTCTTAAGAACTTTTTTTCGTTTACTGAAGCTCCTTCAGGATATTCTTGAGCCTCGAGATACCTTTTGACTTCGTGAAACCAAGGTCAGTCCACTACTTCTTCGGTATTAATCTTGTGACAATGTGCAGGTTCGTCCATCCGTTCAATGGTGATCTGGGGAGCCTCATTATCCCAGTTAAGTTTAAACATGGATGACATTGTAGCTAGAGCATCTGCTAGCTGATTTTCTTCTCGCGGGAAGTGCTCGAAGATAATCTGCTCGAAATGAGGCAGCAATGTCAAGACATGTTCTTTGTAAGGGGTGAGGTTGGGATGTTTAGTGTCTCACTCTCCTTTGATCTGACTGATGACCAAAGCTGAGTCTCCAAACACAACCAAAGATTTGATTCCCAAGTCTATAGCATCCTTGAGTCCAAAAATGCAAGCTTCATACTCGGCCATGTTGTTGGTGCAGTTAAAGCAAAGTCTGGCTGTGAAAGGAGTATGGAAACCTTCTGGTGAGATGAGCACAACACCAATACCGTTACCAAGTGCGTTGGAGGCACCATCAAAGTACAGGGTCCATTGGGATCCTTGTTCAGGTCCGTCATATGGTCTGAAATCTTCAATGTTGTCCAATGTCATGATGTCTTCGTCAGGGAAGTCGAACTTCATGGATTGGTAATCTTCGACAGCCTGATGAGCCAGATGGTCAGCTAGTATACTTCCCTTTATAGATTTTTGGGTTGTGTACTGTATATCGTATTCCGTGAGGATCATTTGCCATCTAGCTATTCTTCCAGACAAATCAGGCTTCTCAATGATGTACTTGATCGGATCCATCTTAGATATCAGCAAAGTGGTATGAGTCAACATGTACTGCCTTAACCAGCGAGTAGCCCATACCAAAGCGCAACAAGTTTTCTCGAGAAGTGAGTAGCGGGTCTCACAGTCGCTAAACTTTTTACTAAGGTAATAAATGGCATGTTCTTTTCGGCCAGACTCGTCATGTTGGCCCAGTACGCACCACATTGAATTCTCTAAGACAGTAAGATACATGATTAGCGGTCTTCCTTCAACGGGAGACATCAAGATAGGAGGTTCTAGCAAATACTCCTTGATTTTATCGAAAGTAACTTGACACTCATCATTCCATTTAATCACCTGGTCTTTCTTCAACAGCTTGAAGATTGGCTCACGGGTAGATGTTAGGTGAGAGATGAACCTTGCAATGTAGTTCAGGCGTCCCAAGAAAACTCTGACCTCCTTCTCAGTGCGAGGGGAAGACATTTCTTGTATAGCTTTGACTTTGGCAGGATCAACCTCGATGCCCTTGTTGCTGACAATGAAACCCAAGAGTTTACCGGACCTGACTCCGAAAGTGCACTTGTTAGGGTTTAATCTGAGCTTGTACTCCTTCAACTTGACAAACAGCTTTTGCAAATCGTCGAGGTGTTCTTCTTCTGTCTGTGATTGGGCTATCATGTCGTCTACGTAGACTTTAATCTCATGATGTATCATGTCATGAAACAAAGCTACCATGGCGCGCTAATAGGTTGCCCCGACATTCTTCAATCCGAATGGCATCACTTTATAGCAGAACATACCCCACTGTGTAACAAAAGTAGTTTTCTCCATGTCTTCAGGTGCCATTTTGATCTGGTTGTAACCTGAAAATCCGTCCATGAAAGAAAATACCTTGTGCTGAGCTGTGTTGTCAACCAAGATATCAATGTGTGGAAGTGGAAAGTTATATTTAGGGCTAGCCCTGTTTAAGTCTCTGTAATCCATGCACATTCTGACTTTGCCGTCCTTCTTAGGCATGGGCACAATGTTAGCAACCCATTGTGGATAGGAAGTAACAACAAGAAACCCAGCATTGAACTGCTTCATAACTTCTGCTTTGATCTTTTCAGACATGTCGGGCCTCATGCGGCGGACTTCTTGTTTAACTGGTGGAAAATCTTCTCTTGTGGGTAGACGGTGTACCACAATGTCTGTATCGAGTCCCTACATGACTTCGTATGACCAGGCGAAGATCTCAACATATTTATTCAACAGCTGAATTAAGCGCTCTTTGATACTTGGCTCTAGGTTGGCACCCACTTCGACTTCTTTTCTGTCTTCATTAGTACCCAAGTTGATCGTCTCTAACAACTCCTCATGAGGTAGAATAACCCTTTCTTCCTGTTGTAGCAGCCTAGCCAACTCTCCCGGCACCCCACAATCTTCATCACCTTCGTATTCGGCATGGTAGACCAGATCTTCAGAGTCACTGAAGGCCATAGCAGAATTGTTACCCATGGAATCCGGAATGGAAGGGTACCTGCATTTGTGAGTGTGGGTGTGTGTAAGGGATAACCACCTTTAAACAAATAAAATGTAAAAAGAAAGACAATGAACACAAAAGTTTATATGTGAAAACGTCCATGATTCATTAAAATGGCATATGAAGATGAAAAAAAATCAAACCCTTACAAATGGACATGTGTGCCTCGGGTAAGGCACAAGGTTAAAAGTGTACGAATTGTTTGAGAATTATTACAAACCAACAGAAATGTTTGAAAGATAAATTACAGCGGTATGAAAGTAATTGGAACAAAGTCTTTTGCTTCCCAGTTGCACAGTCCTCTGTCAACAGTAGGGAAAATCCAGTCTTCCAAGTTGCTCTCCTCTTCACTATCCTCCAAAGCATTGACTCCATGATGGGTGATCTTCACTGGTGGCCCTCCAGCACGAGAGCGGCGTACAACCTTTTGAGCAGAAGAAGTGAACCCCAAGCCGAATTTATCTGATTTGTGAGGAAAGTCTGGAAGTTGCCCCCAGATTGTGCTTCCTCCTTCTTCAATCACAACTTTTGCATCTTTGAGAGACGACATCCGAGGCGGAGGTCTGGTAATTATGGGCACAGAAGACACTATTTTGGTTGTCGCAATCTCCTAAGCTACCTCTTCAAAATGCTGAAAAGGGGTCTCGATGAATTCACCGTCCAATTCTACATAGCGGAAAGAATTTAGATGGCTTATCATGTACTCCTCTTCGCCATGAACGGTTATAATTTTCCCCTGGACTGGGTACTTGAGCATTTGATGCAGAGTGGATGTAACGGCTCCAGCATTATGAATCCATGGTCTTCCCAACAAGCAAGAATAGGAAGGACGGATGTCCATCACATAGAATATAGAGTTGAAGGTTTCAGTTTCCACTTTAATCCAGATGTCCACCTCCCCATGGACCATCCTTTTAGAACCATCAAAGGCTCTAACAATTATATTGCTAGGCTTCAGGGTTAGGCCTTCACAGTCCAATCTATCCAAGGCTTTCTTCGGCAAGACATTTAAAGATGAACCAGTGTCTACCAGAATGTGTGCTAGAGTAGTCCCTCTTCATTCCACCGAGACATCCAAAGCTTCATTATGCTTTTTCCCTTTAGATGTTAAATCGGCATCGGAGAATCCTAGACCATTGTCAGTTGTTAAGCTAGCTAGACATTCCTGGAACTGATCCGCAAAGGTTTCCTGTGGTACGTGGGTTGTCTTCAAAAATCTGATTAGTGCTTTAGCATGAGCCTCTGAACAAAGCAGCAGTGCCAACATAGAGATCTTTGAGGGGGTTTGCCCCAGTTGTTCCACAACATCATAATCGCTTTTCTTGATTATTTTTAAAATCTCTTCCATTTATTTTTGAGAGGTCTCAGGGATGACCAGTGGCTGAGCCCTCGTCCTGACGGACGCTTCTTGGATTCCTTTCCCTCTATCATCAGTAGCAGCAGAGGGGACAACCATAGGAATTACAACTTCTTCAATAATTGGGGTTCTTGCAGATATGTTGACCGGCACAGGGGTAACCTTAGGAGCATTTGAGGGTCCAAAGATTGCCTTTGGAGGGGCAATCTCTGGAGAGAAAATCCTTCCATTGTGGGTGATTTTGCTCGTTCCAGCAATGTTTCCAATGTCGGAAGTCTCTTCATCAGAACTCTCTTCAGTTGATTCAATTTGTTTAATACCGTTGTGATCGGTGGATCTGGAACTGACTGTTTAACGCTGGTTTCGCGAAATGTCGCGGAAGCAAGAGTCGCCACCGTCTTTTATTTTCTCCAAATGGAAAGGACAAAAGCACAGAAAAATTCCTTATAGAGATTGCTCTCGGTTCGGGAGGTAGGTTATAGAAAGGGAAGGTGTTAGCACCCTTTCTATCCATGGTTATCCATGGGCTCTTAGATACTTGCTCAATGTGTTTTCAAAAATGGTTTGTTTGCTTTTCAACTGTGGGTTTTAAAAAGTTTCTTTGAAAATTTCAGTTCGACTCTTGTATCGGTCCTCAAGAGTGTTTGAAAAATTGCTTTCGAAATCTTTTTGAAAATGTGTCGGTGTGACAAGTATTTTTGATTTGTTTTTGAAATTAGAGCAAGTATCTATGAGAACCTACCTACCCTAAGGAATTCGTCTGTGTAAATGTCCTTTAAAGTAGTGCCATCCCACCATTGAGAGGTAGGTAGCAACACCATTGGAGGTGTTCGGGTCAATTCGAAGGTTCGGGACACGGTGATCACCAGAGCAATGGGAAGACACCTTAGAAGCTACCCTCATGCCAGGTTCCCGGATCATGAGGACTTACTAAGACATCCTCTACTCGACGATCACCTTTCGAGGCAAGGCAATAGTGAGGCGTACCCTAGGGGTGGTGTGTGATTTGTGTGTCGTTTTCGTTTGCATTTGTCTTGTCATGTTAAAGTGATCTACGCTTGATTTTATTTAAGGCCATTCATTCTTGCATGCTTTGTTTAACAGTTAAAAGTTTGCGAGGAAAAGTAAAATCTAAAGCTATTACAAATGGCGCGGGTCCACATCGCCAAAATTAAACCGGACCCGATTTGACAGAAAAGTAAAGAATTAAAAGTGCGAGAAGTAAATGTTACAAAGCTTTGGGAGAGGTACATAATTATTTAAATGACATAAAATAAAAACGCGAAATTAAACAATTAAGAATATGGGCGTTGGACCCTTTTTGCAAAGATTAAAATTAATGAGGAATTAAAATTAAAAATTAAAAGAGAATGTTTTTTGGTATTTTTATGTTTTTTAAGGATTTAATAGAAAAAGAATTAATTAAAATGAAAATTGAATGCAAACCCTAATTCTAATGGCTTTTAAATTTATTGTGAAAATATTAAATTAAAACCTAAATTAAACCTAAATTTTTTATGTACAATTTAATTATAAAAATAAATAAATAATAATATTATGGTAAAAAAGAAAATTAAAAGGAATAAAGTTTATTAAACCTAACTCTATGTTTTTTAGATTTTATTATGAAAAGACTTAAAATTGTAACCTAATTTAAAACTAATTAATTACATGCTAATTTATTTACAAGAAAATATCAAAATAAATAATCATTATATTTTTTATCTTTTTCTGAGTTTTTTATGTGTTTTATATTTTGTAAAAAAAATAATTAATTAAATTAAAACAATAAAGCAAATAAAACAATAATTGAAAAAATAAAATATGAAGAAAAAATAAAAAGAATTGCAAACCAGGGGGGGTTCAGGCCTCAATATGGAGGTGTAGGCCTTAGCAATCTGGCCCAACAAGCTTCAGGTCCATTGACTTTTGCCACTAGCGTGTTAACACTTTGACCAGGGTTCATGGTGCTCATCAATTTTGCACCCTTGGATTGCTTCTGATGGACGCGTGGGGGGATAGATCTAGAGGTGCATCATGGTTTCCAACACAAGCGCTGCATGGGAATCATTGTGGAAAAATAATATTGAAATTACACAGACCTGGGGCTCGAACCCAGGTCTTGGACATTGCAAAGGTGTACACCTGCCACTGAAGCGCTTCAACGTATTTGATATATAAATAAACAACAATTAATAAAAAGAAAGAAAAAACGTTAGTGGGTCCGCGCGCCAATTTTCAAACAGACCAACCACTCCTTGCCACGACTCCATCTTCTTCGTGTGTTCCTGAAAACAAAAACATGAGGCAACGGTTTTCTATGCGTTGCTTAAGGTCAGTTTCAAGAAAATAGCGACTAGCGCTATGGTGTCCATAAATTAATCGCGAGTGGTGTTTCCTCTTCGTCTGAACGTGCTGAAGCTAATGGTGGTGGTTTGGAGTCTCAATTTTACTTCGTTTCAAAAGCCCCAAATTTACATCCTGCAAACCCTAGAAAGTAAACATGGCAAAATCGCGTATAGCATAGAAAAAAGCAATTGAATATATGGGTTAGTTTCAGAACTTCATAATGAACATGAATCCATGGATAAATTTCACAAATAATGCATGGAATGGGATATGCGATTATGAAATTTGTTTGATACAGTTCCGGTTCATATTACCAATTCTTGGGGTTTGAATGGATGTTAATGATTGGAATATGTTCAGGGAGACTTGAGGAAGCTATTGGAATAGTTTTTGTGCCTTGAATCGCCCTCTAACAATGATTTCAGTGTTGAGTTTTTTTAGAGAATTTTTCAAGTTTGTAGAGAGCTTTTCTGCGCAGCTTTGTGTCTACCTGCATTAGGTTTATGATCAAGCCTTTGTAGTGAATACATTAGGTCAACAAAACTCAATCCAATCCATGGCATTCATTGTTTTTGATAATTGATTTTCTAAGGATCTTTTCATATCTTTTTTCATGTGCATTTGTATCAATTATGCTCAAATCAAATCAAATCTTCCTATTTTTGAATGTGCACGAAATATTGAGGGCAAAACATGCATGAAAAGATTTATTAGGTCAAGTTATATATTTTTCATATATTTAAATGATTTAAATGAATTAATATAAATAATAATTCAAATAAATAAATAAAAATATGAGAAAATACTTCCCTTTGGGCCAAGTGGTCGCGCATATGCTTAGAATGATGAATCATGGAAGAAAAATGGGCCCATTAGCAATTTTAGGTCATTTGAATCAATGTTGACTTTTCAAAATATCCAAAAATTTCCCAACTTCCACAAGGCATAACTTGCTCAATTTTTAAGCTTTTCTCATGTTCTTGGACATTTTGGAAAGGTCTTTGAGTCCTCTAACCAATGTCTTTGGTCCCATGTCATTTTGATTTACCAATCTCAAGTTATGGCCTTTGACTTAAAGTCCCTTTTTGTTGACTTTTGAAAATGACCTATAATGTTGAAATTGATAACTTTTTGTGAGAGCATTTCTTGGACTTGAAGCATGAAGATGAGTTGTAGGAAATGTCTTTCTCTTCAAAATGAGATTTGGATGGAATTTTTCTGATAATCCATGTGAAAGTTATGCCCTGGTCAATTTCAGTTGACTTTTCCAGCTGTCCAAATAAGGAAACTTTTGCATCTTTGATGATTTCTGAGCCAAATTTTGAGAATCATGATCAAGCATTGATCAAATGATGTTTGTGGCTTCAAGATGATATGTTGACCAAAAATTTGAACTTTTGACTGCCAAATGACCATTTTGCCCCTACAGTTGACTGTAGTGCAATTTAGGGTTTTGACTGTGCAATTTTGAACTGAATGCCTTGAAACTTGATATGAGAATACTTGACCATGTTTGTAGGCATATGAGACTTGATTGGGCCTTTGAAAACTTCCTTTCTTTGATCAGAACACAAACCCTAGTTTTGACTGTATAGGAGACCTTTGCACTGTACAACCCTTGGGGAATTTTGCAACTTGATTTGGCAATTTCTTGGAGAATATGGGAGGGCAAATTTTGGGGTGCAACAACCGTGGTAGTATATTTCTCCACCATAGTTCCACGGTATTGATTTGTCGGACTTGTACGGGACGGGCCCGGTTATAGTTATCTTCAAAGGTACAATCTTCAGAGCGGATGTAATCTTAACAGGTCTTTTGGAGACCTTGGAAAGATTGGTAGATATGGTTATTATTGAAACATCATTTACAGGAGTCGATGTAACAGGAGTCTTTTCAAAAAGGATTTCTTGGTTATCCATTAGGCGTTGGATGCCTAACTTCAACAATGGACAGTCGGTTGGTAAGGATGAACAAAGGCAGCAATCTTCTTCACAACATGGGAAAATCCCAGCCTTCAGCAAATTCAACTTGATTATCGGTAACAGAGTCATCAAATCATCAACAGTAGCAACAAAAAGATCTTCTTCAACAGCATGGGCATTGTGGCCATGCCTTGGCATTGGAGCAGAGATTACATTCGGCTTTTCAGGGGCGTCGAATTCAACTTCTTTAGCATCTATCAAATCCTGAATCTTATTCTTCAGGGCCCAACAATTGTTGGTGTCGTGCCCTATACTCCCTGAATGATAAGCACACTTGGCGTTTGAATGGTAGAAAGGAGAATATGTATTCGGATTCTTCGGGGCCTCTTTCAGACTTGCAAGGTTTAACTTCAAGAGATGGGGCAGAACCTGAGCAGGAGTCATGTCTATCTGGGTGAATTGCCGAGCAGGCCTTTCCACCCTTGTTTGGTTGGTTCTAGGTTGATTATTTCTGGGCTGATCAGATGCAGACTTCTGAATCATTACGGCCCCCACCGCTGGCCGGCGCTCAACTCTTCCTTGACCTTTTTGAGAGTAGACAACTGAGACTTCTTTCTTTGCTGGAAAAGGATTTTTGATGGCAGCGGAAGCAGATGTATCCTTTTGAATTTTTCCGCTTTTGGTTCCAGCTTCAACTCTCTCACCAGTTAGAATCAACTCAGTGAACCCCGCAGATGAACTTCCAATCAGGTGATTAAAGAAAGGTCCTGACAGAGTCCCCGAGAACATATCTACTAGCTCCCTCTCAGATAGAGGTGGTTGTACTCGTCCCACCAAGTCTCTCCATTTCTGGGCATACTCTTTGAAACCTTCATTTGAGACCATGCCCATACTCTGTAATTGAGTACGGGTTGGTGCTAAGTCCGCATTGTATTGATACTGCTTGTAGAAGGCAGCAGCCAAATCCTCCCAATTGTGCACATCAGACCTCTCTAGCTGGTAGAACCAATCTAACTGCGTCCCCGACAAGCTGTCCTGGAAGAAGTGGACCCACAGGTCTTTGTCAGAAGAATGTGGTTGAATTTTCCTGACATAAGACCGTAGGTGCATCTTTGGGCAAGACACCCCATCGTACTTAGCAAACAGTGGCACTTTGAATTTGGGAGGGATTACAATTCCAGAAACCAACCCTAACTCTTCAAAATCCATCCCAGGCACTCTTTGAATCTCCATTGCTGCCAGACGCTCTTCCAGATTTTTGTACTTGTCATCTGCAGGAGGATACTGTTGCTCAGAGTAATCCTCATCTTCCTCTTCTTCGGCTTCAGAATCATAAGGCATTGCAGCTCCTTTACCCTTTCCTTCACCCTCTTCAGATGTTGATGGGAAATCTAGGACCCTTCTGGCTTGACCTTCAAATCTTCTGCCCAAGGTAGCCACACCAACTCTCTTCTTCTTCTTTTTCTCCTTTTCCTTTTCTAGCAAAGTTTTGAGCTTTTCCTGCCCCTTTGTCAAGGTCATGAGTAGCTGTTGGAATTGTGAATTCTGAGCTTGTAAGTCTTTGACCATTTGTTCAATATCCATCTTGCTGAAATAAACAGTAGAGAGATGAGGAAACTTGGTGTGAAGACATGTTTATGCATATGATGAATGATATGTATTCATGTAATGCATTCAAGGATTCATAAATTCAAATTTGTTTTAAACAAAAAAGAAACACACGTCATATTAATGTGATAGAATTTGTTAGTACATCAATGCCCCATGGGCAAAATAATACAAAATTCTAAGGTAAAAAGACGTTGCGCATCCTCTTTGGTGCAATGTAGGTGTTGAGAGTCTGCTCTTCGTGAAGTTGACGAGTGAGTTCTAAAACCTTTTTCTCGCTGGCGTAGAATTGGGCTTCAAAAGTATCACGTTCTCCCTTGAGTTGTATCCAACTCCTTTGCAAATCTTTAAGTGATGTTGGCATGTCAGGATGTAGGAGGGTGTATGGAACCTCTCCTTCCATAACAGGCTCTATAATCACAGAGAGAATAGAGGGGTAAGGCATCATAAGACTTTAGGAGCGGGTTCGTACCCACTTGAGGTAAGGCTCAAGGGGGATGGAATTCTTGTGTCCCAAGGTCTTACTGTCTACCTTGTTGGGCATCCTCCAAGCTCGGATGAACCTTTGTCGAAGTCTTTGAGCGTCGTTGTCGAAGTCAAAAACCAAGTCTGGAATCAACATGTCATGTGGGTCATCCCTTAGGGCATACCGAAACTGTCTCAGAGCCAAGCAGGGGTTGTAGGTAATGCCTCCCCTAATGCCAAGTAGAGGGACATTATGGAATTCCCCACAACGGTCGATGATGATAACATTTTCTCTGGATCGAGAACACCAATGAACATCTGAACGTGTAAGAGTCATCAGCCGTTGTGACCACCCCAAGCCTTGCTCATTCTTCAAGACTGATTGGGGAAGATGAGAAATAAACCATCTTGCCAGTAGAGGAGTGCAGCATATGAGAACACCTCTTTTCCTCGTTGTTCGAGTGTGAAAAGAGTGTAAGATATCCCCAAGCAAAGTAGGCACCGGGTTGCGGGACATGAAGATTTTGACAGCATTGACATCTATAAGCTGGTCAGGGTTTGGGAACAAGACCAACCCATAGATGAGAAGAGCTACAATCTCCTCAAAAGCTTGCAGGTCTAGAGAATTCCAACATTCTTGAGCTTTCTCAAACAGGAACTTTGCCAAGAAACCCTTGACACCACTATTGGTTTCCCAATGACCTGTAACATCTGATGGTTGCAAGTGTAGGGCTTGAGCAACATCTTCAGGCTTTGGATCTCTTTCTGTACCGTTGAAAGGTAGTTGATGGAGAATAGGAATCCTCAAGAGTTGAGAAAATTCCTCCCAAGTAGGTACTAGCTGGTAATCAGGAAATGTGAAGCAGTGGTGTAGGGGGTCAAAGAACTGGAAGAGAACTTTCACCATGTCTTCCTCTGTGTTGGAGTTGACCAAGTTGAGAAGTCGACCATGTCTCTCAGTGAATGGAGAATATTCTGGAATCTTGGAAGCAAGCTCCTTGAGTTGTGGAGGAATTCTCACAAGATTGACCTGAATAGTTTTCCTGCGAAGTGATTCCATAACCTACAAAACAGGAACAAAGATGAAAATCCAAAATCCTTGAAATGGTTAGTGGGTGCATATGATGCTTCATGATGTTTATGATGTTATGCACAAGTATATATGTACAAACAAATCACACAAGTTCCTAGTTTAGGCTTGCATGGGGTTTCATAGGTAAGTACGCTCTTGAAGTTTTAGTTGGCTCAACCTGTCCTATAAATAGTAACCGGGTTCTAAGGAGCTCAATATCACCGGATTGCTTTCTGTGTTCATTGTTTCAGTTTAGCCACTTTACTGGCGACCGAAATATTCCAAGAAAATAATCCTCAATGAGTGTAGTATCGAGTATCTACCAACTTCGGACTGCACCAAAGCCGGTCATCTCACTACATCCTAAAAGGCCAAGTTGGTCAAGTAAAGGTTCTAAAAGTCCATTAGTGCTTCATGACATCACTCAGCGGCCCCGTATTCTCTTTGATTGACTCAAAGGCTACAGGTACCCACAAATATGTCGCACTAATATAGCTATTGCTTAGACCATGTCGGTATACCCCGCACAGTTTCCACAATGTATTGCTATTTATCTATGAATGTTTCCCAAATCCGGGTAGAGGATTCAAACCCAAACAATAGAACCAAAGTGTAAAGCAAACAAGTCAAGAAAGATAAGCATGTAAAGGTGATTTAAAACCCTAAGGTAACCCCACTTTTCAAATTCCTCAGTAGAGTCTCTAGTTCTGTGATACGGTGGGAGAACTGACTTGAGGTTTTGAGTTTGTGTTCGCAAATGTTTCGGTTTAGCAAGAGTCGCCAACGACTTTTTATTTTATCCAAAGGAAAGGTCAAAAAGTACAAGAAAGACCTTTGAGATGTTTTCTTGAGTTCGGGGGGTAGATCATGAAAAGGGAAGGTGCTAGCACCCTTTTCATCTATGGTTTTCCATGGGCTCTTAGTTACTTATTTAGATCACTTGTTTTGCTTTTCCAATTGTTTGAAATGCTGCTTTGTGTGGTTTTGAAAGTATTTTGAAAAGAGGCCATCGTTTTGGAAATCTTTGTAATGATTCTTGTTTGAAGAATGTATACAAAGATGTTTGTCTTTTGAAAAATGTTTCAATGTTTGAAAGTTGTTTGGAAATGTTTTGAAATTGTGTGTGTGTTTTTGAAAATAAGCAAGGATGGTTTGCAAATTGATCAAGTAACTAGGAGCATCTACCTAATCAAACGTCTTTCTTGTACATTTTTAACCCTTTGACATTGTTGTTTTACCATTGTATTTGGTAAACAACCTTATCTTTGGATGTTAAACAGGACGGGCGTGGGTCATCGTATGACCATGATAGCAATGGTGCCAAGTATCTTAGCAAGTTTTAGGGACTTAGATCATTTGTTTTTTAGGCAACTTGTGATAGCGTCATCGAGGGACTATGATCTTTTCGTTTTGTTTTGATTTTGCCAAGATACCTAGCATGCATACCATGGCCATTTTAAGGCAACAAAGTGGATGAAACCCTAGGGGTGCTTGTGTGCATTGTGTTGTCATTTTTCATGCTTTTTTGTCTTGCATTAAGTCATGCTATTTGTTTTGATTTTTGGTCTTTGCATTCAAAACCCTAGTTTACTATCATGGTATATGAAAGTGATAAAATGCATAAAGTAAATCTAAACTATTACAACATTATTATGGGGAAGGGGGGTACAAGTTTGAATAGGGGGTATTTGCACAAAATAAAACCCTAATTTACTATTACAACCCAATTGAATTTATACAATAAATAAATGAACAATTATTTAAATGTACAATAAAATGTAAATATGAAAGAAATGTTTTTGTATTTATTTTATGTATGTAAAAATGAATTTATTTATGTCTTAAAAAAAAGAAAATAAAAATGATTATTTTTGAAAGGGTGGAAACCTTAGTTTTTTGTTTTAAAAGAAAATATATATTCTATTATTATTTATGTACAAGATAAAAAATAAAAATATATACAAAGATGTTAAAAAATAAAATATGTGAGAAAATATTATTTTAAGTGTACAAATAATATATAATATTTTTATATTATTTACAAGTTTTATTTAGAAAAATAAGTTATATTAACCTAATAAACTAATTTTATGCCATAAAAAATAATAAAATAAAATGCAAAAATTAAGAAAATATTTTTTGGTTTTTTAATGTTCAAGAAAAAATAATAAAGTCAGAAATCACAAAAGAAATGAAAAATAATACAAAATATAACATATGGGCCAAGGGGGTGCAAAAAGCAAAAGGGGTGTGCAGAAAGAAAACAGGCCCAAGCGCGTCATGCCCATACACACTTCATCCCTGTCCTTCAGACGAACACGCGCGCGCCTCTGTACTTCAAATCCTGTTCTCTCTATTGCTTGTATGAAATCAAAAACTCACAATATGAAACTTATAGCATTTTAACTCACGATTCTAATGATATAAAAAACTTGACCTAACTCTCAAAGACTAGAGAGAATTTCAGTGGCCCTAAATTCTAACCTAGTTTTTTCAGCAACTTCAACTATCAAATACTCCTAGCTCAGTTAATATAAATGAAATCTACGCATATGTACAGCTCAAGGAACTTAAGGACTACATTTTTGCTTCACAAACCTAAGCCTAATAATGCCTAAATAAGGAGATAGAACTTTGGAAATTACCTTGTTCAATTGAGTTTGGTTATGGCAATGTAGCAACTTTGAGTGAGGCCTGAAGGTCTTTTGAGCTTGCTTGAAGTTCCCTCAAGCTTTCCCAATGCTCAGCTTGCTTTGAAATGGCTTGAATCTCCTTGTATAAGTCCACCTGCAAACTCAGAAATTGCAAATAGTGAAGCTTGAAAATGAGCTCGCAGTTGCTGGACAGGGGGCTGGATAGTTCAGGTGTGTTGTAGGGAATGTGTTTGAAGTGATTCAAGACAAAACTCACGAGCCAATTTGGTTTTAGCTTGGTGTTTGCAGAAGTTGCCCTGTTTTGGGCAGAAATGGGGTTTTCTGTGTTAGAGGGTGTTTGAGAGCTTGGACAATCGTGTTTTAGGCTTGCTACAATATGCTGAACTTGTTTGAAAATGATACAAAGACTTGCTCTTATCAGATTTTCAAGTTGTGGACTTTTTGCAAGCTTACTTGCTTTTGAAGCAAAAGTGAGTTGACAAAGCTTAAAGCCTGTATAGGCTAGCTCAAGGCCTGATGAGAGTTGGTAAAAATTGCCTGATATCTGTGGATCTTGTTTTCCAAAAGATATTAGGTTCATGGCTCAAGATAAACAAAGTTGCTAAAAGTATGCTTTATCAAAGTAGCATTGTTATCTTTATGCCATAAATGGAATAATTCAATGTACAATGCTCCATAGGTAAGAATAAGACCATTGTCCAATGTATTTGCATTAAATTAAGGAGTGTGGAAAGTTTTAAGACCTGTAAAACAAGTACAAGCATGCTTAGGACAGATTTGCAACTTGTAGCAATGTGAAAAATGCCATGGACAAAAGTGAGAAATGGCCATTTTCTTTTCTTCGATTGTCCCTAACCATAAATGATTTTGAAGAGTTCTTGGACATTTTGGAAATCTTGTAACATTCTCTACAATCCATATTTGAAATGTATTTTGAGATTCCACTTGGAACTAGGAGAAAAGTTGCCATGAAGTTAGGTAAAAAATCTGCCTAAAGTAGGGCAAAATTTCACTAAGTTAAAAGTTCCATGGATCCTTGTTCTCAAAATCATAACTTGAGATCCAAGCATCTTTTGGGAAAACTTTGTGAATAAAAGTTATAGATGTTATGGAAGACTACAACTTTCAAGTTGGAAGTTTTCTTTGAATCCAATTGCATCATGGTGAAAAAGTTGGGAAAGGTTGGGAAAAAATAAGAAATTTTCATAACTTAGAAAATTTCTAAGTTATGAAATTTTTTAATCTTAAACCCTAATTTCCAAAATTAGGTTTCTTGGTGAACAAGTTTTATGTTTTGGCACATCTTGATGAAAAATGACCCTTGGCACTTGATTTTGACCAAAAAGTCAAAGTTTGACTTTTCAGTGTACAGTTGATTTTTGATCAGTTGATTGGAAAATTCATCTGTCAATCCAATGCTTTTGAGATCTTTTGAACCTTATGATTAGGTCAATATGATGCAATTGAGTCCTTGAAACCATGCTTGAACCCAATTTTCCATTTTCTAGGTTAAAAATCAGAAATTGCCCTTCTGCAGTCAAAACCCTAAAAATGACCATTTTGCCCTTTTGATGATCTGATCAAATTTCTTGAGGAGTTGTGGTCTAAACTTGATCAAATGGTTCATATGAGTCTATAATGTTGATGTAGATAAAAAATTATGAGGTTTGACTGCAAATTGGCCACAATTGACTTTTTCCCCAATACAACTGATTTTTAGGTCACCTGTCCAATTGACTAGGCAAAAATTTGATTCAAGGCTTGAAACTTGGTATGAGCAATCTTAGAGGTCCAAAATGAAGTATGAAAGTCACATGAGGTATTGAAAGTCCAAAAATCCTTGTGCAAACTCAAACCCTAATTTCAGGTCATCAGTGCAAGGAGATGTCTTGAGCTGAGCAAACCCTAATCTGGTCTTGAGTCCAAGAAGTCTTGTGAGGGGAAATCTTGATAAAACGAGAGGGCAAATTTTGGGGTACAACACCAGTCCATCCAATATCACAGTTACACAGCAGTAACAAACAACCCAACAACAAGAACTTCATATTTCAGCAAAATGGCCATCGCAAAAACATCACAGAAATTAGAAAATATAAACATATCATATATCAAAAAGCCCAAGAACAAAATTCAAGGGCCTGCTATCAGAACTCATTGAACCAAAACAAATCAGAAAACCCTAATTCCATCATACTATATAAAAAATTAATGCACAGGTTTCAAGGGGGGATCCAATATTCACACAAACACAAAAGATGCGCAAAACCCTAACCCCAACTTATCATCATCTTCCCTAATTCACAAAAAACATTCAAAAATCAAAAGCAAATAGCAGAAGAGGAAAATATTTTGAATCACAGAGAACACAAAGAACCGGATCAGAAAGACCTCACCGGAAAGCTTGTGTATCATAGATCTCCGACCGTCGAACTCCTCATTTCACCTCCATTTTCGTCAAATATAGTCGACTGGTGTACCAAGGGCACCGATTCTCTCTTCCTCTATGTTCTTTGTTTAATTTCTGTTGATATATGTTGTACCCCAAAATTTGCCCTCCCATATTCTTCAAGATTTTCCAAGATCATGGTTCAAAATCTCTCAAGGGCTGCACAGTCCAATTGCCTCCTAGCACAGTCAAAATTAGGGTTTTGGTTCTTGCAAAGAAATTAAAGTTTCCAAGGGTCCAAAAAATTCCCACATGCCTATATACATTGTCAAGCATCCATATGTCAAGTTTCAAGACTCACAACATCAAATTGCACAGTCAAAAACCCTAAATGCTTCACAGTCAACTACAAGGGCAAAATGGTCATTTGACAGTCAAAAGTCAAAATTTTTGGTCAACATATCATTTTGAAGCCATAATCATCATTTGATCAATTCTTGATCATGATTCTCAAAGCATGGCTCAAAAAGTCTCAAGATGCAAAAGTTTCTATTTTTGGACAGTTGAAAAAGTCAACTGCAATTGACCAAGGCATAACTTCTTCATGGTTTATCAGAAAAATCCCATCCAAAGCTCATTTTGAAGAGAATGACATTTCCTACAACTCATCTTCACACTCCAAATCCAAGAAATTCTCTCACAAAAAGTTATCAATTTCAACATTATAGGTCATTTTCAAAAGTCAACAAAAAGGCACTTTAAGTCAAAGACCATAACTTGAGATTGGTAAATCAAAATGACATGGGACCAAAGTTATTAGTTAGAGGACTTCAAGACCTTTCCAAAATGTCCAAGAACATGATCATAGCCTCAAAATTGAGCAAGATATGCATTGGAGAAGTTGGGAAATTTTTGGGAATTTTTAAAAGTCAACTTTGCCTAAAACACTTCAAATTTGCTAATGGGCCTCAAATTCTTCCTTGAATCATTAACCAAAGCCTATGCACGACCCATTGAGCTCAAAGGGATTTATTTTCTTATTTTTAATTAATTAATTGAATTTTTATTCTTATTAATTCATTTAATTAGATTTAATTATGAGAAAAATATCAAATAATGCTTTTTCAAATCTTTTTGTGCAGCAAATACACTCATTATATGCTAAAGATTTCGTGCATCATCCAAGGGGACAAGATCATCCACATTTGGCAAGATTTTCATGAAAAAAGATTGGAAATACATAATTGAAAATCAAATATCCAAATCATTAATTCAATGGATTCATGGGCTCTTTCTTGACCTAAATTCGTTCACATACAAAGGCTGAGTGAAACCTAATTCATAGAGACACGAAAAAGCTGCTAAAGAGCCAGAACCAATTTGCAACTTTTCACCAAAAAACTTGAAAACTGATTTCATAGTTAGAGCATAATTCAAAGCTTCTGAAGGATTCCAACACGTTGCCTAAACATCCAGGAAGCGTTTGCAATCAAGAACGAGTCAAAACGTGCAAAGAATTGAAGAACACAGGCTATACGGTTTGCCACATTTCCTTGAATTCCATATCATGATTCATGCACTTTTAACCATTTTTCTTGAGTGATTTATACTAATATTAACCTTCTGAAGCGATTGGTACAACTTAATTGTGATAATGTTGCCTAAAGAAAAATCCACCATTGATGAAACCTAGGGTTTCAGAACTTCAAAATTGGGGGTTCTCATATATGGTAAAATTAGACCACCTAACCTATATGGACAGAATCATGGCATCAAGACGAAGCAAATGGAAACCTCACGCTCAATTTATCTTATCTGTGGGCCTATTCGCTATTATGCACTGTTCTATTTAGTGGGGGTTTAAAACCCCCGCTATTTGTTTTCTATTTGCAGGAAAAACAAGGAAGAAGATGGACGTGGCCTGATGCTATTGGGAGATTCAAATCTGGCGTGTAATTTTTTGTCTTATACCACTAACCATTGTTTTGTATATATTATATTGTCTATCCATTATGTATACAAAGAAACGCAATAGCTCAGTTGGTTGGCAACGTGTCCCTTAAGCATTGGGACCTGGGTTTGATTCCCAGGTCCCCCCATTTAATCCATGATTTTTGTTATAACATGTTCCTATGCAGCGTTCAACCAAAGGCTTACCATACACGCCCATGCTTAGGCCTGCCAAGTGGGCATGATGATTGATCCAAGGGCCACTGAACGAATTCCAGGGTGTACCCCTGTCAACCACGCGCATTCAAGCTGGAAAGGTCAAACAGGCTTTGTGTTCATGGGCCAAATTTGCTTCAAACAAACCTCCATCTGGGCCTAATACCCCCTTGGTTTGCCTCTTTTTTAATTTTATTTTCTTTTCAATTCTAATTCTTTTTAAATTGTTTAAATTGTTTTTTTTTCTCTCACCATAAAATAATTTTCCATAAAAAATCAGAAACCAAAAAAAAATGTAATATATTTAATTATTATTAATTTCACCATTTAAATATTTTTGTAAAAAAACTTTAACAATTAACTTAGTTAAATTAGGTTTTAAACTTTAATCTTTTATTAATAAATAAAATATGTAGAACTAGGTTTTTGACATCTTCATCTTTTTCTTAATTAATTATTTATTTATTATTATAATTACTATTTATTTTTTGTAAATAAACATGTACATTAATCAATTAGTAAATTAGGTCAACTTTAATATTTTCTTAAATAATTAAAATAACTTAGAATTAGGGTTTCCTTGTAAATTCTTTTTCTTTATTTTCATAAATACCAAAAACATAAAAAATGATTTCTTTTCTTTAATTAAATAATTCATTAGGCTTTAATTTCGTTTAATTTCAAAAGGGTCAAAACCCTCGGACGTTCGATTTTAATTCTTTTCACGCATTATTTTTTCTTTTGAATATGATGTAACTGCCCAAGGATTGTAATAGTAATTAGGTTTACCGTATTTATTTACTTTCCGCACTTTATCAAAAACGGGTCTTTGTACTTTGGCGATGTATAGACCCGCGCCTTGTAATAGCGTAGCTTTTATGTTTCCGCTTTTAATTTTCCGCACTTTTAAATTCTAACTTTGTATGAAAGAATGAATGCTAATTAAAAACAAAGCGTAGCTCACAATGCCCTGATCAAAGATAAATATTAAACTGAAAACAACACGCAAATTCACACACCACTTCTAGGGTACGCCTCACCTGTTGCCTTCGAAACGTGGTCGTCAAGTATAGGACGTCTTAGTAAGTCCTTATGTCCATGATCCGGTTGCCTCGAAACAGTTTCCTCGGAACAAGTTGCCTCGAATCAGTTGCCTCGAAATAGTTGCCTCGAAATGGTTGTCTCGGATTAAAAAAGGATCAAGGACATAAGGGTAGCTTCTAAGGTGTCCTACTGTTGCTTCGGCGACCACACTGTCCCTAAACTCGAATTGACCCGAACACCTCCAACGGTGGTGCTACCTACCTCTCAATGGTGGGATGGCACTACCTTAAGGACATTTACACAGCCAAATTCCTTAGGGTAGGTAGATGACTCATGGATACTTGCTCTCTAAAAAACAAAACAAAATCTTTTCACACCGACACTTTCAAAAGGCTTTCAAAGCAAATTTTTCAAACACTCTTGAGGACAGATACAAGAGTCATTCAGAAATCTTTCAAAGAAACTTTTTCAAACCCACAAACACTTGAAAAGCAAGCAATTTTTGAAAACATAGTGAGCAAGTACCTAAGAGCCCGTGGATAACCACAGATAGAAAGGGTGCTAACACCTTCCCTTTCTATAATCTACCTCCCGAACTCGAGAAACATCTTGAAAAGGAATTTTGCTGTGCTTTTGTCCTTTTCTTGTTGGAGAAAATAAAAGACGGTGGCGACTCTTGCTTACCGCGACATTTTGCGAAACGCAAACGCGAACCAGCATTTCAAAACAGTCAGTTCTATTTCCACCGATCACAGAACTGGCGACTCTGCTAGGGATACTTAAAGTGAGGTGTACCTTAGGATAGCTGATACTTGTGTTTTCAATTGCTGTGTTTTGTTTGCTTTATTGTTATGGGCATTGTCTTGGAGTTTCATGGATCCTAACTCGGATCTGGGGATACCCTATTAGGTAGCATAAGTTGTGAGGGACCTGTCCGGCATAGACCGACACGGGTGAAGCAGTGGCTACGTTGGTGTGGCACCTTGGTCTGTACCGATATCCCTTGTGTCGCAACGAGGAGAATATGGGTCTTCTGAGGAGTCATTAAGCACCAACCGACCTTAGAACCCTAATTGACCCAACTTGGCCAATAGAACAGTAGCAGTATGCTACACCCATTGAGGCTAAACTCTCGTGATGGTTCTGGCCGTAAGAAAAGATTGCGATGTTGGAGTTATGACCGATTGAGGGTAGTCAGTGATATTGGGATCCTCTAGAACCCAGTTACTTCTGATAGGACAGGTCTTAACCAACAAACTGAAAGAGGGTAATACCTGAACTTCATGCTGGCCTAAACCCTAAGGGCTGTCTTGTGTGACTTGTGTGCCTTATCACGTTTGCCTTTGTGAATATTTGTGGTGTGTTTTATCATAACATCATGCCATCATAAACATTGCATGTATCCTGCATAAGGACTGACCATTTCAAAGACAAGAGGGTTTCACCTTTGCTCTGTTTTGTAGGACATCATGATGCCTATGCGAAGGAACACTATCCGGTTCAACTTTGTTCACCCACCTGAGTTGCTTGAAGAATTGGTTAGCAGAATTCCAAATACCACTTCCTTCATCCAGAGGCATGGTTCTCTTCTCGGCTTAGTCACTGCAAAGTGGGACCAACAACTGATGAGTGTCCTGACCCAGTTTTATGATCCCTTGTACAATTGCTTCACCTTTCAAGACTTCCAGCTGGTCCCTACCCTGGAAGAATTCTCTGATTTGCTTGGTGTCCTTATCTTGGATCAGACTCCCTTCACTGGTTGGGAAAGACTCTTAGGCTTGAGGAGATTGCTGCAGCCCTTCCCTTGACCCACAAGGAGGTAATGGACAACTGGGTGACTAGAAGCAGAGTTAAGGGCTTCTTGGACAAGTTTATGATCAGTAAATCTAACAGTTTCTGGAATGACTTAGACTTCAGGGCGTACGAAGACATCTTGGCCCTCTTAATCTACGGTTTGGTTCTGTTTCCAAATCCAGATAACTTCATTAACATCACTGCCATAAGGATCTTCATGTCTTGGAACCCGGTGCCCACTCTCTTGGGTGATATCCTGCAACAACTTTATACTCGTACTGCCCGAAGACGAGGAACTCTGTGGTGTTGCACTCCTTTGTTAGTGAGGTGGTTTATTTCGCACCTCCCTAAGTTCGTGCTGAAGAACAAAGAAGGAAGAGGCTGGGCTCATAGGTTAATGTCTCTCACTGATAAGGACATCATTTGGACTCTCAGAGGTTTGGATGAGGTAGCTGTTATTGATCATTGCGGAGAATATCCTAACGTTCCTTTGATTGGTACCCAAGGAGGGATCTCTTATAATCCATGTCTAGCACTCCGTCAGTTTGGAAGAGCCAGAGGAGCAGGGCCTTATGAGATGTTGGTGCCTCACATCAGTTTTGAGTTTCAGGTAGATAGTGACGAGTTGCGTCGTAGGTTCATCAAGGCCTGGGACAGAATTCACAAAGCTGACCCACAAGAGCTGGGACTGAAGACTTCTCTACCTATGGAAGCCTACTACAAATGGGTCTGCATCCGTGCTCAGAATTTAGGTATGCCCTATGAAGCTGTCAGACCCATCATTCTTGAATATCCTGATAGAGATGGGGTTCCTCCAACTGTTCTCTCTCCTCAGATACCTACTGATATTGATACACTAAAAAGGTCTTGGGCGCAGCTACGAGAAGAACGGGATTCATATCGGGAAAAGTTCAACGAGCAGGAATTGAAGATCCAGAAGCTGATAAAGCAGTTGGAGAACGAGCGGGCCTTGAATGACTACATCCGTACTGAGAAGAGGAGACCCTGGGATCAATGAAGAGCTTTGGATGTTCTTTCACAGTTTTTATTTCCCTTTTCAGTATTTCCATTTTATGTAAACGCCTAAGGGCAATCTGTTGAACAATCTAAATTTCAAAGTTAAATCTAATAAAGTGCGTTGCTTTTTTGTTTACAAAGTCGAATCCCGATTGTCTTTGAAAACATAAATCATACGCATTCCATTCATCATGTGCATAGCAGGTACTCTTCTTTTCAGGTTGCTTAATGTTCTTCGTTGTTTATTTCAGCAATCTCATCATGAATCCTGAATCATCTACTGAGCAATCCATCAAGGCCCTCCAGGCTCAGAACGCCCAATTCCAAGAGCTGATCATGAGTTTGGCCCAAGGTCAAGAGGAGTTGAAGGCCCTGCTGGTCAAGAAGAAGAAGAAGAGAACTGTATTATTCAACACTACTCGGAGGTTTGGCAACACACTGCAGAATGAGGTTGATCAAGCTGGTTCTTCTGTAGGGAAAGGCAGTCCCCAAGGGGGAGGGGTTCCTAGTCCGGTGGTCTCTGACAATGAGACTGATTTCAATGAAGAGCAATACCCTCCAACTGAAGACAAGTACAAGCAGTTAGAGGATCGCCTGAATGCCATGGAAATTCAACAAGTGCATGGTTTGGATTTCGGAGACTTGGGTCTATCTTCTGGTGTGGTGATCCCACACAAGTTCAAAGCACCATCTTTCGCAAAGTATGACGGGGCAGGACGCCCTAAGCTACATCTCAGATCTTATGTGCGGAAGATCCAGCCGTATACGGTGGACAAGAACTTATGGATCCATTTCTTCCAAGAGAGTCTTTCAGGGACTCATCTCGAATGGTTCTATCAGCTGGATGGAACCAAGGTTCGTAACTGGGAGGAATTGGCTACTTCTTTTTATAAGCAGTATCAGTATAATGCCGACCTCGCTCCTACACGTACCCAACTCTAGGGTATGTCGCTAGGATCGGGAGAAGGTTTTAAAGAGTATGCGCAGAAGTGGAGGGACCTGGCTGGCAGGGTGCAGCCACCATTAACCGACCGTGAACTTGTGGACATGTTCTTAGGGACTCTATCCGGGCCGTTCTTCAATCATCTCATTGGCAATTCGTCTGCAGGGTTCACAGACCTCATTCTGATGGGGGAAAGGATAGAAGCTGGCATGAAATCAAGGAAAATTCAGAAAGGTGCATCCTCAAGTTCTGAGAAGAAGCCTTTTAAAAAGGAAGTCGGTGCTGTGTATGGTCCTAGGAGGCAAAATAAACCAGAACGCCGCCAAGCTATCAATGCGGTGGTAATTGCAAAGCCTGCTGCCGCTCCTCGGCAACCTAACCAACCAAGGGGTGAGAGACCCAGAAGAGAATATACTCGGCTTAGTATGACCTTGTCACAGATCTTGCCGCAACTGTTATCGACCAACTTGGTAACCGTCAGAGAAGCTCCGAAGGTGGTGAACACGACCTCTCCGAAGTATAATCCCAATGCCCGTTGTGCTTATCACTCTGATAGCCCGGGGCATTCTACTGATGATTGCTGGGCCCTGAGAAATAAGGTTCAGGACCTTATTGATGCGAAGGAAATACAGTTTAAGGCGCCAGAAAGGCCCAATGTTGTGACTGCTCCTATGCCCCAGCATGGAGTAAATGCTATTGAGGAAGACTTATATGCAGTTTCTGTGGATGATGTTGCTACCCCTTTATTGACTGTCAAGAGGAACCTGTTGCTAGCCGGTTTATTTCCGGGTTGTAGCAAGGGTTGCCTTCTGTGTGCCGTTTCCCCTGTTGGTTGTCTGTTGCTGAAGTCAGGCGTCCAAAACCTGATGGATAGCAAACAAATCTTGTTCAAGAAGACCGTTGTTCCTTTTGTTCCTATTGAAGAAGTATCCGTTGTCACCATCTTCAACAATCCTACCAAGGCTCCCCCGAGGAATCCAGTCAAAATCATGTCTGTTGCACCTATTATCATTACTGTTCCGGGGCCCCTCCCCTATAAATCTGACAAGGCTTTCCCATGGCATTATGGGGCAGATGTGTATGTACTTGGAGTAAAGTAGGAGTTCAACACTAGTACCGGTATCGGTAACATCACCGGTCCCGCTAAAGTTACTCGCAGTGGCAGGCTCTTCTCGCCCGACATTGCGCCACCAGTTATCCGAAGACCTCTTATCATCACGCCTACAAGTGCGCCTGTTTCCCCTCCTGATCAAGTTTCTACCCCGGCTGACGAGTCATCTGACACTCGGGGCAAAGGGATTGATGATGTGCCTGCCCAAATAGAGGCACCGAAGACTGTTAATGTTGAAGCCTCCCAACAAGAGATGGAGGAAATCCTTAAGATCATCAAGAAGAGCGACTTCAACGTCGTTGAACAGCTGGGGCATACCCCCTCCAAAATCTCTATGCTATCATTGTTGTTGTGCTCAGAGGCCCATGCCAAGGCCCTGATTTCATTTCTGAAGACGGCTCACGTGCCACAAGAGACGTCTGCTGATCAATTCACTGATTGTGTGGCCAATTTGACTGCTGACAATGGATTGGGTTTCTCGGATGCTGATCTGACCGCCAAGGGAAAGAACCACAATGATACCCTGCATGTCTCCATTGAATGCAGGGGCACTACTCTCGCACACGTGTTGGTGGACACCGGTTCTTCACTGAATGTATTTCCCAAGAAGGCCTTAGACAGGTTGGATTGTGAGGGCCTGGAGTTGAAGCCTAGTAACATCATTGTCCGAGCTTTTGACGGGTCGAAGAGGATGGTACATGGTGAAGTGGACATCCCGATTCGTGTTGGTTCCCAAGTCTTTGACTCAACGTTCTATGTGATGGACATTCGTCCATCCTATTCCTGTTTGCTGGGTCGCCCTTGGATTCACAAAGTTGGGGCTGTGACCTCCACTCTTCACCAGAAGCTCAAATACCCTGTCAGAGGGAAGATTGTCACAGTGCAGGGGGAGGAAGAATATATGGTTAGTCATCTGAACTCGTTCCGGTATATCGAGATGGACGGGGAGTTTATTGAAACCCCCTTTCAACATTTTGAAGAGGTGCCTCCAACATTGGCGTCAGCAGAGACAGTGATTGAAGAAGACTTTCCTTTGAAGATGGCTTCCTTGAAGGACGCACGGGCTGTAATTGAGAAAGGTGAATGTGCTAACTGGGGCAGGCTCCCTGATTTTACTCCTAAGACTGACAAGTTTGGACTGGGTTTCACTGCAGAGGCTCAGAGGGTTGTACGCAAAGCAAGGATCGGAAGACCTCCCGTGTTCATCACCAACCCAGGAGTGAATGCTATTGAAAACGATGTGGAGGAATCAGAGTTTGATAGTTGGATCTACCTGACGACCGACGGTGGATTGAAAAATTGGACTGCAAAAGACCACATACCTGTTACTTTTGTTACGCAGTAATGAAGTCCTTTGTTTCTTAAATTTGTAATGAACAATAAATTGAAACTTTATGGCCCGGTGTCTTACCCGGGGCACCGTGGCTTCATTTGTGAGGGCTTATTACTTGTCATTTCCATATATCATGAATAAAGACATTGGACGTTTTTCGCATTTCAAATCTTGTGCTCTCTTTATTTCTTTATATATTGCAAAACAGCTATATTTACACACACTCACTCATACAGGTTCCAATCCACTCTGGATCTCACTGGTAACGACTCTGCTACTGCCAGTTATGACTTCGAAAATCCGATCAACTTAGCCGAAGACGAAGGTGAAGATGATTGTGAAGTGCCTGGCGAGCTTGCAAGGCTGTTACTCCAGGAAGAGAGGGCCATTCAGCCACATGAAGAGCCAGTGGAAACGGTAAACCTGGACACTAAGACAGATAGAAAGGAAGTTAAGATTGGTGCCAATCTAGAGCTCAGCGTAAAACAACGGTTGGTTCAGATGTTGCATGATTATGTGGAGATCTCCGCCTGGTCTTACGAAGACATGCCTGGGTTGGATACCGACATTGTGGTCCATCATTTTCCTACCAAGGAAGAATGCCCTCCGATTAAACAAAAGGTTCGCCGTATGCGTCCAGAGATGTCCGAGAAGATCAAAGCTGAGGTTATGAAACAATTTGATGTTGGGTTTCTAGCAGTGACTTCTTACCCTTAGTGGGTTGCCAATGTGCTTCCGGTACCGAAAAAAGATGGTAAGGTCAGAATGTGTGTTGACTACAGGGATTTGAACAGGGCCAGCCCTAAAGATGACTTCCCTTTGCCTCATATCGACGTTCTGGTTGACAATACTGCTCAGCACAAGGTGTTCTCCTTCATGGATGGTTTTTCAGGTTATAATCAGATCAAGATGGCTCCTGAAGATATGGAAAAGACTACCTTTGTTACTCAGTGGGGTACCTTCTGCTACAAGGTCATGCCTTTCGGGTTGAAAAATGCTGGGGCAACCTACCAACGTGCCATGGTTGCTTTATTTCATGACATGATCCATCATGAGATTGAAGTGTATGTTGACGATATGATTGCAAGGTCCCAAAATGAGGAGGAACACCTTGACCATTTACAAAAGCTGTTTGACCGTCTGAAGTTATACAAGTTGAGGTTGAACCCGAACAAGTGCACCTTTGGGGTAAGATCTGGAAAGTTGCTAGGCTTCGTCGTGAGCGACAAAGGTATTCAAGTGGACCCTGCCAAGGTTAAAGCCATACAAGAGATGTCAGCTCCCAAGACAGAGAAAGAAGTCAGAGGCTTTCTAGGACGTCTGAATTACATTGCCCGATTCATCTCGCATCTAACTGCTACTTGTGAACCAATCTTCAAGCTGCTGAAGAAAGATCAGGTAGTACGTTGGAATGATGAATGTCAGGCCGCTTTTGACAGAATCAAAGAGTATCTCCAAGAACCACCCATTCTTATGCCACCGGTTGAAGGGAGACCTCTGATACTATACTTGACAGTACTTGACAGCTCAATGGGGTGTGTGCTGGGGCAGCATGACAAGTCCGGCTGAAAAGAGCATGCCATTTATTACCTTAGCAAAAAGTTTACCGACTGTGAGACCCGATACTCACTGCTCGAGAAAACTTGTTGCGCTTTGGTATGGGATGCTCGCCGGCTGAGACAGTATATGCTAACTCACACTACTATGTTGATTTCTAAAATGGATCCAATAAAGTACATATTCGAAAAGCCTGCTCTGTCTGGAAGAATAGCAAGATGGCAGATGATCTTGACGGAATACGACATCCAGTACACAACTCAGAAAGCAATCAAAGGAAGTGTATTGGCAGACCATTTGGCACACCAGGCAGTGGACGACTACCAGTCAATGAACTTTGAATTTCCTGACGAGAACATCATGGTAGTGACTGATTGTGAAGTACCTGGACCGGATGAAGGACCTGAGGAAGGATCCCGATGGTCTATGCACTTTGACGGAGCCTCCAACGCTTTGGGTAACGGTATCGGCGCTGTGATCATATCCCCAAAAGGCACTCATACTCCACTCACTGCCCGGCTATGTTTCAACTGCACCAATAACATGGCGGAGTATGAGGCATGCATCATGGGTCTCCAAGCTGCAATTGACCTAAGGATCAAGTTTCTGAGTGTCTTCGGAGATTCCGCTCTCGTGATCAATTAGATCAAAGGCGAGTGGGATACGAAACACCCAAACCTTATTCCTTATAAAGAGTGTGTGTTGACATTGATCCCCCATTTCACAGAGATAACTTTTGAACACTTCCCAAGAGAGGAGAATCAGTTGGCGGACGCGCTGGCTACAATGTCTTCCATGTTCAAAGTCAAATGGGACAATGAGGCTCCCCAGATCATTATCTGGAAACTGGACGAACCCGCATATTGCTGTGAGCTTGAAGCTGAAGAGGTAGTAACTGAAAAACCCTGGTATCATGAAGTGAAAAGGTACTTGGAAGCTCAAGAATACCCTGAAGGTGCATCTGTCAATGACAAGAAGTTTCTGAGAAGGTTCGCAGCAAAGTTCTTCCTCAGCAATGGCATTCTATACAAGCGAACCCATGATTCAACCTTACTGCGTTGTGTGGATAGGACGGAAGCAGAAAGGATCATGGCAGAGCTGCATGAAGGTACCTTCGGAACGCATTCCAGTGGACACACCATGGCAAAGAAAATCCTTCGGGCAGGATATTTCTGGTCCACAATGGAAGTCGACTGTTACCAACATTCTCGGACATGTCATAAGTGCCAGATTTATGCAGATAAGGTGCACGTTCCTCCAGTTCCTCTGAATGTCTTGACTGCACCTTGGCCTTTTGCAATGTGGGGTATTGATATGATCGGCGAGATTAAACCTACGGCATCCAATGGGCATTGCTTCATCCTGGTGGCGATCGATTACTTCACAAAGTGGGTTGAAGCAGCTTCCTACGCTACGGTAACCAAGAACGTCGTGGCACGGTTCATTCGGAATAACCTGATCTGTCGCTACGGTGTCTCGGAAAGGATCATTACGGATAACGGTACCAATCTCAACAACAAGATGATCACTGAGCTCTGCGAGCAATTCAAGATACAGCACCACAACTCTTCTCCTTATCGGCCGAAGATGAATGGGGCTGTAGAAGCAGCTAATAAGAATATCAAAAAGATTGTGCAGAAGATGACAGTGACCCCTAAAGATTAGCACGAGATGTTACCGTTTGCTCTTCATGGGTACCGTACCTCAGCAAGGACGTCAACCGGGGCAACCCCCTTTTCCTTGGTCTATGGCATGGAGGCAGTCTTGTCGATTGAAGTCCAGATACCCTCTCTCCGGATAATGAAGGATGCAGATCTGAGCGAAGATGACTGGATCCAGACTCGACTTGATCAATTAAACCTAATTGACGAAAAGAGACTCACTGCTATATGTCATGGTCAAACGTACCAAAAACGGATGATCAGGGCATTTAACAAGAAAGTCAGACCACAAGAGTATCAAGTTGGGGACCTGGTAATCAAGCGCATCATTCTTCCTCAAAGTGATCCCAGGGGCAAATGGACCCCTACGTACGAAGGGCCATTTGTGGTTAAACATGTCTTCTCAGGAGGAGCCATGATTCTAACCACCATGGATGGTGATGACCTTCCTCACCCCGCCAATGCAGACATAGTAAAAAGATACTACGCATGACAAAAGACCCGCTAGGTTGACACACCTAGGCAAAAATAAGGGCTTCCCGGCGAACCAAAAGGGTTCAGGCAAAAAGGGATGAAATGAAAAAAATTGTACACCCGGCAAATCGAAAACCTGAAAAGGTGGCTTGGGCAAAAATGGGTATCCCGGTGGACTAAAAACCCGAAAGGGCGGTCCAGGCAAAAGTTAGGGATTAAAGTGTAATACTATGCCTCATTGGATCACCTTGCATCCAGAATCTGGTATCAACAATCAAGTTCAGACGGCATCGATCAATCAGCTTCATCTTCAACTAAGCAGCCAAGTGATGAGACGCTCGAAGATATAAAGGCGATAGCAAAGTTGGGACCCAGTGGGATTACCTTCCTTTCACATAGCTGTTTTGTTTTCCTTTTTCACAAAATTGTATAAACTCTGTTGGTCGGCGGCGTTCTCTTACTAGGACGTCAGCCTCTTGTACATAAACGCCTATTTACAGGCAAATTCAAAAATCAATACAAATTCACTTTTCAGACCAATTGCCAATTGTTTTTCCTTTTTTCTGTTTTGTTTTGCGAAGAACGTCCAATGTTCAATTGTGATATATGCATTTGACACTAATTGCTAACTCATAAATATTTGCATGCGAAACAAAGGATTAATTACAGGTAATATCAGAAACTGGGGCAATAATGAGTTGTCTAAGCATTCTAATTGCTCTGTCCACCAAGGTACCAAGGTAAGTTCGGCTGAAGAGTGTAACCAAGACGCCTTAATTCCCCAGAGAGTGAGACAAGATCCAACAATTCTCCCCAAGCAGAGTTGGTCTCCAATCAGCCCTGAGAAGGCACAGTATCTCCAGCAAGTCAGCAACACTCTCCCCAAGCAGAGTTAGCCTACAGTCAGCCTTAAGGAAGTTAGATCATCCCCCGAAGATCTCAACATTCCCCAACGGAGTATACAAACATTCTTAACAAGCATCCCCGACAATCTTAATGTAAGATTGTTCCCCGGCGGTATACCAGACGTCTAGTGGAGCCACTTCCCCAGTACAGTCTCAAAAGTCTCTCCAGGAGAGTTGAATCAATCTCCCCAGCAGGAAGCTTATCCCCAGTAGATTCTGGAAGCTTATCCCCTGCAGAGCACGAACGCTCCCCCGGCTTTATTCAGAAGGTTATTTCCCCACCAGGATATAACTAGGTTATCCTCAGCTGAAAACCACGGAAAGATCGTCCTCGGTGAAGTCTTCCTTTCCTCAGCGGAGTTCATCAAAACTTCCAACAGAGCTCAACAATGGTATCCCCAGCGGAGTTATCATCAATCTCAGCAAAGTGCCTCTCCTTCCCCATAGAGCATTCCCCGCAGAGTAATCTATTCGCCAAGTTTATTCCCCAACGGAGTTATCTTCTCCTACCGGTATTCTTGCAACCATCATCCCCAGCGGAAACGAAGCTCTACTCTTCAACATCGGCCCAGGATTCGACTTCCCGGCACCCGTCAAGGATTTATTTTCCTAGACAAAAAAAAATGCATTCATAAACATCACATCTTCATACATTATAGCATGCACATACGCATCATGAACATACAATCTCAGTCATCTCATGACATCACACACTTCATATATCATGACATTACACACAACTAATGTTTTGTCTTTTCAGGACAAAGGTCAATACCAAGATAATTACTATCAACTGTCGCAATTCCAGATTCGATTCCTGTATCCGGCCAGGGCATATCTGTGAGCGACTATTTTCCGGACTCGATTCATGTATCCTGCCAGGGCACGTCTGAAGAGTTTGAAGATCTGATTCCTATATCTTGCCAGGGTGTATCTGTTGACGACTATTTTCCGGACTCGATTCCTGTATCTTGCCAGGGCACGTCTGAAGAGTTTGAAGATCTGATTCCTGTATCTTGCCAGGGTGTATCTATTGACGACTAATTCCAGACTCGATTCCTGTATCCTGCCAGGGCACGTCTGAAGAGTTTGAAGATCTGATTCCTGTATCTTGCCAGGGTGTATCTGTTGACGACTAATTCTGGACTCGATTCCTGTATCCTGCCAGGGCACGTCTGAAGAGTTTGAAGATTCGATTCCTGTATCCGGCCAGGGCATATCTGTTGACGACTAATTCCAGACTCGATTCCTGTATCCTTCCAGGGCACGTCTGAAGAGTTTGAAGATCCGATTCCTGTATCTCGCTAGGGTGTATCTGTTGACGACTGTTTTCTGGACTCGATTCCTGTATCTTGCCAGGGCACGTCTGAAGAGTTTGAAGATCCGATTCCTGTATCTTGCCAGGGTGTATCTGTTGACGACTATTTTCCAGACTCGATTCCTGTATCCTGCCAGGGCACGTCTGAAGAGTTTGAAGATCCGATTCCTGTATCTTGCCAGGGTGTATCTGTTGACGACTATTTTCCGGACTCGATTCCTGTATCCTTCCAGGGCACGTCTGAAGAGTTTGAAGATCCTATTCCTGTATCTTGCCAGGGTGTATCTGTTGACGACTATTTTCCGGACTCGATTCCTGTATCCTGCCAGGGCACGTCTGAAGAGTTTGAAGACCCGATTCCTGTATCTTGCCAGGGTGTATCTGTTGACGACTATTTTCCGGACTCGATTCCTGTATCCTGCCAGGGCATGTCTGAAGAGTTTGAAGATCCGATTCCTGTATCTTGCCAGGGTGTATCTGTTGACGACTATTTTCCAGACTCGATTCCTGTATCCTGCCAGGGCACGTCTGAAGAGTTTGAAGATTCGATTCCTGTATCCAGCCAGGGCATGTCTGCACGAAGAGTTTGAAGATCAACTCCTGTAACAGGCCAGGTAATTATTTTTCTTTCTCAGGTACGCAATTTCTCGCTAAGAAATATCTTACACGATCGACAACCTCCCGATGGCATCTATAAGCCCATCTCCACAACTACCACTACAGTTCCAAATGGCATATATAAGCCCATTCCCGACAAAGTGCTGTCACACTTCCAGATGGAATCTATAAGCCCATCCTCCTATCCATCACCTCTCCAAATGGCATCTGTAAGCCCATTCCCACCATCACAACTGCTGACATTCTACTATGTGAGTGCAAATTTCTGGGCACTCTAGTGTTCAATCATCTTCCACCTTCGGATCACGAAAGGCACGCCAGCCAATCTACATCCTCAGGTCTAAGAAGATTGAACAGGGGCAACTGTTGTACCCCAAAATTTGCCCTCCCATATTCTTCAAGATTTGCCAAGATCATGGTTCAAAATCTCTCAAGGGCTGCACAGTCCAATTGCCTCCTAGCACAGTCAAAATTAGGGTTTTGGTTCTTGCAAAGAAATTAAAGTTTCCAAGGGTCCAAACAAGTCCCACATGCCTATATACATTGTCAAGCATCCATATGTCAAGTTTCAAGACTCACAACATCAAATTGCACAGTCAAAAACCCTAAATGCTTCACAGTCAACTGTAGGGGCAAAATGGTCATTTGACAGTCAAAAGTCAAAATTTTTGGTCAACATATCATTTTGAAGCCATAATCATCATTTGATCAATTCTTGATCATGATTCTCAAAGCATGGCTCAAAAAGTCTCAAGATGCAAAAGTTTCTATTTTTGGACAGTTGAAAAAGTCAACTACAAATTGACCAAGGCATAACTTCTTCATGGTTTATCAGAAAAATCCCATCCAAAGCTCATTTTGAATAGAATGACATTTCCTACAACTCATCTTCACACTCCAAGTCCAAGAAATGCTCTCACAAAAAGTTATCAATTTCAACATTATAGGTCATTTTCAAAAGTCAACAAAAAGGCACTTTAAGTCAAAGACCATAACTTGAGATTGGTAAATCAAAATGACATGGGACCAAAGGCATTAGTTAGAGGACTTCAAGACCTTTCCAAAATGTCCAAGAACATGATCATAGCCTCAAAATTGAGCAAGATATGCATTGGAGAAGTTGGGAAAGTTTTGGGAATTTTGAAAAGTCAACTTTGCCTAAAACACTTCAAATTTGCTAATGGGCCTCAAATTCTTCCTTGAATCATTAACAAAAGCCTATGCACGACCCATTGAGCTCAAAGGGATTTATTTTCTTATTTTTAATTAATTAATTGAATTTTTATTCTTATTAATTCATTTAATTATATTTAATTATGAGAAAATATCAAATAATGCTTTTTCAAATCTTTTTGTGCAGCAAATACACTCATTATATGCTAAAGATTTCGTGCATCATCCAAGGGGACAAGATCATCCACATTTGGCAAGATTTTCATGAAAAAAGATTGGAAATACATAATTGAAAATCAAATATCCAAATCATTAATTCAATGGATTCATGGGCTCTTTCTTGACCTAAATTCGTTCACATACAAAGGCTGAGTGAAACCTAATTCATAGAGACACGAAAAAGCTGCTAAAGAGCCATAACCAATTTGCAACTTTTAACCAAAAAACTTGAAAACTGATTTCATAGTTAGAGCATAATTCAAAGCTTCTGAAGGATTCCAACACGTTGCCTAAACATCCAGGAAGCGTTTGCAATCAAGAACGAGTCAAAACGTGCAAAGAATTGAAGAACACAGGCTATACGGTTTGCCACATTTCCTTGAATTCCATATCATGATTCATGCACTTTTAACCATTTTTCTTGAGTGATTTATACTAATATTAACCTTCTGAAGCGATTGGTATAACTTAATTGTGATAATGTTGCCTAAAGCAAAATCCACCATTGATGAAACCTAGCGTTTCAGAACTTCAAAATTGGGGGTTCTCATATATGGTAAAATTAGACCACCTAACCTATATGGACAGAATCGTGGCATCAAGACGAAGCAAATGGAAACCTCGCGCTCAATTTATCTTATTTGTGGGCCTATTCGCTATTATGCATTGTTCTATTTAGTGGGGGTTTAAAACCCCCGCTATTTGTTTTCTATTTGCAGGAAAAACAAGGAAGAAGATGGACGTGGCCTGATGCTATTGGGAGATTCAAATCTGGCGCGTAATTTTTTGTCTTATACCACTAACCATTGTTTTGTATATATTATATTGTCTATCCATTATGTATACAAAGAAACGCAATAGCGCAGTTGGCTGGCAACGTGTCCCTTAAGCGTTGGGACCTGGGTTCGATTCCCAGGTCCCCCCATTTAATCCATGATTTTTGTTATAACATGTTCCTATGCAGCGTTCAACCAAAGGCTTACCATACACGCCCATGCTTAGGCCTGCCAAGTGGACATGATGATTGATCCAAGGGCCACTGAACGAATTCCAGGGTGTACCCCTGTCAACCACGCGCATTCAAGCTGGAAAGGTCAAACAGGCTTTGTGTTCATGGGCCAAATTTGCTTCAAACAAACCTCCATCTGGGCCTGATACCCCCTTGGTTTGCCTCTTTTTTAATTTTATTTTCTTTTCAATTCTAATTCTTTTTAAATTGTCTAAATTGTTTTTTCTTCTCTCACCATAAAATAATTTTCCATAAAAAATCAGAAACCAAAAAAAAATGTAATATATTTAATTATTATTAATTTCACCATTTAAATATTTTTGTAAATAAACTTTAACAATTAACTTAGTTAAATTAGGTTTTAAACTTTAATCTTTTCTTAATAAATAAAATATGTAGAACTAGGTTTTTGACATCTTCATCTTTTTCTTAATTAATTATTTATTTATTATTATAATTATTATTTATTTTTTGTAAATAAACATGTACATTAATCAATTAGTAAATTAGGTCAACTTTAATATTTTCTTAAATAATTAAAATAACTTAGAATTAGGGTTTCCTTGTAAATTCTTTTTCT
Source organism: Vicia faba (assembly GCA_948472305.1). Classification (NCBI taxonomy): domain Eukaryota; kingdom Viridiplantae; phylum Streptophyta; class Magnoliopsida; order Fabales; family Fabaceae; genus Vicia; species Vicia faba. The sequence continues at coordinate 328,489,938 of OX451735.1, forward strand.
TTATTTTCATAAATACCAAAAACATAAAAAATGATTTCTTTTCTTTAATTAAATAATTCATTAGGCTTTAATTTCGTTTAATTTCAAAAGGGTCAAAACCCTCGGACGTTCGATTTTAATTCTTTTCACGCATTATTTTTTCTTTTGAATATGATGTAACTGCCCAAGGATTGTAATAGTGATTAGGTTTACCGTATTTATTTACTTTCCGCACTTTTATCAAAAACGGGTCTTTGTACTTTGGCAATGTATAGACCTGCGCCTTGTAATAGCGTAGCTTTTATGTTTCCGCTTTTAATTTTCCGCACTTTTAAATTCTAACTTTGTATGAAAGAATGAATGCTAATTAAAAACAAAGCGTAGCTCACAATGCCCTGATCAAAGATAAATATTAAACTGAAAACAACACGCAAATTCACATACCACTTCTAGGGTACGCCTCACCTGTTGCCTTCGAAACGTGGTCGTCAAGTATAGGACGTCTTAGTAAGTCCTTATGTCCATGATCTGGTTGCCTCGAAACAGTTTCCTCATAACAAGTTGCCTCGAATCAGTTGCCTCGAAATAGTTGCCTCGAAATGGTTGCCTCAGATTAAAAAAGGATCAAGGACATAAGGGTAGCTTCTAAGGTGTCCTATTGTTGCTTCGGCGACCACACTGTCCCTAAACTCGAATTGACCCGAACACCTCAAACGGTGGTGCTACCTACCTCTCAATGGTGGGATGGCACTACCTTAAGTACATTTACACAGCCTAATTCCTTAGGGTAGGTAGATGACTCATGGATACTTGCTCTCTAAAAAATAAAACAAAATATTTTCACACCGACACTTTCAAAAGGCTTTCAAAGCAAATTTTTCAAACACTCTTGAGGACAGATACAAGAGTCATTCAGAAATCTTTCAAAGAAACTTTTTCAAACCCACAAACACTTGAAAAGCAAGCAATTTTTGAAAACATAGTGAGCAAGTACCTAAGAGCCAGTGGATAACCACGGATAGAAAGGGTGCTAACATCTTCCCTTTCTATAATCTACCTCCCGAACTCGAGAAACATCTCGAAAAGGAATTTTGCTGTGCTTTTGTCCTTTCCTTGTTGGAGAAAATAAAAGACGGTGGCGACTCTTGCTTACCGCGACATTTTGCGAAACGCAAACGCGAACCAGCATTTCAAAACAGTCAGTTCTATTTCCACCGATCACAATATCCACATCTAGGGTTTACAAAACCATTTTATAGATCTTGTCTCGGTTTTAGTTTTTCTGCAGAAATAAGTCACGAATTAGTGTTTAGAAGAGAAAGACGAAGAGATCGATATAAAAAAGTGATGATCAGAGAAAACTGCGGCATCGATGCCTCCATCTTCATCATCACCGCCATAGAGATTCATCTCAACCGCCGTAGAGATTCATAGCAACCACCACGTCAGATCCTGCACCAGTGGCTTTTAATATATTTGTTTTTGTTATAGTAGAGAGAACCGAGAGAACTGAAGAAAAGAGAGAGAGACAAAAGAGTCTCATAATTATAATCTCCATTAACTCTTAGTTTTTCTTTGTTAATTAAATCTGATTAGAACAACTAATCTGGTGGTGACACTTGTCACCGCCCTAGTGGTTACTAGTGTTTCTATGCAGGTACCTCACCATAAGCAACCATGCTCCCTCGCCTCTCCACTGTTATATTTCATCAGATCAACAACAACGAACATCAAACGCTCTAGATCTACTGTCCACGGTAGACCTCCTTCAGTCGTAACCATCAGATCTAGCAGATCCCACGCGCTGCTCTCCATCAATCTTACGATGCATCTCTCAATCTCCACCATCAGATCTTCATTTAACGATCCAGAAGCAAGTTTCCACGACACACCCCCTAGAGCTACAACATGCTAGATCACTAGACACTCTTATTGGGCTTGGACTTCTTTGCTTTTCAGCACCCCCCAAATTGCTTCATTTTAGGCCCATCTCTCTTTTTCTTTATATTTCTTTTTGTATTGTTTGGTTTATTTTTATTTTTCTTTAGCAAAAAAAATACAAAATATTTTCTAATTTCAAATAAAGAATTATTTTAAAGAATTATATTTAATATTATTAATTATTTTTTTAATTAATTTTATTAAATAGAATGATTTAATTTAATTAGTTATTTAAATTAAATTCAATTGGGTTGTATTGTTTGTTTATTTAGACTTTTAATTGTGTTGTTGTTTCGATATATCCCTATTCATAAACGTGTACCCTCATTCCCATGTGGTTTGTAATAGCTTAGAATTTTATTTCTTTGTATGTTTTAATTATTGCTTAATTATGCATATGCCATACTATTAATACATATGGCCTCCTCTTGGGCTCTTCATCAATGAAAAGGTATCCACCTACAAATGCACACTTGCGCACATTCATAGTTTAGTCCTTAGTTTTTCTACAACGGAAACTATTCGATCGATTGTTCCAATTGGTTGTTTAGAATACTAGCGCCACACTAGTCCCACTTTCTAGGAGCATGCATTTAGCCATCTTGTATGGGATTTTGATTTTTATCTTATGCATTGAAACAACTCTCTTCTCTCACCTTGGTCCACATACCAAACATTTTCTTAAAGGTCTCATAGTTGAGTTTAGGCATGGTCATTCTCACGAGATTAATCAAGTTTTGCCCTTGGTTAATCATAACCCGGATCAATCGCTTTGGTCCATATACCAAGTGTTTCCTTGCACCAAAAGGGTCTCATAGTTGAGTTTGGGCATGGTCATTCTCCCGAGATTAATCAAGTTTTGCCCTTGGTTAATCATAACCCGAATCAATCACTTTGGTCCAAATAGCAAGTGCTCCATGCAAAAAGGGTCTCATGGTTGAGGGTAGGAGCACCTACTCTCACCAGATTAATCAAGTACACCCATTGGTTAATCCTAACCTGATTCGACTCCCATACATCAAGCATTCCATTTATCTTGTGGATACTTGTGCTATAATCGTACGATCAATCGTTGATGCAACCCGGGTATGCCTAATTGATGGTTGATCAAGGAGGTTCAAGGAAGTGTTCGATAGAGTTTTCTTATCTCATGCACATTGAAGAGGAAACAGACCTTCTCCGTTAGGTATCATCATACCTCTCTTTATTTCTCATTCCTGCATATTGATGCATGACTGAAAGTCTTACCTTTGTAAGCAATGCTTTGATTGTTTAAATGATATCTCCTCTTCTACTTGACTACTTGCTTAGGTGTCTACTTACGTTCATGTTCTTCTTTACTTGCTTATCTAAGCATGCTTTCTTTAGGTATCTTATCTAAGTACCTCACATCTTGAGTAAGTCTCTACTTATCACGTGCGATGTGTGATTGTCTATCTCCATCTCCTATCTTTTATCCTAATTTAATTCTTAATATTAGTTAGGTGTGATGTTTTACCATCTCTTATTTTTCATCCTACTTTGATTTTTGATATTATTGTTAGGTGTATGTTTATCCACATGATGTTTCATCGTTGTTTCTTATCCTACTTTGATCCTCAATATCATTGTTAGATGTTAATGTTTTATCATTATTCTCTCTTTAAGATGTGATGTTTTGTCATCCTAACATGTGTTTGCTTAATGTCTTATCTTCTACGTGTTGATGTTTTGTCATCTATTGTATGATGTTTTACCATCTCCTTTCTTATTGATTTAGGTTTCTACCTATGTGTTCGTGCTTGATGTTTTGCCATCTTTAATCATGATGTTTTATCATTTTTTTATCTTGATGTTCTATCATCTCTTTTTCATATTATTTATCTATCTTCTTTGATCCTTGGTTAAGTACTTCATTACTAACCAACGTGGTGATATATGAGAAGCTATATTCCATTTGGGTTTTGAGCATCATTATCTAGTGATTGTCTCACGAGCTTCTGTGCCATGTCCCATGTACGTATCTTGATGTTGGCGACCACCCATAACATCTAAGAACATTGACCTTTGATTTATTTAAATCATGCTGCTTTTACGCATCAAAGGACTATACTTTGCCATATATCATGACACTTGAGTATGTTATCTTGTTGACATTACTCGAGTTTTTAAGTTCATGATTGATGTCTTGTAAGGGTATCATCATCACCCCATGATATACAAGATCTCATTGCACTTTTACTTGAGCTTTATCAATTTCATTTGATTTTAAGACAAGTATTATCCATCTTAGATGATTTTGTTCATCAATTAGGTGACTTTTCTTATGTAGGAAGTTTCGTCTTCTTACTTGGTTGCTCTTGAGTCTTATCCCGAGTTAACTTACTATACAAGTCACACATGGCATAATTCTTTAATTATTCTCCCTCTTCTTTTGATCTTTACTTTTTAATTTGGACAATGTTTCTTGCCTCCTTTGGCCATCCCCTTTGTATGCTTTATATGTTCCCTTTTCCCAATGTCTTGTATGTTTGTTGATGTGTTGACATTTATTCTTAATATGTTGATGTTTTTCCATCTCGTATATGTGTTTTATCCTACTTTGATCCTTGATATCATTGTTAGATGTTGATGTTTCGCCATCTCTTTTCTATTTTTGATTAGTGCTTAAGTATCTATCTTGTATGTTTGTTTCCCTGATGTTTTATCATCTGTGTGATGTTTTGTCACCATGCTTGATGTTTTATCATCTTTGTGATGTTTTGTCATTAATGCATGATGTTTTATCATCTTTTACACTATGTTTTTTCACCTCTCATTTGATGTTTTATCATCTTCACTTGATGCTTCGTCATCCATACCTGATGTTTTGTCACCTTTTACATGATGCTTTGTCATCTCTTATCTATTTTTTATCATCTTTTACATGTTCTTTTATCATCTCTTACATGGTGTGTTTCCATCCTCACTTGATGTTTTATCATCTCTTACATGATGTGTTTCCATCCATACTTGATGTTTTGTCATTCATGCTTTCTTGATGTTTTGCCTGATGCTTTATCATCTCATTTCTTGATGTTTTATCATCCCTGTCTGATGTTTTATCATTCTTCTCTTTTCTTAGAGACTCAATGTTTTGTCATCTCTCCTACTGCTTTGTGACGTATTACCATCTTTGTGATGTTTTATCATCTTTGTGATGTTTTATCATCTTTGTGATGTTTTGTCATCTTTGTGATGTTTTATTATCTTTGTGATATTTTATCATCTCTGTAGTAGTTTTCATCTTCTTTATGTTTTATCATCTTTATGGTGTTTTGTCATCTTCTTGATGTTTTATAATCTTTGTGATGTTTTATCATTTTTGTGGTGTTTTATTATCTTTGTGATGTTTTATCATCTTTGTGGTGTTTTGTCATCTTCTTGATGTGTTATCATCTTTGTCATGTTTTATCATCTTTGTGGTGTTTTGTCCTCTTCTTGATGTTTTATTATCTTTGTGATGTTTTATCATCTTTCTGGTATTTTTTCATCTTCTTGATGTTTTATTATCTTTGTGATGTTTTATTATCTTTACGATGTTTTGTCATCTTTGTGATGTTTTATCATCTATGTGATGTATTGCCACCTTTGTGATATTTTGTCATCTTTTGTTGTTATATCATCTTCTTGATATTTTATCATCTTGATGTTTTATCATATTTGTTATGTTTTATCATCTTTGTGGTGTTTTGTCATCTTCTTGATGTTTTATTATCTCTGTGATGTTTTATCATATTTGCGATGTTTTATCATCTATGTGATGTATTGCCTTCTCTATGATGTTTTGGTCATCTGTGTGATGTTTTATCATCTCTCTGTACTTGATGTATTGTCATCTTTATACACGAATGCATGATGTTTTGCCATCTCATTCTTTGTATGATGTTTTATCATCTCATCTTTGCATGATGTTTTGTCGTCCTCATTAGATGTTTTGTCATCTATACTTGATACATGTTTCTTGATGTTTTGTCATCTTTGTGTGTGATGTTTTGTCATCCCTCTCTCTTCTTTATTATATTCTCCTCTTGTATTCTCCCCATAGGATATTTAGTTCACTCTTCTCTAAGTTTGAACTAAATATACCTTAGGATCTTTATCCATGTATGACAACATTAGGTAGATGTTTCCCCCTCTTATCCTCAACGTTATGATCAATTTTGCATAATAACTTTAGGACTATTTTGCTAGTCTCTCTTTAGACTTTTACTTCCCTTTTACATCTCATTAAAACTAAAACTTCTTTCAAACTTTAAAATACTCTAACTTCACTTAAATCCTTTTCTAAGGTAAAAAACACCAATCAATTCACACTTCTTTTTCGTTTGTGGCTTTTCTTTTAGACTTCATTTGTCGTTTGTGACTTTTCTTTTAAAACCTATTTTTGTTGTTTGTGGCTTTTCTTCTTAAAATTATTTTCAAAGAGGGTATACTTCTCTAAGCATTATTCATAAAAAACACAAATAAAATGGAAACCTTTGAGCCGAACTACGACGCTCTGATTCCTTTAAAAGGATACGTAGGAATTAGGTTATGGGGCCTAAGTGAGCACAACTTTGTAAAATCTTCCTTATTTTCCCCGTGTTTTCTTTTTACATGCATTCCCTCTTTGTATTTTCTTTTTAGCTCTTAAGCTTTAGGCATAGATTAGACACGCCTTTAGAATAGAATAAATATAAGTGGATCCTGTGGAGTACCATAGACGTGTGGGGTGTTAATATCTTCCCCTTACATAATCGACTTCCTTACCCGATCTCTACAGTCGCAAGACCGTGATTTCACTCTTCAGATTTACTCGATGTTCACCTTTCCCCTTCGACAGGGTAAAAAAATTTCGATGACGACTTCATTGATTTTTATCTTCGATGATTTATCCAGTTATTTCAGACCACTAGGGCTCATCGGCCATGATGCAGTGCTTGTTGTGGGTATGAGAGCCTTTATCGCTTTGCTTTATGAAAGAAACATGGCATTTGATTGTAATGGGATGGAAAGATATATGAGGAAAGAAGCTCCGACATATGAGGAAAGATATATATATATATATATATATATATATATATATATATATATATATATATATATATATATATATATATATATATATATATATATATATATATATATATATATATATATATATATATATATATATATATATATATATATATATATATATATATATGAATGGAATTCGTTACCAAAAAGAAATATTTGTCAGGGTAGATAACCTACGACAGTGACCTCAAAGTGGTTGGACGAAGTTTGGGGTCTTTGGTTGTAGTTCCTCTTATGGGATCTGGACTGAATGTACCTTGCACTTTGAAGTGCTTGCTTTGGATGGACGGGTCCGAGGTGCCTTGCATGTGCTTTGGGTGCGACATGATCAGTTTTTCTAGGGAGTAGCATGAGGTTGACTTCTCATTTTGAGCTCGTCGAATTGCTTTGTCCGAAGTTGCGGCGAGGATCTTGACAATTACTAGGCTAAAAGAGCTCAGTTTCCTTCCCGTTCTAGAGTGGGTATCTACCTCAAGGAAATCTGAGGTGCTTTTGTGGTGAATATTCCTTGTGGTCGGCTCTTTCAAATCCTCGAGAGAACATCATGTGGTATCCATATGACGCATACCGGTACTGGATCAGTGCCCGGCGTTAACTACAAACATGTGATATCTGGAAGCCATTAACTGCCAACTTACAATATCTTCCACATGTCTCCCCTTTAATCACCCTAGTAATAGTCAGAAGTGTGGGTACAACTAGGTCGGACAATGATTTACGAAACCTTGGCCCGACTTTCATGAAAATTTCATTCATACCCCGACGCAATCTTAGATCTAGATTTGTATTCTCCCTTTATCTTCCATGCGGAACTCTCGAGGAAGTAGGAGATATTGATGACGGAAAATCGAGGCGAAAACAGTGGTTAATCGATTCAACCGTTATATATTTTCGCTTTCGCTTCTCCTGGTTCATAAATGGACGTTTCAGCTTCACGAAGCAACCCGAAATGATGAGAGCTTGATAATAAGGGTTTTGGATGATGGCTCTGATCTACTTTACGCTAGCGTGTGCTGGACCTGCGTGGTTAGCAACCCGACGCCCAAGACAGTTCAAGATTCAAGATGAGTGAAATGAAATTGAAGATCAGAGGTTGTGTACCTTTTCATCGCATATGAAATATTTTGTATATTCAAGTTGATTAGAGTGGGTCTTTGAAGAACTTGACCTTGATCGATTGGGACTTTGGCTGGTCGAGAACAGTAACCTTCAAAAGGATGTTTATATGATTGTTCCTCCAGGTGTCAATGCTTCTAAACTTAATCAAGTACGTAAGCTTGTTAGGAATGACAATTTGACTCATACCAAATGAGTACCTGTAAAAAATGCCCACAATGGGAAGAATAAAAACCCACAAAATAAGTATGGGTACGGGCACATGTACCTTACTATCCATCTCGTCCCATACCCGCATTACATATTTATATAATTTCATTTATATTATTATTATATAAAAATGCACGTTTATCAATTTTTAAAAAATATATCACTATTAAATTATTACACATTTTAATAAAAGTGTTTATTTATTTCTTAATTCAACAATAACATCCATAATTTTTAATATTGTTAAAAAATACTTAAAATTATATGATTTTTATAATTAATTGATTTAATTTTACTACAAATGCGAATAAAAAGGTACGAGTATGGATATTGAGGTATCTATAGAGTACGGGTAAGAACATTGGTATCCACGCGAATATGAGCTCGGACACGGAAAATTTTTGAAACCACAGATATAGAGACAAATACTATAATACTCTGTTCAAACCCTATCTATTGCCATCCATAAAATTTGTCAAATTCCTCTATGGGCAAACAAGCTAGCATGAGATGAGATGAGAAACTTACTGCATTTTTTACAACACATTAATACAAGCAAGCTGAAGTAGACCGTTCTTTATTTGTAAAGACTATTACCTCATCATTCGCTATTCTTATAGTTTATGTTGATGATGTAATAATAATTGGGAATGACTTGAAGAAATTTAAATCCATCAAACAAGCCTTACACAATTCTTTCAAAATCAAAGATTTGGACAAACTGATGTTTTTTAGGCATTGAGGTAGGGGTGAAAATAGGTTAAACTAGGTTAGATTTTATAAGGCATGAATCTGACCTACGATAAAATTATAAGGTCTAAGCCTGATCTATGATCTACTATAAACTCTTTTTTTTTGTCTAACCTTTTTAAAGGCCTGACCTGACCTAAAAACTTATTTAAAAGTCTGTTTCTCATTAAAATTTTCAAAATATCCATATTACTTAAGAAGCTTTATAGGTCTACCTATATACATATATAGGCCGACCTATTTAGCCTTTTTTCTAATATATATATATATATATATATATATATATATATATGCCTATAAGATTTTATAGACTTTTTTAATAACTTAAGTCCGACATTTTTAATTAAATAGACTTTTAAAAAAACTTAAGTTTGACTTTTTAAATAAATAATATTGACTTGATCTGGTCTCAAATAGACTAGGTCATAGACTTATGTAAGTCGCTCTGTCCTATTTCTACCCCCTACATCAAAGTATCATATTCAAAGGAAAGGATATACGTGAGAGTAAGTATTGCCTAGATTTACTAGAAGACTCGAGCTTCACTGAATCCAAACCAATCTCAACTCCATCTGATCCTGCTGTCAAATTGCATCAAGATCCAAATGATTCCTATCCAAATATATCTGCATATCAAAGACTTGTAGGACGATTACTATATCATAATGCAACAATACTCGATATTATATTTTGCACACAACAGTTAAGCCAATTTTTCTCTCCAACTATTGCACATTTCAATGCAGCATGTAGAATACTCAAATATCTCAAAACATATCATGGTTGTGGCATAATTTTTCCAACAGATTCCATTATCCAATCGAATGAATATTCGAATGCAGATTGGACGGGGTGCTTAGATATTCGAAGATCTATTCCACGAAAATCCTTCTTCCTTGGTAAAACATTGATTTAATGGAGAACTAAGAAACAACTAACAATGTTAAGATCTTCATCAGAAGCAGAATATCGAGCACTAGCAGCCGCAACATGTGGATTACAATGGTTGCTCTATCTCATGAAGGATCTTCAAGCCAAATGCATTAAAACACTAGTGATATATTGTGATGATCAAAGCGCTTTTCACAATGCAGCCAATACATTTTTTCACAAGAGAACTTAACACTTTTAAATAGATTGTCACATTGTTTGAGAGAAGCAAACAACCAGGGTCATGAAATTGTTATCGGTCAAATCCAAAGATCAATTAACTAATTTGTTCGTAAAGCCTTTGCAACCCCAATCCTTTCAAACTCTCTTATTGAAATTGAAGATGGTAGACATATACCAACCTTTAATTTGTAGGAGATAATGAAGCGTGAAGATACAAAAATTTGACATTTATAGGTAGTTAAAATTCAGTTGTAATTCAGTTAGAGAATTGGTTAAATTTGTTACTTGCTAGTCAAGTAATTACCTAGTGCAACACCATTGCTTATGGTGCAAGTCTAGACTCTTGAATATAACTAGATCATTGTTTTCTATCAAAGTATTGAGAAAGTTCTTTTTCATGATGCCCGATTCATGTTCCTTAATATCCTACACAAACAGTAAGAGAGAAGAGAGTGAAAATTTTTTTCCATCGAAGTAGAAATAATTAGAAGATGTTTGAACGAGCTTATTTGATGACATAAACTGTTGAAAAAGTGTAAGATGATATGTTCATAAACTACTGTCAGTTCATTATCTGAAGTTATTTCATGTAACTTATTGTCACAAGCTGTTTTCTGCTTATAAACAATTGATTATCTTTCTCACTTTGATTGTCAAAACATTGTTTCAGCCGGAGAGGGACATGTAGATATTATGTTATAGTAACACAAGAAGGGGCATCTCTGTAACCATGTGAGTCACTGTCACACAAGAAAGATGGGGGAGTATTGTATTATATGGAACAATCATTTTTTATATGCTACACTCCAATATACATTTTACTACCATCCACCCAATTCCATTATCATATAAAAGGAAAGAAAAACTAAAACCAAAACTGGTAATGGATACTTCATTTCTTTTTCATGTTGAATAAGCTTAAGAGTGGAAAAGGATGCAGCGGTGAAAGGAACATTAACCAATTGAAAGGGAAATTTAGCTCAAGTATGCAAAAGTATGCTTATTGTAAACCATACATTTATGATGAGCAATTAGTCAATACACCATTTTCAAAGTTAGATGTAACATACAACAACAACACTTATTGAAGTACTTGCTTCAATTTTCCATCCAACCATTAAGGCAATTACAACTTATTTCAATTTACCGAATCGCAACGCCAAGTGTCAGTTAATAACTAGCTATGGTGATGATTTTTTAGCAGAGGTTAGGTTCATGTACTGTTCTACAATCATTTCAGGAGATAAGTCGGTATAGTACCCGGTTTCTACATCCAATCCTTCTTGTTCTGCCAACATCTCAACCAAACTCTGCACCCTATCAGCTCCAATCCGGTTAGGCTCCAACAACATGCAAGCTACTTCAGTGGAATCCCCACAAACAATCCCGAGTGTTTGCACCATAGGAAGTCCGCCACCACGAGTGCTAACCTTCCTGGCAATCCTTTTTGCTGCTGATACATCGCTCGATAAGAGTGGTACGTTGTAGAGTGTGACCCAAGATTGCGCACCGATCGTCGAGATTCCTTTGGATTTTGAAACAACCATAGGACCTTTGTCTGGTGTTTGAGGTAGGATATCAGGAATAGTCCACCCTGCCCATTGGTTTCCCATGAAATTAGGCCGGTAATATCCGAGCTCTCGTCTTATTGTATCAAGTTGTTTCCCTGTCGGATGTGCAGCCGCATAAAGAAATACAGGTACTGCATTTTCACATACAAATAAATGTAATGCAAGTGTCAAATAAAAAATCAGCATATCCGAATTCATTATGTTCTATGATTTAATTCCTTGTGACTTACCATTGAACTGGTTGCCAATGTCTGCCGCCACAGCTTTTGCCAACCACGCGGCATCATCCATTGATGCACGAGCAAGTGGATGGAAAACAATGTCATCAACTGCACCTAAACGGGGGTGAGCCCCGTCTTGCAATTCAAGGTCGATGGCATTGAATGCAGCCTCGGCCATGGCCACGACACTTTGATGCAGGGGACTGTATATGACATTTCCTGTGGAATCATGCAAAACATACGAAACAAGGTTGTACCTTGCCCTGTTGTAAGTTCTATCATGAAATTTATTCACAATGACGGTTTCTGAGTTCGACCTCGCTGCTCGTTCAACTGCATCAAGAGTAGCAGTGTTTCGTCCTTCCGAGATAAAGAACTTGCAGCACAGTAGCATGGATTGGTCAACCATTTTCTTTTGCTCCTACACAAATAGTAAAAGAGGGAAATAAAGATTGTTTAAATGTAAGAAAAAGTTTATGATATGATCATCATAAGTTGTTTCTAATTTTATATTCATAATATCATTTATAAGCAAACAAGAAGGAGGTATCCCCACAGTCCCACACCATGTGAGTCACTGTCAGATGCTATTATTATTATTATAACAAAAATAGTTGTACCACAAAAAATGAGCACATATTCTTATCCACAATTTCTAACACGTGACTTTTTTAGCCAGATATTCAATAATTCAAGTAGGTTCTAAAGGATAGATTAAATAACACATTCAAAGAAGAACATGATTGAAGTAATAAACTTATCATCTATGGTTTACTGTTAACCTGAATTGGCACTAGCAGTAACAAATTAGTATAATCTATGTGTTTAATCAGTTAACTAATCAATAAAACTGGAACCAGCAGTAACAAATTAGTGTCTAATGAGATAAAGAAAAAGATAATGAAAGAGGTTTTTTGTTTCTGACCTTGGTAGTATAATTCAAAGCCATGGTGATCTTCTTCCTACAGCTGCAACCTGTGCTTAAAAAAATGGTTGGAACTCGTGTACAAGGTGGGGAGTTTTATATGGAACTATCATTTTTATATGCTACCCTCCAAATATAATTTTGTCTCCACGTGGCACCACGTCAGCCATTATCATCATAGAAGAAAACAACAAGTTCCTTCCAAAATTGCATGAATCACATGTTGCTTATGAAGTCGGAGACAATTACAGCAAAAAAAATTCTCAAGAGATTTGACTACGAAGCATTCAGAGGCCTAAACTCTAATCCAAAATCTCTAGTTAAGCCAGAAAATTCTTGTAATATAATAATGTGAGTTTGATTCAAGAAAAAGTTTTCTAGATTTTAAATTCATCTCTCATTTCTCACTTTAAAAGTTTCTTATAAAAAAACAACTTCATATCGTGTGACAGAATTGTAGTGTTAAATATAATAATCTCACAATAGAGAGCATTCTGTCCTTTTCAATAGACGCTTAAAAAAGTTTAGTTCAATGTTACTCTTTTTTTTATTTTTTATTACTTACCCAACACGTAAGCCCACTGAATAGATTACGCAAATCCATAGAATTGGACCCTCTTAGCTGTTTATGCTAATTTTAATTAGCACAAGTTAAATATACAACAATACAAACCTAAACCAACCACTGCACTATTCCATCTTAAACTGTACAATAAGATCAAAGTTTTTTGGTTATTGACAATGACTGATTCAATGTTGCATAGCAGAGCTAATTTTGTTCATGGGATAAAGTTTGACAATTGTCATGTTAAGCTGGATTTAAGATGATCAATGGGGAAAGCCACTCACAGTAATACAGATCATGTTAGACAGAAAATGTTAAACAATAATGCCTAATGTAATAGTTGTGACATTTGACTTCTAACATTATTATTAGACACCGGCTTTGTAAAAAAAAAGTTACAATGAATCCAATAATGCGACAAATCATGTATTTTCAACCGGTTAAATGACGTGATACAGTATATCATCTGATACATGTATAAAACTTTTTAATATTATCAGCGTATATAAATTAAATCATTTATAAAATTAAGGGAAATTTGACACTGGAATGAAAATTCACCAGATGCCAAAAAACCTTCTCAGTACATGACAGTAATTTTCCTACATCAAATTCTCTCTTCAAACAGATTCAAATAACTTTCAACAATTTCTTCCTGTGAAAAGTCTGTGTAGTATCCCTTTTCCACAGAAATACCTTCTTCCTTTGCAAGGAGTTCAATTTCATGCTGCACTCTTTCACCACCAACATTCTTTGGATCCAACAAATTACAAGCTACTTCAATTATACCTTCACCGTGTGTAAGTGCCATGGCCTGTACCGAAGCGAGCCCTCCACCTCTTCCACTAATCCGTTTTGCAATTCTGCGAACGGCACTGATATCAGAAGATAACAGAGGGACATTATAGTTATCAACCCAATTGGTTGCTCCAATGACCACAACGCCTTTTGACAGAGTCACTTGAGATGGACCACTATATGGTTTCAGCGGCAAAGTGTCGGATTTGGAGACCCCAATCCATTGGTTTTCGCTAGAGTTTGGCTTGAAATAACCAAATGCTCTTCTTATTGAATCAAGTTTCATCCCCTCTTCGTGCGCCGCTCCGTATAAGAAAGTAGGAACTGCAGGTAGTTTTGATGATCATTGATGTGTAATTGAACTAATTTAAAAATATGAGACTTTTTCATAAATAATCACTTTTGTAGTGTACAAAATGGTGATCATGAAATTCATCATGTGCAAATATGGAAATATCCAACAAAATGAGTGATTTTGGTCATGAAGTGCAAAATCAACTAATGCAAGATCAAAATCTAAGACACATAATAAAATATAATACAAAGCGATCCTTTCGTGCTACTACGACTGACCTTGTAGCTTAGAACCCATGTCAGAAGCTAAACACCTCGCAGTCCTAGCCGCTTGATCCAACGAAGCATCAACCAAAGGGTGAAAACATATATGATCCGCCACTCCAAGTCTAGGATGAGTTCCACTATGAAGCTCAAAATCAACAGTATCAACTGCAGCCTTAACCATAGCCAACACAGCATTTGTCAAATGACAAGACTGTTCAGAGGGCACCGAACCTAACTCAGAAACAAGTGTGTAACCAACTCTATTGTAAGCTGCATCTTCAAACTTGTTAACTATAGGTGCTAAGGGAAAAAGCTTCGCAGCTCTTTCAATTGATTCCAATGCACTCTTGTTTCTGCTCTCTGATATATATACTTTGCAGCAACCTAGAATTGACTTCAACATTTTTTTTCACTTTGTAAATCAACACTGAAACTGTTCAGCATTGTGGAATCAGAAAACGGTACCACAAAACATGTTCCTTAATCAATTTACACCACAAATACATCAAGAAATAAAACCTTATCTAAATATATTGTGGAGTACCAAACTAGGTGGTCCACAATAGAGCATGTTTTATAACCATTGGATCAAATATGTGTATGGATCTCACTGTACAATCATCCATACCATATTATTTTTACTAACAGTGCATTGAGAATATATTATAGCTTTCATATACTCTTTTACGGATCTATCATCGATGTCATCTCCTACATCTTTGAATCTAAAACCATATGAATCATTTAGCAAACAACAATTACAATGAAAACAATGACAGAATGAAGTTTCAAGTTTTATCGGAAGTAAATCAGGGAGAGAAAAAAATTAGGATTAAAATAAAATAAGTTCATGCTAACATGTTCACTAAAGTCACGTGTTAAGTATACTATAATTAAAAAAATTTAAATATGATTAAATTTAATAAAATCATATTTAAAGTTTCAAAATATTGAATGCATGTATTTTAAGAGAATATTTCTACAAATTTTATTTTAAAGCACATGTTAGATTTTTTTCATAAAATACAATAAGAATACCATATTCAGTTCAAGTCGGAAAAAAAACAAAGAACCTCGATTCTCACAAATCAGAAACACAAAAATTGTTTTTTGGTTTTTGTGGACTAGTAAAAAATTATGGCCCAATGGACTCTGCTATGATAAATCATCAAAAGAAAACACTTTCTACACTCCCAATGACTACGATATCCATAAAAAACACTAAAAAAATTCACATTAAAATTTCCTGTGCAAACACACTCTAATTCATGTTGTTCAAACACACTTTTAGATCAATTCTGTTTTTGGAAAGTAAAATTGGACATTTATGTCATCTCATATGGTTTTAGTAAACCAATCTACATGTTATAGGTTTGATCTGAGGATCAGGTATACAATTACAAAACTAACAATATCAGCAACATATAAGTCGATCTATATTTTTGTTGGTTAAAATTTCTACTAGTAGTTTATACAAAGATATCTCATATGTGTCAGTTTTGCTGATCTATTATCTACGTAAGAAACTTATGATTGTGCAGTAATCTCTTGTTCTCTAGTAGTGATTGTTGCAGTTGATATTTCCTTTTCCAATCTTCAAATTGAATGAGGCTGCACTTTACACTTGTTTCTTGACGCTGTCAACATAAATAGTGATAAAAATCAACCATACATTAATGAAGTAAAGTAAGGATTTCATGTCTAATAAGCATACAAGCACTGAAGGCACATAATGTTAACAATACCTCAAAGACAGATATGGTATGCAAAAGATCATAAAACTCTTCTAAAAGTTGCTTCTCTTGTGTGACAACTTTTGCCAAATCTGATAGTATTGCAGCAGTCTTGTCTGCCTGTTAATAGAGAAACTTTCCCATATGAATGCAGTTCTCATAGATGATAAAAGAGAAATGATATGATACACACAATTTGACAACATTTTGAATGGTTAGCGCAAATCAAATATATAGTTAATTATATAAGGTCCGTAGTTAATGGGTATATTAAATATTAAAACTCATTCACCACCAATGCAACTACATTAATCATGAATTTCGACATAGTTAACCATAATTTTCAGCTGTTCAACAAAATGCAGATTTGAATACTTGAAATTGTGGTTAATCACATCTAAATTGGTGGTTAGTGAAGTTACATTAATATTAATGAACTTTGGTATTTGTATTGTACAATCCGACGAGTTGAGTTGGACCCAAACCTGGACTCAAGAGAGCCCGCCCCAGTAGCATTCTAACAAATTCAGAGCATTTGGGATCATATATATACTGGTAACCATTAAAAGTGAAAGACAGACTTTTCATATAGGATATAATCTTGGGACTTTGATTGGCCCTCGCTACCAGAGTTATCAATCAATGTATTTTACGTGTACATGTATATTAGTTAATTGTCTATTGAACTTAACTATTCATATTTGAGTTGAATTAACCACTTAAAATGTTGTACGAAATTTGTCTAAATTTTCCTGTTGAAATAACAGCTATAGGTAGCAAAATGACTGTCACAATATATTACAAAACTTACTGCAGGTGAAAAAGAAGATAATATTGACTTCAAGGAAGTTGTGAGCTCACAAACATGACGAATAGCAATGGATGTAGAATGTATGTTCACCTGTAAGTTAAGCATACAAATCGTGTCATGATCACTTAGACTATACATCCATATAAAAAGTTTCATTGCACATGTCTAGAGTAAAGAGACATTTTAATCATTGAAATTTAACAGTTGATCAATTTAGCTCATTAAATTGAAAAAACCATTTAGACTCTTTACAAGACATGTCTATGTACCTTAGCACCTTCCAAAAGAGGAACTCTGCACACAACAGAATGCAAACACTCTTTGGTGGAAGTAATCATCGATACATGCTGCCTTTCCATGCTTCCCCAAGCTTCCAACAACTTCAACTGCCAAAAACATCAAATACATCAGTTAAGAATGAATTCATTGCAAACAAATTGGTATATTGATATTAGTTAGACTAATTTCACTACTTACTTGATCATACAATATAAAAGCTATCTTCATTTCAAGCTTTTCTCTTGCAAACTGTATCTTCTTTTTCATAATAGAAATTCGGAACTTTGCGAGACCATCCCATACCGAAATCAAATTGTTCTATAAACATTGAGAAAACCAAAAAAATGTTAGCTCAATTTCTCATTTGATATAAAGATCACATAAATAAAAGAGAGTTAAACATGCATTTGTAAGATAAACTTTGTTTTAACCAGCCTATCAAAATAGTTTATGAAATCTCTATAAACCAGTTCAATTTATTTCAATAAGCTCTCGAGATATATCATGAAAACAACTTATAGTTATGTGAATTCGTCAAATATGCGAGCCAAACATTTGTACCTCGGCGTGGTGAGAAATGTCGGCATTCACAACTCCTGCTTTAGCATTTGCAAATCGCCATTGACTCAAACGGTTTTCGAGCAAACGAAGCTTATGAACGTCTTCATTATTTCCAAAACCAATCGACGACGACACATTAAAGCCACTAGGTTTTTTACTTTTGAAGAGATCAAAACCAAAGTTGATGAGTTTTTCAACTCCTTTCGCCTTTGTCGAACTCGATATCTCAGACCTACCGGGCGACAACGCCCATTGTGATTTCGAACTTTTATAAGCTATCGAATTGGTCCTTTTAATCATCGGTCTCACCAAGTCGCCGCTCAAATTTCCAATGTTTGAATCAGAAGCTCCTCTTCTCGATCTTCTCATTGCTGCATCACTCAAGAACCTTGAAGGAGCTTCCACCCCTGCCTTTCTTGCCGGAGAAACCGAAACCAAAACCTCGTCACTCATGAACCTTGAAGGAGCTTCCATCACTGCTTTTCTTACCGGAGAAACGGAAACCAAAACCTCATCGCTCGATTCAGTATCAATAGAACTAGTTAAGCTTGAGTTTCCCTTTGAAGACAATAGTTTCGTATTCTTATCTAAGGAAAATCTACCCGGGACAATGCCTGAACCATTATTAGAATTAAGCTTCTTCAATGAAGAAGACGAAGCGAGTTTTCCGGTGTATCTCACAGAACCACCGTTTTCTCTACTTTCATCGATTTCAAATCTTCTAAACTCCCTGTAACTCTTTTGTGAAAGAGTGAAACTATTTTTGTGGTTTTTGTTTTTCTCATTTTCTTCAATGATTCTTTCTTCGGTGATGTGATCAGCGAGTGAGCCGGAGTTGTTGTTTTTCGACCTAGAAGGCCAGAGTTGACGGCGCAAAACTGATTCTTCAAATGTTTTGTTTCTACCATCTTCGTCGGAGCTTCGAATCGACGGTTTACGTATGACGGAGGAAGGAGAATTCGGAGAATGAAATTCGGTGGATTCCATAGAGGTGGAAGGCGACGGAAGATACCTGGAAGAGATTTCTCGGCTTCTGTGTGGCCGGAGTTTCGCCGGAGAAGTGTTTTGAGTCTTCATCGGAGTTCGCTGGAGTTGGAAGAGTGTGTTTGTTTGTTTTGCTGTTATGAAACGGTTATTAGTGGAAGCGGCAAAATTTATGCAAGAATAAAGAATATTTCGCCGGCATAGAGTGAAGTTACTTTATTACTCTTATTGTTATGTTACTAATTTGAGGGATTGTGATTTTTGAAGTTGATTGAGAATAGTGTACAGTGGTACAAATAGAAGAATAGGGTTTCCTCTGTTTTAGGGTTGAAACTTAAAACCCTGTTTAATGTATATCTGCCATTTGTTTGAAATTTTTTCATAGTTGAAATGTTATTTTAGTTTTTTTTTTCTTTACTCAATATGTCATTTAAGTTGGTTGCTTTAATAGTAAACAACCTATTTTTTTTCCTTAGAATTGTGGGGCTGTATTAATTTAAGAAGAAAAAAATTAGTGATATTTTGACCGTCTAAAAAAATTTATAATGTTAACCAACTACGACTGTGAATTTTAGTTATAATTTTAAAAAACTTATATGATATAACAAAATTTTATGATAATGTAAAATTTACTGTAACTTCTTTAAACTCTTAATTTATTGTAGTCGTTGTAAATATGAATTCCTATAAAGAGAGTATATCGATGGATAAAATAATTGAATCAAGTTTATCCGTTGGTATTAACATAGGCTAGAAGGATATTAAATTGAAATAATATTAGATAAATTTAAAATTATGTTAGTAATATTATTTAAAAAGGGTTAAATATACGATATCTTATGTAATATAGGTCGTTTTACTTCAGTAATTTTTTTTTAATCTTCCATTTGAAATATTTAAATATTATGTTTTTATCAGTTAAGTGCACAAGTTACTCTTGTAATTATTTTTTTATTTACCCCAAAACTCAATGTTTAAATTGTATGCTTAGAGGATAATCAAAAAAATAAAAATGTTACAGGGAGCATCAAAAAAATATATTACAGAGGATAAAGTAAAAATTGCCTACATTACATAAGGATATTATATATTGAAATCAATATTTTAAAAACCGAAGAGGAGAAAGAATCATTAAAATATATGGGTCAAGGTTCAATCGGTTTAGCTGGTTAAACTGTGGTTGAACCGTATATTAAATTTAAAATAAAGAAAATAAATAAATATATTATTAAATATCCTAATAAAATTAATTTGTATCATAATTTGTAAAATAAAATTCTCAAATAAATATGATACTAATAAACAAGAATACAAAAGAAGAAGAATGCAATATAAGGCACAATAACAAATCAGAAAATTAGTTAAGTATCAATATTTATATATTTATCCTAATTGCTTAAGTTAAAACCACAAGTTCTTTAACAGTATAATTTTTCATATCTTTTACAAGACCAACATCAGTTACCCTATGTACACAAACATTACATTATTTCTTCTCTTTCAATTTCCATTAACATTGTCTCATGTCTTTCAAATTTATTCTTTATTTTTCATCTATACAATTTTAAATGTTTGCTATAATTAATTTTTTTAGATTTAAACTGTTCTGGACTGGGCATGCGTTTGGCCCACCGTCGAGCAGGCCCAATCCAACGCCTTTACTATGACCCAATAACATACGGCCCGAGTCGGAAATCGTTGGGGAATTCTCCACATGTCCACTAAGGAGACGTGGCCAACAGTTATCTGAAGTTACCATCATCATGTCCACCGAGAATGACGGGTCCATAACTTCCCTACTATCTCAGAGTACTTGACCAAGGAGGAGGCCACGTGCTGGTTTCCACTACTCACGTAACCCTGACAGTCTTTGTTATTGGGCCTAACTATCCGGCCTAATACATAGATCTTGGCCCAGCGCTGGGGGCTATAAATATCCTCTCGTACGAGCGGGTCAGGTACATTGATTACTACTCACTTAAACTATTTGCTTGCATTATTGTTCAAATACTTACTTTAGCATCCGAGCATCTTACAGGTACCCTCCCCCTCCCACTTCACTTTCAACCAATGTTCAGTCCAAGCTTGTGGGTCATCGACGATCCCTTCGGATCAGGTATGATCAATGGTGTGGTCTGTAGGAATCACTGCTTCCCCGTCTTTTCCTAACTTCTGACCAAAGCAAACTCTTTCAACCTCATGATCATCATGGCCGCTCAAGCCAATAACAGGTGACCAGAATACCCACTTTACCAACATTGGCAACAATAACACCAACGTTGGCATTCTCGAGCACGACATCAGGGATGGAAGAACTGCTTCCTCTTCCACCCGTCCACATCCTCTGAACGACCCTCACCAGCAGGTTGAGGAACCCATGGTGTAACAAGAAATTCCAGTGCCCGCTAATGTTGATCCCTCGACCTAGGCCCAGATTGTGGTGCTCAATCAGACCAATTACCTGCTCTTCATGTAGGGTGAACGCCTCACAATGCTAGAGAGTGCCCGCTAGTCACGATCCCCCAGAAAGCACAGAAGACATGATCCAAGTAGCCCGTCTCCATGACGACATGAAACCCGTTCACGATCTCCTTCGTGGAGACACCAACAGTAAGATTCTCGCAGCTCTTCTCTTTTTCGTATCGGGCGAGGCCCTCGGCTGGAGAGGACCCAGCCTGAAATTTCCAAGAAGCGCGATCACATACCTCCGTGCAAAGAGTGACGATCCCCTTCTCATAAAATGAGCAAGGGCAAGGAAGAAGAGAAGAGAACTCGAGCAAAGAATTATCCCTTCCGTAGTGACCACTGTTTCGACCACTCCCTGTATCGTTCCCCAGAACTAAGGTCCACTATCCCAAGCTATTATGGAGGCTCCTATTACCAAGGGGATGGAGAAACCTCCACCTTTGAACAGCTATGACGGTGCAACAGACCCCGACGACCACCTCAACAGCTTCGAGGCAATGCTCCACTTCCACAATGTCAGGGGGATCCATCAAGTGCAGGTTATTCCCTACAACTCTGAGGAAAACTGCCATGGACTGGTACAAAAGCCCCCCCCCCCCCCCCCCTCAAGTTCATCACCTCATGGGAGAGCCTAAAGAGCTAGTTTTCCAGAAACTTCACAGCCTCTCGTTGAATGGTTCAATCATGAGGCCATCCAAGTACCAACTACCGACCACATGAAGAGGTACTTGCTCGAAAGAGGCCTTCTCCCAGGCAGCAACTTCTGGAAGGCAGATGGCATCGAGCCTCCCCAATCATTAGATGAACTCCTCCATAAAGCTCGGGCCTACATCACGTACGAAGAGAAGGAGGCCTATAACAGCGCCCACGATTCCAGGAACCGTGAAACGCCCAGTGCCTTGAGGCACAGTGATTCAGGACCATCTCAATGAACCGAGGATAAGAGAAAAGAAGAAAGACCCCACGACTCCCGCGAGCACAGAGGTCCAGTCGGATGCTTCACTGAGTACACCCCACTGACCTCTCCCCACAAGTGTATCATCGCGAAATATGCCAATACTGAGTTCAAGGATGGTGGGGTTAGACCTCAAGCCCGAGGTCAACAAGACCAAGTGCTGGGTTAAAGAAGGTGTTTTGGGCAGAGGCTATTTCGACAACAACATATATGATAAACATATGTCTTTTGACAATATTAGATATGAAGATACCTGAAGAAGTTTGTTCAGGACATCCACCAGATCTCAAAAAAATTAGAGTATTTGGATGCGTAGCCTATGCTCATATTAGGAAAGACAAGGTCAAACCTTAGAGCTATGAAATTCATGTTCGTGGGATACCCTAAAGGAGTCAAAGCTTATAGGCTATGGTGCCTAGATCCAGTCACAAAATGTGTATCACTAGTCGAGATGCAGTTTTCAATGAATTTAAGTTGGCTTTCAAGAAAACTGATAACATTGGTCAAAGTGCAAAGATATGTGAAGAAGAGTTAGAATAGGGAGAGATTATTGTTGAGGTGGAGCATGTCGATGTTGAATTGTGTATCCCAGATCAATTCAAAGAAGAAGCACAAGATGGTGAAGATACTGAGGAAGTTAAGGAAAATGTCAATGACTAACTATTGGAAAGAGATGGGCTGAAAAGAGTCATCAAGCCACCTCTGAGACTTGGGTATGCAAATCTCATAGCATATGCATTAATCTTTGTGAGTGAGGTTCTAGATGAAGAACCTAGAGATTATAAGGAAGTTATGAGGAGTCGAAATAAGACTGAATGGATGAGGACCATAGATGATGAGATGAAATCTCTTCATGATAACCATACTTGGGAACTGATCAAGAAACCTGTTAAAGCCGAGTTATTCAACTGTAAGTGGATTTTCAAAGTTAAGGAAGGAATTGAAGGAGTGGCGTCAAAGAGATATAAGGCAATATTGGTCGCAAGGGGTTTCACTCATAAATAAGGTGTCGACATCAATGATGTGTTCTCTTCTGTTGTGAAGCACAGGTCCATTCGAATGTTACTTTCCATGGTGGCACAATTTGACCTAGAACTAGAACAAATAGATGTGAAGACTTCTTTCTTTATGGAGATCTAAATGAAACAATCCTAATGAGGTAACATGAAGGGTATGCAGGAAGGGAAAAGGAAGATTATGTGTGAAAGTTGAATAAATCATTATATGGACTGAAACAATCTCCTCGAAAGTGGAATAGAAGATTCGACAAGTTCATGGAACACATGGGTTTCATTAGAAGTCAATTCAACCATTGTGTTCACTTCAGATTTCGACTTATATGGATTATATTCTCATAACAAGCAACAATGTCGAGGATGTAATGAAGGTGAAGGCTAAACTCAATAAGGAGTTCGACATAAAGGATCTGGGAATTGCATCCAGGATTCAATGGATTGACATCTGAAGAGATAGAAAGCAGTCAAAATTATGCTTATCTCAAGAGGCATACCTATAGAAGATTATCGACAAGTTTGGTATGTCGAATACAAAGTCTGTTGTGACTTTGAAAAATCCTTAATTCAAGTTAAGTATAGATCAATGTCCCAATACATAGGTCAAAAAGCGTATATAAATAGCATACCATATGCTAACATAGTAGGTTCTTTGATGTATGTTATGGTTTGTACTAGACCTGACATAACATATGCAGTAAGTCTTGTAAGCAGGTACATGGAGAATCCTAGAAAGGCTCAGTGGCAAGCATTAAAATGGATTATAAGGTACATAAATGGGTTCCTGAACAGAGTCCTAATTTATGGTGGAGGTTGTGGTAAAGGTAGTAAAGCATTAATCGAAGGATGTGTCAACTCTGATTATGCAAGTTATATGGATTCCATAAAATCTATTTCTGGATATGTATTCACTATGTTTGGCTCAATAATCAGTTGGAAAGCGACACTTCAAAAAGTTGTTGCCTTATCAACCACTGAAGTGGAATATATTTCCCTCACTAAAGTTGTGAAAGAAGCATTGTGGCTTGAAGTTTTTTCTAAGGAGCTGAAACTTCAAGGTTGAGTTATCACTGTTAAATGTGATAGTCAAAGTGTAATACACATGTCGAAGAATTTAGCCTATCATGAGCAAATCAAACACACCGATGTGAAGCTGAATTTTGTCAGAGGGGTAATTGAGCATGGAGAAGTCCAAGTGCTGAAGGTTTCGAAAAATCATAATGTTGCTGATATGATCACCAAGACATTGCCAAGTTGTATGTTTTTTCACTGTATGCAGTTGATAAAACTGTATGAAGAAAACTAGTTTGTTCCTTTAACGTTAGAGTTTGTTCCAAGGTGGGGATTTGTAAGATATTTGATCGAAATCTAGTCTGGTCAAAGGGGTAGCTTATGGTCCGACAAAAATTAAGTATGAGGTCGAAGCTTGCTCGTATCCTGATGTTGAAATAGTGCATGTTGTAGTCGAAGTTGTTCTAACATGCTTTAGTCAAAATGCTAGGATTAGCATGTCAAATGTTTTAAGTTAGCTTGTTTCCTAAGTTAGCTTGTAATGAGTCTGTGAGTAAATCCCATTAGTTAGTGTGTTAATTTTATTGTAAATAGCATACTAGTCTCTCGTAATTGCAGCAGAGTAAATCCTAATTAGAGTGAGAGAGGTTATTTGTTATTCTGTAACACTTGTAATCTTGTTTCAAAGAGAAAGTAGAGAATAGAAGTTTATAACTAATTTATTGTATTCTTCTTGCTTTCCTGGTTTTTTCTATCCATGTTGGTTTTGTGCCGACCAAAGAAAATGATTATACTTGGTTATTCTGGCATCGTTTTCACAACACTCTTAATATTTCAAGATGTGTTTCTGGAGTAAATCAAGTTATTTAAAATTGTATATGGTTATTAGATTTTATGTTGAACCTAATTCATCTTTACACAATCGACTTATAAGTGATGAGTGTCATTCTATATAAGTTCTTTAGATTTTTTCGTTCGATGGACTTTAATACAATATTAAAATAAGATTAAAAATAGTACATTGTTGGTGTAAAATATTTTTACACTATCGTCCAATAGAATTTTAACATTCAACCATTTCATGTCAGTATTATAAAAATAAAAGTGTGATTTTGCAATATACATGTCCTTCATTGGTTGACAGTGTAAAAATATTTTACATTGTTGGTGCATATATTGTTTCTCTATTAAAATTAGAGTGACTTAACTCATCCATACAAAACTGACTTGTAAGATAAAAATTATCTCCACTTATAAATATATATTGAGACCATATTTTTTTCAATATGTAACTCTTCAATACACACTTTCACAACTGAACATATAAAGTGTGAATATAAATGGTGGGTGACCTAATAGTAAAATCTTAATAGTAGTTGACTCAATAGATCTTGGCTAGACTTTCATATCACATCAGATTAGAGTTTCGTATAACTCATCTCTACAAAATTGACTTGTAGGTGAAGTGTGTCACTTTATACAAACTCTTTAGATATTTTATGTCCAACTAATATGAATTTTTCTCAAAATAATAAATAAATCATTCAAATCAATATCACAAGTATTAGAAATTTGAGAATCACAAATAAGAGAATCATTTTTAATATACCTTTGTTTCAGGAAATTGAAGTTGTTTCTGGAACAAATGTAATTTACTTTTTTTTACACATTACAATTGGTACCGAAGTTGCTGATTCTGGAAAAATAAAACACAATAGAGGAGTAACTTGAAGTAGGGGGTTCACGGGCCAGTTTGGTTCAATTTTTAGAGAATTTGATGCTCAAATCGATAAAAAATATATGAATTGGTTTGGAATACATTTTCACATTTTTGCAATAAACCCAAACTGAACTAAATAGAGAAATAACATACTGATTTGGGTTGGATTGATTGGATACATTAGAAACAAATGTGAAAACATATTTTCAAAAATATCTAATTTACACCAACTAATTTTCCATAATATATAAAATTCTTTTTCTTTCTTTTTTCTATATAGGTTGTGAATATAACAAATGACGTTTCATTTTTAGCTTCTTTAAATTGAGTACCTTATACTAGTTTTGATGACAATGATGATATAAATTATACTAATTAATTATGATTGGTTTGAATAAACAGACTCGCGGGTAGAGTTTTGAAATTCCTATATTCAAACCAATTGATATCAAATTTAAGGGCATTTCTTTATCCACCCTTATGTCTTCTTATAGGTCTTTGGCGAAATTCCCAATATACCCTTTGAATTTGGATATGCATATCCAAATTCACCACGTTATATATTTAAAGGGGTGGATTAGGATATACTTGTCTGAATCAACTTTTTAGTATACATCAGGGAGTTTTCAGATATGCATATCTGAATTAACCCCAAAATTTAATTACAAGGGTGTTTAGATATGCATATCTGAATCGTATTAATATATACAAATTTTGAAAACAGAACCTCTCTTCCCCATAACTCTCTAAATTTCAACTCTCTCTTTTGAAACTTTGAGGAAAACTTTCAACTCATATGAAGACCAAAGCATATTTTCAAGAAGCAAAACACATTCTCAATCCATTTCAACAATACTTCAAAGCTTCGAATTTGGGTAAGTTTCTCTGAATCCATTGTTCTATTTTGTATGTGCATAATAGGTTATTTATAATCATTTAAGTTCAGTAGGTTGAAGTATAACTTGCAAAATATGGATGTTTGGGTGTGAAAATGAAGTTTTTGGGTGATTTAGGGCAAGAAACCTCAACTGCTCAAAAATGGTAGTCGTAGGTGTTTTCGGATGTGCATGTCTGAAATCCCCTTTGAGTAGTTTCGGATATGCATATCAAAAATTATGCCTGGGTTGTTTTTTTTACATTTTCTTCAAACTTTGTTCCTTACTTAAGTAATTGTTATTTTTCTAGGAAAATGGTTGAGAACTAAAATGTCATATTAAGACTTGGTAAAGCAAGTCAGGCTGCCTCCGCTCGGTGTGAGAGAGTTGAGCAGGCGCCTAGGAATTGAGGACAGGGTCAAGTACCGTGAGAGGAAGTGGCGGGAGGATCCACTTCAGCTCCGAGGAGCCGCCTGTCTCATGTGTCCTCATCTCGGGATGATGTTTGGGCGCAGGAACCCGAGAAGGATGATGTTCTGGCACAGGAACCCGAGGAATAGCATGATACACCGGCTGCACGACTACATGTAGCAATGGGGGAGCGAAATCCAGGGTATCCAAGAGGCCCCTCTGACACCTTCTTATTGATATATTACAGCAATTATGTCGCTCGACATGTTTGGGATGGAGAGGTATATTTTTTTATTGCACTTTTAAATTTAAATGATCTACACACTAATATGTTAACGGCTAACATTGAGATTAATATTTATTTTTACAGGAACGACGACCTATAATGTACGTGAACCACACGCGTAAAATATTTTAGCTATATCATCCTAATCATGCTTGGTTCAGGGATGTTATTGTTGGCTCCGGACTTGTCGGACTTTGTTTTTCTGGTTATGTTACTATTAGCCACAATATACATGGGGCATTTGTTGAGAGATGGCACAAGGAGACGTGATCTTTCCATTTTACTGTTGGAGGGATGACGATCACACTTGATAATATCGCATGACTACTACACCTTCCTATCAAAGGGAGGTTACTTAACCATTCTCGGGCCACTCGTGCTGAAGCGATTGAATGAATGGTTAAATATCTGGGAGTTGATCCAAAAAAGGTACATGAACAGTGTGTCTCAACTAATGGGGCTCATGCAAAGTTCTCTTTCTTGAGCAAACTATATGGCAAGCACCTAGGTGCGGTAGCATCTTTCAAGATCGAAGGCAATGAGATCTTTGTTCAGTACCATCGTGAGTGTGCTTTGAGGTGTTACTTCTTAATCATGGTTGGCACGTCCATTTTTATGGACAAAAGTGCTACCTACGTTAATGTGACATTTCTTAAGTACTTCATTGATTTGGACACAATTAGTGAGTAGAACTGGGGGGATGGCTATTTGGTACCTATATCGAAAACTGAATGAAGCTTTTAACTGGAGGACAAGGCAGCTGACAGGCTCTTGTACACTGTTCACAATATATTTCCTTCCAACTATTAAATTTAATTTTGTATCTACACAGTTCTTACACAACTCTTATTTGTTTTTCAAGTATGGATCATTTCTCACTTCCACCGCATCCACGGTTTTCGATTATGATGAGGGTTATAGTGAGGACATGTCGAGGGCTGCCAGGTATATCCTCCACAGAGGGAATCATGATGTGCAATCGTTCTGGGTGCATCTTGATCAGACTATTCATGATGACATCATCTGGACGGTGTTTGAAGATCACATGGAGATTATCCCCTTCGACCCCATCTCATTATACTCAGGGTGGTTGGCATGTGAGACTAACACTATGGTCATATATCTTTCAGAGCGATGCATCCGACAGTTTGGCTATATGCAGACCATACCCAGATCTCTCTTTCAGGTTGCTCCTGACATCATTGTCCGTCGGGATCTCGATGGTATCTTCCAGGATTGGGAGAATCATATGGTGCCAAAGGAGTATCAGATGATGTCAGCATCCAAGCATTGGCATTGTGTAGAGGGATATGTGACATGGTTCTACATAGTGTCACACCCTTTCATAACACCATTTGCTCTTGGACGTCCACCTAGGTCATCTCATGAGTAGATTTTGGAGAACCAACAGACTCAGGATGATCATGCAACTGATGTTTTGTCGATCTGCCAGCAGATACACATGATTGGACAAGAGGCTTTAGACTTAAGGATCATTGAGAGAGGCAGTCATGAGGCGGTGGCTATCGTAGAGAGGATGGTTAGAGAGGCATCGAGTGTAGTGTCCTATATGAGGCAGAGGAGAGGCTAGGGGTTAGGATTAGGCATACGCAGTAAACTATGCCTTTTTATATTTACCAATGTAATCATTTTACATTTCGTACTTTCTAAACAACTTATGTATTAATTTCCGGTATTTTTGAATAATTTTTATTCGTATCATTTTCGATTTCGCTATTTCGGTTTTTCGCTATTATTTAAACGAATTACGTATCAAATCATTGTATTTATTAGACACCAACATTGATGTTTATAAAAAACCATGCCACAAACACATTCTGCCCAGGGTTATGAAGATGCATATCCGAAACACATTTTTGGTGCTTTCGGATATGCACACTCGAAAATACCACTGAATGTTCAAATCTCACGCTTAAATAATTAAAACGTGTAAATAAGGGATTTTCGAATATGCATATCTAAAACCAGTTGAAAATTGATTTAAGAGTTCGTTCGAATATACATATCTGAATGACATTTTGAAATTTTCAAAAACTTTTTTCATCATATAAGAGTGACCTAAGAAATCTCTCAAATTTAATTAATTTAGTTTGATTTTTGACCGAACAAAAAAAATATCCGACTCAAATATTATAATTTAATTTGAATTTCTATTTAGTTTGAATTTGCCGGAACCAAACACTCCTAATTTAATGAGGAAATCATAGAAAATTGATTAAGAACAAACTTAGCTTCATTATGAACTATTAACTTATTTTTAGTTTAATTTTGTTATCCTTTCTATTTTGATATATGTCTACCACTTTTTCAATTTGGACTATTGGTAATATTGAACTCTGCTAGTAATATCTCATGGGATTTTACTTTATTTAAAAACTGGATTTTAATTGTACCAAAAAAGGTGGGTTTTAATTGCAAGATTGATTTGACGATAGATTCAGTTAAAAGTAATAAATAATTGTACGTGAGTAATGGTGTTGGATAGCTTAATTGCTCGCCTAGTATGGTGGATGGGTCAAAACTTAGTTTAAAACTTTAAGCAAGCAACCTTTGGTTTGAGATAAATATACGTGCAGACAAATATTTTTCCTTCTTTGACAAGTTATAATTTGTGAGCCAACCACAAAACTGTTTGCGTTGACGTTGTTCTTTCGTTGCATGTTAGTTAATAGTTCATACTATTCTTATTCATAAAATGATTTCTTATTTTTATTTTATATATCTTTACCAAGCAATTGCATAGAGGTATACAAATACAAATACAAATGATATACAAATGTGACTCTAGTCCACTATTTGAATCTTTTTCTCCCTAGATAAAATGATAAATGCTACTTGAAAATTTACTTTAATTACAATATTTGAATTCAAATCTAAGATAACCGCATAAAATATTCACTTCACAATATTTCATGTAAATATATAAAATATAAAATATTAAGAATATAAATAAACTTAAAATATAAAATATTTATAATAAAAATATGATTCAATACTATCTCTTTTTTTATATGGTAATAATACTAACATGTGTCTTAAGGACACAAGTTAAAATTTAAATGAAGAGATTTTGTCTTGAAAATTGTATATTAATTTTATTAAAAATATATAATTAATTTTTTATTGTTTTTTTCAAGAAATTTTTTTCATTTATAAATTTTTTAACATGTGTGATTAGGGCATAAGTTAGCATGACTTTTTTTTATATTAGATTTTTTAACGCAACTTAATTGAGTTTCAAACAAATGAATACATATGCAATCGACAAGATGATGGTATGCTGAACGTGAATGAATTATTGCTTGAACAAATTGAATTACAAGACAACTTTATACAATATGTTGGTTAATCAACTCAGTTCAACTAACTAGCTAGTTAGTTTGTTAAGTCATTAATCACTAATCACCAACAAACTCAGGACATGCTTTGTAATTCAAATGTAGTGTATGAGTTTTTGAAAGCATTATGTTGCAAACAGATTAAAAATAAACATTTCTGAAAATGGAAATTTAAAGTATCGAAGAGGAAATCGATTTTAGCAAATATGAAAATCGATTTCCACAGTCATTTTCAGTTTCCTGTGTTGTGAAAGGAAAATTGATTTACGTGTTTGGTGAAATCAATTTTCAGCCTGTGTTTTGGGCTTTTTAGTTTATTTTTCGGTCTATTTTGTTTCTATTTAATTTTGTATCCCTTATAAATACTTTCTTGTAATGTTGTGTAGTTTTTTAATGTTATTTTTGAATATTTCACCTCTCTCTCTCTCTCTCTCTCTCTCTCTCTCTCTCTCTCTCTCTCTCTCTCTCTCTCTCTCTCTCTCTCTCTCTCTCTCTCTCTCTCTCTCTCTCTCTCTCTCTCTCTCTCTCTCTCTCTCTCTCTCTTATTTCCTCTTAATTCACTTCATCTTCTCCAACTAACCACTTTTTTCCATTAATTCACCAACTTATTTTGTGTATGTTCCAACATTTGGCATCAACAACCTTGGTTCTGATCCATTAATCTGCTACAAAGATGGCTACAGTCTCCAATGATCGAGTCCCCACTATGATGAGTAAAAAAAAAGGCGTGGCTAACAATTGGGCTCATCCCAATGTGAAGTTATTGAGGTACGCTTCGTTCGTGTGCGGGGGAGTCTATGGTAATACGATGGGCTAGCGCAAGGGATGATTGCTTGATCATGATCAGAGAGGCGTGGTCGAGGGTGTATGGTAAGAGGCGTGGAGGCGCAGGGGATCACGTGGCCAAATGTTGGCCACATGTCCTCATCATTCAGTGGACGAAGGGAGAGTATATCTCTCATTTTTCTTTCTTTCTTGTTCATTTCCTCATTTTCGTTTCTCTCACTCTCTTTGTTTTTCTCTCTTCTCTCATTCATAGAACAATAACAACGTCAACCACTGCCGAAACCCTAGATCGGAGGTCGACTCCCTGAAACCTTATTCCATCAAAAGTTCAAAACAACGATTCAAAATGCAGAAAACGCTAAGTGTCGCGATGATTATCTCGGATGCCTTAAATCTTCATGTTTTTGTTCAATCTTCCTCTGACTCTCAATCTCTTCGTCTTTTTTGCAGATTGGAGGATGACGATGGAAGTGGAGGCGGATTTGAAGACCTTGAAGGCAGCGGCAACAACACCACAGATCTAGGATTTCAGAAATTGAAATCCATATCTCAATGAGGGGGCTTCTTCTACTCTTCCTCCTTCTCAACTTTCCGCCTTTGTTCCTCAATTTCCCCTCCTGTAATAATTTTTCGTTTTCCCCTCATCCTCGGAAATTAGGGGTTTTTATAGTATTTTAGGTTAGATTTATTTTAGAAAAACTTGTATACTTTCTGTTATAATTTTAGATTGATTGTAAATTGATTTAGATTTAGGGATTTGATTGTGATTCAGAAGCTTGATTGATTTTGTTGTAGATTAGAAATTATGTATTGATCAATTGGACGATTTTGTAACCAATAAGACAATATTCGATTTGGTTTTGTACGATTTTATTCGTTATTGTTTTGATTTTGTTTTAATCAGCGCTTTGCATTTTTCTGGGCTTGGGTTGGATTAGGAAGACGAAGATAGGAGGCCGCCGTTGCTGAGCATTAGGGTTTCTTCCCTTAGTTGACCTTACTCAACGATTCAAAAAGAATAATAATAAAAATAATAACGTTTATAATAATAATATAAATGTTAATAATATAAATGATAATAATAACAACCGTAATAAAATAAATACAAATAATATTTATAATAATAATTAAATGACAATTGTAAAATAAAAATGGACTTAGGTTGTAAAAATTGAAATGGGCCTTTTCAAGACCTCTCTATGGGCCGTCAAAAACGCATCCTTTGCACAGACTCAACAAAAACCGTAATGGTCCATCAATTTCCTATTCACATCCCTTTTGTTTATTTTAAACGGGCCTGAAATATTTTAATGGGTCAGTCTGATTCTCTAAGCACACCCCTTCTATTATTTAAAATAAATAAAAAACCTTTAATGGGCCATTAGATCTTGATGGTCCATACACCCTTCTTTTAACTTTTTAACCACCATTAAAATAAGACCCACAAATAAGAAAATTGAAACAATAGAGTTAATAATTTGGAAATGTAGTAATAATATTGAAATCTCAGTAAAAATAAACATTGAATTCGACGGGGAAAATTTGCGGTATGACGCACTAATCTTCCAACTCTTGATTCAAAGAACTATGATAAGTGGTGCAAACAAATGAAAGTTTTGTTTGGGTATCAAGATATCCTTGAAGTGGTTAACAATGGAGTTAATCCACTTGGGGCAGAAGCTACAAATGCTCAGAAGGCCACACACAAGGAAGAGAAGAAGAAAGATTACAAGACACTCTTTTTTATTCATTCTTGTGTCGATAATGACAACTTTGAAAAAGTTGGCGATTGCGATTCGGCGAAACAAGCATGGGAGATCTTGAAGAAAGCTTATGAAGGGGTTGATAAAGCAAAGGTTGTGAGGTTAAAAACTCACAAGTGACAGTTTGAATTGGTGAAAATGGAAGAAAAGGAGACAATAAACGACTACGTAACATGCATCACACATTTAGTGAATCAAATGAATTCTTGCAGAGAAACTGTTTCGGAGCAGTATGTTGTATCAAAGATCTTGCGTTCTTTAACATCAAGATTCAACAACATTGTGGTTTCAATCGAAGAGTCGAAGGACCTTCCGACATTAATCAAGAAGGACCTTCAAATCTCGCTTGAGGCTCATGAACAAAGGATAGATGAAAGGGGAAATGACAAAGCTAAAGCGCATATTTCGTTGCAAGAACAGTTCAATGAAAAGAGTAAAAGATCGAAAGGCAAATGCTTTTTTTAAGGAAAGATAATTTTCCAGAATTTTGGTGGAAAAGATCCATAAATTCAAAGGCTTCGATATGGAAAAGAGGTGAGAGCAGCTCCAAAGGTAGTGGTAAAAGAAACTACATCAATAAGATTGACAAGGGTAATGTGAAGTGTTACAATTGCCATAGACTTGGTCATTTCGCAAGGAATTGTAATGCGAAATCAAGAGGAAATCAAAGTGATGAGGCTAAGGTTGATCGACATGAGGTGGATGATGAAAACAAGCTTCTGGTCATGATCACAGAGGAGAATTATGGCAGGAATAAGCTGTTGGACAGCAACAGTAGCAATTACAAGTTGTTGGACAACACCTGTAGTAGTTCGAAAAATGCTGCAGAGACGCATTCGGAGCAAAACATAATGGTAACGGTTCTAGAAGAAGTCCAAGGCAGTGATAAGTGGTACTTGGATTCTAGTTGTTCAATACATATGACATGTATAAAGGATTTCTTTATCAAAATCAATCAAGCCACAAAGAATAAGGTGAAATTTGTTGATGACACCACTTTAGCGGTCGACAGGGTCAGTGATGTTTTGATCATGAGAAGAGATGGGTATTATTCCTTGATCAAATATATTCTATAAATCCCAGGAATCAAATGTAATATCTTAAGCATTTTCCAATTGCTTGAGAAGAATTACATGATTCACATGGAAAACAAGATTTTGCGCATTTTAGACCGAAACAGGGTTTTATTACTTGAACCACCCATGGCTGTAACACTCCATTTCTACCCGACGAATTATATAAAATCAGAGTTACAAAATTTCCAACAAACAAATGAAATACTACACTTTCAACTTGGAAACAACAATATTCAATCACCTATAGTTCAGATACATAACACATAAAATTCAGATGGACCGATAACAACCTGTTTCGTCTTTAAAAATGAAACAACTTTTATTGCTACACAGCGGATTCCCAAATTCAACTGAAAACATCATAACATCTTGTCCAACTCAAAACAGATTTAAAACAACAAGTCTTTAAGGAAAACAACTTAAAAATTCAGCAACATAATGAAAACCATCAATAAAGAAAACACGCGTTCATCCTCCGAGTGTTACGTATCAGAGCGACACACCGACTCGAATTAACGGAGGTAACAACTATCCTTCTTGATTACCTACACGTTACCAACATAGGGCAATATTAAAAAAAAGGGTGAGATATCAAACTATATAATTGAGTGTATGATAAACAATATATTAGATCCAATTATATAAAATCATCACTTCACAACTTTCAACCAACACCAGTCATCACAAGTCAACTACACAACAACATAATTATGCAACATGGAATGCGACTTATACGATGCACATGCATGTGGTATCAATGGAGCAAAAATCCCAACTTAAAAATATGTCAATTAATAGAGACATCTGTTGTACCCCAATTTTTGCCCCTAAGATTCCTCTATCATATCATATCAACTCGATCATAACAAGATCACATTAGGGTTGGTTCTTCCTCTTTTTTCCTATCTTTAAGTTTGCTCTTGAGGAATCTCCAAGCATCTTGGTTGTGTGTTTTGTATATGTGTTGTTGACTAACTTCTAATCAAAATACAAAAAATATTTGTCTTTGTCTTTGTATATTTTTGTTTTGTAGGTACCAAGTCGAAGCATCTGACAAATAAGGATTTCTGGTATTATTTTCCCAAAATCTCTATTTGCAAAGAAAAAGAATTAAAAATTTTCATTTTTTTCACTGATGCAATCGATTGCTCTTAAAGTGCAATCGATTGCACATAGTGTATTTTGCGCCATTTTTGAAAAAAAATACATTGTGCAATCGATTTGCACAGCGTGAAAATTAAAAAAAATCAGCATTTTAAACTTGTCAAATTTTGGCTCCAATTTTCCTTCACTTTTGAAAGATGTATAATTAATTCAAATTTTAGTGTCAATCTTTCATTTTTAAAAAGAATTATCATTAATTCAAATTTTGGCTCTAATATTTGAAAGAATTATCATTAATTCAAATTTTGGCTCTTATTTTTGGAAGAGTTATCATTCATTCAAATTTTGGCTCCAAGAATCAATTACCAAATTACCACTAATCCCAATCCTAAAACTCTATAAATAGAGCTCTCATTTCATTCAAATTTCAAGCTTTTGATAGCCAAATCCACCTTGCTAAAAAATCTCTCAATTCTCTCCATCTACCAAATTCACTCAAAGCTCCATTTTCAAAAAGTTAGTAAGCTTTGCATTGAAGCTTACTAATCTTTGAGCTAAACCTTCATCCAAACACTTTTTCTCCATCAATTCTCTACATCCAAGCTTGGTCAATTGATTCTTGTGGTTGAATTGAAGCAAATTCTTGAAGTTGTTTTGATAATTCTCTAGATCTACCTTTGGTAAGTTGGATAATTCATCTTTCACAATGTGATCTCTTGTTGATCTTTGGGTTTGATTCTTTGAGCATTATTTTGTGATTCCAATGGTGTTATTTTCTCATAATTTGATGGAATTTTTGTGCTCAATTGGATCCATGATCATAAGGTGTTTGATGGAAAGTTTGAACAAGAAATTGGCCTTTAAAAATGTTGTTTTTGCTACTGTAACTGTGTGCAATCGATTTGCACTGTAGTGCAATCGATTGCACAGAAGCAATTTCACGCAGATTTTTGAAAATTGTACTGTGTAAATCGATTTACACAATAGTTCAATCGATTTACACAGGGACATAATGCATTTTTTTGCCTTGTTTTGGGGCAGCTTTGATCCAAAATGCTTTTTCTACTCATTCCTTTTGATTGTTGGTTTGGATTGCAATTTTAAATGTCCAATTTGTCTTTAAACTCAATGGACTTTGTGATGTAGATGAAGTTGGATAAATGTTAATCAATTCAAATCTACCTAAGAGTGAATTATTTAATTCATTTTTGGTGCTTTGGATTAATGATATGTTTAGTGCTTTAATCCATCTAGAGGAGTGGTTGAATTTAAAGATGAAAGAATTTTGAAATGGTGATCCAAATTAGCTTATCATTCCCCTCCCTCTTCATCTTATCCCTTTCTTTTTTAATTGTGCTACATGTTAAGGGAGGGTGATCTCTATATCATTTATCCAAACATGAAGTACATAGATTGCTATTGACCGGCCTCAAAATAGGTGTGACTTCTACATAAGTCCACTTACGATTGCTTAACATAGCGCTAAATTTTGTCCCGATTCGAATAAATGATCATTCGTGGCCCAAACTTATGATTGCAAGCTCAAGTATGTTAATTTGATCTCTTTGATCCAATAACCTTGAGATTCATTGTGTGGAGGATTTGGTTCTACCAATCCTCTAATGGATCTACAACATCTTTGGTCAACGCGGATCACTTAAACATCGTTGATCATTACATGTTGCCTTGTGAGAATTCCAAAATGGATGATATACTTGACAAAAAGCAAATGCAACTTGTTGTGTGGAGGCTTTGGTTCTACCAATCCTCTAATGAGTTCCAAATGCAAGTTTCAAGATGGTCATCCAACTAACCACTAATTACTAACAATTAACTTTACTTTACGCTTTTATTTTCATGCTTTATGTACCATTTACTTTTAGAATTTTACATTTCATGCTATTTTCATCTTTGCTCACTTGAGCATTTACTTTTATGTCATTTTTATTTTGCTCACTTGAGCTTTTTCTTTCTTTTTAAAGACACCTAATAATCAACATGAACCATAAAAATCATTAATGATACTTGGACTACATGGTTACTATCCTTTGCATTATGGAGTGATGGACTTCTTGGACTTAGGATTAGAGACCTTGGCCTATCTTGGAGACTTTGTGACTTTATTTGATATTTTGTCTAGAGTTCTTGAGGTTTACCTCAAGACATTGGGTTGTTTGTTTGTTTTGTGTGCAGGTTATTGAGATTACGATCTTTGTTTGTAATCTGGAATTCACCTGTATACAGCTGTTACTCTGCCCAATTTTTGTGAAGACTTAAAACACTTGAAGTTTGGTTCTCTCAAGAGGTCTAGTATCTTTGCTTGCTTGGTTTCAATCCGAAGAATGGGAATTCTATATTGACTCATAATGTCAAGTATCGGCTTCTTGTTGGTTAGATGGTTCTTATCCCTAGCTTTTACCTTATGATTTAGGATAGCCTCTTCTTCTCCTCCCATCTTCTTTAATTTCAAAAATCTTCTCCCTCCTTTAAAAAAAAAACTCTTCTTGTTT
Source organism: Vicia faba (assembly GCA_948472305.1). NCBI lineage: Eukaryota > Viridiplantae > Streptophyta > Magnoliopsida > Fabales > Fabaceae > Vicia > Vicia faba. Next base: position 328,528,470 of record OX451735.1, read on the forward strand.
TGAAACTTGAAACATTTTCATAATAAACTTGGACTTAGGTCCATGCATCTTCGAAACATTTTCATAAATAAATTTCAATCAATTTAATAATACCTTGACCTTTTTTTGTGAGAAGACTAAAAGTCAATCAATCTCATTTCAAACCATTTTGCCACTTTGGCTTTTATCTTTAAACTTTTCTCAAAAGATTAGACTTTTGTCAATCCTTGTAGTGATGCAAACAACTATACTTCTATAATATGTAGTGAAGTGAGATATTTTCCACTTGGGTGTTGAGTGGGGCATTGTTGATTTTAAAATCTAAGCCATATCCTCCACTTTGAGATGATGCAAATTCTCCTTTCTCATGATTGTGGGTAGTAAGTATGTTTTCACACGGATAATTGCGATGATGTCTTATCTCATAAAATCAACCAACACACTTGTGTTTCAAATTTTTAAAAGAGGAAATATGTGTACCCTGATCCCCTATTGCACGAAAGGTGGTACGTAGGCACTAAAGGTTCGCAACCGCGGCGGGTGCAAAAATCATAAAAATATTTCTTTTCTCACCTCCACCATCCATTTTATATACAACACATTTTTACAAAATATACAGATTTTTTCAAAGAGGTTCCTGCGGAGTACCGTAGATGTTTAGGGTGCTAATACCTTCCCTTTGCATAACCAACCCCCTTACCTTGAATCTTTCCCCCTCTTTTTGGGTTATTCGCTCTTTTCCCATTCCTTTGGAAACAATAAAGCGCGTTGGAAATTTTTATTTTGATTTGTATAAAGTCGAGTCAATCCAATGGCTTAGTCTTGCACATTTCTACCGCCATAGGAAAAATAGCGACTTCACTGGGGAAAGATTGACCTCTTGTTGGTCCATCCCTAAGTGGGTTAAACCTATCTTTGTTTATATCTGTATATGTGCTATTGTTGTTTATGTGTTATATTTTGTATATATGTTTGTCTGGATTTTCCTGGTTTACAGGGTGCTTGGTGATTACTCATAAGTCCTATACCCGAACTTGGGCAAACTTTAAGATAGAACGGGCGGTATAGTCATGTTAACTTTGAGAGAGTAATCCCAAAAAAGGAGGCATGAGATCCCCCACTTAGTGGAGGCCCCTTTGACTGTAGTGTCGTTTACCGAGTAATCGGGAAGACGTACTACTTTCGACCTGGGAGCCTGCCGAAGCTGAGGACCGTAGATTACCTAACCACTCTTGGCCTTTTAGGTGTAGTGCAGAAGCTATAACAGAGTAATCCAGAAGTAGTTGTCACGCGATACTACGCTCTGACGAGTCTTTCTTGAGAATATTACTAATTACCGAGTTAATCGGGAAGTTGGTAATATCCGAAGGAAGGATGTAGACTCTGAGAACCTCTAGAACCTTGTTTGGCATGTGATAACTTTTTAGACCAATACCTTATGGGTAGTACCTTCGACCTCATGCTCGTGACGTTGAACCTATGAACCCTATATGTGTGATCTTGTGTGTGATTGTTGCATCATGCATCCATGAACTCATAAGCATCTTTTGAAAAAACAATATTTCAAGGGATTTAAAGGTTGACTATTTGTGAATATCTCAGGTACTTTTAAACCATGGATTCTGGAAAGAGAAAGACCGGGAAATACAGTTTCAAGGATCCTAAGATAGATGAGTTGATCAGTCTAATTCCCGAGATCGAGTGTTCTGCAGACTTTCGGAAGAAGTATGGATCCATTATTCCTCTCATGAAGCTGAAGATGAAGGATGGTTTTCTCTCAACTTTGGTCCAGTTCTATGATCCGGTGTATCACTGCTTTACTTTTCTCGATTATCAGTTGATGCCAACACTGGAAGAGTATTCCTATCTATTGGATTTACCTATTACCGATCGCGTTCCTTTTACTGGTTTGGAGGGTGAGCCAAAACCATATGAGATTGCTGCTTTGATTCATCTGGGGAAGTCTGAGGTGGAAGCTCATATGACTACCAAAGGAGGGATTAGAGGATTACCAACTCAGTTCTTATTGGAGAAAGCTCGTTACTTTGCCAGGATGAAGAGTAAGGTTTCTTTTGAGGCCATCTTTGCTTTACTCGCCTATGGATTATTCTTATTTCCTAATGTGGACAAGTTTGTCGACATTAGCGCTATCAAGATTTTCATGATTGGAAACCCGGTTCCTACACTGTTGGGTGATGCTTATTACTCTGTTCATCTTCGGAATTCTTATCATGGGGGAATGATTATCGGTTGCACTCCTTTGTTGTATCGGTGGTTTACCTCTCATATGCCTCAGTCTGACGCTTTTTGGGATGTCAAGAAGGAACCCCGTTGGGCTCCTAAGATCATGGCACTTACTCACTCGGATATTGATTGGTACCATCGAGCTTACCAGGATGCGGAGATTATTGACAGTTGTGGTAGTTTCCCCAATGTGCCTCTTCTTGGTACAAAGGGAGGAATTAACTATAACCCTGTTCTTGCACGGCGACAACTTGGTTATCCGATGAGGGATAAACCGAACAATATTCATCTGAGTAGTTTCTTTCTGAAGGAAGGAGAAGACCACAGGGAAGCTAGGGAGCAGATTGCGAAGGCCTGGCGTCACATTCATAAGAAGAGTAGGAAGGATTTGGGATCTAGGGGTGTTGTTTCTTTGGAGCCATATCTTCAGTGGGTCCGATCGAGAGCCATTCGGTTGAAGATGCCGTATACTCGGGAGACACCCATGCCTGATTTGTTTGTGAAGACCGTCCTCCCTTATTAGATGATCTAGAAGAGTTGCAGCTTGCTTTGGTTAGGATGCAACAGGAAAGGAATGCTTGGAAGAACAAGTTCCAGACTTTAGAGAGTTCCTAGAGAGCAGACCTGAAGGAGAGAGATGATTTGATCGAGATCCTTGAGAGTCGAGCAGTAGAGTCTATGGAGAGGAAAGGAGATTTATTTTCTCCTAAGCCTCAAACAGGTGTTGTTTATTCACTTCCTGATTCAGATGATTGGAAGGAGGTTGCCATCAGACATGTGGCCGAAAACCAGAGGTTGAAAGCTCAGATTGCCAGGCTCACAGGGAAGCGCATTCGTACAGATTGATCTCTATCAGTTCCTTTTCTCAGGATTTTAGATTGTATTTTCATATTGTACTTGGGATAATTGAAACTTGTAACCCATTTCGAAGTTATTATAATAAAAGTTTCCAGTATTTCAAATGCGTTGTTATTTTGATGTTTGCGATATGTCTGTAAATCTTAAATCCCTTGAAATATTAAATGATAAAATAATAATAATCATATACAATGCATATCATGCATCATATTGCACATGTTTTTGCATTTGTTATGCATATCCAGGTGCCTTACCCAGCTTCTTTACTTCATTCAGCAAGCTGACTCATCACTACAACACTCAGGCTAATTTCAAAAAGAAGATGGACAACTTAGAACAGGAGAATCGCGAGCTGCGCGAAGAAGTTTCTGCTTTGAAGGATGGCTTGGCCAACTTGACTACTCTGATGGAAGCTCTGGTGGTTGCTCAGAATTAGCCACCGAGTGTTCAACCTCAACCAACAAGGGCAAGTACTGAAGTTCTGACTGTTCATGTATCCGCTACTCCGGTTGTTGTTCAAAACCGTATGCCTCAGGGTTATCCGTGGGTGTGATCAGTGGAAATAGAACTGACTGTTTTGGAATGTTGGTTCGCGTTTGCGTTTTTCAAAATGTCGCGGTAAGCAAGAGTCGCCACCGTCTTTTATTTTCTCCAACAAGGAAAGGACAAAAGCACAGCAAAATTCCTTTTCGAGATGTTTCTCGGGTTCGGGAGGTAGATTATAGAAAGGGAAGGTGTTAGCACCCTTTCTATCCGTGGTTATCCACGGGCTCTTAGGTACTTGCTCACTATGTTTTCAAAAAGTTTTGCTTTTCTTGTGTTTGTGGGTTTTGAAAAAAGTTTGTTTGAAAACTTCGATTTAACTCTTGTATCAGTCCTCAAGAGTGTAATGAAGTGTTTGTTTGAAAAAACTTTTGTCAGAAAAGTGTAGGTGCGAAAAGTATTTTTGTTTTGAAAGAGCAAGTATCTAAGAACATCTACCTACTCAAAAGAAATTAAGCTGTGTAAATGTCCTTTAGACAGTACTATCCCACTATTGAGAAGTAGGTAGCACCGTCGTTGGATTTTGTCGGGTCAATTCGATTATAGGGACATGTGGTCACTAAAGCAATGGTAGGACGCCTTAACGGTAACCCTAATGTCTTAGATAATTTTATCCGAGGCAACCGTTTCGAGGCAACTTATGATCTTTGGACAAGAGGGAGACCTCTAAAACTTCCTATACTCAATGACCACGTTCGAGGCAACCAAGTGAGGCGTACCCTAAGAGTGGCATGTGCGAGTGTATGGTTTTTCAATTTATATTTATCTTTGCACATGTATCATTGTGAGCTACGGGTTGATTTTATTTTTCATACAAGTCTTGTCATGCATCTTTAGCAGTTAATAATTGTGCGGGAAATAAATTGCGGAAAGTGAATCTACGCTATTACAAGGCGCGGGTATATACATCGCCAAAAACAAACCCTTTGGAAAAATAAATTGCGAGAAAATAAATAAAGCGATAAAAGTCCTAATTAAGAGCTATTACATTCCCGGAAACAGTTACATAAATATAACCAAAATAATAAAGCGCGAATAGAAATTTAATCGGGACGTCCTTAGGGTTTTGACCCTTTTTGAGAAAAGAATGCAATTTGGTCCCTTTTTCGCAATTAATTCAAATTAAACCTAATTTACTAATTAATTAAATAATTACAAGGAAAAGCATTTTTTAGTTTTTGATGAAAATAAAAAGAAAAGGTCAAAAGTTAGTAAAAAACCCTAAGTCTAATTTATTTTATTTATTGTAAAAGAAAATTAAAATTAAACCTAATTAAACTAAATTAGTTATATTTAGAATTTATTTACAAAAATAATTAATTAAATTTAATCAATAAAAATATTATTATTTTTTTATGTTTTCTGGATTTATTATGGAAAAATAATTATTTAGTTAATAGTTAATTAAAAATTAAATTTAAATAAGTAAAATAAAAAAAATATAAAAGAAAAATAAAGAGGCAAACTCATGGGGGGTGATGGGCCAGCAAGGAGGTGAGCAAGCAGATTCCAGGCCCATTAACAATTCAGTCCATTGACTTTTGGAGATTGGCTGCATGTGCATTGACCAAGATGTGTGGTAGTCATCATCTTTGGCCACAGGATCCGCGCTTGAGGCCACATGGCGCTTGTGAATTAGAGGTATATGGTACACCTTCTTTTGAACCCTGCACGCAATTATGTGAAGAAAATAGAGAATGAATATTTTGGGGGACCTGGGAATCGAACCCAGGTCCCAGTGCCTATTACACGCTCGCCTTAACCATTCCAACTGCACACTTCAATTGTTATTAATATAGAGGGAAAATATTATATTAGAAAACAAAATGTTGAGCTGTAAAACAACAAAACGCGCGCGCCCTTTTTGAGTCGTCCAACCACATGATAACATATCATCATCTTCCTCATTTATACCTGCAAAACAGAGTTAAATAGCGGGGGTTTTTAACCCCCACAAAACAGGATGAGGAAAAATAGCGAATAGGCGTATGCTTCACATAAATATTTCGCGACATGTCCATTGAATTCGTCTGGTCTCAACGAGTTTAACCATGGGTCTCTCAAGATCTGATTTTTCCTGTACAGCAAAGCCCCAAATTGGACGCTCAAGAACCCTAAATTTCTTTAATGGTGGTTTGAGATTCTGGGCATTTCAGTCCAATTAACCTATGCCAAAAGCTTTGTATGATTGCTAGCAACACAAAACACACAGAAAATCATGTTAATGATGCATAAATTTAGAGTTACGATTCTGAAAAAGATTGACAAACCGTGGGACTGTTCTTGGTGATTTCTTGAGCCTTGGCGTGTGGTTTTGATTGCAATACGTTTCTGGGAGTTCTAGCAATGTGTTTGAATCCTCAAATTGCTTTGAAAGGGCCACGAACTTGGAAAACGGTTTTGGCTTTTTCTTGATTTTTTTTTAATATGGTTATGGCTTTGTGCAGCAATTTTTCACGTGTAAGGCATTAGGTTTAGCTTGTGCATATATAGTAGAATGGATTTAGGTTAAATCTTTGACCAAAAATCCATGGAATTATAGTTTGCATATTTGATTTTCAATCACATCTTTTTGCATCTTTTTGATTGACAAAACTTGCTAATTTTGGAGATTTTGATCCCCTTGATTGATACACGAAATCTCCAGCATATGTTGACCACTTTTGCTTCACAAAAAGATTGAGAAATCATATCTTGATATTTTCCTACAATTAAATGAATTAAATGAATTAATATTGATTAAAAATTCAATTAATTAATAAAAAATAAGAAAATAAATCAATTTAATCTCAATGGGTCGTGCATAGGCCTTGGACAATGTTTCAAGAAGAAATTTGAGGCCCATTAGCAAAAATAAGGTATTTCGAGCAAAGTTGACTTTTGCAAATTCACAAAAATTTCCCAACTTCTCCAATGCATATCTTGCCCAATTTTGGTCATATGAACATGTTCTTGGACATTTTGGAAAGGTATTGAAGTCCTCTAACCAATGCCTTTGGTCCCATGTCATTTGGATTTACCAATCTCAAGTTATGGTCTTTGACTTAAAGTGCCTTTTTGTTGACTTTTGAAATTGACCTATAATGTAGAAATTGATAACTTTTTGTGAGAGCATTTCTTGGACTTGGAATGTGAATATGAGTTGTAGGAAATGTCATCCCCTTCAAGATGAGCATTGGATGGGATTTTTCTGATGAACCATGAAAAAGTTATGCCTTGGTCAAGATACAATTGACTTTTCAACTGTCCAAAAATAGTAACTTTTGCATCTTTAATGATGTTTGAGTCATGCTTGTGGAATCATGATCAAGACTTGATCAAATGATGATTATGAGCTCAAAATAAGATGTTGACCAAAAATTCTGACTTTTGACTGCAAAATAACCATTTTACCCCTGCAGTTGATTGTGAACCAAATAGGGCTTTTGACTGTGCAATTTGCCTCTGTGAGTCTTGAGACTTGGCATGTAGAAGCTTGACAATGCATATAGGCCTATGGGACTTGATTAAGCCATTGAAAACCTCAAATTCCTTGAAAGAACCAAAACCCTAAATTTGACTGGCTTAGGAGGTGTCTGGATTGTGCAACCCTTGATCAATCTTGAACCATTTGAAGATGACTCTTGATAAATCTTGAAGAATATGGGAGGACAAATTTTGGGGTACAACAGTTTCCCCTGTTCAATCTTCTTAGACCTGAGGATGCAGATTGGCTTGCGTGCCTTTCGTGATCCGAAGGTGGAAGATAATTGAACACTAAAGTGCCCATAAATTTGCACTCGCATGGTGTGGTATCAGCAATGTGATATCGGGAACGGGCTTACAGATGCCATTTGGAGAGATGGTGGATAGGAGGATGGGCTTATAGATGCCATCAGGAGATGTAATGAATAGTTGTGGAGATGGGCTTAAAGATGCCATCCGGGGGTGTCGATCGCGTAAGAGATTCCTTAGCGAGAACTTGCGTACCTGAGAAAGAAAGATAATTTCCTGGCCTGTTACAGGGGTTGATCTTCAAAATCCTCATGCATATATGCCCTGGCTAGATACAGGTATCGAATCTACAATCAATTACTCACAGATATGCCCTGGCTAGATACAGGTATCGAATCTGGAAGTAGTCGCCCACAGATATGCCCTGGCTAGATACAGGTATCGAATCTACAATCAATTACTCACAGATATGCCCTGGCTAGATACAGGTATCGAATCTGGAATTAGTCGTCTACAGATATGCCATGGCTAGATACAGGTATCGAATCTCTAAACTCTTCATGCAGATATGCCCTGGCTGGATACAGGTATCGAATCTACAATCAATTACTCACAGATATGCCCTGGCTAGATACAGGTATCGAATCCAAAACTTGTCATCTACAGATATGCCTTGGCTGGATACAAGTATCGAATCTGGAATTAGTCGCCCACAGATATGCCCTGGCTAGATACAGGTATCGAATCTGGAACAAGTCGTCTACAGATATGCCCTGGCTGGATACAGGTATCGAATCTCTAAACTCTTCATGTAGATATGCCCTGGCTAGATACAGGTATCGAATCTACAATCAATTACTCACAGATATGCCCTAGCTAGATACAGGTATCGAATCTGGAATTAGTCGTCTACAGATATGCCCTGGCTAGATACAGGTATCGAATCTCTAAACTCTTCATGCAGATATGCCCTGGCTAGATACAGGTATCGAATCTACAATCAATTACTCACAGATATGCCCTGGCTAGATACAGGTGTCGAATCTGGAATGAGTCGTCTACAGATATGACTTGGCTGGATACAGGTATCGAATCTCTAAACTCTTCATGCAGATATGCCCTGGCTAGATACAGGTATCGAATCTACAATCAATTACTCACAGATATGCCCTGGCTAGATACAGGTGTCGAATTTGGAATTAGTCGTCTACAGATATGCCCTGGCTGGATACAGGCATCGAATCTCTAAACTTTTCATGCAGATATTCCCTGGCTAGATACAGGTATCGAATCTATAATCAATTACTCACATATATGCCCTGGCTAGATACAGGTGTCGAATCTGGAATTAGTCGTCTACAGATATGTCCTGGCTGGATACAGGTATCGAATCTCTAAACTCTTCATGCAGATATGCCCTGGCTAGATACAGGTATCGAATCTACAATCAATTACTCACAGATATGCCCTGGCTAGATATAGGTATCGAATCTGGAATTAGTCGTCTACAGATATGCCCTGGCTGGATACAGGTATCGAATCTGGAACTTCAAAAGGTTGGTAGAGATAGATTTCCTGGCTGGATACAGGTGTAGACCTCTAATCTGAGAATGAAAGATAATTTCATGGCCTGTTACAGGTGTTGATCTTCAAACTCTTTATGCAGATATACCCTGGCTAGATACATGTATCGAATCTACAATCAATCGCTCACAGATATGCCCTGGCTAGATACAGGTATCGAATCTGGAACTGCGAAAGTTAATGGTAATCGTCTTTTGATTGACCTTTTCCTGAAAAGGCAAAACGTTATTCGTATGCGATGTCATGATGTATGAGATGCATGTTGTCATGATGTTCTCAGGAGTAAATGAGATTGTGTGATATGCACTTTATCATGTATGTAAGCAGGATGTATGAAATATGAAATGTCTATGAATGTATTTTCGTCTAGGAAAATAAATCCTTGACGAATGCCGGGAGTTTGTTGAATCCTGGGCTGATGTTTGAAGAGTAGAGTTCTTCGTTTCCGCTGGGGATAATGATTGCAAGAATAAACCGGTAGGAGAAGATGACTCCGTTGAGGAATAAACCTGGTGAAGAGATTACTCTGTGGGGAATTACTTTGTGGGAAGAGATACTTCGCTGAGGTTTGATAATAACTCTGCTGGGGATACCGTTGATAAGCTTTGTTGGAGGATTTGATGAACTCCGCTGGGGATAGGAAGAACTTCGCCGAGGACGATCCTTCCGTTGTAATTAGCTGAGGATAACCCAGTTATAGGCTCTGGTGGGGAATAACCTTTGAATATGGCTGGAGAGATGTATGTACTCTGCAGGGGACCAGCTTCCAGACTCTATTGGGGATAAGCTTCCAGAATCTACTGGGGATAAGCTTCCAGAATCTATTGGGGAGGATGATTCAACTCTCCTGGGAGAAACTTTTGAGACTGCACCGGGGAAGTGGCTCCACTGGGGTGTCTGGTATTCCGCCGGGGAACCATCTTATATTAAGACTACCGGGGATGCTTGTTTAGGAACATCTGCATACTCTGCTGGGGAATGTTGAGATTTTCTGGGGATATCCAACTTCCTTAAGGCTGACAGTACACTAACTCTGCTTGGGGAGGGTATTGCTGTTGATTTGCTAGGGATATTGTGCCTTTTTTAGGGCTGATGGGAGACCAACTCTGCTTGAGGAGAGAGCTTTGTTGATTTGTCTTACTCCCGGGGAGTGAAGGTATCTTGGTCAAATTCTTCAGCTGAATCTACCTTTATACCTGGAGGATGGAGCAACTTGTACAGTTCGGACAACTCTTATTGCCCCAGCTTCTGTGGGAGAAGGTACCTGTGGAGGTGCTTGATGACTGCCGGTTTGACAAATCTTCTTCTGGTAGGCAAGTGACGAGATGGCGGGACATAGTCGTACGCTTTGATCCCTAATTTTTTCCTGGACCGCCCTTTTGGGTTTTCAGTCCACCGGGATACCCATTTTTGCCCAAGCCGCCTTTTTAGGTTTTCGACTTGCCGGGTGTACAAATTTTTTTATTTTCATCCCTTATTTTTGCCCGAACCCTTTTGGTTCGCCGGGAAGCCCTTACTTTTGCCTAGGTGTGTCAACCTAGCGGGTCTTTGGTTATGCGTAGTACTTTTTTTTACTATGTCCATGCTCTCAGGATGTAGGGAGGTGCCACTGTTGATAGTGTTGTGTCACCATACTACCAGAAGATCTTCGTTTGATCATGCAAGATTCGTTGCTGGAATTCTTGTCCAATGCCCCAAGTGACTCAGACAGAGATTTGCCCCTGGCTGTTTGGCATTTTGAGAGATTCTCTGAATCTTGACTTAACTGCCCCAGATGATGGACAATGATCACGTCTGCCCCTTGGTTGGAAGTGCTTTTCCATTTGAGGTGACCTTTTTGAAGATCTTTGTTCACTGGATATTCTTCGTGCGAATTTCTCTGCTGTTGAATAAATAGTCATATGCAAACAATATTATTTTAAGAATGCAAAGCTTATGTCTGTCTTGAAGTTTTTGAAAATACATTTTTCAATAAAACAAGCAAATTTTGTAAAATGTGATGTCAACTCAAGATTTTACAGCGAGCCTTAAGGAGTCAGGATACCTTGGTAACAGTATGATTTCGAACTAACCCATGCTTCAGCTAGGACTTTTTAGGGTTATAACGTGGCCTGGTTCACGGTTTAAGAAACAAAGGATAGAGGCTCAAAATTTATTTGTACCCACTCGCTCTTCGTGATGTTCTTCGGTCCTAAACTCAGCTGATCGTGCATTAGATCTTGTTTGAGTCTTTGCCCTGATATTCCAGTGATGGTTTAGATATTGACAATTTATTTTGAATAGGCAGTCATTTCTTTTTTTGTTGAGGGTTTGTAGGACCTCTTTCTTTTTGATTTCGTTATCTCTGTTTTTTGCCTGAACTGTTTCTTTTTGTATTTACAGTCAGCGGGATGCCCCAGTTTTGTAAGTCTCCTTCATAGGTTTTGACTTATTGGGCTTTTATTTTGAGAAGTAATGACTGCCTGTCTTTTATGATTATTCAGAACCATCACTGTCTTTTGTTTTGGAAGGACTCCTTTGATGTCATTCATTGTGCACCTGGATCAACTGAGAAGACTACCCTGCCCCAGGTTATGATTAAGGGTTTTAATTTTTTTTGTGAAAAGAAAAACTCCTACTTCTTTGTCTCGAAGGGGTTGACGAGGGATTATCTTCCTTATAACTCCAATGTTTAGGAATTGAAACAATGCATGTACCTCATCAGCGGGGTTTGTCCAAAAGCATACTGTAAAGTTCGTGGTATCGTTTTCGTCATCCTCCCTCAAAAGGCTTAGAATTTTCTTCGAGAGTTGAACATCACAAAAAATGAAAGCAATTATAGATAAATACGAATGGATTGATTCACAAAACAGACATACGCGGTGCATTAATGAAAGTAATAAAGTTTTCCATGACAGTAATTGTTTGTATAAGCATAGAAAAATACAACTTGAAAATTCCAATGAACAAAAATCTTCTAGTCTCAGGACTGGTCAATTCAAATGGTGAATCCTGGAGGGATGGTAGAAAAACTCAGCCTGACCACCTTGGGTGAACTCCACTGCTCCTTCATCAATCAGGTCCTGGATCTTGTTCTTCAGAGTCCAACAGTCGTCGGTGTCATGTCCAGGGCTGTCAGAATGGTAGGCGCATCTCACACTCGGGTTATACCTGGAAGTGGAAGTGTTGGGATTCTTAGGAGGGTCCCTTAACATTACCAGATTCAATCTCAACAGGCGTTGTAAAGCTTGAGACGGTGATATGTTGAGCTTGGTGAATTGCCTCCTAGGCTTGTCTGGCTTGCTCTGATCAACCCGTTGTTCTTGGTGAGGTCGTTGTTGGACCTGTGAAGTAGTAGCAGCTCGGAGAGGTCTATTCATCAAACCAAACCTTTGACTTCTTGGGGGTTGATTACCGGTTTGGTCCCCAACCCTGACTACTTGCTTCATACTGTCTTGCTGAAGTTGGTTGATCATGGCTTTCAACTCTTCTTGCTCCCGAGCTAAGCCTTGGATAAGGGCCATTTGCCCCAGCATCTGGGTTCTCATTGTATCTACCTCAGCTTGCAGATGTTTCAGTCGTTCATCCTTATCGTCTTCAGGACTGCTCTTGACCAAATTCCCCATGAGGAGTGCTCTCAACTCTTCCTGCCCCTTGGATAGGCTCAGGAAGATTTCCCTGAACTGAGTCTCTTGAGTATGAAGGTCCCGGTTGTCTTGTTGGGAAGCCATTGCTGAAATAAACAGCGAGAATATGAGAGACCTGTCAAGGGTAACCTGTGATGCAATTATATGTATGATATGCATGAGATGTTTTCAAGGATCTCGCAGGGTAAACAAGAAAATTGTTAGAATCTGGTAGCTTGATTGAAGGAACTTCATGTTGTTGAGAGTGCTTCTTCAAGAGTCAAGGCTCACCATATCGAGTGGGTCATAGCCCCTGACTCAAGTTATCATGTTTTGATCTCCAACAACCTTGGCTAGAGGAAAATAAATCCCCTTGCCCCTTGCTAGGCATTTTGATTCATCATGACCTGCATCACAGACCCTTGCGATCCTTGAAATGGGTTAGTCCTTATGCAGGATGTATGCAATGGTATGATGTTATGTACGTGGATGCAAAGGTGTGAGGTGTAAGTAAGCCCTGTTATAAGCCCAGATTAAGGACTGTAAACAAAACCTGCAAGAAACTCGTGTGTCAGATAACAAGAATGTGCAAGTAGTTCAAGTTTGAAGGCACACAAGTCACGCAAAAGAGCCCTTAGATTTCAGGCCGGCATGAAGTTTAGGTACTACCCTCTTTCAGTTTCAGTTGGTTAAGACCTGTCCTAGAAAATAGTAACTGGGTTCTAGAGGATCTCAATATCACTGACTACCCTCAATCGGTCATAACTCCAGCTTCGCAATCTTTTCTTGCGGCCAGAACCATCGCGAGAGTTTAGCCTCAATAAGTGTAACATACTGCTACTGTTCTATGGCCAAGTTGGGTCAATTTAGGGTTCTAAGGTCGGTTGGTGCTTAATGACTCCTCATAAGACCCATATTCTCCTCGTTCTAACACAAGGGATATCGGTACAGACCAAGGTGTCACACCAACGTAGCCACTGCTTCACCCGTGTTGGTCTACGCCGGACAGGTCCCTCACAGCTTATGCTACCTAAAGGGTATTCCCCAGATCCGGGTTAGGATCTATGAAACTCCGATGCAAGCCCACAAATATAAATCAAACAAAGCATGCAATTGAAAACATAGAATGATCTAATCCTAAGGTACACCTCACTTATAAAAAGTCCCCAGCAGAGTCGCCAGTTCTGTGATCGGTGGAAATAGAACTGACTGTTTTGGAATGCTGGTTCGTGTTTTGCAAAATGTCGCGGTAAGCAATAGTCGCCACCTTCTTTTATTTTCTCCAACAAGGAAAGGACAAAAGCACAGCAAAATTCCTTTTCAAGATGTTTCTCAGGTTCGGGAGGTAGATTATAGAAAGGGAAGGTGTTAGCACCCTTTCTATCTGTGGTTATCCACGGGCTCTTAGGTACTTGCTCACTATGTTTTCAAAAAGTTTTGCTTTTCTTGTGTTTGTGGGTGTGATACGGTGGGAGAACTGACTTGGGTTTTGCGTTTGTTTTCGCAAATGTTTCGGTTGAGCAAGAGTCGCCTTCGACTTTTTATTTTATCCTAAGGAAAGGTTAAAAAGCACGACAAAAACCTTTGAGATGTTTTCTTGGGTTCAGGGAGTAGATTATAGAAAGGGAAGGTATTATCACCCTTTCTATCCATGGTTATCCATGGGCTCTTAGTTACTTGCTTAGATCACTTGCCTTTGATTTTCAATTGTTTGAAATTGTGCTTTGTGTGTGGGTTTGAAAATGTTTTGAAAAAGAGGCCATTTGTGGTGGCAACCTTTGTAATGATCCATGTTTGAATGTATACAAAGGTGTACTTATCTTTTGAAAAGTTTTCAATGTTTTTGAAAGTTGTTTTGAAAGTGTGTTGTGGAGTGTGGTTTTGAAAAGTAGGCAAGTGTTTTTTGCAAGTTTATCAAGTAACTAAGAGTTGTCTACCCCTAAATTTACTCAAAGGTTTTTCCTATGTTTTAACCCTTTTAACAATTTTGTTCCACCATTATATTTGGTGGACAATCTTGTGTTAGGATGTTAACGGGACAGGCGCGGGTCATCGTTTAGACCATGATTGCAATGGTGCCAAGTGTCTTTGGAAATTTTTCCTTTAAGGGACTTGATCATTTTTAGGCAACTTTCGAAAGCGTCATCGAGGGACTATGATCATTTGAATTGTTTTGTTTTGCCAAAGACACCTAACATGCAACATGGCCCATTATTGAAGGCAACAAGTGGAGTAACCCTAGGGGTGCAAGTGTGATTGGTGTTGTCCATTTTCATGCTTTGTTATCTTTGAATTAGGTCAAGCTATTTGTTATTTGATTTTTGCATACAAAACCCTAAGTCTATCATGGCATATTTAGAAAGCTTTAAAGTGCGGAATTTAAAGTCCTAAATTATTACAACATAATTATGGGATGGGGGGTACAAATGTTCAAATGGGGATATTTAGCAAGAAATTTAAATCTAAGCTATTACATCCAAATTGAATATACAAGGATTAATTGTACAATAATTAGGTAAATAAATATGCAAAAATGTATTTATGCACAAAAATGGTTTTTTATATGTATGGGAAAGCATTTTTTATGTGAAATATAAACAAAAAATAAAAGAATCAATTTTTGGATATTTTGTGTTTTTAGGACAAAACCCTAATTTTGTAAATAAAAAGGATTTATTATTTATTATATACAATAATTATTAACTATATACAAAAAATAAATAAAAGGAAGTATATTGTAAAAAAGTGATTTTTGAGGTCAAATATTAATAAAAATAAAGATGTATTATTTTTGTGTTTTTTATCCTAAATATTCTAAATATATAAGTATTTATATTATATAATAAATATATTAAATATATACAAAAAATAAAAATATTTATTATTTACAAAAAAAAATATATTTTAAGAAAATGTTTTCAAAAGATAAAATAAAATAAAATCAGAAAATAAAATGTATTTGTATTATTTTTAGTATTTTAAATAAAAGTATATATATATTTATTTACATACACATATCAAATAAAACAAACAAATGCCTAAAAAATACAAAAAAAAAGGTGAAAAATATTTTTAATGTTTTTTTTTTATATTTTAACAAAAAATAACAAGTCAGAAACAAAAAGAAAAAGTAAAAAATGATAAAAATAACACACAATGGGCCAAAGGGGTGTATGTGAAATAAAGTGGTGCAAACAGAAAAAAGAACCAAGCCCAGCCCAAAAGGTGTTGTCTTCAACCTCCAGCAACTTTGAAACAAAGAAAACGCGTGTTTCCTCCTCAACCTGCTAACTTCTGATTCCTTGATTTTTAACAAAAACTCACAACATCAAAGTTATGGAGCATCATGTCACGATTCTAAACATATAAAGAAGTTGTTCTAACTCTCAGAAATGAGAGAGAATTTCTTCTCCCCCAATTCCTGACCTAACTTTTTTCTAATGTTCAGGTTCAAAATTCTCTTAGCACACACAATGTAAATGAAAAGTAATTATATGGGTAGCTTCAGGGCCATGAGTAGAACATGTTTCATTCATAAACCTAAGTCTAACTCTTCCTAGATTGAGAGATAGAAGTCCAAACTTTTACCTGTTTAGCTTGAATCATGTACAGCAATGGAGGTACTTTCAATGCAATGTGAGGACTTGTACAGCTGGCTTGAAGTCCAGGGATGCTTCTCCAATGCTTGGTGTGCTTCGAATCTTGCTGTATCAAGCTACAGAAGTCAATCTGCAAGAGAGAAAAGTGAAAATGGCAAACTTGGTTAGAGGTGTTACAGTCTGTTTGCAAGGCTTGGGATAGTTTGTATGGATGTTATGGAAGGTGTTTGAGGTGGCTTGGATGAAAATGCACGATGGAAATGAACTGGCCAAGTCAATCTGCAACAGGGACTCTGTTTTTGCAGAAAAAATGGGCTTTGATGCATGAGGAGGTATTGGGGATGGTTTGGTCGTGTTTCAGGTTAGTCAGGGAGTATGGAATGTGTGGACAAAGTTTGCTTTGGTTCTTGCTTGCAGGAATGTAAGTTGTTGTTCAAAATGCAAGCTTTCTTCTTATCTAAGCAAAAGTTGTCAACTTAGATTATAGGCCAAGGCAGGTCCCTCAAGCATGCTGCATAATCTCTCCTTGATCAGTGGGATTAGTCCATAATCTTGTGCCTAGAAGATCTGCATTGTACTTCTTTGATTTGTGTTTTGACATAAAGCCATGCTTTACAAGAATGGATAAAGTGCTTTTTCCAAATATGGCTTGATTCTTTGTGTAATGACTATATGAACAAAATAATGCTAGAACACAATGGATTAGCATTTAATTATTGAGTGTAAGAAGGATTAGAGGCCTGTAATCTAGCTTGTGCATGCTGACTTCAAAAATTCCCAAGTTATGAACATGCATTTGGCCATGAATCAAAGTGACTTTTGCCTATATTGACAAATTCGATTCTCCCTAACCACAAGGGTGTTTGAGAAGTTCTTGGACAATTTGGAAAGCTTGGAATGTGTACTACAATCCATCTTTGTAATGCATGTTGAAATTCCAAGTGGAAGCATGTGAAAAGTGGCCATGAAGTTGGGCAAAAATCCTGCCTAGAATAGGTCAAAAAAATTCTAAGTTAAGAATGTTTTACACCCTTGTTCCAAAAATCATAACTTGAGCTACAAGCTTCTTTTGAGGAAACTTTGTGAATCAAAGTTGTAGATTTTGAAATGGACTATAACTTTCATGTTTTGAGTTTTGTTTGAATCCAAATGTATCTTGATGAAAAGATGGGACAAAGTTAGGAAAAAATTAGGAAGTTTCATAACTTAGAAAATTTCTAAGTTATGAAATTTCTTCATTTCAAACCCTAATTTGTAATTTTTGGTTTCTTGATGAACAAGTTTCATAATTTGACATGTTTTGATGAAAAATGAATCTTGACACTTGATTTTGACCAAAAAGTCAAAGTTTGACTTTTCAGTATACAGTCAAATTTGGATCAGTTGACTGGAAAGTCCATCTGTCAATCTTGTGCATTTGGGATCTTTTGAATTTGTTGAACATGTCAAGACAATGTCATTGAGCCCTTGAGTCCATATGTGAGCTTGGTTTGCCATTGGTTAGGTCAAACAGTAAAAAATTGCCTTTGTGCAGTCAAAACCCTAAAAATGACCATTTTGCCCTTTTGGTGATCTGATCAAATTTCTTATGGATTTGTGATCCAAGCTTGATCAAATGGTCCATATGAGTTCATAATGTTGATGTGGGTCAAAAATCATGAGGTTTGACTGTCAATTGACCACAGTTGACTTTTTCCCCAATACAGTTGATTTCTAGGTCAACTGTCCAATTGACTGGGCAAAGATTAGAATCAAAGCTTGAAACTTGGTATGGATAAACTTGTGAGTCCCACATGAAGCATGAAAGTCACTTTGGGCATTTTAGGTCAAAATATCTTTGTGCAAACTCAAACCCTAATTTGGGTCAACAGTGCAAGGAGGAGTCTTGAGCAGAGCAAACCCTAACTTGATCTTGAGCTCCAAGGGTCTTGTGGTGAGAAAATATTGATGAAATGGGAGGGCAAATTTTGGGGTACAAAAGTTGCCCCTGTTCAATCTTCTTAGACCTGAGGATGTAGATTGGCTTGCGTGCCTTTCGTGATCCAAAGGTGGAAGATGATTGAACACTAAAGTGCCCAGAAATTTGCACTCGCATAGTGGAGTATCAGCAATGTGATAGCGGGAATGGGCTTATAGATGCCATTTGAAGAGATGGTGGATAGGAGGATGGGCTTATAGATGCCATCTGGAGGTGTGACAGAACCTTGTCGGGAATGGGCTTATAGATGCCATTTAGAAGTGTTGATCGCGTAAGAGATTCCTTAGCGAGAACTTGCGTACTTTGAGAAAGGAAGATGGTTTCCTGGCCTGTTACAGGTGTTGATCTTCAAACTCTTCATGCAGATATGCCCTGGCTAGATACAGGTATCGAATCTACAATTAGTCGTTCACATATATGCCCTGGCTAGATACAGGAATCGAATCCGGAACTTCGAAAGGTTGCTTACAGACGTGCCCTGGCTGGATACATGTATCGAATCTACAATCAATCGCTCACAGATATGCCCTGGCTGGATACAGGTATCGAATCTGGAATTGGTCGTCTACAGATATGCCCTGGCTGGATACAAGAATCGAATTTGGAATTTGTCGCTCACAGATATGCCCCTAGCTAGATACAGGAATCGAATATGGAAATTGTCGTCTACAGACATGCCCTGGCTAGATACAGGTATCGAATCTGGAAATTGTCGTCTATAGATATGCCCTGGTTGGATACAGGAATCGAATCTGGAATTTGTCGCTCACAGATATGCCCTGGCTAGATACAGAAATCGAATCTGGAAATTGTCGTCTACAGACATGCCCTGGCTGGATACAGGTATCGAATCTGGAAATTATCGTCTACAGATATGCCCTGGCTGGATACAGGTATCGAATTTGGAAATTGTCGTCTACAGATATGCCCTGGCTGGATACAGGTATCGAATCTGGAAATTGTCGTCTACAGATATGCCCTGGCTGGATACAGGTATCGAATCTCTAAACTCTTCATGCAGATATGCCCTGGCTGGATACAGGTATCGAATCTGGAAATTGTCGTCTACAGATATGCCCTGGCTGGATACATGTATCGAATCTCTAAACTCTTCATGCAGATATGCCCTGGCTGGATACAGGTATCGAATCTACAATCAAATCACTCACAGATATGCCCTGGCTAGATACAGGTATCGAATCTGGAATTGTGATAGTTGATAGTGATCATCTTTGGATTGACCTTTTCCTGAAAAGGCAAAACATCAGTTGTATGCAATGTCATGATGTATGAAATGTATGATGTCATGATGCTCAAAATGAGATAGTGTTGTATGCACTTTATCATGTATGTATGAAATGTGAAATGTCTATGAATGTATTTTCGTCTAGGAAAATAAATCCTTGACGAGTGCCGGGAGTTTGTGGAATCCTGGGCTGATGTTGAAGAGTGGAGTTCTTCGTTTCCGCTGGGGATGACGGTTGCAAGGATAAACCGGTAGGAGAGGATGACTCCGTTGGGGAATAAACTCGTTGGAGAGATTACTTTGCGGGGAATTACTCTGTGGGAAGAGATACTTCGCTGAGGTTTCGATGAGAGCTCCGCTGAGGATTCCACCGATAAGTTATGTTGGGGAATTTGATGAACTCCGCTGGGGATAGGAAGAACTTCGCCGAGGACGAAACTTTCCGTGGTAATTAGCTGAGGATAACCCAGTTATAAGCTCTGGTGGGAAATAACCTTTGAATGAAGCCGGGGAGATGCGTTCGTACTCTGCAGGGGATAAGCTTCCAGAATCTACTGGGGATAAGCTTCAAAATCCGCTGGAGAGGATGATTCAACTTTCCTGGGGAAACTTTGGACTGCACTGGGGAATGGTTCCACTGGATGTCTGTATTCCACCGGGGAACAATCTTATAATAAGACTGTCGGGGATGCTTTCTTGAGAACATCTGCATATTCTGCTGGGGAATGTTGAGATCTTCTGGGAATATCCAACTTCCTTAAGGCTGACAGCAGACTAACTCTACTTGGGGAGAGTATCACCGACTTGCTGGAGATACTGTGCCTTTTCAGGGCCGATGGGAGACCAACTCTGCCTGGGGAGAGCATTGCTAAATCTGGTCTTACTCTGTGGGGAGTTGAGGTAACTTGGTTACATTCTTCAGCCGAACTTACCTTGGTACCTCGGTGGACAGAGCAACTAGATCGCTTAGACAATTCTTCATTGCCCCTGGTTCTGATGTCATCTGTAATTAGTCCTTTGTTTCGTATGCAAATATTCATGATTAGCAATTAATGTTAAATGCATATATCAAAAATGAACATTGGACGTTCTTTGCAAAACAAAAACAGATAAAGGAAAAACAACTGGCAATTTGTCTGAAAAAGTGGATTTGTATTGATTTTGAATTTTTCCTGTAAATGGGCGTTTTATGTACAGGAGGCTGACGTCCTAGTAAGAGAACGCCGTCGAGCAAAATAGAGTTTATACAATTTTGTGAAAAGGAAACAAAACAGCTATGTGAAAAATAATCCCAATGGGTTCCAACTCTGCTATCGCCTTTATGTCTTCAAGCGTCACATCACTTTGCTGCTTAGTTGAAGATGAAACTGATTGATTGGCGCCGTCTGAGCCCGATAGTTGATGCCGAATTATGGATGCAAGGTGATCCAATGAGACATAGTATTACGCTTTATCCCTAACTTTTGCCTGGACCGCCCTTTCGGGTTTTCAGTCCACCGGGATACCCATTTTTGCCCAAGCCGCCTTTTCAGGTTTTCGACTTGCCGGGTGTACAGATTTTTTTCATTTCATCCCTTATTTTTGACCGAACCCTTTTGATTCGCCGGGAAGCCCTTATTTTTGCCTAGGTGTGTCAACCTAGCGGGTCTTTAATCATGTGTAGTATCTTTTTACTATGTCTGCATTGGCAGGGTGAGGAAGGTCGTCACCATCCATGGTGGTTAGAATCATAGCTCCTCCTGAGAAGATATGTTTAACCACAAATGGCCCTTCGTACGTAGGGGTCCATTTGCCCCTGGGATCACCTTGAGGAAGAATGATGCGCTTGATTAACAGATCTTCGACTTGATACTCTTGTCGTTTGACCTTCTTGTTAAATGCCCTGATCATCCGTTTTTGGTACGTCTGACCATGACAAATAGAAGTGAGTCTCTTTTCGTCAATTAGGTTTAATTGATCAAGCCGAGTCTGGATCCAGTCATCTTCGCTCAAATCTGCATCTTTCATTATCCGGAGAGAGGGTATCTGGACTTCAATAGACAAGACTGCTTCCATGCCATAGACCAAGGAAAAGGGAGTTGCCCCTGTCGACGTCCGTGCTAAGGTACGGTACCCATGAAGAGCAAACAGTAACATTTCGTGCCAATCTTTGTAGGTCACTGTCATCTTCTGCACAATCTTCTTGATGTTCTTATTTTCTGCTTCTACAGCCCCATTCATCTTCGGCCGGTAGGGAGAAGAGTTGTGGTGTTGTATCTTGAATTGCTCGCAGAGCTCAGTGATCATCTTGTTGTTAAGATTGGTACCATTATCCGTAATGATCCTCTCAGGTATGCCGTATCGACAGATCAGGTTATGCCAAATGAACCGTGCCACGACGTTCTTGGTTACGGTAGCGTAGGAAGCTGCTTCAACCCATTTTGTGAAGTAATCAATCGCTACTAAGATGAAGCGATGCCCGTTGGATGCCGTAGGTTTGATTTTGCTGATCATATCAATGCCCCACATTGCAAAAGGCCAAGGTGCTGTCAAGACGTTCAAAGGAACCGGAGGAATGTGCACCTTATCAGCATAGATCTGGCATTTATAACAAGTTCGAGAATGCTGATAACAGTCGGCTTCCATTGTGGAACAGAAATATCATGCCCGAAGGATTTTATTTGCCATGATATGTCCACTGGAATGTGTTCCGAAAGTACCTTCATGTAGCTCTGCCATGATCTTTTCTGCTTCTGTCTTATCCACACAACGCAGTAAGGTTGAATCATGGTTTCGCTTGTAGAGAATGCCATTGATGAGGAAGAACTTTGCCGCAAACCTTCTCAGGAACTTCTTGTCATTAACAGATGCGCCTTCGGGGTATTCTTGAGCTTCAAGGTACCTCTTCACTTCATGATACCAAGGTTTCTCAGTTGCCTCTTCAGCCTCAAGATCACAGCAATGTGCAGGTTCATCCAACTTCCAGATAATGATCCGGGGCGCCTCTTTGTCCCATTTGAATTTGAACATAGAAGACATCGTAGCCAACGCGTCCGCTAACTGATTCTCCTCTCTTGGGAAGTGTTCAAAAGTTATCTCCTTGAAGTGGGGAATCAATGTCAGCACATACTCCTTGTAAGGAATAAGATTTGGGTGTTTCGTATCCCACTCGCCTTTGATCTGATTGATCACGAGAGCGGAATCTCCGAAGACAGTCAGAAACTTGATCCTTAAGTCAATTGCAGCTTGAAGACCCATGATGCATGCCTCATACTCCGCCATGTTGTTGGTGTAGTTGAAACATAGCCGGGAAGTAAGTGGAGTATTAGTGCCTTTAAGGGATATGATCACGGCGCCAATACCGTTACCCAAAGCGTTTGAGGCTCCGTCAAAGTGCATAGACCATCGGGATCCTTCCTCAGGTCCTTCATCCGGTCCAGGTACTTCACAATCAGTTACTACCATGATATCCTCGTCTGGAAATTCAAAGTTCATCGACTGGTAATCGTCCACTGCCTGGTGTGCCAAATGGTCTGCCAATACACTTCCCTTGATGGCTTTCTGGGTCGTGTACTGGATGTCGTATTCCGTCAAGATCATCTGCCATCTTGCTATTCTTCCGGACAAGGCAGGCTTTTCGAAGATATACTTTATTGGATCCATTTTTGAAATCAACAGAGTAGTGTGAGTTAACATATACTGTCTCAGCCGGCGAGCAGCCCATACCAAAGCGCAGCAAGTTTTCTCGAGCAGTGAGTATCGGGTCTCACAGTCGATAAACTTTTTGCTAAGGTAATAAATGGCGTGCTCTTTTCGGCCAGACTCGTCATGCTGCCCCAACACACACCCCATTGAGCTGTCAAGTACTGTCAAGTATAGTATTAGAGGTCTCCCTTCAACCGGTGGCATAAGAATGGGTGGTTCTTGGAGATACTCTTTGATTCTTTCGAAAGCGGCCTGACATTCATCATTCCAACGTACTACTTGATCTTTCTTCAGTAGTTTGAAGATTGGTTCACAGGTAGCAGTTAGATGTGAGATGAATCGGGCAATGTAGTTCAGCCGTCCTAGAAAGCCTCTGACTTCTTTCTCTGTCTTGGGAGTTGGCATCTCTTGTATGGCTTTTACCTTGGCAGGGTCCACTTGAATACCTTTGTCGCTCATGACGAAGCCCAACAGTTTTCCAGATCTTACCCCAAAGGTGCACTTGTTCGGGTTCAACCTTAGCTTGTACAACTTCAAACGGTCAAACAGTTTCTGTAGATGGTCAAGGTGTTCCTCCTCAGTTTGGGACCTTGCAATCATATCGTCGACATATACTTCAATCTCATGATGGATCATGTCATGAAATAAAGCAACCATGGCACGTTGGTAGGTTGCCCCAACATTTTTCAACCCAAAAGGCATGACCTTGTAGCAGAAGGTGCCCCACTGAGTAACAAAAGTGGTCTTCTCCATGTCTTCAGGAGCCATCTAGATCTGATTATAACCGGAATAGCCGTCCATGAAGGAGAACACCTTGTGCTGAGCAGTATTGTCAACCAGAACGTCGATATGAGCCAGAGGGAAATCATCCTTAGGGCTGGCCCTGTTCAAATCCCTGTAATCAACACACATTCTGACCTTACCATCTTTCTTTGGCACTGGAACCACATTAGCAACCCACTGAGGGTAAGAAGTCACTGCTAGAAAACCGGCGTCAAATTGTTTCATAACCTCAGCTTTGATTTTCTCGGACATCTCTGGACGCATACGGCGGACCTTCTGTTTAACCGGAGGGCAATCTTCCTTGGTAGGCAGGTGATGAACCACAATGTCGGTATCCAACCCAGGCATGTCTTCGTAGGACCAGACAAAGATTTCCACATAATCATGCAGCATCTGAATCAACCGTTGTTTCACACTGAGCTCTAGATTGGCACCAATCTTGACTTCCTTTCTGTCTGTCTGAGTACCCAGATTTACCGTTTCCACTGGCTCTTCATGTGGCTAAATGGCCCTCTCTTCCTGGAGTAGCAGTCTTGCAAGTTCACCAGGCACTTCGCAATCATCTTCACCTTCGTCTTCGGCTAAGTTGATCGGATTTTCGAAGTCATAACTGGCAGTAGCAGAGTCGTTACCAGTGAGATCCAGAGTGGATTGGAACCTGTATAAGTGAGTGTGTGTAAATATAGCTGTTTTGTAATATATATAAATAAAGAAAGGGAGCGCAAGATTTGGAATGTAAAAAACGTCCAATGCTTTTATTCATGATATATGAAGGTGACACACAAAAGCCCTCACAAATGAAGCCACGGTGCCCCGGGTAAGACACCGGGCCATAAAGTTTAGTAATATTGTTCGTTACAAATTCAAAACAAAGAAATTCATTACTGAGTGACAAAAGTAATAGGTGTAAAGTCTTTTGCAGTCCAGTTGCTAGGTCCACCGTTGGTCGTTGGGTAGATCCAGTTGTCAAATTCGGATTCCTCTACGTCGTCCTCAATAGCATTCACTCTCGGGTTGGTGATGAGCACAGGAGGTCTTCCAATCCTTTCCTTGCGCACAACCTTCTGAGCTTCTGCAGTGAAACCCAAGCCAAATTTGTCAGTCTTTGGAGTGAAATCAGGAAGTCTGCCCCAGTTTGCACACTCACCCTTCTCAATCACCGCCCGAGCATCCTTCAAGGAAGCCATCTTCAAAGGAGAGTCTTCTGCAGTCACTGTCTCTGCTGCTGCCAATGTCTGAGGCACCTCTTCAAAGTGTTGGAAGGGGGTCTCAATGAATTCCCCATCCATTTCCACGTACCGGAACGAGTTGAGGTGGCTGACCATGTATTCCTCTTCCCCTTGCACTGTTACGATCTTCCCCCTGATCGGGTACTTAAGCTTCTGATGTAATGTGGAGGTCACAGCTCCAGCCTTGTGGATCCATGGACGACCCAACAAACAAGAATAGGGCGGTCGGATATCCATCACATAGAATTTTGAATCAAAGACTTGTGAACCAACCCTGATTGGGATGTCCACCTCACCATGTACCATCCTTTTGGACTCGTCAAAGGCCCGGACAACAATGTTACTTGGTTTGAGCTCTAAACCCTCACAGTCCAGCCTGTCTAGAGCTTTCTTGGGTAGTACGTTTAATGAAGAACCAGTGTCAACCAGCACATGGGCAAGAGTAGTGCCCCTGCATTCAATAGAGACATGCAGGGCATCATTACGGTTCTTCCCCTTGGCCGTCAGATCAGCATCAGAGAAACCCAGACCATTATCAGCAGTTAAGTTGGCCACACAGTCGATGAATTGATCAGCAGACGTTTCTTGGGGCACATGAGCCGTCTTCGGGAAAGGAATCAGGGCCTTGGCATGGGCCTCTGAACACAGCAAAATTGATAGCATAGAGATTTTAGAGGGGGTGTGCCCCAGCTGTTCAACGACGTTGAAATCACTTTTCTTGATAATTTTGAGGATCTCTTCCATCTCTTGCTTGGAAGCCTCAACAATGGTCTTCGGTGCCTCCGTCTGGGCAGGCACATCAGTAGCAATCCCCTTGCCCCGAGCGTCAGATGACTCGGCAGCAGGGGTAGAAACTTGATCAGGAGGGGAAACAGGCACACTGGCAGGTGTGATGACCAGAGGTCTATGAATTGCTGGAGGTGCAATGTCTGGTGAGAACAGTCTTCCACTACGAGTGACTTTAGCAGGCCCGGTGATGTTGGTGACACCGGTACTAGTATTGAACTCTTGTTTCACTCCCAGAACATAAACATCTGCCCCATAGTGCCACGGGACAGCTTTGTCAGACTTATAGGGGATGGGCCCCGGAACAGTGATGGTTATAGGAGCAATCTTGTGAACAGGCATAATTTTGACAGGCTTCTTCGAGGGAGCCTTAGAAGGGTTGTTGAAAATGGTGACAATTGAAACTTCTTCAACAGGGGCAGCAGGAACGACAATCTTCTTGAACAAGATCTCTTTGCTATCCATCAGGTTTTGGACGCCTGACTTCAGCAAAGGACAACCAGCAGGTGAAACAGCACATAGATGACAACCTTTACTACATCTCGGAAATAAACCGGCTAGCAACAGGTTCCTCTTGACGGTCAACAGCGAAGTAGCAACATCATCCACAGAAGCTACGTACAGATCCTCCTCAACAACATTCACCCCATGCTGGGGCATGGGAGCGGTCACAACATTTGGCCTTTCGGGCGCCTCAAACTGTATTTCCTTAGCATCAATAAGGTCCTGAACCTTATTCCTTAGGGCCCAACAATCATCAGTAGAATGTCCCGAGCTATCAGAGTGATAAGCGCAACGGGCGTTGGGGTTGTACTTTGGAGATGCTGTGTTTACCACCTTCGGAGCTTCCTTAACAGTTACCAGATTGGTTGACAGCAGTTGCGGCAATATTTGAGAGAGGGTCATGCTGAGCCGAGTATACTGCCTTTTGGGCCTCTCAACTCTTGGTTGGTTGTATTGCTGAGGAGCAGCAGCAGGCTTTGAAATTACCACCGCGTTAACAGCTTGGCGGTGTTCTGGTTTGTTCTGTCTCCTGGGACCATACACATCACTAGCTTGCTTCTTGAAGGGCTTCTTTTTAGTATTTGAGGAGGCACCCTTCTGTATCTTCCCCGACTTAATACCAGCTTCGATCCTCTCACCAGTCAGGATCAGGTCTGTAAACCCAACAGAGGAATTACCAATTAGGTGGTTGAAAAATGGACCAGATAGGGTCCCCAAGAACATGTCCATGAGTTCGCGATCAGTCAACGGTGGCTGCACCCTGCCAGCCAGATCTCTCCACTTCTGTGCGTACTCCTTAAAACCTTCACCCGTTCCAAGTGACATACCCTGGAGTTGGGTACGCGTGAGAGCGAGGTCGGAATTATATTGATACTGCTTATAAAAAGCAGTAGCCAAATCCTCCCAGTTACGAATGTTGGTTCCATCCAACTGATAGAACCATTCGAGATGAGTCCCTGAAAGACTCTCCTGGAAGAAATGGATCCATAAGTTCTTGTCTGCAGTGTAAGGCTGGATCTTCCTTACATAAGAGCGGAGGTGCATTTTAGGACAGGAAGCCCCGTCGTACTTCACAAAGGCCGTCGTACTTGTGTGGGATCACCACCCCAGAAGATAACCCCAAGTCTCCAAAATCCAACCCAGGCACTCGTTGGATCTCCATAGCATTTAACCTGTCCTCCAGTTGTTTGTACCGGTCCTCAGCAGGAGGGTACTGTTCATCGTTGAAGTCTGTCTCGGTGTCAGAGACCACAGGACTAGGAACCTCTCTCCCTTGGTGACTGCCTTCCCCCACAGATGGAGTAGTCCTCTCAGCTTCATTCTGCAGTGTATTCCCGAGTCTGCGCCCAGTGTTGAACAACACAATCCTCTTCTTCTTCTTCTTCAGGAGCAAAGCCTTCAACTCCTGTTGTCCCTGGGCCAAGTTCATGACCATCTCCTGGAACTGGGCGTTCTGGGCCTGGAGGGCCTTGATAGCTTGTTCAGTAGTTGGTTCAGGATTCATGATGATTGAGTGCTGAAATAAACAACGAAGAAGATTAAGCAACCTGTAGAAAAAGGATACATGTGATGCACATGATGAATGAAATGCGTATGAATTATGTTTTCAAAGACAATCGGGAATCAACTTTGTAGACAAAAGGAACACACTTTATTATATTTAAACTTTGGAATTTAAATTGTTCAACAAATTGCCCTTAGGCGTTACAGGGATGAAAATACTGAAAAGGAAATAAAAGCTGTAAAGGAAACATCCAAAGCCCATCAGTGCTCCCATGGCCTCCTCTTCTCAGTACGGATGTAGTCATTCATGATCCGCTCATTCTCCAATTGCTTGGTCAGCTTCTGGATCTTCTGTTCCTGTTCGTTGAACTTTTCCCGATAATAATCCCGCTCTTCCTGTAGTTGCGCCCAAGACCTCTTTAGGGTATCAACATCAGTGGGTATTTGAGGAGGGAGTATGGTTGGAGGAACCCCGTCTCTATCAAGAATTTCAAGAATGATAGGCCTGACAGCTTCATATGGCATACCTAACTTCTGAGCACGGATGCGGACCCATTTGTAATAGGGTTCCATTGGTAGAGAAGTCTTTGGTCCCAACTCATGTGGGTCAGCTTTGTGAATTCCGTCCCAAGCTTTGATGAATCTACGACGCAGTTCATCACTATCTACCTGAAACTCAAAACTGATGTGATGCACCAACATCTCATGAGGCCCTGCTCTTCTGGCTCTTCCAAATTGACGGAGAGCTAAACATGGATTATAAGAGATTCCTCCCTGGGTACCGATCAATGGAACATTAGGATACTCTCCGCAACGATCAATAACAGCCACCTCATCTAAACCTCTGAGAGTCCAAATGATGTCATTATTGGTGAGAGACATTAACCTATGAGCCCAGCCTCTTCCTTCTTGGTTCTTCAGCAAAAACTTGGGGAGGTGCGAAATAAACCACCTCACTAACAAAGGAGTACAACACCACAGAGTTCCTCGTCTTCGGGCAGTACGAGCATAGATTTGTTGCAGGATATCACCCAAGAGAGTGGGTACAGGGTTCCGAGACATGAAGATCCTTATGGCATTGATATTGACAAAGTTATCAGGATTTGGAAACAATACTAGACCATAGATTAAGAGAGCCAGGATGTCTTCATACGCCCTAAAGTCTAAGTCATTCCAGAAACTGTTAGCTTTACCAATCAGAAACTTAGCCAAGAAGCCCTTAACTCCGCTTCTAGTCACCCAGTTGTCCATTACCTCCTTGTTGGTCAAAGGAAGGGCTGCTGCAATCTCCTCAAGTCTAAGAGCCTTTTCCCAACCAGTGAAGGGAGTATGATCCAAGATAGGGATACCAAGCAAATCAGAGAATTCTTCCAGGGTAGGGACCAGCTGGAAGTCTTGAAAGGTGAAGCAATTGTACAAGGGATCATAAAACTGGGTCAAGACACTCATCAGTTGTTGGTCCCACTTTGAAGTGACTAAGCCGAGAAGAGAACCATGCCTCTGGATGAAGGAAGCAGTGTTTAGAATTCTGTCAACCAACTCTTTAAGCAAATCAGGTGGGTGAACAAAGTTGAGCCGGATAGTGTTCCTTCGCATAGGCATCATGATGTCCTACAAAACAGAGCAAAGGTGAAACCCTCTTGTCTTTGAAATAGGTCAGTCCTTATGCAGGATGCATGCAATGGTATGATGGTATGATGTTATGGTAAAGCACACCACAAGTATTCACATAGGCAAACATGATAAGACACACAAGTCACACAAGACAGCCCTTAGGGTTTAGGCCAGCATGAAGTTCAGGTACTACCCTCTTTCAGTTTCGTTGGTTAAGACCTGTCCTATCAAAAGTAACCGGGTTCTAGAGGATCCCAATATCATTGACTACCCTCAATCGGTCATAACTCCAGCGTCGCAATCTTTTCTTGCGGCCAGAACCATCGCGAGAGTTTAGCCTCAATGGGTGTAGCATATTGCTACTGTTCTATGGACAAGTTGGGTCACATTAGGGTTCTAAGTTCGGTTGGTGCTTAATGACTCCTCAGAAGACCCATATTCTCCTTGTTGTAACACAAGGGATATCGGTACAGACCAAGGTGCCACACCAACTTAGCCATTGCTTCACCCGTGTCGGTCTACGCCGGACATGTCCCGCACAGCTTATGCTACCTAAAAGGGTATCCCCAGATCCGGGTTAGGATCTATGAAACTCCAATGCAAAGCCCATAAATATAAAGCAATCAAAGCAAAGCAATTAAAAACATAAGTATGATCTAATCCTAAGGTACACCTCACTTTTATGTATCCCCAACAGAGTCTCCAGTTCTGTGATCGGTGGAAATAGAACTGACTGTTTTTTAAGCTGGTTTCGCGAAATGTCGCGGTAAGCAAGAGTCGCCACCGTCTTTTATGTTCTCCAACATGGAAAGGACAAAAGCACAACAAAATTCCTTACTCTAGAATGTTTCTCGGTTCGGGAGGTAGATTTATAGAAAGGGAAGGTGTTAGCACCCTTTCTATCCGTGGTTATCCACGGTCTCTTAGGTACTTGCTCTTATGTTTTCAAAAATTGTTTGCTTTTCAAGTGTGTGTGTGGGTTTGAAAAAGTTTCGTTTGAAAAAATTTCTAAGTAACTCTTGTATCAGTCCTCAAGAGTGTATGAAAAATTTGTTTGAAAACTTTTAGAAAGTGTGAGGTGTGAAAATATGTTTTTGTTTTGTTTTGAAAAGAGCAAGTACTTAAGAGAAATCTACCTACTCTAAGGAATTAGGCTGTGTAAAAGTCCTTTAGATAGTGCTATCCCACCATTGAGGGGTAGGTAGCACCATCGTTGGTGGTATTCGGGTCAATTCAATTATCGGGACAGTGTGGTCACCGAAGCAATGGTAGGACACCTTAGAAGTAACTCTAATGTCCTAGATCCTTTGTATCCGAGGCAACTGTTTCGAAGCAACTGGATCTTTTGGACATAAGGGCGACCTCTAAGACACCCTATACTTGATGACCACGTTTCGAGGCAACGAGTGAAGCGTACCCTAGGAGTGGCATGTGCTTTGTGTGTTGTTTTTCAGTTAATTGTCTTTGTACATGTTATTTGTGAGCTACGGATTAATTTTATTTACATACATTCTTTCATGCATTGTTAACAGTTAGGGGTGCGGAAAATTAAAGTGCGGGAATGTAAAGCTACGCTATTACAAGGCGCGGGTCTATACATCGCCAAAAAACAAAGACCCGTTTTGATAAAGTGCGGAAAGTAAAGAAAGCAATAAACCTAATTACTATTACATTCTTGAAGCAGTTACATAATAATCAAAATAAAATAAATGCGCGCGAATAAAAATTAATCGGGAATGCCTTAAGGGTTTTGACCCTTTTAAGAAAAGAAATGATTTTTTTTGTGTCTTTTTTGTGATTAAATGAAATTAAAACTAATGATTAAACTAATTAATTAATTTATTAAAAGAAAAAATGTTTTTTTGTATTTTTATGTTTTTTAATGAAATAAAATAAAAGGAAATAAAATTAAAAGTTAATAAAAACCTAATTCTAAATTTATTTTAGTTTTTTTAAGAGAAAGGTTAAAGTTGCCTAATTAAAAAAACTAATTCAAAATAATTACTTAAATGAAATTAATAAAGTATTTTTTTGTTTTTATTTTTGGTTTTATTGTGAAAAATATTAATTGGTTAATTTTGGTGATAATAACAATAATTAAAATAGGTTTATAATTAAATTAGAAAATATAAAAAAGGAAAAGAAAAGAATAAACCAAGGGAGGGGGGTATGGGCCAGAATGGGGTGTTTGATTGGAATCTGAGGCCCATCAAGAAGCCAGCTTTGTTTGACTTTGGAGATTGCCTATGGTGTAGGTTGACCAGGAGTATGGTGCTCGTCCCATCCAAGCCTTTGGATCTGTTTCTAAGGACACATGGCGCGTTGGATATGTGGGATGCATGGTGGTACGCTTTGGACTGCCTGTACATGAACGTTTTGGAGATTGCATATGGTGTAGGTTGACCAGGAGTATGGTGCTCGTCCCATCCAAGCCTTTGGATCTGTTTCTAAGGACACATGGCGCGTTGGATATGTGGGATGCATGGTGGTACGCTTTGGACTGCCTGTACATGAACGTGTTAAGAAAAAAACGAAACAATTATTTGGGGGACCTGGGAATCGAACCCAGGTCCCAGCGCTCAAATCTCCCTCGCCCTGCCACTACACCAAATGTCTCAATTGTGATAATAATAAGAAAGTAATGTTATATTGAATAAACGCGTCACATGCTGGAAAATAAAAAAGAGCGCGCGTGATTTGAATAAACCACCCACGCATGGACACCTCATCATCGTCTTCATTTTATCTGCAAAATAGAAACAAGATAGCGGGGGTTTTTAACCCCCACAATGCAAAACTGTGGAAAATAGCGATTAGCTGTATAGTGAACATAAAAAGGGCGCGAGGTGTCCAACATATTCGTCTCATCACGCTGGTTTCAACCATGGGTGTTTGGAGGGTTAATTTTACAGCATGTGCAAAGCCCCAATTCGAAAGCTTTGAAACCCTAGAACTTAACAATGGCAACTTTCATTTTAGAGCATAATAATCAAATTAAATTATATAGAAAGCTTCGTATGGGTCCTGTGAACATAATACAATCAATGAAAAATGTTAAAAACGCATGAATTGATGATTGTGATTTTAAAAAAAGAAGGTGAACTGTATGACTGTGTAGCACGAGTTCTTGAGTGTTAGGACTTGTTTATGCTTGCAATAGGTTCCTGGAAATGCTGGCAACGTGTTTGGATCAAAAGAAATGCTTGAATTGCACTGGAAGATTGATTTCAGTTTGTGACTTTTCTTTGGAATTTTTGAATTTGGTTTTGCTGTCTCAGAGGTTTCTAGGTCGTGAATTTGATTGGAGAGGCTTGCATATGTATCCTTGAATGAGAATCAGTCATAATAAGGAGCTTTTAACCATTGCCATGAAGTTTTGGATTTCCTCTTTAACACCATTAAAGCACTTGCCATGTTTGTTAAAAATTTGAATTTTCATGCTCATAATAGGCTTGGCACGAATTTGGTATGTGAAATATGCTTCATCAAGGTTATTCAAACCACAAGATATCCCTTAATTAATTTTTTTGATTTTGATTTGAATTATTATGAATTAAAATGAATTAAATCCATAAAAATTAAATAAAAATGGAAAAATAATTATTTGGTCTTGAAATAAATCATGGGACACGTGGGTGGCATGGCAAAGCTGAATCAAGTGGGAAAAGTGGGCCCTTTTGTCAAAAAATGAAGTTTCAAGGATAGTTGACTTTTGCCATTTCACAAAAATTTCCCAACTTCTCCAATGCATATCTTGCTCAATTTTGATCATATGAACATGTTCTTGGACATTTTGGAAAGGTCTTGAAGTCCTCTAACCAATGCCTTTGGTCCCATGTCATTTTGATTTACCAATCTCAAGTTATGGTCTTTGACTTAAAGTGCCTTTTTGTTGACTTTTGAAAATGACCTATAATGTTGAAATTGATAACTTTTTGTGAGAGCATTTCTTGGACTTGGAATGTGAAGATGAGTTGTAGGAAATGTCATCCCCTTAAAAATGAGCATTGGATGGGATTTTTCTGATGAACCATGAAAAAGTTATGCCTTGGTCAAGTTACAGTTGACTTTTCAACTGTCCAAAAATAGAAACTTTTGACACCTTGATGATTTTTGAGCCATTCTTGTGTAATCATGGTCAAGATTTGACCAAATGATGATTGTGGCTTCAAAATAAGATGTTGACCAAAAAATTTGACTTTTGACTGCCAAATGACCATTTTGCCCCTACAGTTGATTGTGAAGCAATTAGGGTTTTTGACTGTGCAACTTGACCTTGTGAGCCTTGAAACTTGACATGTAGGTGCTTGACAATGTATATGAGCATATGGGACTTGATTGAGCCCTTGAAAACCTCAACTTCCTTGCAAGAACCAAAACTCTAATTTTGACTGGCTTAGGAGGATGGTTTGAACTGTGTAGCCCTTGAGTAGACTTTGAACCATTTGAGGTGATGCTTGTCAAAACTTTGAAGAATATGGGAGGGTAAATTTTGGGGTACAACAGTTTCCCCTGTTCAATCTTCTTAGACCTGAGGATGTAGATTGGCTTGTGTGCCTTTCGTGATCCGAAGGTGGAAGATGATTGAACACTAGAGTGCCCAGAAATTTGCACTCACATAGTTGAGTATCAGCAGTGTGATGGCGGGAATGGGCTTACAGATGCCATTTAGAAAGATGATGGATAGGAGGATGGGCTTATAGATGCCATTTGGAGGTGTGACAGAACCTTGTCGGGAATGGGCTTATAGATGCCATTTGGAACTGTTGGTAAGTGGATGGGCTTATAGATGCCATCTAGGTGTCGATCGCGTAAGAGATTCCTTAGCGAGAACTTGCGTACCTGAGAAAGAAAGATAATCACCTGGCCTGTTACAGGGGTTGATCTTCAAACTCTTCATGCAGATATGCCCTGGCTGGATACAGGTGTCGAATCTACAATTGGTTGCTGACAGATGTGCCCTGGCTGGATATAGGAATCGAATCTGGAATTAGTCGCTAACAGATATGCCCTGGATGGATACAGGAATCGAATCTTCAAACTCTTCAGACGTGCCCTGGCTGGATACAGGAATCGAATATGGAGTTAGTCGTCAACAGATATGCCCTGGCTAGATACAGGAATCAAATCTTCAATATCGTCAGACGTGCCCTGGCTGGATAAGGAATCGAATCTGGAATTAGTCGTCAACAGATATGCCCTGGCTGGATACAGGAATTGAATCTTCAAACTCTTCAGACGTGCCCTGGCTGGATACAGGAATTGAATCTGGAATTAGTCATCAACAGATATGCCCTGGCTGGATACAGGAATCGAATCTTCAAACTCTTCAGACGTGCCCT
Source organism: Vicia faba (assembly GCA_948472305.1). Taxonomy (NCBI): domain Eukaryota; kingdom Viridiplantae; phylum Streptophyta; class Magnoliopsida; order Fabales; family Fabaceae; genus Vicia; species Vicia faba. The sequence continues at coordinate 328,563,265 of OX451735.1, forward strand.
GGCTGGATACAGGAATCGAATCTGGAATTAGTCGTCAACAGATATGCCCTGGCTGGATACAGGAATCGAATCTTCAAACTCTTCAGACGTGCCCTGGCTGGATACAGAAATCGAATCTGGAATTAGTCATCAACAGATATTCCCTGGCTGGATAGAGGAATCGAATCTTCAAACACTTCAGACGTGCCCTGGCTGGATACAGGAATCGAATCTGGAATTAGTCGTCAACAGATATGCCCTGGCTGGATACAGGAATCGAATCTTCAAACTCTTCAGACGTGCCCTGGCTGGATGCAGGAATCGAATATGGAATTAGTCGTCAACAGATATGCCCTGGCTGGATACAGGAATCGAATCTTCAAACTCTTCAGACGTGCCCTGACTGGATACAGGAATCGAATCTGGAATTAGTCATCTACAGATATGCCCTGGCTGTATACAGGAATCGAATCTTCAAACTCTTCATACGTGCCCTGGCTGGATACAAGAATCGAATCTGGAATTAGTCGTCAACAGATATGCCCTGGCTAGATACAGGTATCGAATCTGGAATTGCGACAGTTGATAGTAATTATCCTTGGATTGACCTTTTTCCTGAAAAGGCAAAACATCAGTTGTATGCAATGTCATGATGTATGAAAATCATGATGTCATGATGTTCTCAGGGAGAAATGTGATTGTTTCGTATGTATTTTGTCATGTATGTAAGCAGGATGTATGAAATGTGATATGTTTATGAATGTATTTTCGTCTAGGAAAATAAATCTTTGACGAATGCCGGGAAGTTGGATCCTGGGCTGATGTTTGAAGAGTAGAGTTCTTCATTTCCGCTGGGGATGTTGATTGTAAGAATAAACCGGTAGGAGAATACGACTCCGTTGGGGGATGAACTTGTTGGAGAGATACTCTGCAGGGAATACTCTGTGGGAAGAGATACTTTGCGGGGAATACTCTGTGGGAAGAGATACTTTGCGGGGAATACTCTGTGGGAAGAGATACTTCGCTGAGGTTTGATGATAACTCCGCTGGGGATACCGTTGATGAGTTATGTAGAGGGAATTGATGAACTCCGCTGGGGGGTAGGAAGAACTTCGCCGAGGACGATCTTTCCGTGGTAATTAGCTGAGGATAACCCAGTTATAAGCTCTGGTGGAGAATATCCTTTGAATAAAGCTGGGGAGACGCGTTCATGCTCTGCAGGGGATAAGCTTCCAGAATCTACTGGGGATAAGCTTCCAGAATCTACTGGGGAGATTGATACAACTCTCCTGGGGAAACTTGTGGACTCTACTGGGGAATGGTTCCACTGGATGTCCGGTATTCCGCCGGGGAACAATCTTAGATCAAGATTGTCGGGGATGCTTGTTAGGAATGTTTGTATACTCCACTGGGGAATATTGAGATTTCCTGGGGGTACCCAACTTCCTTAAGGTTGACTGTAGACTAACTCTGCTTGGGGGAGAGTATCACTGACTTGCTGGAGATACTGTGCCTTTTTGGGGCTGATTGGGAGACCAACTCTGCTTGAGGAGAGTATTGCTGAAATCTGGTCTTACTCTGCGGGGAGTGAAGATATCTTGGTCATATTCTTCAGCCGAACCTACCTTAGTACCTTGGTGGACAAAGTAACTAGATCGCTTAGACAACTCATTATTGCCCCTGTTTCTAATGTCACCTGTAATTAATCCTTTGTTTCGTATACAAATATTTATGAGTTAGCAATTAGTGTCAAGTGCATATATCAAAAATGAACATTGGACGTTCTTCGCAAGACAAAACAGAAAAAGGAAAAACAATCGGCAATTTGTCCGGAAAAGTGAATTTGTATTGATTTTTGAATTTGCCTGTAAATAGGCATTTATATACAAGAGGCTGACGTCCTAGTAAGAGAACGCCGCCGAACGACATAGAGTTTATACAATTTTTTTTTTGTGAAAAGGAAAACAAAACAGTTATGTGAAAAAGTCCCACTGGGTTTCAACTCTGTTATCGCCTTAATGTCTTCAAGCGTCTCATCACTTTGCTGCTTAGTTGAAGATGAAGCTGATTGATTGATGCCGTATGAACTTGATAGTTGATACCGAATTCTGGATGCAAGGTGATCCAATGAGACATAGTATTACGCTTTATCCCTAACTTTTGCCTGGACTGCCCTTTCGGGTTTTCAGTCCACCGGGATACCCATTTTTGCCCAAGCCGCCTTTTCAGGTTTTCGACTTGCCGGGCGTACAGATTTTTTATTTATTTCATCCCTTATTTTTGCCCGAACCCTTTTGGTTTGCCGGGAAGCCCTTACTTTTGCCTAGGTGTGTCAACCTAGCGGGTCTTTTATCATAAGTAATATTTTTTTACTATGTCTGCATTGGCGGGGTGAGGAAGGTCGTCATCGTCCATGGTGGTTAGAATCATAGCTCCTCCTGAGAAGACATGTTTAACCATAAATGGCCCTTCGTACGTAGGGGTCCATTTGCCCCTGGGATCACTTTGAGGAAGAATGATGCGCTTGATTACCAGGTCTCCGACTTGATACTCTTGTCGTCTGACTTTCTTGTTGAATGCCCTGATCATCCGTTTTTGGTACGTCTGACCATGACAAATAGCAGTAAGCCTCTTTTTGTCGATTAGGTTTAATTGATCAAGCCGAGTCTGGATCCAGTCATCTTCGCTCAAACCTGCATCCTTCATTACCCGGAGAGAGGGTATCTGGACTTCAATAGGCAAGACTACCTCCATGCCATAGACCAAGGAAAAGGGTGTTGCCCCGGTTGACGTCCTTGCTGAGGTACGGTATCCATGAAGAGCGAATGGCAACATCTCGTGCCAATCTTTGTAGGTCACTGTCATCTTCTGCACAATCTTCTTGATATTCTTATTCGCTGCTTCGACAACCCCATTCATCTTCGGCCGGTAGGGAGAAGAGTTGTGGTGCTGTATTTTGAATTGCTCGCAGAGCTCAGTGATCATCTTGTTGTTAAGATTGGTACCATTATCCGTAATGATCCACTCAGGTACACCGTATCGGCAGATCAGGTTGTGCCGAATGAACCGTGCCACGACGTTCTTGGTTACGGTAGAATAGGAAGCTGCTTCAACCCACTTCGTGAAGTAATCAATCGCTACCAGGATGAAGCGATGCCCGTTGGATGCCGTAGGTCTGATATCGCCGATCATATCAATGCCCCACATTGCAAAAGGCCAAGGTGCTGTCAAGATATTCAGAGGAACTAGAGGAACGTGCACCTTATCAATATAGATCTGGCATTTATGACACGTCCGAGAATGCTGATAACAGTCGGCTTCCATTGTGGACCAGAAATATCCTGCCCGAAGGATTTTCTTTGCCATGGTATGTCCACTGGAATGTGTTCCGAAGGTACCTTCATGTAGCTCTGCCATGATCTTTTCTGCTTCAGTCTTATCCATACAACGCAATAAGGTTGAATCATGGTTTCGCTTGTAAAGAATGTTGTTGCTGAGGAAGAACTTTATTACGAACCTTCTCAGAAACTTCTTATCGTTAACAGATGCGCCTTCAGGGTATTCTTGAGCTTCCAAGTACCTCTTCACTTCATGATACCAAGTGTGATACGGTGGGAGAACTGACTTGGGTTTTGCGTTTGTATTCGCACTTGTTCGGTTTAGCAAGAGTCACCACCGACTTTTTATTTTATCCTAAAGGAAAGGTTAAAAAAGCACAGGAAAAACCTTTTGAGATGTTTTGTGGGGTAGATTATGAAAAGGGAAGGTATTAACACCCTTTTCATCCATGGTTATCCATGGGCTCTTAGTTACTTGGTTTTAGATCACTTGCCTTTGATTGCTTGAAATTATGGTGTGTGTGTGTGTGTGTTTTGAAAATGTTTTTGAAGAAGATGCCTTGTCTTAGGCAACCAATGTAATGACTCGTGTTTGAGTGTTTCACAAAGGTGTGTATCCTTTTCGAAAAGATGTTTCAAATGTTTTTGAGAGTTTGTTTTGAAAGTGTTTGTGGAGTGTGGTTTGTAAAGTAGGCAAGTGTTTTTGCAAGTTTGTCAAGTAACTAAGAGTCGTCTACCCCTAAGTTTACTCAAAGATTTTTCTCATGTTTTAACCCTTTTTAACAATTTTGTTCCACCATTGTATTTGGTGGACAATCTTGCGTTTAGGATGTTTAACGGGACATGCGCGGGTCATCGTATGGACCATGAATGCAATGGTGCCAAGTGTCTTTGGCAATTTGTTTGAAGGGACTTGATCATTTTGATAGGCAACTTTCGAAAGCGTCATCGAGGGACTTATGATCATTTGAATTGTTTTGCCAAAGAAACTCGACGTGCAAGCATGGTCCATTTTGGAAGGCAACATGTGGGATTACCCTAGGGGGTGCAAGTGTGATTGTGTATTGATTTCATGTATTTGTCTTGTATTAGGTTATCTAGCGTTTGATTTTATGTACATACAAATCCTAGGTCTAAACATGGTATAATTCAAAAGCGATAAATTGCGGGAATTAAAGTCCTAAACTATTACAAATAGTATCCGGGAGTGGGGGTACAAATTTACAAATGGGGATGAGACTTATAGGAGGATAATGTCCAATAATTACAACCAAATCGAATTACGATCAAATGTAATATGTAATCGAATGTACAGCAATGTATAAGAATAAAACAAATGTGAATGTGTCAATGTATGTGTGTATTGTAAGTGTGTAAGTGTAAGTGTATATGTAATTTATTTACAAGTTTGAGAAATGCTAACTTAATGGGAAAATTAAGTATTTGATTTAATTAATTTTGTATTCTCGTACCTTGTTAATATGCACAAATAAAAGTTTTAATTTTAAGGAAAGAAAAGTATTAACCTTAAAGAAAAATTATGTAATTATGTACAAATTATTTATCTTAAGAAACAGAAAAGTATTATGTATTGATGTACAAGAATAAAATATTTTAAGAAAAGAAAATATTCAAATTCTATATATTAATGTCTTATATTAAAGAAAAGTATTTCTTGTGTATTTACAAATTAATGTATTTTAATTAATCTTTTTATGTACAAAGTTTTAACTAAAAAAATAAGAAATGTTTTAAGAAAATGTTTTTTTGGGTATTTATGTTAGTATTGTTTTATGTACAAAATGAAAGATATTTAAACCTAAATAAAAAAAGTCTAATATTTATTTTAAATGTGATAAACAAAATTTAATGAGATTAGTGTATTATTCATATTTTAGTTAAAATATTATGTATAAAAAAGGTTAGGTTATAAAATAAATGAGAATTAAGAAAAGGTTAAAAAGGGTTATGTTAATAGAAAAAGAAGAAAAAGGTTATGTGGGCCTAAAGCTTGCACTAATGGCCCACAACGAATCAGGAAGATGGGGGGTATGCTTGGAAAAAGAAAGGGCTTAGGCGTGCTAGAATGGGGCGTGGCCCATTTGCTTCACAAATTATTTTTAGGGTTTGTGATAGTTTGTTTCAATTGGGAAAACTTAGGGTTTGAGAAATACAGAGGCGTCGTTCTTCGTTTTCACTTCGTCTTCTTCTCTCGAGCCAAAGCATCCAGAACAATGTTCAGCCTTCGCCCATGGCCACCGGCGCCACCGTCCCTCCTTCCTTCCTCCATGGATGAGCGTAGTAGCGCCAAGAAACGGTAACAACAAATCTCTTTCATGCTTTAGCTTTTTTTGATTTTGTGTTTTGATTAAGTGACATTATTGTTTCTGATTGGGAAATATTGTTGTTATTTTGAGGAGCGTTAATAGGAAAGGGAAGGAGAGATATTACCTTCGTCTTCTGGAGGTGGAGGAGAGAGGGACGTGGAGGTGTTACGGCGGCTTGACGGCGAGGAGAACATGATGGTGAAGCTAGCTCTTCCCGGTATCTTTATCTTTTTTGGCCCTTTGTTGGGTTTAATGATGCATTTCTGAAAGCCTAGTTTAACTTCCTTTTTCTCTTCTTCTCTTATCCTCGCTTTTGCTTGTGTATGCTTTTGTGTGTTTGGTTGCCTTGGATGATGTTGCCTTCGTTTGTATGCTTGATGATGATTGATATGTTGCCTATGAGGAACATTTTCTGAGGCTTTGATTGCCTTACTCTGTATTGCCTTGAACGCGTGATATTTGATATGCTTGCCCTGTTGCCTTAAAATGATTATTTTCCTCGCTTCTGACTTTGAGTTGAATGCTATTGTGTTGTTGTTGTTAGCCCAGTGATGAAGGTTTTCTGAGGGCTTTGAATTTTGACTGGAATTTGTGGATGTGTTTAGGCTGGACAGTTTGAGGTTACAGGCCTTGGTTTATGCAGATTTGGACATTGCTTGAAAGGTTGAGCTTTGAGGCTTAACACAGGTTCTGTGTTTTTTAGGCTTTGGCTTGTTAAGCTTTTAAAGGCTTGAAACAGGTTGAGGGTTTGAATCAGATTTGGAAACTGTTTGAGGCTATGGCTCTTGGTTGAGTTTTACAGGTTGGAGTGTTCTGAATGGTAAGTCCTGAAAGGCTTTGAGGTTTCTTGCTTTTAATGCAGGTAAGGCTTTGGGAACTGTCTTGGAGAGTTTTTGCCATCTCTTCTTTTGACAGTTTTGTTGTATCCTGCTTTTGTAATATCTCTGCCTCTCCCTTTACTGACTTGATAAGTTTGTTATATATATTTTTTGTCCTTTCAAGCCAAAACCTGTAAGCCCATCTTCTTTTCTTTCTTCTCTCTCTCTCTCTAGTATAGATTGCAGCATAAAATAATGTTTATGTTTGTACTTTGAATTCTGAAAAAGCAATGGCCTAGGGAAATGATGAAATGAAAAGTTGCTTGCACACTAATCTTTCTCTGCATACTTTGTACTTCTTCTAGATTTTATGCCTCTTGTTATCTTTCCATATCTTCTTTTGACAGCTTTGAGCTTTTTGGCTTAGTTGCTTTGACATTTAGTTCAGTTTGGATTTGGACTTTGGTTAGGCATGCTGTTTGTTTTTCATCCTTGGTTTAGAACTTTTGGAATTATGCAGTATGTAACTTTTGCATTTTCAAACTTTAATTGCAATACATTCCATCCCTTTTTGTGAACCGGGAGAAATCGTGTGATTTGCAGAGAGAGCGAACTGATCCCGGCCATTTGCTTTTAATGATGAGCCCAAATTAACTGTTTGCCTTTCAATTATTTTGACTGTATTTGACTTTTCTTTTTCTTTTGTTTTGCAGATAAAATCAAATGAAGTAGAGGGAGCAAATGGATGGAAAATGAAGACTAGGAAACTTAGAAAAATTAGGATAGTTTTATTCCAAATTTAACTATTTGTAAACATTTATTATTATGAATACTTTGTAAATAAATACTGTATTCAAACAACAATTGTAACGAATAATTAAAAGATGAATAAAATCTATTTTTTTATCAGTTAATTCCTTTTCTTCTTTTCAATTATTTATTTTATTATTTATAATTCTTAAATTATAATAAATGGAAATAAATTCCAATTATCTTAACTTAGAATAAATAAACAATTAAATAAACATTGTGGTTTTATCATCGATCAATTAATAAACATGGCGCTTCAAAAATCCAAAGCAAAGCACAGTCAATCACAACAACTGCCCAAATGTCTTTTCTCTTAATGATTCAATCAAACACTGCAAACTCAATCCAAATGACTCTTTTCACTGATTTAGTCAAACATTGCAAACTCAATCCAAATGCCTCGGTCCATATCTCGGAATAACTTGAAAAGCACTGTGGGATTAATTCTCTGAGAATGCGCGCACAAAAACCCTAGTTCCTGATCAAATGCCAAAGAAGCGTTCGCCTGATCAAAGCTGAGCCAAAATCAACCAAACCCTAAGCAAACTGTTTGAATTGTTCCAGAGCCATGAAAATCAATGAAAACCCTAATTTTGACTGACGAGAAAAATCTGTTTGATCGATTCTTGAGCCAGTCTGAAAAATCAGGAAAAGCCCGAAGCTATGATTTCTTGTGGAAAAATACGAGGGCAAATTTTGGGGTACAACAGTTGCCCCTGTTCAATCTTCTTGGACCTGAAGAGTTAGATTGGCAAGTTTTCCTTTCGCGACTCGAGGGTAAAAGGAGATTGGACACTAGAGTGCCCAGAAAATTTGCACTCGATGATGTGATGGTAGAGGTGAATGGGCTCACAGATTCCATTTGGTGATGGGCTTAAAGATGCCATATGGAATGTGACAGAATCTTGTCGGGGGATGGGCTTAGAGATGCCATCTGGAAATGGGCTTAAAGATGCCATTTGGAAATGTTTGTTGAGGAGGATGGGCTTATAGATGCCATCTGGAAATGGGCTTAAAGATGCCATTTGGAAATGTTTGTTGAGGAGGATGGGCTTATAGATGCCACCTGGAAATGTTGAACTGCATGTCCTTGGTGAGTGGACGCTTATCAGAAAGGTATCCTTGTTTTGGAACGTCTCTGAACTGGGGGTCTGAACAAGCAATAGATTGACATCCGTGTTTGGAGAATCCGTAAACTGTTTTCAGGAGTTGGAGTTGAATAAGAAATAGAGCAGCATCCGTTGTTGGGAAGCGTCTGTAGACTATTTTTAGAAGTCTTGAAGTGGAGGAGGAACCGGTGTAGGGTTTCCTGATGATGCGTCCGTGTAAAACTGCATCTGAGTGAATCTAGAATAAGTATCAGAATGTCGCCGTGTCTGGGTCACATCTGAACTATCTCTGGATGAATCTCGGAAGATGATGATCTTTGTCTGTCGACTGATCTTACCTGAAAAGGTAAAGAGTTAGCTGTATGTAATGTCATGATGCGTGATGAAATCTATGTTATATCAATGTTTATGATATGAATGCGATGAATGCGTATGTAAGCTGATGAGCTATCTTGCTGAGGATAGATGAATCATGGATGGCTGAAGATAAAAGAATCTTGACTGCTGCCAGGGAGAACCAATCCTAGGCTGCTGCAGGGGAAGGCAAGAATCTTTGATCATAAGAAGTCCCGGGACCACTGTTGGGGAATCAGAAGCTTGGGTTGTATGCCAATCTACTGGGGATTCTTGTCTTGAGGAGATCTTCACTGGGGAATATTCGAATATTCTGTGAGGAACTGAGAATGAGAGTCTTCACTCTGCTTGGGGATTTTGAAACTTGACTCTGAGGGGAGTTAGCTTCTGGAAGGTTCTCTGGTTGGGGAAGTCGAGAATCTTTTGAGTTTTGAGAAGGAACCGGTGTAGGGTTTCCTGATGATGAGTCCGTGTAAAACTGCATCTTCCAACAGGTGATGAAGGAATTGTTGAACACTTTTGACATTCGAATGCCCCAAGTGGTGATGTAGATAATTTCCTGGCTTGTTACAGGTGTTAATCCATAATCAGTCGTCCACAGATATTTTCCTGGCTTGTTACAGGTGTTGATCTGGAACTTAAGAAAGGTGACAGAATGACAACCGTGTCTGGAGCACATCTGGACCGTATCTTCCAACAGGTGATGAAGGATCTGTTGAACACTTTTGACATTCGAATGCCCCAAGTGGTGATGTAGATAATTTCCTGGCTTGTTACAGGTGTTAATCCACAATCAGTCGTCCACAAATATTTTCCTGGCTTGTTACAGGTGTTGATCTGGAACTTAAGAAAGGTGACAGAATGGCAACCGCGTCTGGAGCACATATGGACCGTATCTTCCAACAGGTGATGAAGGAAAGGTTGAACACTTTTGACATTTGAATGCCCCAAGTGGTGATGTAGATAATTTCCTGGCTTGTTACAGGTGTTAATCCACAATCAGTCGTCCACAGATATTTTCCTGGCTTGTTACAGGTGTTGATCTGGAACTCCTCATGCAGACATGCCCTGGATGGATACAGGTATCTAATCTACAATCAATCACTCACAGATATGCCCTGGCTAGATACAGGAATCGAATCTGGAATTGTGATAGTTGATCTGTTGGTGGTTGTAATTTCCAGCAGGTGATGAAGGAAAACTTCGGACACTTTTGACATTCGAATGCCTTAAGTGATGATGAAAGAGACTCTTTAGGTTACCCTGCAACTGAGAGATTTTGTTAAAATCTTGACTAGACTGCCCTAGGTTAACTGGACTTTGAAAGATCTGTTGAAACCTTGACTGGACTGCCCCAGGTTAACTGGATAGTGACATGTGATCCCCCCTTGTTGATCTGGAACTCCTCATGCAGACATGCCCTGGCTGGATACAGGTATCTAATCTACAATCAATCACTCACAGATATGCCCTGGCTAGATACAGGAATCGAATATGGAATTGTGATAGTTGATCTGTTGGTGGTTGTAATTTCCAGCAGGTGATGAAGGAAAACTTCAGACACTTTTGACATTCGAATGCCTTAAGTGATGATGAAAGAGACTCTTTAGGTTACCCTGTAATTGAGAGATTTTGTTGAAATCTTGACTAGACTGTCCCAGGTTAACTGGACTTTGAAAGATCTGTTGAAACCTTGACTGGACTGCCCCAAGTTAACTGGATAATGACATGTGATCCCCCCTTGTTGATAGGATATTTGTCGTTGGAAATGTCATCCTTTTGAAAGTGATTTTACTCATTGAGAGAGTTTTCGTTCCTCCGAACATTCGCTGTATGAATTTCTTCGCTGTCAAACAAATAGTCAAATGCAAACAGTGATATTCAAGCAATGCAAAGTTTATGTTTGTCTCAAAGTTTTGAAAAATGCGTTTTTTAGCAGAAAACTTTTTATAAGACAAGTCAACACAAGATTTAGAGCAAAGCCCTACAGGAGTCAGGATACCTTTTGTAACAGTATGCTTTCGAACTAACCCATGCTTCAATTAGGAATTTTGCAGGGTTGTAACGTGGCTTGGTTCACGGTTTAAGAAACAAAGGATAAAGGCTCAAAGTGTATTTGTACCCACCCGCTCTTCGTGATGTTCTTCAACCCTAAGCTCAGTTAATTGTGCGTCGCACTCTGTTTGAGTTTGGAACGACTTTTGGGTGATGGTTCACCAGATGAATTTGGGGAGACAGTCATCATCTCCTTTTTCTCTTTTGCTACATTTTTCATGTTGTTGAGGATTTGTAATGACCTCTCTATTTTGATTTTGATTTTTTATCCCTAACTTTTGCCTGACCGTTCCCGTTTTCGAGATCGCCGCCAGCGGGATGCCCCAGCTTTCTCAAGCCTCCTTTACAGGTTTTGGCTTGGTGGGCTTTTCTCTTTTGAGAGATTGACTGTCTATGTGATAGGGAACCATCACTGTCTTTTGATTCCAAAGGAATGCTCTTTCTTTTTTTTGACGTCGTTCGTTGTGTTACGAACTGAGAGTTTGCGACTTCAATGTGCTCCCTTTTGAAATAACTGAGAGACTACCCTGCCCCAGGTTTATATCAAAGGTTTTGATTGTTTAGAACAGAAAACTCCTACTTCTTTGGCTCGAAGGGGTTGACTAGGGATTATCTTCCTTATAACTCCAGTGTTTTGGAATTGAAAGAAATGCCTGTACATCATTAGCAAGGTCTGTTCAAAAGCATACTGCATGAGATTGTGGTATTGTTTCGTCATCCTCCCTCTAAAGGCTTGCAGCTTTTTATCAAGAGTTAAATATCATAAAGAAAGCATAAGAGTAGTGAAAACGAATGGATGAATTCAAGACAAACATATGCAATGCATTAATGAAACAGAGTTTAACATCAATAGATAATTGTTTGAATAACAAAAGAAATTACAACTTTGAAAATTCAAATGAAGCAAAAGTCTTTCAGCTTGAGCTTTGTCACTTTTGGTGGAGAATTCCTTAACAGAAGATTTTCATCTCGCCGTCTGGCATGAACCTCAAAACTCCAATGTCGATAAGATCTTGAATCTTGTTCTTCAAGGCCCAACAGTCATCGGTGTTGTGTCCCGGGCTGTAGGAGTGGTAAACACAAAATGCATCGGGATGATAGTTAGGAGCAGAGGTATTTGGGTTCCGGATAGGATCCCTCAAAGCAGTCAAATTGACCTCCAACAAGCGCTCTAGAATTAAAGATGACGATATATCAGTCTCAGTGAATTGTCTTCCCGCTGTATTTTGCCTACGCCGATTACCCCGTTGACACTGACGAGGTTGTTGATGGGCTTGTGACCCTGAAGCAAGTAGAGGAGCCTTCCCCTTGTCTTCTTGTCTGGATGGGGGTTGAGTGGTGACTTGCTCTTCAACCTCAGATGTTTGGACCAGTTGGTTGTTTTGAAGCAGCTTGCGGACGAGAATTCTGAGTTCCTCTTGTCTTTGAGACAAGTCCTGGATAAGAGCCATCTGACCTACCAGTTGCCCCGTCATTTGGATCCTCATTGTTGTCAGCTCAAACTGCAGTGCTTCCAACTGATCACTCCTGGCATTGTTTGAATTCTCCTGAACCAAGCCCTTTGTGAGGAGAGCTTTCACTTCTTCTTGCCCCAGAGACAGGCTCAAGAACATTTCCTGCAGCTGAGCAGTCTGGTCCTGGATATCCTTGACAGTCCTTTCTAGAGCCATCTCTTACTGAAATAAACAGTAGGAGAGTAAGGAAACCTGAAAAAGGAAAAACTGTCAAGATGCAATGCATGTTATGTGGATGCATGCTTTCAAGGATCTCTTGGGGTAAACACAAGAAAATGTTAGAGGTTGAACTTAGATCTTTGATTGGAGCCTTGCACCGGTGGATGTCTTTCCACGAGAATCAAGCTCACCATGTCGAGTGGGTCATAACCACTGATTCAAGTTGTTGCACTTGATCTTTGATTGGAGAACTGTGCACTGGTGGATGTCTTTCCACGAGAATCAAGCTCACCATGTCGAGTGGGTCATAGCCACTGATTCAAGTTGTTGCACTTGATCTTTGATTGGAGAACTGTGCACTGGTGGATGTCTTTCCACGAGAATCAAGCTCACCATGTCGAGTGGGTCATAGCCCCTGATTCAAGTTGTTACACTTGATCTTTGACTGGCATTTGTTTAGAGGAGAAACCTCTTGCCCATGGTAGACGTCTGGTTCAATGTAACCCTGCATCAAAAGAACCCTCGAGATCCTTGAAAAGGTTATTGAAAATGCCACGGTATGATGTTATGATGTTATGTACATGTATGCAAAAGCAAATGAGTGTATATACAGGCAATCATATTCACACAAAGCAAAACAAGTACTTAGGTTCAGGCTTGCATGGGGTTATAGGTAAGTACCCTCTTGAAGTTAGTTGGCTCATCCTGTCCTAAAAACAGAAACCGGGTTCTAAGGAGCTCAATATCATTGGATTGTTTTCTGTGTTCATTGTTTCGGTTTAGCCACTTAACTGGCGACCAAAATATTCCAAGAAAACAACCCTCGATGAGTGTAGTATCGAGTATCTACCAACTTCGGACTACACCAAAGTCGGTCATCTCACTACCCCTAAAAAGGCTAGGATGGTCAATTAAGGTTCTAAGAGTTCGTTAGTGCTTCACGACATCACTCAGCGGCCCCGTACTCTCCTTGATTGAACTCAAGGGTTACCGGTACTCACAAATATATCACACTAACATAACTTACTGTTTCAACCGTGTCGGTATACCCCGCACAGTTCCCTCACAGTTTTATTGCTATTTACCTAAAAGGTGCCCCAAATCCGGGTGTAGGATTTATAACAAACCCAAACAAGGACCCAAAAAGTAAAGCAATCAAGGCAATCAAAGCAAGAATATAAATGTGATCTAAACCCTAAGGTAACCCCACAAAGTAAATCCCCAGCAGAGTCGCCAGTTCTGTGATACAATGGGAGAACTGACTTGGGTTTTGCGTTTGTATTCGCACTTATTCGGTTTAGCAAGAGTCGCCACCGACTTTTTATTTTATCCTAAAGGAAAGGTTAAAAAAGCATAGGAAAAACCTTTTGAGATGTTTCGTGGGTTCGAGGGGTAGATTATGAAAAGGGAAGGTATTAACACCCTTTTCATCCATGGTTATCCATGGGCTCTTAGTTACTTGGTTTTAGATCACTTGCCTTTGATTGCTTGAAATTATGGTGTGTGTGTGTGTGTGTTTTGAAAATGTTTTTGAAGAAGATGCCTTGTCTTAGGCAACCAATGTAATGACTCGTGTTTGAGTGTTTCACAAAGGTGTGTATCCTTTTCGAAAAGATGTTTCAAATGTTTTTGAGAGTTTGTTTTGAAAGTGTTTGTGGAGTGTGGTTTGTAAAGTAGGCAAGTGTTTTTGCAAGTTTGTCAAGTAACTAAGAGTCGTCTACCCCTAAGTTTACTCAAATATTTTTCTCATGTTTTAACCCTTTTTAACAAATTTGTTCCACCATTGTATTTGGTGGACAATCTTGCGTTTAGGATGTTTAACGGGACAGGCGCGGGTCATCGTATGGACCATGAATGCAATGGTGCCAAGTGTCTTTGGCAATTTGTTTGAAGGGACTTGATCATTTTGATAGGCAACTTTCGAAAGCGTCATCGAGGGACTTATGATCATTTGAATTGTTTTGCCAAAGAAACTCGACGTGCAAGCATGGCCCATTTTGGAAGGCAACATGTGGGATTACCCTAGGGGGTGCAAGTGTGATTGTGTATTGATTTCATGTATTTGTCTTGTATTAGGTTATCTAGCGTTTGATTTTATGTACATACAAACCCTAGGTCTAAACATGGTATAATTCAAAAGCGATAAATTGCGGGAATTTAAAGTCCTAAACTATTACAAATAGTATCCGGGAGTGGGGGTACAAATTTACAAATGGGGATGAGACTTATAGGAGGATAATGTCCAATAATTACAACCAAATCGAATTACGATCAAACGTAATATGTAATCGAATGTACAGCAATGTATAAGAATAAAACAAATGTGAATGTGTCAATGTATGTGTGTATTGTAAGTGTGTAAGTGTAAGTGTATATGTAATTTATTTACAAGTTTGAGAAATGCTAACTTAATGGGAAAATTAAGTATTTGATTTAATTAATTTTGTATTCTCGTACCTTGTTAATATTCACAAATAAAAGTTTTAATTTTAAGGAAAGAAAAGTATTAACCTTAAAGAAAAATTATGTAGTTATGTACAAATTATTTATCTTAAGAAACAGAAAAGTATTATGTATTGATGTACAAGAATAAAATATTTTAAGAAAAGAAAATATTCAAATTCTATATATTAATGTCTAATATTAAAGAAAAGTATTTCTTGTGTATTTACAAATTAATGTATTTTAATTAATCTTTTTATGTACAAAGTTTTAACTAAAAAAATAAGAAATGTTTTAAGAAAATGTTTTTTTGGGTATTTATGTTAGTATTGTTTTATGTACAAAAAGAAAGATATTTAAACCTAAATAAAAAAAGTCTAATATTTATTTTAAATGTGATAAACAAAATTTAATGAGATTAGTGTATTATTCATATTTTAGTTAAAATATTATGTAAAAAAAAGGTTAGGTTATAAAATAAATGAGAATTAAGAAAAGGTTAAAAAGGGTTATGTTAATAGAAAAAGAAGAAAAAGGTTATGTGGGCCTAAAGCTTGCACTAATGGCCCACAACGAATCAGGAAGATGGGGGGTATGCTTGGAAAAAGAAAGGGCTTAGGCGTGCTAGAATGGGGCGTGGCCCATTTGCTTCACAAATTATTTTTAGGGTTTGTGATAGTTTGTTTCAATTGGGAAAACTTAGGGTTTGAGAAATATAGAGGCGCCGTTCTTCGTTTTCACTTCGTCTTCTTCTCTCGAGCCAAAGCATCCAGAACAATGTTCAGCCTTCGCCCATGGCCATCGGCGCCACCGTCCCTCCTTCCTTCCTCCATGGATGAGCGTAGTAGTGCAAGAAACGGTAACAACAAATCTCTTTCATGCTTTAGCTTTTTTTGATTTCGTGTTTTGATTAAGTGACATTATTGTTTCTAATTGGGAAATATTGCTGTTATTTTAAGGAGCGTTAATAGGAAAGAGAAGGAGAGATATTACCTTCGTCTTCTGGAGGTGGAGGAGAGAGGGACGTGGAGGTGTTACGGCGGCTTGACGGCGAGGAGAACGTGATGGTGAAGCTAGCTCTTCCCGGTATCTTTATCTTTTTTGGCCCTTTGTTGGGTTTAATGATGCATTTCTGAAAGCCTAGTTTAACTTCCTTTTTCTCTTCTTCTCTTATCCCCTCTTCTGCTTGTGTATGCTTTTGTGTGTTTGGTTTCCTTGGATGATGTTGCCTTCGTTTGTATGCTTGATGATGATTGATATGTTGCCTATGAGGAACGTTTTCTGAGGCTTTGATTGCCTTACTCTGTATTGCCTTGAACGCGTGATATTTGATATGCTTGCCAGTTTAGGCTGGACAGTTTGAGGTTACAGGCCTTGGTTTATGCAGATTTGGACATTGCTTGAAAGGTTGAGCTTTGAGGCTTAACACAGGTTCTGTGTTTTTTAGGCTTTGGCTTGTTAAGCTTTTAAAGGCTTGAAACAGGTTGAGGGTTTGAATCAGATTTGGAAACTGTTTGAGGCTATGGCTCTTGGTTGAGTTTTACAGGTTGGAGTGTTCTGAATGGTAAGTCCTGAAAGGCTTTAAGGTTTCTTGCTTTTAATGCAGGTAAGGCTTTGGGAACTATCTTGGAGAGTTTTTGCCATCTCTTCTTTTGACAGTTTTGTTGTATCCTGCTTTTGTAATATCTCTGCCTCTCCCTTTACTGACTTGATAAGTTTTTTATATATATTTTTTGTCCTTTCAAGCCAAAACCTGTAAGCCCATCTTCTTTTCTTTCTTCTCTCTCTCTCTAGTATAGATTGCAGCATAAAATAATGTTTATGTTTGTACTTTGAATTCTGAAAAAGCAATGGCCTAGGGAAATGATGAAATGAAAAGTTGCTTGCACACTAATCTTTCTCTGCATACTTTGTACTTCTTCCAGATTTTATGCCTCTTGTTATCTTTCCATATCTTCTTTTGACAGCTTTGAGCTTTTTGGCTTAGTTGCTTTGACATTTAGTTCAGTTTGGATTTGGACTTTGGTTAGGCATGCTGTTTGTTTTTCATCCTTAGTTTAGAACTTTTGGAATTATGAAGTATGTAACTTTTGCATTTTCAAACTTTAATTGCAAGACATTCCATCCTTTTTTGTGAACCGGGAGAAATCCCGTGATTTGCAGAGAGGGCGAACTGATCCCGGCCATTTGCTTTTAATGATAAGCCCAAATTAACTGTTTGCCTTTCAATTATTTTGACTGTATTTGACTTTTCTTTTTCTTTTGTTTTGCAGATAAAATCAAATGAAGTAAAGGGAGCAAATGGATGGAAAATGAAGACTAGGAAACTTAGAAAAATTAGGATAGTTTTATTCCAAATTTAACTATTTGTAAACATTTATTATTATGAATACTTTGTAAATAAATACTGTATTCAAACAACAATTGTAACGAATAATTAAAAGATGAATAAAATCTATTTTTTTATCAGTTAATTCCTTTTCTTCTTTTCAATTATTTATTTTATTATTTATAATTCTTAAATTATAATAAATGGAAATAAATTCCAATTATCTTAACTTAGAATAAATAAACAATTAAATAAACATTGTGGTTTTATCATCGATCAATTAATAAACATGGCGCTTCAAAAATCCAAAGCAAAGCACAGTCAATCACAACAACTGCCCAAATGTCTTTTCTCTTAATGATTCAATCAAACACTGTAAACTCAATCCAAATGACTCTTTTCACTGATTTAGTCAAACATTGCAAACTCAATCCAAATGCCTCAGTCTATATCTCAGAATAACTTGAAAAGCACTGTGGGATTAATTCTCTGAGAATGCGCGCACAAAAACCCTAGTTCCTGATCAAATGTCAAAGAAGCGTTCGTCTGATCAAAGCTGAGCCAAAATCAACCAAACCCTAAGCAAACTGTTTGAATTGTTCCAGAGCCATGAAAATCAATGAAAACCCTAATTTTGACTGACGAGAAAAATCTGTTTGATCGATTCTTGAGCCAGTCTAAAAAATCAGGAAAAGCCCAAAGCTATGATTTCTTGTGGAAAAATACGAGGGCAAATTTTGGGGTACAACACCAAGGTTTTTCTGTTACCTCTTCAGCCTCAAGGTCACAGCAATATGCAGGTTCGTCCAATTTCTATATAATGATCCAGGGAGCCTCGTTGTCCCATTTGACTTTGAACATGGAAGACATCGTAGCTAATGCGTCCGCCAACTGATTCTCTTCTCTTGGGAAGTGTTCAAAAGTTATCTCTGTAAAATGGGGGATCAATGTCAAAACATACTCTTTGTAAGGAATAAGATTTGGATGTTTCGTATCCCACTCTCCTTTGATCTGATTGATCACGAGAGCGGAATCTCCAAAGACACTCAGAAACTTAATCCTTAAGTCAATTGTAGCTTGAAGACCCATGATGCATGCCTCATACTCCGCCATGTTGTTGGTGCAGTTGAAACATAGTCGGGCAGTAAGTGGAGTATGAGTGCCTTTAGGGGATATGATCACGGCGCCAATACCGTTACCCAAAGCGTTTGAGGCTCCGTCAAAGTGCATAGACCATCGGGATCCTTCCTCAGGTCCTTCACCCGGTCCAGGTACTTCACAATCAGTTACTACCATGATATCCTCGTCTGGAAATTCAAAGTTCACCGACTGGTAATCGTCCACTGCCTGGTGTGCCAAATGGTCTGCCAATACACTTCCCTTGATGGCTTTCTGGGTCGTGTACTGGATGTCGTATTCCGTCAAGATCATCTGTCATCTTGCTATTCTTTCGGACAAGGCAGGCTTTTCGAAGATATACTTTATTGGATCCATTTTTGAAATCAACAGAGTAGTGTGAGTCAACATATACTGTCTCAGTCGGCGAGCAACCCATACCAAAGCGCAGCAAGTTTTCTCGAGCAGTGAGTATCGGGTCTCACAGTCGGTAAACTTTTTGCTAAGGTAATAAATGGCGTGCTCTTTTCGGCCAGACTCGTCATGCTGCCCCAGCACACACCCGATTGAGCTGTCAAGTACTGTCAAGTATAGTATTAGAGGTCTCCCTTCAATCGGTGGCATAAGAATGGGTGGTTCTTGGAGATACTCTTTGATTCTTTCGAAAGCGGCCTGACATTCATCATTCCAACGTACTACTTGATCTTTCTTCAGTAGTTTTAAGATTGGTTCACAGGTAGCAGTTAGATATGAGATGAATCGGGCAATGTAGTTCAGCCGTCCTAGAAAGCCTCTGACTTCTTTCTCTGTCTTGGGAGTTGGCATCTCTTGTATGGATTTTACCTTGGCAGGATCCACTTGAATACCTTTGTCGCTCACGACGAAGCCCAACAGTTTTCCAGATCTTACCCCAAAGGTGCACTTGTTCGGGTTCAACCTTAGCTTGTACAACTTCAAACGGTCAAACAGTTTCTGTAGATGGTCAAGGTGTTCCTCCTCAGTTTGGGACCTTGCAATCATATCGTCGACATATACTTCAATCTCATGATGGATCATGTCATGAAATAAAGCAACCATGGCACGTTGGTAGGTTGCCCCAACATTTTTCAACCCAAAAGGCATGACCTTGTAGCAGAAGGTGCCCCACTGAGTAACAAAAGTGGTCTTCTCCATGTCTTCAGGAGCCATCTTTATCTGATTATAACCGGAAAAGCCTTCCATGAAGGAGAACACCTTGTGCTGAGCAGTATTGTCAACCAGAACGTCAATATGAGGCAGAGGGAAATCATCCTTAGGGCTGGCCCTGTTCAAATCCCTGTAATCAACACACATTCTGACCTTACCATATTTCTTTGGCACTGGAACCACATTAGCAACCCACTGAGGGTAAGAAGTCACTGCTAGAAAACCGGCGTCAAATTGTTTCATAACCTCAGCTTTGATTTTCTCGGACATCTCTGGACGCATACGGCAGACCTTCTGTTTAACCGGAGGGCAATCTTCCTTGGTAGGCAGGTGATGAACCACAATGTCGGTATCCAACCCAGGCATGTCTTCGTAGGACCAGGCAAAGATTTCCACATAATCATGCAACATCTGAATCAAACGTTGTTTCACACTGAGCTCTAGATTGGCACCAATCTTGACTTCCTTTCTGTCTGTCTCAGTACCCAGATTTACCGTTTCCACTGGATCTTCATGTGGCTGAATGGCCCTCTCTTCCTGGAGTAGCAGTCTTGCAAGTTCACCAGGCACTTCGCAATCATCTTCACCTTCGTCTTCGGCTAAGTTGATCGGATTTTCGAAGTCATAACTGACAGTAGCAGAGTCGTTACCAGTGAGATCCAGAGTGGATTGGAACCTGTATAAGTGAGTGTGTGTAAATATAGCTGTTTTGCAATATATATAAAGAAAGAAAGGGAGCGCAAGATTTGAAATGTAAAAAACGTCCAATGCTTTTATTCATGATATATGAAGGTGACACACAAAAGCCCTCACAAATGAAGCCACGGTGCCCCGGGTAAGACACCGGGCCATAAAGTTTAGTAATATTGTTCGTTACAAATTCAAAACAAAGAAATTCATTACTGAGTGACAAAAGTAATAAGTGTAAAGTCTTTTGCAGTCCAGTTGCTAGGTCCACCGTTGGTCGTTGGGTAGATCCAGTTGTCAAATTCGGATTCCTCTACGTCGTCCTCAATAGCATTCACTCCCGGGTTGGTGATGAGCACAGGAGGTCTTCCAATCCTTGTCTTGCGCACAAACTTCTGAGCTTCTGCAGTGAAACCCAAGCCAAATTTTTCAGTCTTTGGAGTGAAATCAAGAAGTCTGCCCCAATTTGCACACTCACCCTTCTCAATCACCGCTCGGGCATCCTTCAAGGAAGCCATCTTCAAAGGAGAGTCTTCTGCAGTCACTGTCTCTGCTGCAACCAATGTCTGAGGCACCTATTCAAAGTGTTGGAAGGGGGTCTCAATGAATTCCCCATCCATTTCCACGTACCGGAACGAGTTGAGGTGGCTGACCATGTATTCCTCTTCCCCTTGCACTGTTACGATCTTCCCCCTGACCGGGTACTTAAGCTTCTGATGTAATGTGGAGGTCACAGCTCCAGCCTTGTGGATCCATGGACGACCCAACAAACAAGAATAGGATGGTCGGATATCCATCACATAGAATTTTGAATCAAAGACTTGTGAACCAACCCTGATTGGGATGTCCACCTCACCATGTACCATCCTTTTGGACCCGTCAAAGGCCCTGACAACAATGTTACTTGGTTTGAGCTCTAAACCCTCACAGTCCAGCCTGTCTAGAGCTTTCTTGGGTAGTGCGTTTAATGAAGAACCAGTGTCAACCAGCACATGGGCAAGAGTAGTGCCCCTGCATTCAATGGAGACATGCAGGGTATCATTATGGTTCTTCCCCTTGGCTGTCAGATCAGCATCAGAGAAACCCAAACCATTATCAGCAGTTAAGTTGGCCACACAGTCAGTGAATTGATCAGCAGACGTTTCTTGGGGCACGTGAGCCGTCTTCAGGAAAGCAATCAGGGCCTTGGCATGGGCCTCTGAACACAGCAACAGTGATAGCATAGAGATTTTAGAGGGGGTGTGCCCCAGCTGTTCAACGATGTTGAAATCACTTTTCTTGATAATTTTGAGGATCTCTTCCATCTCTTGCTTGGAAGCCTCAACAGTGGTCTTCGGTGCCTCCGTCCAGGCAGGCACATCAGTAGCAATCCCCTTGCCCCGAGCGTCAAATGACTCGGCAGCAGGGGTAAAAACTTGATCAGGATGGGAAACAGGCACACTGGCAGGTGTGATGACCAGAGGTCTATGAATTGCTGGAGGTGCAATGTCTGGTGAGAACAGTCTTCCACTACGAGTGACTTTAGCAGGCCCGGTGATATTGGTGACACCGGTACTAGTATCGAACTCTTGTTTCACTCCCAGAACATAAACATCTACCCCATAGTGCCACGGGACAGCTTTGTCAGACTTATAGGGGATGGGCCCCGGAACAGTGATGGTTATAGGAGCAATCTTGTGAACAGGCATAATTTTGACAGGCTTCTTCGAGGGAGCCTTAGAAGGGTTGTTGAAAATGGTGACAATTGAAACTTCTTCAACAGAGGCAGCAGGAACGGCAATCTTCTTGAACAAGATCTCTTTGCTATCCATCAGGTTTTGGACGCCTGACTTCAGCAAAGGACAACCAGCAGGCGAAACAACACATAGATGACAACCTTTACTACATCCCGAAAATAAACCGGCTAGCAACAGGTTCCTCTTAACGGTCAACAGCGGAGTAGCAACATCATCCACAGAAGCTACATACAGATCCTCCTCAAGAGCATTCACCCCATGCTGGGGCATGGGAGCGGTCACAACATTTGGCCTTTCGGGCGCCTCGAACTGTATTTCCTTAGCATCAATAAGGTCCTGAACCTTATTCCTTAGGGCTCAACAATCATCAGTAGAATGTCCCGGGCTATCAGAGTGATAAGCGCAACGGGCGTTGGGGTTGTACTTCGGAGATGTTGTGTTTACCACCTTCAGAGCTTCCTTAACAGTTACCAGATTGGTTGACAGCAGTTGCGGCAATATTTGAGAGAGGGTCATGCTAAGCCGAGTATACTTCCTTTTGGGCCTCTCAACTCTTGGTTGGTTGTATTGCTGAGGAGCAGCAGCAGGCTTTGAAATTACCACCGCGTTAACAGCTTGACGGCGTTCTAGTTTGTTCTGTCTCCTGGGACCATACACAACACTAGCTTCCTTCTTGAAGGGCTTCTTTTCAGTATTTGAGGAGGCACCCTTCTGTATCTTCCCCGACTTAATACCAGCTTCGATTCTATCACCAGTCAGGATCAGGTCTGTAAACCCAGCAGAGGAATTACCAATTAGGTGGTTGAAAAATGGACCTGACAGGGTCCCCAAGAACATGTCCACGAGTTCGCGATCAGTCAACGGTGGCTGCACCCTGCCAGCCAGATCTCTCCACTTCTGTGCGTACTCCTTAAAACCTTCACCCGTTCCCAGTGACATACCCTGGAGTTGGGTACGCGTGGGAGCGAGGTCGGAATTATATTGATACTGCTTATAAAAAGCAGTAGCCAAATCCTCCTAGTTACGAATGTTGGTTCCATCCAGCTGATAGAACCATTCGAGATGAGTCCCTGAAAGACTCTCCTGGAAGAAATGGATCCATAAGTTCTTGTCTGCAGTGTAAGGATGGATCTTCCTTACATAAGAGCGGAGGTGCATTTTAGGACAGGAAGCCCCGTCGTACTTCACAAAGGCCGACGCCTTGAACTTGTGTGGGATCACCACCCCAGAAGATAACCCCAAGTCTCCAAAATCCAACCCAGGCACTCGTTGGATCTCCATAGCATTTAACCTGTCCTCCAGTTGTTTGTACCGGTCCTCAGCAGGAGGGTACTGTTCATCGTTGAAGTCTGTCTCGGTGTCAGAGACCACAGGACTAGGAACCTCTCTCCCTTGGTGACTGCCTTCCCCCACAAATGGAGTAGTCCTCTCAGCTTCATTCTGCAGTGTATTCCCGAGTCTGCACCCAGTGTTGAACAACACAGTCCTCTTCTTCTTCTTCTTCTTCAGGAGCAAAGCCTTCAACTCCTGTTCTCCCTGGGCCAAGTTCATGACCATCTCCTGGATCTGGGCGTTATGGGCCTAGAGGGCCTTGATAGCTTGTTCAGTAGTTGGTTCAGGATTCATGATGATTGAGTGCTGAAATAAACAGCGAAGAAGATTAAGCAACCTATAGAAAAAGGGTACCTGTGATGCACATGATGAATGAAATGCGTATGAATTATGTTTTCAAAGACAATCGGGAATCAACTTTGTAGACAAAAGGAACACACTTTATTAGATTTAAACTTAGGAATTTAAATTGTTCAACAAATTGCCCTTAGGCGTTACAGGGATGAAAATACTGAAAAGGAAATAAAAGCTGTAAAGGAAACATCCAAAGCCCATCAGTGCTCCCATGGCCTCCTCTTCTCAGTACGGATGTAGTCATTCATGATCCGCTCGTTCTCCAATTGCTTGGTCAACTTCTGGATCTTCTGTTCCTGTTCGTTGAACTTTTCCCGATAATAATCCCGCTCTTCCTGTAGTTGCGCCCAAGACCTCTTTAGGGTATCAACATCAGTGGGTATCTGAGGAGGGAGTATGGTTGGAGGAACCCCGTCTCTATCAGGAATTTCAAGAATGATAGGCCTGACAGCTTCATATGGCATACCTAACTTCTGAGCACGGATACGAACCCATTTGTAATAGGGTTCCATTGGTAGAGAAGTCTTCGGTCCCAACTCATGTGGGTCAGCTTTGTGAATTCCGTCCCAAGCTTTGATGAATCTACGTCGCAGTTCGTCACTATCTACCTGAAACTCAAAACTGATGTGAGGCACCAACATCTCATGAGGCCCTGCTCTTCTGGCTCTTCCAAACTGACGGAGAGCTAAACATGGATTATAAGAGATTCCTCCCTGGGTACCGATCAATGGAACATTAGGATACTCTCCGCAACGATCAATAACAGCCACCTCATCTAAACCTCTGAGAGTCCAAATGATGTCATTATCGGTGAGAGACATTAACCTATGAGCCCAGCCTCTTCCTTCTTGGTTCTTCAGCACGAACTTGGGGAGGTGCGAAATAAACCACCTCACTAACAAAGGAGTACAACACCATAGAGTTCCTCGTCTTCGGGCAGTACGAGCATAGAGTTGTTGCAGGATATCACCTAAGAGAGTGAGTACAGGGTTTCGAGACATGAAGATCCTTATGGCATTGATATTGACAAAGTTATCAGGATTTGGAAACAATACTAGACCATAGATTAAGAGAGCCAGGATGTCTTCATACGCCCTGAAGTCTAAGTCATTCCAGAAACTGTTAGCTTTACCAATCAGAAACTTAGCCAAGAAGCCCTTAACTCTGTTTCTAGCCCAGTTGTCCATTACCTCCTTGTTGGTCAAAGGAAGGGCTGCTGCAATCTCCTCAAGTCTAAGAGCCTTTTCCCAACCAATGAAGGGAGTCTGATCCAAGATAGGGATACCAAGAAAATCAGAGAATTCTTCCAGGGTAGGGACCAGCTGGAAGTCTTAAAAGGTGAAGCAATTGTACAAGGGATCATAAAACTGGGTCAAGACACTCATCAGTTGTTGGTCCCACTTTGAAGTGACTAAGCCGAGAAGAGAACCATGCCTCTGGATGAAGGAAGCAGTGTTTGGAATTCTGTCAACCAACTCTTTAAGCAAATCAGGTGGGTTAACAAAGTTGAGCCGGATAGTGTTCCTTCGCATAGGCATCATGATGTCCTACAAAACAGAGCAAAGGTGAAACCCTCTTGTCTTTGAAATAGGTCAGTCCTTATGCAGGATGCATGCAATGATATGATGGTATGATGTTATGGTAAAGCACACCACAAGTATTCACATAGGAAAACATGATAAGGCACACAAGTCACACAAGACAACCCTTAGGGTTTAGGCCAGCATGAAGTTCAGGTACTACCCTCTTTCAGTTTCGTTGGTTAAGACCTGTCCTATCAAAAGTAACCGGGTTCTAGAGGATCCCAATATCACTGACTACCCTCAATCGGTCATAACTCCAGCGTCGCAATCTTTTCTTGCGGACAGAACCATCGCGAGAGTTTAGCCTCAATGGGTGTAGCATACTGCTAATGTTCTATGGACAAGTTGGGTCACATTAGGGTTCTAAGGTCGGTTGGTTCTTAATGACTCCTCAGAAGACCCATATTCTCCTCGTTGCAACACAAGGGATATCGGTACAGACCAAGGTGCCACACCAACGTAGCCACTGCTTCACCCGTGTCGGTCTACGCCGGACAGGTCCCTCACAGCTTATGCTACCTAAAAGGGTATCCCCAGATCCGTGTTAGGATCTATGAAACTCCGATGCAAAGCCCACAAATATAAAGCAATCAAAGCAAAGCAATTAAAAACATAAGTATGATCTAATCCTAAGGTACACCTCACTTTTATGTATCCCCAGCAGAGTCGCCAGTTCTGTGATTGGTGGAAATAGAACTGACTGTTTTTTAAGCTGGTTTCGCGAAATGTCGCGGTAAGCAAGAGTCGCCACCGTCTTTTATGTTCTCCAACATGGAAAGGACAAAAGCACAGCAAAATTCCTTACTCGAGAATGTTTCTCGGTTCGGGAGGTAGATTTATAGAAAGGGAAGGTGTTAGCACCCTTTCTATCCGTGGTTATCCACGGGCTCTTAGGTACTTGCTCTTATGTTTTCAAAAATTGTTTGCTTTTCAAGTGTGTGTGTGGGTTTGAAAAAGTTTCGTTTGAAAAATTTTCTAAGTAACTCTTGTATCAGTCCTCAAGCGTGTATGAAAAATTTGTTTGAAAACTTTTAGAAAGTGTGAGGTGTGAAAAGATGTTTTTGTTTTGTTTTGAAAAGAGCAAGTACTTAAGAGAAATCTACCTACTCTAAGGAATTAGGCTGTGTAAAAGTCCTTTAGATAGTGCTATCCCACCATTGAGGGGTAGGTAGCACCATCGTTGGTGGTATTCGGGTCAATTCGATTATCGGGACATTGTGGTCACCGAAGCAATGGTAGGACACCTTAGAAGTAACCCTAATGTCCTAGATCCTTTGTATCCGAGGCAACCGTTTCGAGGCAACTGGATCTTTTGGACAGAAGGGCGACCTCTAAGACACCCTATACTTGATGACCACGTTTCGAGGCAACGAGTGAAGCGTATCCTAGGAGTGGCATGTGCTTTGTGTGTTGTTTTTCAGTTAATTGTCTTTTTACATGTTATTTGTGAGCTACGGATTAATTTTATTTACATACATTCTTTCATGCATTGTTAACAGTTAGGGGTGCGGAAAATTAAAGTGTGGGAATGTAAAGCTACGCTATTACAAGGCGCGGGTCTATACATCGCCAAAAAACAAAGACCCGTTTTGATAAAGTGCCGAAAGTAAAGAAAGCAATAAACCTAATTACTATTACATTCTTGAAGCAGTTACATAATAATCAAAATAAAATAAATGCGCGCGAATAAAAATTAATCGGGAATGCCTTAAGGGTTTTGACCCTTTTAAGAAAAGAAATGATTTTTTTTTTGTCTTTTTTGTGATTAAATGAAATTAAAACTAATGATTAAACTAATTAATTAATTTATTAAAAGAAAAAATGTTTTTTTGTATTTTTATGTTTTTTAATGAAATAAAATAAAAGGAAATTAAATTAAAAGTTAATAAAAACATAATTCTAAATTTATTTTAGTTTTTTTAAGAGAAAGGTTAAAGTTGCCTAATTAAAAAAACTAATTCAAAATAATTACTTAAATGAAATTAATAAAGTATTTTTTTGTTTTTATTTTTGGTTTTATTGTGAAAAATATTAATTGGTTAATTTTGGTGATAATAACAATAATTAAAATAGGTTAATAATTAAATTAGAAAATATAAAAAAGGAAAAGAAAAGAATAAACCAAGGGAGGGGGGTATGGGCCAGAATGGGGTGTTTAATTGGAATCTGAGGCCCATCAAGAAGCCAACTTTGTTTGACTTTGGAGATTGCCTATGGTGTAGGTTGACCAGGAGTATGGTGCCTGTCCCATCCAAGCCTTTGGATCTGTTTCTAAGGACACATGGCGCATTGGATATGTGGGATGCATGGTGGTACGCTTTGGACTGCCTGTACATGAACGTGTTAAGAAAAAAATGAAACAATTATTTGGGGGACCTGGGAATCGAACCCAGGTCCCAGCGCTCAAATCTCCCTCGCCCCGCCACTACACCAAATGTCTCAATTGTGATAATAATAAGAAAGTAATGTTATATTGAATAAACGCGTCACATGCTGGAAAATAAAAAAGAGCGCGCGTGATTTGAATAAACCACCCACGCATGGACACCTTATCATCGTCTTCATTTTATCTGCAAAATAGAAACAAGATAGCGGGGGTTTTTAACCCCCACAATGCAAAACTGTGGAAAATAGCGATTAGCTGTATAGTGAACATAAAAAGGGCGCGAGGTGTCCAACATATTCGTCTCATCACCCTGGTTTTAACCATGGGTGTTTGGAGGGTTAATTTTACAGCATGTGCAAAGCCCCAATTCGAAAGCTTTGAAACCCTAGAACTTAACAATGGCAACTTTCATTTTAGAGCATAATAATCAAATTAAATTATATAGAAAGCTTCGTATGGGTCCTGTGAACATAATACAATAAATGAAAAATGTTAAAAACGCATGAATTGATGATTGTGATTTTAAAAAAAGAAGGTGAATTGTATGACTGTGTAGCACGAGTTCTTGAGTGTTAGGACTTGTTTATGCTTACAATAGGTTCCTGGAAATGCTGGCAACGTGTTTGGATCAAAAGAAATGCTTGAATTGCACTGGAAGATTGATTTCAGTTTGTGACTTTTCTTTGGAATTTTTTAATTTGGTTTTGCTGTCTCAGAGGTTTCTAGGTCGTGAATTTGATTGGAGAGGCTTGCATATGTATCCTTTAATGAGAATCAATCACAATAAGGAGCTTTTAACCATTTCCATGAAGTTTTGGATTTCCTCTTTAACACCATTAAAGCACTTGCCATGTTTGTTAAAAATTTGAATTTTCATGCTCATAATAGGCTTGGCACGAATTTGGTATGTGAAATATGCTTCATCAAGGTTATTCAAACCACAAGATATCCCTTAATTAATTTTTTTGATTTTTATTTGAATTATTATGAATTAAAATGAATTAAATCCATAAAAATTAAATAAAAATGGAAAAATAATTATTTGGTCTTGAAATAAATCATGGGACACGTGGGTGGCATGGAAAAGCTGAATCAAGTGGGAAAAGTGGGCCCTTTTGTCAAAAAATGAAGTTTCAAGGATAGTTGACTTTTGCCATTTCACAAAAATTTCCCAACTTCTCCAATGCATATCTTGCTTAATTTTGATCATATGAACATGTTCTTGGACATTTTGGAAAGGTCTTGAAGTCCTCTAACCAATTCCTTTAGTCCCATGTCATTTTGATTTACCAATCTCAAGTTATGGTCTTTGACTTAAAGTGCCTTTTTGTTGACTTTTGAAAATGACCTATAATGTTGAAATTGATAACTTTTTGTGAGAGCATTTCTTGGACTTGGAATGTGAAGATGAGTTGTAGGAAATGTCATCCCCTTAAAAATGAGCATTGGATGGGATTTTTCTGATGAACCATGAAAAAGTTATGCCTTGGTCAAGTTACAGTTGACTTTTCAGCTGTCCAAAAATAGAAACTTTTGACACCTTGATGATTTTTGTGCCATTCTTGTGTAATCATGGTCAAGATTTGACCAAATGATGATTGTGGCTTCAAAATAAGATGTTGACCAAAAAATTTGATTTTTGACTGCCAAATGACCATTTTGCCCCTACAGTTGATTGTGAAGCAATTAGGGTTTTTGACTGTGCAACTTGACCTTGTGAGCCTTGAAACTTGACATGTAGGTGCTTGACAATGTATATGAGCATATGGGACTTGATTGAGCCCTTGAAAACCTCAACTTCCTTGCAAGAACCAAAACTCTGATTTTGACTGGCTTAGGAGGATGGTTTGAACTGTGTAGCCCTTGAGTAGACTTTGAACCATTTGAGGTGATGCTTGTCAAAACTTTGAAGAATATGGGAGGGCAAATTTTGGGGTACAACAGTTGCCCCTGTTCAATCTTCTTAGACCTGAGGATGTAGATTGGCTTGTGTGCCTTTCGTGATCCGAAGGTGGAAGATGATTGAACACTAGAGTGCCCAGAAATTTGCACTCACATAGTTGAGTATCAGCAGTGTGATGGAGGGAATGGGCTTACAGATGCCATTTAGAAAGATGATGGATAGGAGGATGGGCTTATAGATGCCATCTGGAGGTGTGACAGAACCTTGTCGGGAATGGGCTTATAGATGCCATTTGGAACTTTTGGTAAGTGGATGGGCTGATAGATGCCATCAAGGTGTCGATCGCGTAAGAGATTCCTTAGCGAGAACTTGCGTACTTGAGAAAGAAAGATAATTACCTGGCCTGTTACAGGGGTTGATCTTCAAACTCTTCATGCAGATATGCCCTGGCTAGATACAGGTGTCGAATCTACAATTGGTTGCTCACAGATGTGCCCTGGCTGGATATAAGAATCGAATATGGAATTATTCGTCAACAGATATGCCCTGGATGGATACAGGAATCGGATCTTCAAACTCTTCAGACGTGCCCTGGCTGGATACAGGAATCGAATCTGGAGTTAGTCGTCAACAGATATGCCCTGGCTGGATACAGGAATCGAATCTTCAAACTCTTCAGACGTGCCCTGGCTGGATACAGGAATCGAATCTGGAATTATTCGTCAACAGATATGCCCTGGCTGGATACAGGAATCGAATCTTCAAACTCTTCAGACGTGCCCTGGCTGGATACAGGAATCGAATCTGGAATTAGTCGTCAACAGATATGCCCTGGCTGGATACAGGAATCGAATCTTCAAACTCTTCAGACGTGCCCTGGCTGGATACAGGAATCGAATCTGGAATTAGTCATCAACAGATATGCCCTGGCTGGATATAGGAATCGAATCTTCAAACTCTTCAGACGTGCCCTGGCTGGATACAGGAATCGAATCTGGAATTAGTCGTCAACAGATATGCCCTGGCTGGATACAGGAATCCAATCTTCAAACTCTTCAGACGTGCCCTGGCTGGATACAGGAATCGAATCTGGAATTAGTCGTCAACAGATATGCCCTGGCTGGATACATGAATCGAATCTTCAAACTCTTCAGACGTGCCCTGGCTGGATGCAGGAATCGAATCTGGAATTAGTCGTCAACAGATATGCCCTGGCTGGATACAGGAATCGAATCTTCAAACTCTTCAGACGTGCCCTGAATGGATACAGAAATCGAATCTGGAATTAGTCATCTACAGATATGCCCTGGCTGGATACAGGAATCGAATCTTCAAACTCTTCAGACGTGCCCTGGCTGGATACAGGATTCGAATCTGGAATTAGTCGTCAACAAATATGCCCTAGCTAGATACAGGTATCGAATCTGGAATTGCGACAGTTGATAGTAATTATCCTTGGCTAGGTTCTTCCCTCAAATCATCGTCGAACCTGAGATCGCCTCTTGGCTAGGTTCTTCCCTCAAACCTTTGTCGAACCTGAGATTGCCTCTTGGCTAGGTTCTTCCTTCAAATCATCGTCGAACCTGAGATCGCCTCTTGGCTAGGTTCTTCCTTCAAATCGTCGAATCTGAGATCGCCTCTTGGCTAGGTTCTTCCCTCAAACCTTTGTCGAACCTGAGATCGTCTCTTGGCTAGGTTCTTTCTTCAAATCACCGTCGAACCTGAGATCGCCTCTTGGCTAGGTTCTTCCTTCAAATCTCCGTCGAACCTGAGATCGCCTCTTGGCTAGGTTCTTCCCTCAAACCTTTGTCGAACTTGAGATCGCCTCTTGGCTAGGTTCTTCCTTCAAATCTTTGTCGAACCTGAGATCGCCTCTTGGCTAGGTTCTTCCCTCAAACCTTTGTCGAACCTGAGATCGCCTCTTGGCTAGGTTCTTCCTTCAAATCTTTGTCGAACCTGAGATCGCCTCTTGGCTAGGTTCTTCCTTCAAATCTTTGTCGAACCTGAGATCGCCTCTTGGCTAGGTTCTTCCTTCAAATCTTTGTCGAACCTGAGATCGCCTCTTGGCTAGGTTCTTCCTTCAAATCACCGTCCAACCTGAGATCGCCTCTTGGCTAGGTTCTTCCCTCAAACCGTCGTCGAACCTGAGATCGCCTCTTGGCTAGGTTCTTCCTACAAATCATCGTCGAACCTGAGATCGCCTCTTGGCTAGGTTCTTCCTTCAAATCATCGTCGAACCTGAGATTGCCTCTTGGCTAGGTTCTTTCCATGCACTTTGTCTTAGAACCTGAGATCGCCCTTTGGCTAGGTTCTCTGTCGAATCACTCTCATGTGTCACCTTAGGATCGTAGGTCGCTCGTAGACCCCGTCCGCTGTCTTTTCATACCAACCATTTGTCTTGTATTGGCATCAAGCCACGTTACAAGTCCAGTCTCTGTCTCTTCATTGAAAAAAACAAATTTCTTTTCCCCAACAGATAACACAAAATAAATAAATAAAGAAAACACTTACTCCCTCTCTCAGGACAAATTTTTGGCATTGATATTTAATCATCTTCCACCTTGAACTTCCGAAAGGCATGTGCCAATCGTACTTTCAGGTTTAAGCCGATTAAATAGGGGCAGCTGTAATACCCCAAATTTGTCCTACCCTTTTACTTCCTATCTGGCTTACGCATTTTTGCATTTTTCTCACATTAGGTCATCTAACACATCATGCATCATTAATCAATAAATTGGCATAAGATCATGGATTTCGAGGAATAAGGGTTGTTGTATGACTTTGAAGGCTTTCATCTTTGCACAAGCTTGTCTCAATTGATTTCTCCATCGATAATTTGTTTGAAGCTAGGTTTTCATTTCATGGACCTTATCATCATCAAGCTACGAGGCTATTCTTTGCTTCTCAATGTCAAGTTGCAAGGTTTTATGAGACGGAGCTAAAAATCAGGGTTTATACATTTTCATATTTGAGCTTGTCAGCATTCTACCTGAGGTTCATTCCATATCAAGGTATTCGCATGTCTCATCTTTCATATTCATCTGCAAAGAATTCCTCAGGGCATAGTCATTATCATCTATTGAGAAGGAGTCCAAGACGTCGTTGTTCTAGTGCTCATATAGTCGGGACATGGTACAAGATGTTGATTATGATCAAGGTGTCATTACTTCAAATGCTTATTGCTTGACACGCAAATTTGGTTTAGATCGGAAAATTGGATTGAATTAGGGATTCACTGAAGCTGTAGTTTGATTAGAATTCATTCATTAATATTTGAAGTGGATTTTGAGAAAATCAAAGTTCTTAAATATTTGTGTGGCTTTTCTTGGAATTCAAACCACAAGTATGGAAAAAACATGCATCAAATTCATCCAACCATCAAAATATTGTCCAAATAGCCTCTCTTGGATTCATTCAAGATTCATGTCTCTTTTGGTTGCCTTGCAAATATTTTGGATTAATACCATTTATTTGAATTCATACAAAGGCCATTTCATTATGTGGAAATAAAGTCAACATACATTACAATTATTCAAATACATACAAGTCCAAATTCCATTACAATTATACATAACATCTATACATTTTTTACCAAAACCTATCCTAATTTTCAATCATTCTTCATGTTTCAAACTTCAAGCTTCCAAAACTTCGTGTTATGCGTCTTTGTTCCAACTTCATAGCATCTTGGTGTTTTCCTTTTGCCTTTGCTTCCCAATAGCCCTGATATGAACCAAACCTGCAAAACATTGGATAAACTGTCATAAGCATGAACCGCATACACTACACTTCCAATTACCATAACCAATTCCCTAACTTCTAACAGCATAACTAACCAAAACTGTTATAACACCTAACAACTTTTCTTAACTTTCTTCATAACTAACTTAACCACCTAACCAATTTTATAACAAACTTCTAACCAAAAAAAACTTACAGCAACATAACCTGTAATTAAATAACAAACATAAAACTCCTAACCGAAATTAACCAATTCCAATTTTCCATTTTTCCCAACAACCTTTGACCAATCTCTAACAGTTTTCAAAACCATAACCAACTGTCAAACAACCATTTTCAAAACCACCCTGTAATTGAATCCCAGCTTAACAAAAAAGGATCTGCATAATGAAAGGCAAAAACAGAATTTTTTTCATAAAACATTTCTTAACAAACTTCCTATCCAAAACCATATCTCAATTAACCAACTTAACAAACCCAAAAACAGTTACAGCATACCTAACATTCAGTAACCAATTCATAACAAACTCTCAAACCTTCTAACCACTCCTAACTGATTTCTAACATTATCCTAACAGAATTAACTAACCACATAACCAACTCATGGCTTATTTTACAACAAACTTCCAGCATATATACAGAATAGGGAGGATTCAACACAAAAAAAGAATTTATTTACCTCTCAATCATCTCATTCTTTAATCATTGAAAAGAATCACGACCAAAACTCAAAAGAACCCTCTCTGCTTCCTTTATCATCCTTCAACATCACTGTGATCTTCATCTTCAAACTTCTCTGAACTACATCAAAATCAACTGCAAAATACAACATTCTTGATACTATTATTCAAAAACCTTGGAAAAATTCCAGAGAAGCTCACCAGAAAATCAGAAAATCTTTTCTCCTTATCTTCAATCACCTTCATCATTCATGATATTCCCCATCATCATATGTGAATCTTCGCAGAAGCTGCAAGATATCGGCATCACAATTTTAATCTGCCTAAACAACATTTATGACCTCTCTTCGTCACATCAATAATCTTCATGTTCAACAACAATCAAGATCTCTGCAAAAATACAACCATCATCATTAACTCTTCACTTGTCAATGAAACTCTCGATAACATAAATTCCAAAAGGCGGAAAACAAAGAAGAACCTGTAGAAGAGGAATTGGCAGTAGAAATAAGAAGAGCACAAGAATAGTTACCTGAAGAATATTCTGGTTTTCCATTCGATCTCGACTCGAACGAAGAAGCACCAAAGCGTCTTCGGCATGTAAGTGATTCCTTCTTCTTCGTTATTTGCACCGTTGGCTCAAATCTGTGTCGAATTCGGATTTGGATCCGTGAAGAGGAGGAATTGAGATCAAAGCGAAGTTTAAACAATGAGGTATTGAGATGAAAATGAAATACGTTTGAGAGCAGAAATCGCAGAAGAGAAGAGAGCGAGGCGACTTCATTTTTTTGATGATTTTCAGCCGGTTGTTTCAGCTGGCGACTTCACTGGGGATATTCTGGTCGACCAAATGCTGGTCCATCCCGGAGTCGCTCCTAGATCTTGTTTTCTTTCCTTAGGGTGTTTATTTTTATGCTTTCAGTTTACTCATTTGTACATGTTTGCATTGCATTTTATGGCTTTCCATATCTGTTATCTATTATGCTAAACTCTGTTCTCTATGTTGGGTGGGGATGTTACTTTTGAGGTAAAAGGCCCAGTACCCAGGCCAGAGTGCACTAGGACACCTAGGAATAGAGTGGGGGCATGACGGCTATAGGACGTGGTCCGATTAGTGTAGTCATTTCACATACCACACTCGAATGAGGTTCAAATGAATTACTATCGGCACCCACGTCTGTGGGCAAGCCCATAGCACTTTCAGGCGAACCCGTGATTTCGAGTTACCATTATCTTACCCTGACCTAGTTTTCACCCGTGAGTGGGGAGGGAATTTCTATCACAGGTACATATGGTGACTATGTGCAGATGGTTACTCGTGTTCAGATGGTGACTATGCTTAGACAGTGGCTATTGGTTCTAATGGCTATGTTCTGGATTTCTGTTAGGACTTTATGCAGATGCTATATCCTGTTGGTGACTGTACGATTCTCAGATTTATTTTCTGAGTTCCTGACCTGTTTACCTGGAGGTTCATTCAAGCCTTTAATCTTGGTATTCCCAGCATGTTCAGAAATTCTCAACAGTATCCAATTATCCAGAAGCCTTGATCCCAGACAATGGGGGATCCACAGGGTACTTGGTTCTTATATATGCAGAAGTTATGTCGGACCTCTGATCTGGTGATACTCACATGATCCAGAGCAGTACAGCAACCTTATTCAGGAATGATGGAGCCTTGACCCTCTCTGATCTCATGCCTTTGCATACATGACATGGCTAACTGCATGCTTAACATACATGTTCTGTTATTTTCAAGTAATCATATTTGCAGGTCTTGTGCCAAAATTCCTCCATCCCTTACTTGCGCAAAAACAAAATCAAAGCACGCAAATTCCTCGGAAATGACAAAACACGACATGGCATTCATTCATACACTCCATGTATATTCATGCATTCATTACAGGTACCCGAAGATTGGGGATTCTTATTCAGACCTGGGGTTCTCTTCAAAGGTTCAACCTGATTTCTCTCCACACATGCTTAAAGATCAGTGATGGAATAACTTTGAGTGGTACATGCAAGCTTTGGCTCATAGTCAGAAACTTCTTCAAGCATGAAGATAATGGATTAAAGAGTCAGATAAGCCAGTTCATGGAAACTCTGATAATGATGTCTATTATTTCTTTGAGACATGATGTGCTTGGTGAAGCATATTATACTGGGGCACCTGGCCAATCGATTGAAGATGGTATGTCATCCAGAGACCAAGTCCAAGACAGGCTCAATCCAAAGACTACTGTGTTCACATCAGATCGGAGGGGATTCTCTCACACACTCGAGCTTCAAGACTACATAAAGTCGTCAGAATCAACAGGTCCATACGGAGTCAAGTCTCCTCAACAATGGCAATCATTGGTTTCTTTACTGCATTTTCATTTGCATTCTTGCTTGTTTGTTTAAACATTGCTTGTATATAGAAACCTGTCTATTTTTGAATGAAAATCTTAATGCAATAGGTATGCTTGTCTTGAAGTGTTCCTTTCATTTTTACTCATCCATTCGTTATCACTCTTTAAATGTTTTACTTGCATATTGATGCCAGATTTCCTAGTCTTATGCTTAGGTAAAGATTCAAAGGAGGATGACGACAATCTGAAAACGCAAAATCTCTGGTTGGTACACTTTTGAGTAAGACCCTGCTGACGATGTACAGGCCTTGTTTCAAATCCCTAAACACTGGAGATATAAGGGAGATAGACCCTCGTCAACCCCTCTGAGCCTTCGAAGCAGGAGTTTCTTTTCTGTTCAGAAAAACCCTCATTTTAACCTTGGGGCGGGTAGTGTTCAGCTAATCTGATCAAGCATTCAGAACTCATTAAGAGTGTGCATCCAAGGATACAACAATGGTTATCCAGCAAAGGTTGAGGAAAGTCAAAAACCACAGTGGTCAACTCTCATCTATCAACAACGTGCATCAATTAACAATATCCCAATGGATATCTCTCGCACATCAGGAGGTCGACAGATGACAATACAACAATGACTACCCATCATCTATCAAAGACTCAAGCAGTCACGATCACTTCAGACAAATCAAAAACAACGCAAAGATCAACGACTTGTTCAAAATGGAAAATATGAATAAGAAAGAAACAAAAATCCCCGTTAAGTCGAAACTTGAAAACAAGTCGCTTAGGCAAAAATTGGGACATCCCGCTGGACTTCCAAATCAAAATTCAAAAGAATTTGACCAGGCAAAAAATAGGGAAAGCAAGAAGAAATTGAAAATCCTAAAAGGCGAGAAAAGGATTACCAACGAAAATCCTCATCAAAGAACAAAGTCATCTGATCAAACACCAAAGGCAAAGAAGTTAGTGACTGTCGTGTCCAAGAAACCACTGTGGTTCCTCAATTATTGCAAACTCTTCTCGAGAGATGAACGCTTATATCAGGTCAACTGAACGTAGAAATGGAGAACATCATGGAGAATGGGCGGGCACCAAATAATTTTGAGCCTTAAATCCTTTTTTCTAAAACCGTGAACCAGGCCACGTTACAACCCATAAAAGTCCTAACTGAAGCATGGGTCAATTCGAAAGCATGCTACAACGAGATAGCGTTTAACTAACTCCTAAGAGGTACGTTCCAATATCTGTGTTGGCATCA
Source organism: Vicia faba (assembly GCA_948472305.1). NCBI lineage: Eukaryota > Viridiplantae > Streptophyta > Magnoliopsida > Fabales > Fabaceae > Vicia > Vicia faba. The sequence goes on from OX451735.1 coordinate 328,600,811, forward strand.
TATGCTTGCATTATCTTTCATAAAAAGGAATTTGCAAATGTTTCTCTCTAGCTAGTGACTCGTTCACGACAGAGTTGCGACGCCTTTTCATTCAAAAATTTTCAAACTTCAAGACTTACATATGTGTTGCATTAGAATTATCATTCTCATAATAAACATTCTTCTGCATACAAAACAACTGATCGACATCAAGTAAGTTTACACAATGAACAATCGGTAAAGAGCTCAATCTTGTCAGAAGAGAGGCTTAAATACCCTGTTGAAGCAAGAGTCAGCTGCCACAAGAGAAATGACTTATCCAGCAGCATGTTAACTGGTGATTATGTCAAGAGAAATCATCTTGGTGCTTCACAGTCTGAGTACCATTCAGGGATGAAGTCAGCAGAGCCTGCCAATCTGGGGCAATCAAGTCGAGAATCGATCTCTCCAAGCTCAGCCAAATCTGGGGCACTCCCTTTAAAACTTCTAATCTGGGGCCGTCAAGTCGAGAATCAATCTCTCCAAGCTCAACCAAATCTGGGGCATTCCCTCAAAGCTGTCAATCAGAGGCTATCACATCGATAAATCTCTTCAAGCTCAATCAATCAGAGACTATCACGTCGAGAGATCTATTAAGAATTCATTCGACCTGGGGCAGTTACGTCGAGATTCGACAAATCTCTCCAAGAAGGCTGTAATCAAGAGCAGTTTACTTCGTGACTCAAGACATTGGAGCAGGCCACCTCATATCGTTTTGTGGCACGAATATTCTGGTCTTCTATTCAACATAAAGCTTCTCAGAGATCATCCAGACAGGGGCATTCCTCATTTGTACTTGCAAAGTTGCTCAAGCCAATTATGTTGCGCGAAACCACTACAATCAGCTAAAAGCATCATAACAGTCACCCTGACTTTGCCAGCACACGAAGCTGCCTTCATTTGCTACAGACAATTAAAAATCTGATTCCCCAAGTGCATTCAGAAAGTTCAGAATCGTCTTTTAACTCAGCACACGTAAGTGCATCCTCAGCGGAGCTAATCAAGAACATCCCCAATGAATCTAAACCGGGGCATTCGCAGAGCTGAACCGGGGCATTCACAGAGCTAAACCGGGGCATTTGCAGATTTCAACCGGGGCACTCGTGAGTGTCCATCTCTTATCCCCCAAGTGATTCAAGAGACAATTCCCCAGTATGTGTAAACTTGGGGCAGGTATTCAAAGAGGTCCACATGGTGTTCAATATCCATTATCTGGCATATTCACTTCTATCGCCCCCTCAACAGTTCAGGATGTACGGAGGTTTGGTCAGATTATCTCTTCCTTAAGCGGTACGGTTCAGAATTAAGCAGCATACCTGAAGACTCGCTTCGTCAGGAATTCAATCCTCACCAGAGTCAACAACGATCTTTGGTCTTCAAGAGCTCCTCAGTGTGTACTCTTATCAATATCCCCATCAATCTTTGGTACTGCAGACTTCCAGCGTCGATATATATTGACATCCCTAGTGATGAGCAGTGGTTCCCAGCAAACCTTCTTTTTATCCCCATGAAGTTTATTTCTTCTCAGTACATATAGTTATCATTACATAACATTGCATCCTCAAAAGCGCGTAGCAGATCCATCAGAATGGATCTTTGCGTCAAAAGAAATTCAAACATGCATACAAAGCATAAGCCAGACCAGGTACCTTACATCAAAGACCTGAATTATTCAAGGACAACAATACGTCCCTACAAAAGGATGTCATGCCCGAAATCCCCAGTTGGTGACCTTCACCTTTTCAATGCCAAACAAAATCAATACACTTTGTCATTCTAAACCCAGTTCTTGTCTGGTAGTCAGTTCCCTAAACACTCGTCAGTGTCCATCCCTAAGCACTCGTATGTGTCAAGTTTCCTAAACACCCACCCGGGTCAGTTATTCAAACACTCGTCCGTGTTTAACTTTTTGATACTCGTCTGTATCTTCTTTCAATACTCGTCCGTATTGGATCAAACACTCGTCCGTGTTTATACCTTTGATACTCACCTGTATCTTCTTTCAATACTCGTCCGTATTGAATCAAACACTCGTCCGTGTTTAACTTTTTGATACTCGTCCGTATCTTCTTTCAATACTCGTCTGTATTGATTCAAACACTCGTCCGTGTTTATACCTTTGATACTCACCTATATCTTCTTTCAATACTCGTCCGTATTGAATCAAACACTCGTCTGTGTTTATACTTTTTGATACTCGTCCGTATCTTCTTTCAATACTCGTTCGTATTGAATCAAACACTCGTCCGTGTTTAACTTTTTGATACTCGTCCGTATCTTCTTTCAATACTCGTCCGTATTGAATCAAACACTCGTCCGTGTTTAACTTTTTGATACTCGTCCGTATCTTCTTTCAATACTCGTCCGTATTTATTCAAACACTCGTCCGTGTTTAACCTTGGATACTCGTCCGTATCTTCTTTCAATACTCGTCCGTATTGAATCAAACACTCGTCCGTGTTTAAACTTTCTTGATGCTCGTCCGTGTCGCTTATCTAAACAATCATCATGTCATAACCCATGTTTTCATCGTCGAACCTGAGATCGCCTCTTGGCTAGGTTCTTTCTTCAAATCACCGTCGAACCTGAGATCGCCTCTTGGCTAGGTTCTTCCTTCAAATCTTTGTCGAACCTGAGATCGCCTCTTGGCTAGGTTCTTCCCTCAAACCTTTGTCGAACCTGAGATCGCCTCTTGGCTAGGTTCTTCCTTCAAATCATCGTTGAACCTGAGATTGCCTCTTGGCTAGGTTCTTCCCTCAAACCTTTGTCGAACCTGAGATCGCCTCTTGGCTAGGTTCTTCCTTCAAATCGTCGAATCTGAGATCGCCTCTTGGCTAGGTTCTTCCCTCAAACCTTTGTCGAACCTGAGATCGCCTCTTGGCTAGGTTCTTCCTTCAAATCATCGTCGAACCTGAGATCGCCTCTTGGCTAGGTTCTTCCTTCAAATCATCGTCGAACCTGAGATCGCCTCTTGGCTAGGTTCTTCCCTCAAATCTTCGTCGAACCTGAGATCGCCTCTTGGCTAGGTTCTTCCCTCAAATCATCGTCGAACCTGAGATCGCCTCTTGGCTAGGTTCTTCCCTCAAACCTTTGTCGAACCTGAGATTGCCTCTTGGCTAGGTTCTTCCTTCAAATCATCGTCGAACCTGAGATCGCCTCTTGGCTAGGTTCTTCCTTCAAATCGTCGAATATGAGATCGCCTCTTGGCTAGGTTCTTCCCTCAAACCTTTGTCGAACCTGAGATCGTCTCTTGGCTAGGTTCTTTCTTCAAATCACCGTCGAACCTGAGATCGCCTCTTGGCTAGGTTCTTCCTTCAAATCTCCGTCGAACTTGAGATCGCCTCTTGGCTAGGTTCTTCCCTCAAACCTTTGTTGAACCTGAGATCGCCTCTTGGCTAGGTTCTTCCTTCAAATCTTTGTCGAACCTGAGATCGCCTCTTGGCTAGGTTCTTCCCTCAAACCTTTGTCGAACCTGAGATCGCCTCTTGGCTAGGTTCTTCCTTCAAATCTTTGTCGAACCTAAGATCGCCTCTTGGCTAGGTTCTTCCTTCAAATCTTTGTCGAACCTGAGATCGCCTCTTGGCTAGGTTCTTCCTTCAAATCTTTGTCGAACCTGAGATCGCCTCTTGGCTAGGTTCTTCCTTCAAATCACCGTCGAACCTGAGATCGCCTCTTGGCTAGGTTCTTCCCTCAAACCTTCGTCGAACCTGAGATCGCCTCTTGGCTAGGTTCTTCCTACAAATCATCGTCGAACCTGAGATCGCCTCTTGGCTAGGTTCTTCCTTCAAATCATCGTCGAACCTGAGATTGCCTCTTGGCTAGGTTCTTTCCATGCACTTTGTCTTAGAACCTGAGATCTCCCTTTGGCTAGGTTCTCTGTCGAATCACTCTCATGTGTCACCTTAGGATCGTAGGTCGCTCGTAGACCCCGTCCACTGTCTTTTCATACCAACCATTTGTCTTGTATTGGCATCAAGCCACGTTACAAGTCCAGTCTCTGTCTCTTCATTGAAAAAAACAAATTTCTTTTCCCCAACAGATAACACAAAATAAATAAATAAAGAAAACACTTACTCCCTCTCTCAGGACAAATTTTTGGCATTGATATTTAATCATCTTCCACCTTGAACTTCCGAAAGGCATGTGCCAATCGTACTTTCAGGTTTAAGCCGATTAAATAGGGGCAGCTGTAATACCCCAAATTTGTCCTACCCTTTTACTTCCTATCTGGCTTACGCATTTTTGCATTTTTCTCACATTAGGTCATCTAACACATCATGCATCATTAATCAATAAATTGGCATAAGATCATGGATTTCGAGGAATAAGGGTTGTTGTATGACTTTGAAGGCTTTCATCTTTGCACAAGCTTGTCTCAATTGATTTCTCCATCGATAATTTGTTTGAAGCTAGGTTTTCATTTCATGGACCTTATCATCATCAAGCTACGAGGCTATTCTTTGCTTCTCAATGTCAAGTTGCAAGGTTTTATGAGACGGAGCTAAAAATCAGGGTTTATACATTTTCATATTTGAGCTTGTCAGCATTCTACCTGAGGTTCATTCCATATCAAGGTATTCGCATGTCTCATCTTTCATATTCATCTGCAAAGAATTCCTCAGGGCATAATCATTATCATCTATTGAGAAGGAGTCCAAGACGTCGTTGTTCTAGTGCTCATATAGTCGGGACATGGTACAAGATGTTGATTATGATCAAGGTGTCATTACTTCAAATGCTTATTGCTTGACACGCAAATTTGGTTTAGATCGGAAAATTGGATTGAATTAGGGATTCACTGAAGCTGTAGTTTGATTAGAATTCATTCATTAATATTTGAAGTGGATTTGGTGAAAATCAAAGTTCTTAAATATTTGTGTGGATTTTCTTGGAATTCAAACCACAAGTATGGAAAAAACATGCATCAAATTCATCCAACCATCAAAATATTGTCCAAATAGCCTCTCTTGGATTCATTCAAGATTCATGTCTCTTTTGGTTGCCTTGCAAATATTTTGGATTAATACCATTTATTTGAATTCATACAAAGGCCATTTCATTATGTGGAAATAAAGTCAACATACATTACAATTATTCAAATACATACAAGTCCAAATTCCATTACAATTATACATAACATCTATACATTTTTTTACCAAAACCTATCCTAATTTTCAATCATTCTTCATGTTTCAAACTTCAAGCTTCCAAAACTTCGTGTTATGCGTCTTTGTTCCAACTTCATAGCATCTTGGTGTTTTCCTTTTGCCTTTGCTTCCCAATAGCCCTGATATGAACCAAACCTGCAAAACATTGGATAAACTGTCATAAGCATGAACCGCATACACTACACTTCCAATTACCATAACCAATTCCCTAACTTCTAACAGCATAACTAACCAAAACGGTTATAACACCTAACAACTTTTCTTAACTTTCTTCATAACTAACTTAACCACCTAACCAATTTTATAACAAACTTCTAACCAAAAAAAAACTTACAGCAACATAACCTGTAATTAAATAACAAACATAAAAACTCCTAACCGAAATTAACCAATTCCAACTTTCCATTTTTCCCAACAACCTTTGACCAATCTCTAACAGTTTTCAAAACCATAACCAACTGTCAAACAACCATTTTCAAAACCACCCTGTAATTGAATCCCAGCTTAACAAAAAAGGATCCGCATAATGAAAGGCAAAAACATAATTTTTTTCATAAAACATTTCCTAACAAACTTCCTATCCAAAACCATATCTCAATTAACCAATTTAACAAACCTAAAAACAGTTACAGCATACCTAACATTCAGTAACCAATTCATAACAAACTCTCAAACCTTCTAACCACTCCTAACTGATTTCTAACATTATCCTAACAGAATTAACTAACCACATAACCAACTCATGGCTTATTTTACAACAATCTTCCAGCATATATACAGAATAGGGAGGATTCAACACAAAAAAAGAATTTATTTACCTCTCAATCATCTCATTCTTCAATCATTGAAAAGAATCACGACCAAAACTCAAAAGAACCCTCTCTGCTTCCTTTATCATCCTTCAACATCACTGTGATCTTCATCTTCAAACTTCTCTGAACTACATCAAAATCAACTGCAAAATACAACATTCTTGATACTATTATTCAAAAACCTTGGAAAAATTCCAGAGAAGCTCACCAGAAAATCAGAAAAGCTTTTCTCCTTATCTTCAATCACCTTCATCATTCATGATATTCCCCATCATCATATGTGAATCTTCGCAGAAGCTGCAAGATATCGGCATCGCAATTTTAATCTGCCTAAACAACATTTATGACCTCTCTTCGTCACATCAATAATCTTCATGTGCAACAACAATCAAGATCTCTGCAAAATTGCAACCATCATCATTAACTCTTCACTTGTCAATGAAACTCTCGATAACATAAATTCCAAAAGGCGGAAAACAAAGAAGAACCTGTAGAAGAGGAATTGGCAGTAGAAATAAGAAGAGCACAAGAATAGTTACCTGAAGAATATTCTGGTTTTCCATTCGATCTCGACTCGAACGAAGAAGCACCAAAGCGTCTTCGGCATGTAAGTGATTCCTTCTTCTTCGTTATTTGCACCGTTGGCTCAAATCTGTGTCGAATTCGGATTTGGATCCGTGAAGAGGAGGAATTGAGATCAAAGCTAAGTTTAAACAATGAGGTATTGAGATGAAAATGAAATATGTTTGAGAGCAGAAATCGCAGAAGAGAAGAGAGCGAGGCGACTTCATTGTTTTGATGATTTTCAGCCGGTTGTTTCAGCCGGGAAGTTGGATCCTGGGCTGATGTTTGAAGCGTAGAGTTCTTCATTTCCGCTGGGGATATTGATTGTAAGAATAAACTGGTAGGAGAAGACGACTCCGTTGGGGGATGAACTTGTTGGAGAGATACTCTGCGGGGAATACTCTGTGGGAAGAGATACTTTGTGGGGAATACTCTGTGGGAAAAGATACTTTGCGGGGAATACTCTGTGGGAAGAGATACTTTGTTGAGGTTTGATGATAACTCCTCTGGGGATACTGTTGATGAGTTATGTAGAGGGAATTGATGAACTCCGCTGGGGGGTAGGAAGAACTTCGCCGAGGACGATCTTTCTGTGGTAATTAGCTGAGGATAACCCAGTTATAAGCTCTGGTGGAGAATATCCTTTGAATAAAGCCGGGGAGACGCGTTCGTGCTCTGCAGGGGATAAGCTTCCAGAATCTACTGGGGATAAGCTTCCAGAATCTACTGGGGAGATTGATATAACTCTCCTGGGGAAACTTGTGGACTGTACTGGGGAATGGTTCCACTGGATGTCCGGTATTCCGCCGGGGAACAATCTTAGATCAAGATTGTCGGGGATGCTTGTTAGGAATGTTTGTATACTCCACTGGGGAATATTGAGATTTGCTGGGGGTACCCAACTTCCTTAAGGCTGACTGTAGACTAACTCTGCTTGGGGGAGAGTATCACTGACTTGCTGGAGATACTGTGCCTTTTTGGGGCTGATTGGGAGACCAACTCTGCTTGAGGAGAGTATTGCTGAAATCTGGTCTTACTCTGCGGGGAGTGAAGATATCTTGGTCATATTCTTCAGCCGAACCTACCTTAGTACCTTGGTGGACAAAGCAACTAGATCGCTTAGACAACTCATTATTGCCCCTGTTTCTAATGTCACCTGTAATTAATCCTTTGTTTCATATGCAAATATTTATGAGTTAGCAATTAGTGTCAAGTGCATATATCAAAAATGAACATTGGACGTTCTTCGCAAGACAAAACAGAAAAAGGAAAAACAATCGGCAATTTGTCTGGAAAAGTGAATTTGTATTGATTTTTGAATTTGCCTGTAAATAGGCGTTTATATACAAGAGGCTGACGTCCTAGTAAGAGAACACCGCCGAACGACATAGAGTTTATACAATTTTTTTTTTGTGAAAAGGAAAACAAAACAGTTATGTGAAAAAGTCCCACTGGGTTTCAACTCTGCTATCGCCTTTATGTCTTCAAGCGTCTCATCACTTTGCTGCTTAGTTGAAGATGAAGCTGATTGATTGATGCCGTCTGAACTTGATAGTTGATACCGAATTCTAGATGCAAGGTGATCCAATGAGACATAGTATTACGCTTTATCCCTAACTTTTGCCTGGACTGCCCTTTCGGGTTTTCAGTCCACCGGGATACCCATTTTTGCCCAAGCCGCCTTTTCAGGTTTTCGACTTGCCGGGTGTACAGATTTTTTATTTATTTCATCCCTTATTTTTGCCCGAACCCTTTTGGTTTGCCGGGAAGCCCTTACTTTTGCCTAGGTGTGTCAACCTAGCGGGTCTTTTATCATGCGTAATATCTTTTTACTATGTCTGCATTGGCGGGGTGAGGAAGGTCGTCACCGTCCATGGTGGTTAGAATCATAGCTCCTCCTGAGAAGACATGTTTAACCACAAATGGCCCTTCGTACGTAGGGGTCCATTTGCCCCTGGGATCACTTTGAGGAAGAATGATGCACTTGATTACCAGGTCTCCGACTTGATACTCTTGTCGTCTGACTTTCTTGTTGAATGCCTTGATCATCTGTTTTTGGTACGTCTGACCATGACAAATAGCAGTAAGCCTCTTTTTGTCGATTAGGTTTAATTGATCAAGCCGAGTTTGGATCCAATCATCTTCGCTCAAACCTGCATCCTTCATTACCCGGAGAGAGGGTATCTGGACTTCAATAGGCAAGACTGCCTCCATGCCATAGACCAAGGAAAAGGGTGTTGCCCCGGTTGACGTCCTTGCTGAGGTACGGTATCCATGAAGAGCAAATGGCAACATCTCGTGCCAATCTTTGTAGGTCACTGTCATCTTCTGCACAATCTTCTTGATATTCTTATTCGCTGCTTCGACAGCCCCATTCATCTTCGGCCGGTAGGGAGAAGAGTTGTGGTGCTGTATTTTGAATTGCTCGCAGAGCTCAGTGATTATCTTGTTGTTAAGATTGGTACCATTATCCGTAATGATCCTCTCAGGTACACCGTATCGGTAGATCAGGTTGTGCCGAATGAACTGTGCCACGACGTTCTTGGTTACGGTAGCATAGGAAGCTGCTTCAACCCACTTCGTGAAGTAATCAATCGCTACCAGGATGAAGCGATGCCCGTTGGATGCTGTAGGTCTGATCTCGCCGATCATATCAATGCCCCACATTGCAAAAGGCCAAGGTGCTGTCAAGACATTCAGAGGAACTGGAGGAACGTGCACCTTATCAGCATAGATCTGGCATTTATGACACGTCCGAGAATGCTGATAACAGTCGGCTTCCATTGTGGACCAGAAATATCCTGCCCGAAGGATTTTCTTTGCCATGGTATGTCCACTGGAATGTGTTCCGAAGGTACCTTCATGTAGCTCTGCCATGATCTTTTCTGCTTCAGTCTTATCCACACAACGCATTAAGGTTGAATCATGGTTTCGCTTGTAAAGAATGTCGTTGCTGAGGAAGAACTTTGCTGCAAACCTTCTCAGAAACTTCTTATCGTTAACAGATGCGCCTTCAGGGTATTCTTGAGCTTCCAAGTACCTCTTGACTTCATGATACCAAGTGTGATACGGTGGGAGAACTAACTTAGGTTTTGCGTTTATATTCGCACTTGTTCGGTTTAGCAAGAGTCACCACCGACTTTTTATTTTATCCTAAAGGAAAGGTTAAAAAAGCACAGGAAAAACCTTTTGAGATGTTTCGTGCGGTAGATTATGAAAAGGGAAGGTATTAGCACCCTTTTCATCCATGGTTATCCATGGGCTCTTAGTTACTTGGTTTTAGATCACTTGCCTTTGATTGCTTGAAATTGTGGTGTGTGTGTGTGTGTGTTTTGAAAATGTTTTTGAAGAAGATGTCTTGTCTTAGGCAACCAATGTAATGACTCGTGTTTGAGTGTTTCACAAAGGTGTGTATCCTTTTCGAAAAGATGTTTCAAATGTTTTTGAGAGTCTGTTTTGAAAGTGTTTGTGGAGTGTGGTTTGTAAAGTAGGCAAGTGTTTTTGCAAGTTTGTCAAGTAACTAAGAGTCGTCTACCCCTAAGTTTACTCAAAGATTTTTCTCATGTTTTAACCCTTTTTAACAATTTTGTTCCACCATTGTATTTGGTGGACAATCTTGCGTTTAGGATGTTTAACGGGACATGCGCGGGTCATCGTATGGACCATGAATGCAATGGTGCCAAGTGTCTTTGGCAATTTGTTTGAAGGGACTTGATCATTTTGATAGGCAACTTTCGAAAGCGTCATCGAGGGACTTATGATCATTTGAATTGTTTTGCCAAAGAAACTCGACGTGCAAGCATGGCCCATTTTGGAAGGCAACATGTGGGATTACCCTAGGGGGTGCAAGTGTGATTGTGTATTGATTTCATGTATTTGTCTTGTATTAGGTTATCTAGCATTTGATTTTATGTACATACAAACCCTAGGTCTAAACATGGTATAATTCAAAAGCGATAAATTGCGGGAATTTAAAGTCCTAAACTATTACAAATAGTATCCGGGAGTGGGGGTACAAATTTACAAATGGGGATGAGACTTATAGGAGGATAGTGTCCAATAATTACAACCAAATCGAATTACGATCAAACGTAATATGTAATCGAATGTACAGCAATGTATAAGAATAAAACAAATGTGAATGTGTCAATGTATGTGTGTATTGTAAGTGTGTAAGTGTAAGTGTATATGTAATTTATTTACAAGTTTGAGAAATGCTAACTTAATGGGAAAATTAAGTATTTGATTTAATTAATTTTGTATTCTCGTACCTTGTTAATATGCACAAATAAAAGTTTTAATTTTAAGGAAAGAAAAGTATTAACCTTAAAGAAAAATTATGTAATTATGTACAAATTATTTATCTTAAGAAACAGAAAAGTATTATGTATTGATGTACAAGAATAAAATATTTTAAGAAAATAAAATATTCAAATTCTATATATTAATGTCTTATATTAAACAAAAGTATTTCTTGTGTATTTACAAATTAATGTATTTTAATTAATCTTTTTATGTACAAAGTTTTAACTAAAAAAATAAGAAATGTTTTAAGAAAATGTTTTTTTGGATATTTATGTTAGTATTGTTTTATGTACAAAAAGAAAGATATTTAAACCTAAATAAAAAAAGTCTAATATTTATTTTAAATGTGATAAACAAAATTTAATGAGATTAGTGTATTATTCATATTTTAGTTAAAATATTATGTAAAAAAAAAGGTTAGGTTATAAAATAAATGAGAATTAAGAAAAGGTTAAAAAGGGTTATGTTAATAGAAAAAGAAGAAAAAGGTTATGTGGGCCTAAAGCTTGCACTAATGGCCCACAACGAATCAGGAAGATGGGGGGTATGCTTGGAAAAAGAAAGGGCTTAGGCGTGCTAGAATGGGGCGAGGCCCATTTGCTTCACAAATTATTTTTAGGGTTTGTGATAGTTTGTTTCAATTGGGAAAACTTAGGGTTTGAGAAATACAAAGGCGCCGTTCTTTGTTTTCACTTCGTCTTCTTCTCTCGAGCCAAAGCATCCAGAACAATGTTCAGCCTTCGCCCATGGCCACCGGCGCCACCGTCCCTCCTTCCTTCCTCCATGGATGAGCGTAGTAGCGCCAAGAAACGGTAACAACAAATCTCTTTCATGCTTTAGCTTTTTTTGATTTCGTGTTTTGATTAAGTGTCATTATTGTTTCTGATTGGGAAATATTGCTGTTATTTTGAGGAGCATTAATAGGAAAGAGAAGGAGAGATATTACCTTCGTCTTCTGGAGGTGGAGGAGAGAGGGACGTGGAGGTGTTACGGCGGCTTGACGGTAAGGAGAACGTGATGGTGAAGCTAGCTCTTCCTGGTATCTTTATCTTTTTTGGCCCTTTGTTGGGTTTAATGATGCATTTCTGAAAGCCTAGTTTAACTTCCTTTTTCTCTTCTTCTCTTATCCTCGCTTCTGCTTGTGTATGCTTTTGTGTGTTTGGTTGCCTTGGATGATGTTGCCTTCGTTTGTATGCTTGATGATGACTGATATGTTGCCTATGAGGAATGTTTTTTGAGGCTTTGATTGCCTTACTCTGTATTGCCTTGAACACGTGATATTTGATATGCTTGCCCTGTTGCCTTGAAATGCTTCTTTTCCTCGCTTCTGACTTTGAGTTGAATGCTATTGTGTTGTTGTTGTTAGCCCAGTGATGAAGGTTTTCTGAGGGCTTTGAATTTTGACTAGAATTTGTGGATGTGTTTAGGCTGGACAGTTTGAGGTTACAGGCCTTGGTTTATGCAGATTTGGACATTGCTTGAAAGGTTGAGCTTTGAGGCTTAACACAGGTTCTGTGTTTTTTAGGCTTTGGCTTGTTAAGCTTTTAAAGGCTTGAAACAGGTTGAGGGTTTGAATCAGATTTGGAAACTGTTTGAGGCTATGGATCTTGGTTGAGTTTTACAGGTTGGAGTGTTCTGAATGGTAAGTCCTGAAAGGCTTTGAGGTTTCTTGCTTTTAATGCAGGTAAGGCTTTGGGAACTGTCTTGGAGAGTTTTTGCCATCTCTTCTTTTGACAGTTTTGTTGTATCCTGCTTTTGTAATATCTCTGCCTCTCCCTTTACTGACTTGATAAGTTTGTTATATATATATTTTGTCCTTTCAAGCCAAAACCTGTAAGCCCATCTTCTTTTCTTTCTTCTCTCTCTCTCTCTAGTACAGATTGCAGCATAAAATAATGTTTATGTTTGTACTTTGAATTCTGAAAAAGCAATGGCCTAGGGAAATGATGAAATGAAAAGTTGCTTGCACACTAATCTTTCTCTGCATACTTTGTACTTCTTCCAGATTTTATGCCTCTTGTTATCTTTCCATATCTTCTTTTGACAGCTTTGAGCTTGTTGGCTTAGTTGCTTTGACATTTAGTTCAGTTTGGATTTGGACTTTGGTTAGGCATGCTGTTTGTTTTTCATCCTTGGTTTAGAACTTTTGGAATTATGCAGTATGTAACTTTTGCATTTTCAAACTTTAATTGCAAGACATTCCATCCCTTTTTGTGAACCGGGAGAAATCCCGTGATTTGCAGAGAGGGCGAACTGATCCCTGCCATTTGCTTTTAATGATGAGCCCAAATTAATTGTTTGCCTTTCAATTATTTTGACTGTATTTGACTTTTCTTTTTCTTTTGTTTTGCAAATAAAATCAAATGAAGTAGAGGGAGCAAATGGATGGAAAATGAAGACTAGGAAACTTAGAAAAATTAGGATAGTTTTATTCCAAATTTAACTATTTGTAAACATTTATTATTATGAATACTTTGTAAATAAATACTGTATTCAAACAACAATTGTAACGAATAATTAAAAGATGAATAAAATCTATTTTTTTATCAGTTAATTCCTTTTCTTCTTTTCAATTATTTATTTTATTATTTATAATTCTTAAATTATAATAAATGGAAATAAATTCCAATTATCTTAACTTAGAATAAATAAACAATTAAATAAACATTGTGGTTTTATCATCGATCAATTAATAAACATGGCGCTTCAAAAATCCAAAGCAAAGCACAGTCAATCACAACAACTGCCCAAATGTCTTTTCTCTTAATGATTCAATCAAACACTGCAAACTCAATCCAAATGACTCTTTTCACTGATTTAGTCAAACATTGCAAACTCAATCCAAATGCCTCAGTCCATATCTCAGAATAACTTGAAAAGCACTGTGGGATTAATTCTCTGAGAATGCGCGCACAAAAACCCTAGTTCCTGATCAAATACCAAAGAAGCGTTCGCCTAATCAAAGCTGAGCCAAAATCAACCAAACCCTAAGCAAACTGTTTGAATTGTTCCAGAGCCATGAAAATCAATGAAAACCCTAATTTTGACTGACGAGAAAAATCTGTTTGATCGATTCTTGAGCCAGTCTGAAAAATCAGGAAAAGCCCGAAGCTATGATTTCTTGTGGAAAAATACGATGGCAAATTTTGGGGTACAACAGTTGCCCCTGTTCAATCTTCTTGGACCTGAAGAGTTAGATTGGCAAGTTTTCCTTTCGCGACTCGAGGGTAAAAGGAGATTGGACACTAGAGTGCCCAGAAAATTTGCACTCGATGATGTGATGGTAGAGGTGAATGGGCTTAGAGATGCCATTTGGTGATGGGCTTAAAGATGCCATCTAGAATGTGACAGAATCTTGTCGGGGGATGGGTTTAGAGATGCCATCTGGAAATGGGCTTAAAGATGCCATTTGGAAATGTTTGTTGAGGAGGATGGGCTTATAGATGCCATCTGGAAATGGGCTTAAAGATGCCATTTGGAAATGTTTGTTGAGGAGGATGGGCTTATAGATGCCACCTGGAAATGTTGAACTGCATGTCCTTGGTGAGTGGACGCTTATCAGAAAGGTATCCTTGTTTTGGAACGTCTCTGAACTGGGGGTCTGAACAAGCAATAGATTGACATACGTGTTTGGAGAATCCGTAAACTGTTTTTAGGAGTTGGAGTTGAATAAGCAATAGAGCAGCATCCGTTGTTGGGAAGCGTCCGTAGACTATTTTTAGAAGTCTTGAAGTGGAGGAGGAACCGGTGTAGGGTTTCCTGATGATGCGTCCGTGTAAAACTGCATCTGAGTGAATCTGGAATAAGTATCAGAATGTCGCCGTGTCTGGGTCACATCTGAACTATCTCTGGATGAATCTCGGAAGATGATGATCTTTGTCTGTCGACTGATCTTACCTGAAAAGGTAAAGAGTTAGCTGTATGCAATGTCATGATGCGTGATGCAATCTATGTTATATCAATGTTTATGATATGAATGCGATGAATGCGTATGTAAGCTGATGAGCTATCTTGCTGAGGATAGATGAATCCTGGATGGCTGAAGATAAAAGAATCTTGACTGCTGTCGGGGAGAACCAATCCTTAGCTGCTGCAGGGGAAGGCAAGAATCTTTGATCATAAGAAGTCTCGGGACCACTGTTGGGGAATCAGAAGCTTGGGTTGTATGCCAATCTACTGGGGATTCCTGTCTTGAGGAGATCTTCACTGGGGAATATTCGAATATTCTGTGAGGAACTGAGAATGAGAGTCTTCACTCTGCTTGGGGATTTTGAAACTTGACTCTGAGGGGAGTTAGCTTCTGGAAGGTTCTCTGGTTGGGGTAGTCGAGAATCTTTTGTTTTGAGAAGGAACCGGTGTAGGGTTTCCTGATGATGAGTCCGTGTAAAACTGCATCTTCCAACAGGTGATGAAGGAATTGTTGAACACTTTTGACATTCGAATGCCCCAAGTGGTGATGTAGATAATTTCATGGCTTGTTACAGGTGTTAATCCACAATCAGTCGTCCACAGATATTTTCCTGGCTTGTTACAGGTGTTGATCTGGAACTTAAGAAAGGTGACAGAATGGCAACCGTGTCTGGAGCACATCTGGACCGTATCTTCCAACAGGTGATGAAGGAATTGTTGAACACTTTTGACATTCGAATGCCCCAAGTGGTGATGTAGATAATTTCCTGGCTTGTTACAGGTGTTAATCCATAATCAGTCGTCCACAGATATTTTCCTGGCTTGTTACAGGTGTTGATCTGGAACTTAAGAAAGGTGACAGAATGGCAACCGCGTCTGGAGCACATCTGGACCGTATCTTCCAACAGGTGATGAAGGAAAGGTTGAACACTTTTGACATTCGAATGCCCCAAGTGGTGATGTAGATAATTTCCTGGCTTGTTACAGGTGTTAATCCATAATCAGTCGTCCACAGATATTTTCCTGGCTTGTTACAGGTGTTGATCTGGAACTCCTCATGCAGACATGCCCTGGCTGGATACAGGTATCTAATCTACAATCAATCACTCACAGATATGCCCTGGCTAGATACAGGAATCGAATCTGGAATTGTGATAGTTGATCTGTTGGTGGTTGTAATTTCCAGCAGGTGATGAAGGAAAACTTCGGACACTTTTGACATTCGAATGCCTTAAGTGATGATGAAAGAGACTCTTTAGGTTACCCTGCAATTGAGAGATTTTGTTGAAATCTTGACTAGACTGCCCCAGGTTAACTGGACTTTGAAAGATCTGTTGAAACCTTGACTGGACTGCCCCAGGTTAACTGGATAGTGACATGTGATCCCCCCTTGTTGATAGGAGATTTGTCGTTGGAAATGTCATCCTTTTGAAAGTGATTTTACTCACTGAGAGAGTTTTCGTTCCTCCGAACATTCGCTGTATGAATTTCTTCGCTGTCAAACAAATAGTCAAATGCAAACAGTGATATTCAAGCAATGCAAAGTTTATGTTTGTCTCAAAGTTTTGAAAAATGCGTTTTTTAGCGGAAACTTTTTATAAGGCAAGTCAACACAAGATTTAGAGCAAAGCCCTACAGGAGTCAGGATACCTTTTGTAACAGTATGCTTTCGAACTAACCCATGCTTCAATTAGGACTTTTGCAGGGTTGTAACGTGGCTTGGTTCACGATTTAAGAAACAAAGGATAAAGGCTCAAAGTGTATTTGTACCCACCCGCTCTTCGTGATGTTCTTCAACCCTAAGCTTAGTTAATTGTGCGTCACACTCTGTTTGAGTTTGGAACGACTTTTGAGTGATGGTTCACCAGATGAATTTGGGGAGACAGTCATCATCTCCTTTTTCTCTTTTGCAACATTTTTCATGTTGTTGAGGATTTGTAATGACCTCTCTATTTTGATTTTGATTTGTTATCCCTAACTTTTGCCTGACCGTTCCTGTTTTCGAGATCGCCGCCAGCGGGATGCCCCAGCTTTCTCAAGCCTCCTTTACAGGTTTTGGCTTGGTGGGCTTTTCTCTTTTGAGAGATTGACTGTCTATGTGATAGGGAACCATCACTGTCTTTTGATTCCAAAGGAATGCTCTTTCTTTTTTTTGACGTCGTTCGTTGTGTTACGAACTGAGAGTTTGCGACTTCAATGCGCTCCCTTTTGAAATAACTGAGAGACTACCCTACCCCAGGTTTATATCAAAGGTTTTGATTGTTTAGAACAGAAAACTCCTACTTCTTTGGCTCGAAGGGGTTGACTAGGGATTATCTTCCTTATAACTCCAGTGTTTGGGAATTGAAAGAAATGCCTGTACATCATTAGCAAGGTCTGTTCAAAAGCATACTGCATGAGATTATGGTATTGTTTCGTCATCCTCCCTCTAAAGGCTTGCAGCTTTTTATCAAGAGTTAAATATCATAAAGAAAGCATAAGAGTAGTGAAAACGAATGGATGAATTCAAGACAAACATATGCAATGCATTAATGAAACAGAGTTTAACATCAACAGATAATTGTTTGAATAACAAAAGAAATTACAACTTTGAAAATTCAAATGAAGCAAAAGTCTTTCAGCTTGAGCTTTGTCACTTCAGGTGGAGAATTCCTTAACGGAAGATTTTCATCTCGCCGTCTGGCATGAACCTCAAAACTCCAATGTCGATCAGATCTTGAATCTTGTTCTTCAAGGCCCAACAGTCGTCGGTGTCGTGTCCCGGGCTGTAGGAGTGGTAAACACAAAATGCATCGGGATGATAGTTAGGAGCAGAGGTATTTGGGTTCCGGATAGGATCCCTCAAAGCAGTCAGATTGACCTCCAACAAGCGCTCTAGAATTAAAGATGACGGTATATCAGTCTTAGTGAACTATCTTCCCGCTGTATTTTGCCTACGCCGATTACCCCGTTGACGCTAACGAGGTTGTTGATGTACTTGTGACCCTGAAGCAAGTAGAGGAGCCTTCCCCTTGTCTTCTTGTCTGGATGGGGGGGTTGAGTGGTGACTTTCTCTTCAAACTCAGATGTTTGGACCAGTTGGTTGTTTTGAAGCAGCTGGCGGATGAGAATTCTGAGTTCCTCTTGTCTTTGAGACAAGTCCTGGATGAGAGCCATCTGGCCTACCAGTTGCCCCGTCATTTGGATCCTCATTGTTGTCAGCTCAAACTGCAGTGCTTCCAACTGATCACTCCTGGCATTGTTTGAATTCTCCTGGACCAAGCCCTTTGTGAGGAGAGCTTTCACTTCTTTTTGCCCCAGAGACAGGCTCAAGAACATTTCCTGCAGCTGAGCAGTCTGGTCCTGGATATCCTTGACAGTCCTTTCTAGAGCCATCTCTTACTGAAATAAACAGTAGGAGAGTAAGGAAACCTGAAAAAGGAAAAACTGTCAAGATGCAATGCATGTTATGTGGATGCATGCTTTCAAGGATCTCTTGGGGTAAACACAAGAAAATGTTAGAGGTTGAACTTAGATCTTTGATGGGAGCCTTGCACCGGTGGATGTCTTTCCACGAGAATCAAGCTCACCATGTCGAGTGGGTCATAGCCACTGATTCAAGTTGTTGCATTTGATCTTTGATTGGAGAACTGTGCACTGGTGGATGTCTTTCCACGAGAACTAAGCTCACCATGTCGAGTGGGTCATAGCCACTGATTCAAGTTGTTGCACTTGATCTTTGATTGGAGAACTGTGCACTGGTGGATGTGTTTCCACGAGAATCAAGCTCACCATGTTGAGTGGGTCATAGCCCCTGATTCAAGTTATTGCACTTGATCTTTGACTGGCATTTGTTTAGAGGAGAAACCTCTTGCCCATGGTAGACGTTTGGTTCAACGTAACCCTGCATCAAAAGAACCCTCGAGATCCTTGAAAAGGTTATTGAAAATGCCATGGTATGATGTTATGATGTTATGTACATGTATGCAAAAGCAAATGAGTGTATATACAGGCAATCATATTCACACAAAGCAAAACAAGTCCTTAGGTTCAGGCTTGCATGGGGTTATAGGTAAGTACCCTCTTGAAGTTAGTTGGCTCATCCTGTCCTAAAAATAGAAACCGGGTTCTAAGGAGCTCAATATCATTGGATTGTTTTCTGTGTTCATTGTTTCGGTTTAGCCACTTAACTGGCGACCAAAATATTCCAAGAAAACAACCCTCAATGAGTGTAGTATCGAGTATCTACCAACTTCGGACTACACCAAAGTCGGTCATCTCACTACCCCTAAAAAGGCTAGGATGGTCAATTAAGGTTCTAAGAGTTCGTTAGTGCTTCACGACATCACTCAGCGGCCCCGTACTCTCCTTGATTGAACTCAAGGGTTACCGGTACTCACAAATATATCACACTAACATAGCTTACTGTTTCAACCGTGTCGGTATACCCCGCACAGTTCCCTCACAGTTTTATTGCTATTTACCTAAAAGGTGCCCCAAATCCGGGTGTAGGATTTATAACAAACCCAAACAAGGACCCAAAAAGTAAAGCAATCAAGGCAATCAAAGCAAGAATATAAAGGTGATCTAAACCCTAAGGTAACCCCACAGAGTAAATCCCCAACAGAGTCTCCAGTTCTGTGATACGGTGGGAGAACTGACTTGGGTTTTGCGTTTGTATTCGCACTTGTTCGGTTTAGCAAGAGTCGCCACCGACTTTTTATTTTATCCTAAAGGAAAGATTAAAAAAGAACAGGATAAACCTTTTGAGATGTTTCGTGGGTTCGGGGGGTAGATTATGAAAAGGGAAGGTATTAGCACCCTTTTCATCCATGGTTATCCATGGGCTCTTAGTTACTTGGTTTTAGATCACTTGCCTTTGATTGCTTGAAATTGTGGTGTGTGTGTGTGTGTGTGTGTGTTTTGAAAATGTTTTTGAAGAAGATGCCTTGTCTTAGGCAACCAATGTAATGACTCGTGTTTGAGTGTTTCACAAAGGTGTGTATCCTTTTCGAAAAGATGTTTCAAATGTTTTTGAGAGTTTGTTTTGAAAGTGTTTGTGGAGTGTGGTTTGTAAAGTAGGCAAGTGTTTTTGCAAGTTTTTCAAGTAACTAAGAGTCGTCTACCCCTAAGTTTACTCAAATATTTTTCTCATGTTTTAACCCTTTTTAACAATTTTGTTCCACCATTGTATTTGGTGGACAATCTTGCGTTTAGGATGTTTAACGGGACAGGCGCGGGTCATCGTATGGACCATGAATGCAATGGTGCCAAGTGTCTTTGGCAATTTGTTTGAAGGGACTTGATCATTTTGATAGGCAACTTTCGAAAGCGTCATCGAGGGACTTATGATCATTTGAATTGTTTTGCCAAAGAAACTCGACGTGCAAGCATGGCCCATTTTGGAAGGCAACATGTGGGATTACCCTAGGGGGTGCAAGTGTGATTGTGTATTGATTTCATGTATTTGTCTTGTATTAGGTTATCTAGCATTTGATTTTATGTACATACAAACCCTAGGTCTAAACATGGTATAATTCAAAAGTGATAAATTGCGGGAATTTAAAGTCCTAAACTATTACAAATAGTATCCAGGAGTGGGGGTACAAATTTACAAATGGGGATGAGACTTATAGGAGGATAATGTCCAATAATTACAACCAAATCGAATTACGATCAAATGTAATATGTAATCGAATGTACATCAATGTATAAGAATAAAACAAATGTGAATGTGTCAATGTATGTGTGTATTGTAAGTGTGTAAGTGTAAGTGTATATGTAATTTATTTACAAGTTTGAGAAATGCTAACTTAATGGGAAAATTAAGTATTTGATTTAATTAATTTTGTATTCTCGTACCTTGTTAATATTCACAAATAAAAGTTTTAATTTTAAGGAAAGAAAAGTATTAACCTTAAAGAAAAATTATGTAATTATGTACAAATTATTTATCTTAAGAAACAGAAAAGTATTATGTATTGATGTACAAGAATAAAATATTTTAAGAAAAGAAAATATTCAAATTCTATATATTAATGTCTAATATTAAAGAAAAGTATTTCTTGTGTATTTACAAATTAATGTATTTTAATTAATCTTTTTATGTACAAAGTTTTAACTAAAAAAATAAGAAATGTTTTAAGAAAATGTTTTTTTGGGTATTTATGTTAGTATTGTTTTATGTACAAAAAGAAAGATATTTAAACCTAAATAAAAAAAGTCTAATATTTATTTTAAATGTGATAAACAAAATTTAATGAGATTAGTGTATTATTCATATTTTAGTTAAAATATTATGTAAAAAAAAGGTTAGGTTATAAAATAAATGAGAATTAAGAAAAGGTTAAAAAGGGTTATGTTAATAGAAAAAGAAGAAAAAGGTTATGTGGGCCTAAAGCTTGCACTAATGGCCCACAACGAATCAGGAAGATGGGGGGTATGCTTGGAAAAAGAAAGGGCTTAGGCGTGCTAGAATGGGGCGAGGCCCATTTGCTTCACAAATTATTTTTAGGGTTTGTGATAGTTTGTTTCAATTGGGAAAACTTAGGGTTTGAGAAATACAGAGGCGCCGTTCTTCATTTTCACTTCGTCTTCTTCTCTCGAGCCAAAGCATCCAGAATAATGTTCAGCCTTCGCCCATGGCCACCGGCTCCACCGTCCCTCCTTCCTTCCTCCATGGATGAGCGTAGTAGCGCCAAGAAACGGTAACAACAAATCTCTTTCATGCTTTAGATTTTTTTGATTTCGTGTTTTGATTAAGTGACATTATTGTTTCTGATTGGGAAATATTGCTGTTATTTTGAGGAGCGTTAATAGGAAAGAGAAGGAGAGATATTACCTTCGTCTTCTGGAGGTGGAGGAGAGAGGGACGTGGAGGTGTTACGGAGGCTTGACGGTAAGGAGAACGTGATGGTGAAGCTAGCTCTTCCTGGTATCTTTATCTTTTTTGGCCCTTTGTTGGGTTTAATGATGCATTTCTGAAAGCCTAGTTTAACTTCCTTTTTCTCTTCTTCTCTTATCCTCGCTTCTGCTTGTGTATGCTTTTGTGTGTTTGGTTTCCTTGGATGATGTTGCCTTTGTTTGTATGCTTGATGATGACTGATATGTTGCCTATGAGGAACGTTTTTTGAGGCTTTGATTGCCTTACTCTGTATTGCCTTGAACACGTGATATTTGATATGCTTGCCCTGTTGCCTTGAAATGCTTCTTTCCCTCGCTTCTGACTTTGAGTTGAATGCTATTGTGTTGTTGTTGTTAGCCCAGTGATGAAGGTTTTCTGAGGGCTTTGAATTTTGACTAGAATTTGTGGATGTGTTTAGGCTGGACAGTTTGAGGTTACAGGCCTTGGTTTATGCAGATTTGGACATTGCTTGAAAGGTTGAGCTTTGAGGCTTAACACAGGTTCTGTGTTTTTTAGGCTTTGGCTTGTTAAGCTTTTAAAGGCTTGAAATAGGTTGAGGGTTTGAATCAGATTTGGAAACTGTTTGAGGCTATGGATCTTGGTTGAGTTTTACAGGTTGGAGTGTTCTGAATGGTAAGTCCTGAAAGGCTTTGAGGTTTCTTGCTTTTAATGCAGGTAAGGCTTTGGGAACTGTCTTGGAGAGTTTTTGCCATCTCTTCTTTTGACAGTTTTGTTGTATCCTGCTTTTGTAATATCTCTGCCTCTCCCTTTACTGACTTGATAAGTTTGTTATATATATATTTTGTCCTTTCAAGCCAAAACCTGTAAGCCCATCTTCTTTTCTTTCTTCTCTCTCTCTCTCTAGTACAGATTGCAGCATAAAATAATGTTTATGTTTGTACTTTGAATTCTGAAAAAGCAATGGCCTAGGGAAATGATGAAATGAAAAGTTGCTTGCACACTAATCTTTCTCTGCATACTTTGTACTTCTTCCAGATTTTATGCCTCTTGTTATCTTTCCATATCTTCTTTTGACAGCTTTGAGCTTGTTGGCTTAGTTGCTTTGACATTTAGTTCAGTTTGGATTTGGACTTTGGTTAGGCATGCTGTTTGTTTTTCATCCTTGGTTTAGAACTTTTGGAATTATGCAGTATGTAACTTTTGCATTTTCAAACTTTAATTGCAAGACATTCCATCCCTTTTTGTGAATCGGGAGAAATCCCGTGATTTGCAGAGAGGGCGAACTGATCCCGGCCATTTGTTTTTAATGATGAGCCCAAATTAACTGTTTGCCTTTCAATTATTTTGACTGTATTTGACTTTTCTTTTTCTTTTGTTTTGCAGATAAAATCAAATGAAGTATAGGGAGCAAATGGATGGAAAATGAAGACTAGGAAACTTAGAAAAATTAGGATAGTTTTATTCCAAATTTAACTATTTGTAAACATTTATTATTATGAATACTTTGTAAATAAATACTGTATTCAAACAACAATTGTAACGAATAATTAAAAGATGAATAAAATCTATTTTTTTATCAGTTAATTCCTTTTCTTCTTTTCAATTATTTATTTTATTATTTATAATTCTTAAATTATAATAAATGGAAATAAATTCCAATTATCTTAACTTAGAATAAATAAACAATTAAATAAACATTGTGGTTTTATCATCGATCAATTAATAAACATGGCGCTTCAAAAATCCAAAGCAAAGCACAGTCAATCACAACAACTGCCCAAATGTCTTTTCTCTTAATGATTCAATCAAACACTGCAAAGTCAATCCAAATGACTCTTTTCACTGATTTAGTCAAACATTGCAAACTCAATCCAAATGCCTCAGTCCATATCTCGGAATAACTTGAAAAGCACTGTGGGATTAATTCTCTGAGAATGCGCGCACAAAAACCCTAGTTCCTGATCAAATGCCAAAGAAGCGTTCGCCTGATCAAAGCTGAGCCAAAATCAACCAAACCCTACGCAAACTGTTTGAATTGTTCCAGAGCCATGAAAATCAATGAAAACCCTAATTTTGACTGACGAGAAAAATCTGTTTGATCGATTCTTGAGCCAGTCTGAAAAATCAGGAAAAGCCCGAAGCTATGATTTCTTGTGGAAAAATACGAGGGCAAATTTTGGGGTACAACACCAAGGTTTTTCTGTTACCTCTTCAGCCTCAAGGTCACAGCAATATGCAGGTTCGTCCAATTTCCATATAATGATCCGGGGAGCCTCGTTGTCCCATTTGACTTTGAACATGGAAGACATCGTAGCTAACGCGTCCGCCAACTGATTCTCTTTTCTTGGGAAGTGTTCAAAAGTTATCTCCGTGAAATGGGGGATCAATGTCAATACATACTCTTTGTAAGGAATAAGATTTGGATGTTTCGTATCCCACTCGCCTTTGATCTGATTGATCACGAGCGCGGAATCTCCGAAGACACTCAGAAACTTAATCCTTAAGTCAATTGCAGCTTGAAGACCCATGATGCATGCCTCATACTCCGCCATGTTGTTGGTGCAGTTGAAACATAGTCGGGCAGTAAGTGGAGTATGAGTGCCTTTAGGGGATATGATCACGGCGCCAATACCATTACCCAAAGCGTTTGAGGCTCCGTCAAAGTGCATAGACCATCGGGATCCTTCCTCAGGTCCTTCATCCGGTCCAGGTACTTCACAATCAGTTACTACCATGATATCCTCGTCTGGAAATTCAAAGTTCATCGACTGGTAATCGTCCACTGCCTGGTGTGCCAAATGGTCTGCGAATACACTTCCCTTGATGGCTTTCTGGGTCGTGTACTGGATGTCGTATTCCGTCAAGATCATTTTCCATCTTGTTATTCTTCCGGACAAGGCAGGCTTTTCGAAGATATACTTTATTGGATCCATTTTTGAAATCAACAGAGTAGTGTGAGTCAACATATACTGTCTCAGCCGGCGAGCAGCCCATACCAAAGCGCAACAAGTTTTCTCGAGCAGTGAGTATCGGGTCTCACAGTCGGTAAACTTTTTGCTAAGGTAATAAATGGCGTGCTCTTTTCGGCCAGACTCGTCATGCTGCCCCAGCACACACCCCATTGAGCTGTCAAGTACTGTCAAGTATAGTATTAGAGGTCTCCCTTCAACCGGTGGCATAAGAATGGGTGGTTCTTGGAGATACTCTTTGATTCTTTTGAAAGCGGCCTGACATTCATCATTCCAACGTACTACTTGATCTTTCTTCAGTAGTTTGAAGATTGGTTCACAGGTAGCAGTTAGATGTGAGATGAATCGGGCAATGTAGTTCAGCCGTCCTAGAAAGCCTCTGACTTCTTTCTCTGTCTTGGGAGTTGGCATCTCTTGTATGGATTTTACCTTGGCAGGGTCCACTTGAATACCTTTGTCGCTCACGACGAAGCCCAACAGTTTTCCAGATCTTACCCCAAAGGTGCACTTGTTCGGGTTCAACCTTAGCTTGTACAACTTCAAACGGTCAAACAGTTTCTGTAGATGGTCAAGGTGTTCCTCCTCAGTTTGGGACCTTGCAATCATATCGTCGACATATACTTCAATCTCATGATGGATCATGTCATGAAATAAAGCAACCATGGCACGTTGGTAGGTTGCCCCAGCATTTTTCAACCCAAAAGGCATGACCTTGTAGCAGAAGGTGCCCCACTGAGTAACAAAAGTGGTCTTCTCCATGTCTTCAGGAGCCATCTTGATCTGATTATAACCGGAAAAGCCGTCCATGAAGGAGAACACCTTGTGCTGAGCAGTATTGTCAACCAGAACGTTGATATGAGGCAGAGGGAAATCATCCTTAGGGCTGGCCCTGTTCAAATCCCTGTAATCAACACACATTCTGACCTTACCATCTTTCTTTGGCACTGGAACCACATTAGCAACCCACTGAGGGTAAGAAGTCACTGCTAGAAAACCGGCGTCAAATTGTTTCATAACCTCAGCTTTGATTTTCTCGGACATCTCTGGACGCATACGGCAGACCTTCTGTTTAACCGGAGGGCAATCTTCCTTGGTAGGCAGGTGATGAACCATAATGTCGGTATCCAACCCAGGCATGCCTTCGTAGGACCAGGCAAAGATTTCCACATAATCATGCAGCATCTGAATCAACCGTTGTTTCACACTGAGCTCTAGATTGGCACCAATCTTGACTTCCTTTCTGTCTGTCTCAGTACCAAGATTTACCGTTTCCACTGGCTCTTCATGTGGCTGAATGGTCCTCTCTTCCTGGAGTAGCAGTCTTGCAAGTTCACCAGGCACTTCACAATCATCTTCACCTTCGTCTTCGGCTAAGTTGATCGGATTTTCGAAGTCATAACTGGCAGTAGCAGAGTCGTTACCAGTGAGATCCAGAGTGGATTGGAACCTGTATAAGTGAGTGTGTAAATATAGTTGTTTTGCAATATATATAAAGAAAGAAAGGGAGCGCAATATTTGAAATGTAAAAAACGTCAAATGCTTTTATTCATGATATATGAAGGTGACACACAAAAGCCCTCACAAATGAAGCCACGGTGCCCCGGGTAAGACACCGGGCCATAAAGTTTAGTAATATTGTTCGTTACAAATTCAAAACAAAGAAATTCATTACTGAGTGACAAAAGTAATAAGTGTAAAGTCTTTTGCAGTCCAGTCGCTAGGTCCACCGTTGGTCGTTGGGTAGATCCAGCTGTCAAATTCGGATTCCTCTACGTCGTCCTCAATAGCATTCACTCCCGGGTTGGTGATGAGCACAGGAGGTCTTCCAATCCTTGCCTTGCGCACAAACTTCTGAGCTTCTGCAGTGAAACCCAAGCCAAATTTGTCAGTCTTTGGAGTGAAATCAGGAAGTCTGCCCCAGTTTGCACACTCACCCTTCTCAATCACCGCTCGGGCATCCTTCAAGGAAGCCATCTTCAAAGGAGAGTCTTCTGCAGTCACTGTCTCTACTGCTGCCAATGTCTGAGGCACCTATTCAAAGTGTTGGAAGGGGGTCTCAATGAATTCCCCATCCATTTCCACGTACCGGAACGAGTTGAGGTGGCTGACCATGTATTCCTCATCCCCTTGCACTGTTACGATCTTCCCCTTGACCTAGTCACCCAGTTGTCCATTACCTCCTTGTTGGTCAAAGGAAGGGCTGCTACAATCTCCTCAAGTCTAAGAGCCTTTTCCCAACCAGTGAAGGGAGTCTGATCCAAGATAGGGATACCAAGCAAATCAGAGAATTCTTCCAGGGTAGGGACTAGCTGGAAGTCTTAAAAGGTGAAGCAATTGTACAAGGGATCATAAAACTGGGTCAAGACACTCATCAGTTGTTGGTCCCACTTTGAAGTGACTAAGCCGAGAAGAGAACCATGCCTCTGGATGAAGGAAGCAGTGTTTGGAATTCTGTCATTCAACTCTTTAAGCAAATCAGGTGGGTGAACAAAGTTGAGCCGGATAGTGTTCCTTCGCATAGGCATCATGATGTCCTACAAAACAGAGCAAAGGTGAAACCCTCTTGTCTTTGAAATAGGTCAGTCCTTATGCAGGATGCATGCAATGGTATGATGGTATGATGTTATGGTAAAGCACACCACAAGTATTCACATAGGCAAACATGATAAGGCACACAAGTCACACAAGACAACCCTTAGGGTTTAGGCCAACATGAAGTTCAGGTACTACCCTCTTTCAGTTTCGTTGGTTAAGACCTGTCCTATCAAAAGTAACCGGGTTCTAGAGGATCCCAATATCACTGACTACCCTCAATCGGTCATAACTCCAGCGTCGCAATCTTTTCTTGCGGCCAGAACCATCGCGAGAGTTTAGCCTCAATGGGTGTAGCATATTGCTACTGTTCTATGGCCAAGTTGGGTCACATTAGGGTTCTAAGGTCGGTTGGTGCTTAATGACTCCTCAGAAGACCCATATTCTCCTCGTTGCAACACAAGGGATATCGGTACAGACCAAGGTGCCACACCAACGTAGCCACTGCTTCACCCGTATTGGTCTACGCCGGACAGGTCCCTCACAGCTTATGCTACCTAAAAGGGTATCCTCAGATCTGGGTTAGGATCTATGAAACTCCGATGCAAAGCCCACAAATATAAATCAATCAAAGCAAAGCAATTAAAAACATAAGTATGATCTAATCCTAAGGTACACCTCACTTTTATGTATCCCCAGCAGAGTCGCCAGTTCTGTGATCGGTGGAAATAGAACTGACTGTTTTTTAAGCTGGTTTCGCGAAATGTCGCGGTAAGCAAGAGTCGCCACCGTCTTTTATGTTCTCCAACATGGAAAGGACAAAAGCACAACAAAATTCCTTATTCGAGAACGTTTCTCGGTTCGGGAGGTAGATTTATAGAAAGGGAAGGTGTTAGCACCCTTTCTATCCGTGGTTATCCACGGGCTCTTAGGTACTTGCTCTTATGTTTTCAAAAATTGTTTGCTTTTCAAGTGTGTGTGTGGGTTTGAAAAAGTTTCGTTTGAAAAAATTTCTAAGTAACTCTTGTATCAGTCCTCAATAGTGTATGAAAAATTTGTTTGAAAACTTTTAGAAAGTGTGAGGTGTGAAAAGATGTTTTTGTTTTGTTTTGAAAAGAGCAAGTACTTAAGAGAAATGTACCTACTCTAAGGAATTAGGCTGTGTAAAATTCCTTTAGATAGTGCTATCCCACCATTGAGGGGTAGGTAGCACCATCGTTGGTGTTATTCGGGTCAATTCGATTATCGGGACAGTGTGGTCACCGAAGCAATGGTAGGACACCTTAGAAGTAACCCTAATGTCCTAGATCCTTTGTATCCGAGGCAACCGTTTCGAGGCAACTGGATCTTTTGGATAAAAGGGCGACCTCTAAGACACCCTATACTTGATGACCACGTTTTGAGGCAACGAGTGAAGCGTACCCTAGGAGTGGCATGTGCTTTGTGTGTTGTTTTTCAGTTAATTGTCTTTGTACATGTTATTTGTGAGCTACAGATTAATTTTATTTACATACATTCTTTCATGCATTGTTAACAGTTAGGGGTGCGGAAAATTAAAGTGCGGGAATGTAAAGCTACGCTATTACAAGGCACGGGTCTATACATCGCCAAAAAACAAAGACCCATTTTGATAAAGTGCGGAAAGTAAAGAAAGCAATAAACCTAATTACTATTACATTCTTGAAGCACTTACATAATAATCAAAATAAAATAAATGCGCGCGAATAAAAATTAATCGGGAATACCTTAAGGGTTTTGACCCTTTTAAGAAAAGAAATGAATTTTTTTTGTCTTTTTTGTGATTAAATGAAATTAAAACTAATGATTAAACTAATTAATTAATTTATTAAAAGAAAAAATGTTTTTTTGTATTTTTATGTTTTTAATGAAATAAAATAAAAGGAAATAAAATTAAAAGTTAATAAAAACCTAATTC
Organism: Vicia faba; assembly: GCA_948472305.1. Lineage (NCBI taxonomy): Eukaryota > Viridiplantae > Streptophyta > Magnoliopsida > Fabales > Fabaceae > Vicia > Vicia faba. The sequence goes on from OX451735.1 coordinate 328,629,868, forward strand.
TAAATTTATTTTAGTTTTTTTAAGAGAAAGGTTAAAGTTGCCTAATTAAAAAAACTAATTCAAAATAATTACTTAAATGAAATTAAAAAAGTTTTTTTTTGTTTTTTTTTTTGGGTTTTATTGTGAAAAATATTAATTGGTTAATTTTGGTGATAATAACAATAATTAAAATAGGTTAATAATTAAATTAGAAAATATAAAAAAAGGAAAAGAAAAGAATAAACCAAGGGAGGGGGGTATGGGCCAGAATGGGGTGTTTGATTGGAATCTGAGGCCCATCAAGAAGCCAGCTTTGTTTGACTTTGGAGATTGCTTATGGTGTAGGTTGACCAGGAGTATGGTGCTCGTCCCATCCAAGCCTTTGGATCTGTTTCTGAGGACACATGGCGCGTTGGATATGTGGGATGCATAGTGGTACGCTTTGGACTGCCTGTACATGAACGTGTTAAGAAAAAAATGAAACAATTATTTGGGGGACCTGGGAATCGAACCCAGGTCCCAGCGCTCAAATCTCCCTCGCCCTGCCACTACACCAAATGTCTCAATTGTGATAATAATAAGAAAGTAATGTTATATTGAATAAACGCGTCACATGTTGGAAAATAAAAAAGAGCGCGCGTGATTTGAATAAACCACCCACGCATGGACACCTCATCATCGTCTTCATTTTATCTGCAAAATAGAAACAAGATAACAGGGGTTTTTAACCCCCACAATGCAAAACTGTGGAAAATAGCGATTAGCTATATAGTGAACATAAAAAGGGCGCGAGGTGTCCAACTTATTCGTCTTATCACGCTGGTTTCAACCATGGGTGTTTGGAGGGTTAATTTTACAGCATGTGCAAAGCCCCAATTCGAAAGCTCTGAAACCCTAGAACTTAACAATGGCAACTTTCATTTTAGAGCATAATAATCAAATTAAATTATATAGAAAGCTTCGTATGGGTCCTGTGAACATAATACAATCAATGAAAAATGTTAAAACGCATGAATTGATGATTGTGATTTTAAAAAAAGAAGGTGAATCGTATGACTGTGTAGCACGAGTTCTTGAGTGTTAGGACTTGTTTATGCTTGCAATAGGTTCCTGGCAATGCTGGCAACGTGTTTGGATCAAAAGAAATGCTTGAATTGCACTGGAAGATTGATTTCAGTTTGTGACTTTTCTTTGGAATTTTTGAATTTGGTTTTTTCTGTCTCAGGTTTCTAGGTCGTGAATTTGATTGGAGGGGCTTGCATATGTATCCTTGAATGAGAATCAGTCACAATAAGGAGCTTTTAACCATTGCCATGAAGTTTTGGATTTCCTCTTTAACACCATTAAAGCACTTGCCATGTTTGTTAAAAATTTGAATTTTCATGCTCATAATAGGCTTGGTAAGAATTTGGTATGTGAAATATGCTTCATCAAGGTTATTCAAACCACAAGATATCCCTTAATTAATTTTTTTGATTTTTATTTGAATTATTATGAATTAAAATGAATTAAATCCATAAAAATTAAATAAAAATGGAAAAATAATTATTAGGTCTTGAAATAAATCATGGGACACGTGGGTGGCATGGCAAAGCTGAATTAAGTGGGAAAAGTGGGTGCTTTTGTCAAAAAATGAAGTTTCAAGGATAGTTGACTTTTGCCATTTCACAAAAATTTCCCAACTTCTTCAATGCATATCTTACTCAATTTTGATCATATGAACATGTTCTTGGACATTTTGGAAAGGTCTTGAAGTCCTCTAACCAATGCCTTTGGTCCCATGTCATTTTGATTTACCAATCTCAAGTTATGGTCTTTGACTTAAAGTGCCTTTTTGTTGACTTTTGAAAATGACCTATAATGTTGAAATTGATAACTTTTTGTGAGAGCATTTCTTGGACTTGGAATGTGAAGATGAGTTGTAGGAAATGTCATCCCCTTCAAAATGAGCATTGTATGGGATTTTTCTGATGAACCGTGAAAAATTTATGCCTTGGTCAAGTTATAGTTGACTTTTCAACTGTCCAAAAATAGAAACTTTTGACACCTTGATGATTTTTGAGCCATTCTTGTGTAATCATGGTCAAGATTTGACCAAATGATGATTGTGGCTTCAAAATAAGATGTTGACCAAAAAATTTGACTTTTGACTGCCAAATGACCATTTTGCCCCTACAGTTGATTGTGAAGCAATTAGGGTTTTTGACTGTGCAACTTGACCTTGTGAGCCTTGAAACTTGACATGTAGGTGCTTGACAATGTATATGAGCATATGGGACTTGATTGAGCCCTTGAAAACCTCAACTTCCTTGCAAGAACCAAAACTCTAATTTTGACTGGCTTAGGAGGATGGTTTGAACTGTGTAGCCCTTGAGTAGACTTTGAACCATTTGAGGTGATGCTTGTCAAAACTTTGAAGAATATGGGAGGGCAAATTTTGGGGTACAACAGTTGCCCCTGTTCAATCTTCTTAGACCTGAGGATGTAGATTGGCTTGTGTGCCTTTCGTGATCCGAAGGTGGAAGATGATTGAACACTAGAGTGCCCAGAAATTTGCACTCACATAGTTGAGTATCAACAGTGTGATGGCGGGAATGGGCTTACAGATGCCATTTAGAAAGATGATGGATAGGAGGATGGGCTTATAGATGCCATCTGGAGGTGTGACAGAACCTTGTCGGGAATGGGCTTATAGATGCCATTTGGAACTGTTGGTAAGTGGATGGGCTTATAGATGCCATCTAGGTGTCGATCGCGTAAGAGATTCCTTAGCAAGAACTTGCGTACCTGAGAAAGAAAGATAATTACCTGGCCTGTTACAGGGGTTGATCTTCAAACTCTTCATGCAGATATGCCCTGGTTGGATACAGGTGTCGAATCTACAATTGGTTGCTCACAGATGTGCCCTGGCTGGATATAGGAATCGAATATGGAATTATTCGTCAACAGATATGCCCTGGATGGATACAAGAATCGAATCTTCAAACTCTTCAGACGTGCCCTGGCTGGATACAGGAATCGAATCTGGAGTTAGTCGTCAACAGATATGCCCTGGCTGGATACAGGAATCGAATCTTCAAACTCTTCAGACGTGCCCTGGCTGGATACAGGAATCGAATCTGGAATTAGTCGTCAACAGATATGCCCTGGCTGGATACAGGAATCGAATCTTCAAACTCTTCAGACGTGCCCTGGCTGGATACAGGAACCGAATCTGGAATTAGTCGTCAACAGATATGCCCTGGCTGGATACAGGAACCGAATCTTCAAACTCTTCAGACGTGCCCTGGCTGGATACAGGAATCGAATCTGGAATTAGTCGTCAACAGATATGCCCTGGCTGGATACAGGAATCGAATCTTCAAACTCTTCAGACGTGCCCTGGCTGGATACAGGAATCAAATATGGAATTATTCGTCAACAGATATGCCCTGGCTGGATACAGGAATCCAATCTTCAAACTCTTCAGACGTGCCCTGGCTGGATACAGGAATCGAATCTGGAATTAGTCGTCAACAGATATGCCCTGGCTGGATACAGGAATCGAATCTTCAAACTCTTCAAACGTGCCCTGGCTGGATGCAGGAATCGAATCTGGAATTAGTCGTCAACAGATATGCCCTGGCTGGATACAGGAATCGAATCTTCAAACTCTTCAGACGTGCCCTGACTGGATATAGGAATCGAATCTGGAATTAGTCATCTACAGATATGCCCTGGCTGGATACAGGAATCAAATCTTCAAACTCTTCAGACGTGCCCTGGCTGGATACAGGATTCGAATCTGGAATTAGTCGTCAACAGATATGCCCTGGCTAGATACAGGTATCGAATCTGGAATTGCGACAGTTGATAGAAATTATCCTTGGATTGACCTTTTTCCTGAAAAGGCAAAACATCAGTTGTATGCAATGTCATGATGTATGAAAAGCATGATGTCATGATGTTCTCAGGGAGAAATGTGATTGTGTCGTATGTATTTTGTCATGTATGTAAGCAGGATGTATGAAATGTGATATGTTTATGAATGTATTTTCGTCTAGGAAAATAAATCCTTGACGAATGCCGGTGTAATACCCCAAATTTGTCCTACCCTTTTACTTCCTATTTGGCTTACGCATTTTTGCATTTTTCTCACATTAGGTCATCTAACACATCATGCATCATTAATCAATAAATTGGCATAAGATCATGGATTTCGAGGAATAAGGGTTGTTGTATGACTTTGAAGGCTTTCATCTTTGCACAAGCTTGTCTCAATTTATTTCTCCATCGATAATTTGTTTGAAGCTAGGTTTTCATTTCATGGACCTTATCATCATCAAGCTACGAGGCTATTCTTTGCTTCTCAATGCCAAGTTGCAAGGTTTTATGAGACGGAGCTAAAAATCAGGGTTTATACATTTTCATATTTGAGCTTGTCAGCATTCTACCTGAGGTTCATTCCATATCAAGGTATTCGCATGTCTCATCTTTCATATTCATCTGCAAAGAATTCCTCAGGGCATAGTCATTATCATCTATTGAGAAGGAGTCCAAGACGTCGTTGTTCTAGTGCTCATATAGTCGGGACATGGTACAAGATGTTGATTATGATCAAGGTGTCATTACTTCAAATGCTTATTGCTTGACACGTAAATTTGGTTTAGATCGGAAAATTGGATTGAATTAGGGATTCACTGAAGCTGTAGTTTGATTAGAATTCATTCATTAATATTTGAAGTGGATTTGGAGAAAATAAAAGTTCTTAAATATTTGTGTGGCTTTTCTTGGAATTCAAACCACAAGTATGGAAAAAACATGCATCAAATTCATCCAACCATCAAAATATTGTCCAAATAGCCTCTCTTGGATTCATTCAAGATTCATGTCTCTTTTGGTTGCCTTGCAAATATTTTGGATTAATACCATTTATTTGAATTCATACAAAGGCCATTTCATTATGTGGAAATAAAGTCAACATACATTACAATTATTCAAATACATACAAGTCCAAATTCCATTACAATTATACATAACATCTATACATTTTTTACCAAAACTTATCCTAATTTTCAATCATTCTTCATGTTTCAAACTTCAAGCTTCCAAAACTTCGTGTTATGCGTCTTTGTTCCAACTTCATAGCATCTTGGTGTTTTCCTTTTGCCTTTGCTTCCCAATAGCCCTGATATGAACCAAACCTGCAAAACATTGGATAAACTGTCATAAGCATGAACCGCATACACTACACTTCCAATTACCATAACCAATTCCCTAACTTCTAACAGCATAACTAACCAAAATTGTTATAACACCTAACAACTTTTCTTAACTTTCTTCATAACTAACTTAACCACCTAACCAATTTTATAACAAACTTCTAACCAAAAAAAACTTACAGCAACATAACCTGTAATTAAATAACAAACATAAAAACTCCTAACCGAAATTAACCAATTCCAACTTTCCATTTTTCCCAACAACCTTTGACCAATCTCTAACAGTTTTCAAAACCATAACCAACTGTCAAACAACCATTTTCAAAACCACCCTGTAATTGAATCCCAGCTTAACAAAAAAGGATCTGCATAATGAAAGGCAAAAACAGAATTTTTTTCATAAAACATTTCCTAACAAACTTCCTATCCAAAACCATATCTCAATTAACCAACTTAACAAACCCAAAAACAGTTACAGCATACCTAACATTCAGTAACCAATTCATAACAAACTCTCAAACCTTCTAACCACTCCTAACTTATTTCTAACATTATCCTAACAGAATTAACTAACCACATAACCAACTCATGGCTTATTTTACAACAAACTTCCAGCATATATACAGAATAGGGAGGATTCAACACAAAAAAAGAATTTATTTACCTCTCAATCATCTCATTCTTTAATCATTGAAAAGAATCACGACCAAAACTCAAAAGAACCCTCTCTGCTTTCTTTATCATCCTTCAACATCACTGTGATCTTCATCTTCAAACTTCTCTGAACTACATCAAAATCAACTGCAAAATACAACATTCTTGATACTATTACTCAAAAACCTTGGAAAAATTCCAGAGAAGCTCACCAGAAAATCAGAAAATCTTTTCTCTTTATCTTCAATCACCTTCATCATTCATGATATTCCCCATCATCATATGTGAATCTTCGCAGAAGCTGCAAGATATCGGCATCACAATTTTAATCTGCCTAAACAACATTTATGACCTCTCTTCGTCACATCAATAATCTTCATGTGCAACAACAATCAAGATCTCTGAAAAAATACAACCATCATCATTAACTCTTCACTTGTCAATGAAACTCTCGATAACATAAATTCCAAAAGGCGGAAAACAAAGAAGAACCTGTAGAAGAGGAATTGGCAGTAGAAATAAGAAGAGCACAAGAATAGTTACCTGAAGAATATTCTGGTTTTCCATTCGATCTCGACTCAAACGAAGAAGCACCAAAGCGTCTTCGGCATGTAAGTGATTCCTTCTTCTTCGTTATTTGCACCGTTGGCTCAAATCTGTGTCGAATTCGGATTTGGATCCGTGAAGAGGAGGAATTGAGATCAAAGCGAAGTTTAAACAATGAGGTATTGAGATGAAAATGAAATACGTTTGAGAGCAGAAATCGCAGAAGAGAAGAGAGCGAGGCGACTTCATTGTTTTGATGATTTTCAGCCGGTTGTTTCAGCTGGCGACTTCACTGGGGATATTCTGGTCGACCAAATGATGGTCCATCCCGGAGTCGCTCCTAGATCTTGTTTTCTTTCCTTAGGGTGTTTATTTTTATGCTTTCAGTTTACTCATTTGTACATGTTTGCATTGCATTTTATGGCTTTCCATATCTGTTATCTATTATGCTAAACTCTGTTCTCTATGTTGGGTGGGGATGTTACTTTTGAGGTAAAAGGCCCAGTACCCAGGCCAGAGTGCACTAGGACACCTAGGAATAGAGTGGGGGCATGACGGCAATAGGATGTGGTCCGATTAGTGTAGTCATGTCACATACCACGCTCGAATGAGGTTTAAATGAATTACTATCGGCACCCACGTCTGTGGGCAAGCCCATAGCACTTTCAGGCGAACCCGTGATTTCGAGTTACCATTATCTTACCCTGACCTAGTTTTCACCCGTGAGTGGGGAGGGAATTTCTATCACAGGTACAGATGGTGACTATGTGCAGATGGTTACTCGTGTTCAGATGGTAACTATGCTTAGACAATGGCTATTGGTTCTAATGGCTATGTTCTGGATTTCTGTTAGGACTTTATGCAGATGCTATATCCTGTTGGTGACTGTACGGTTCTCAGATTTATTTTCTGAGTTCCTGACTTGTTTACCTGGAGGTTCATTCAAGCCTTCAATCTTGGTATTCCCAGCATGTTCAGAAATTCTCAACAGTATCCAATTATCCAGAAGCCTTGATCCCGGACAATGGGGGATCCACAAGGTACTTGGTTCTTATATATGCAGAAGTTATGTCGGACCTCTGATCTGGTGATACTCACATGATCCAGAGCAGTAAAGCAACCTTATTCAGGAATGATGGAGCCTTGACCCTCTCTGATCTCATGCCTTTGCATACATGACATGGCTAACTGCATGCTTAACATACATGTTCTGTTATTTTCAAGTAATCATATTTGCAGGTCTTGTGCCAAAATTCCTCCATCCCTTACTTGCGCAAAAACAAAATCAAAGCACGCAAATTCCTCGGAAATGACAAAACACGACATGGCATTCATTCATACACTCCATGTATATTCATGCATTCATTACAGGTACCCGAAGATTGGGGATTATTATTCAGACCTGGGGTTCTCTTCAAAGGTTCAACCTGATTTCTCTCCACACATGCTCAAAGATCAGTGATGGAATAACTCTGAGTGTTACATGCAAGCTTTGGCTCATAGTCAGAAACTTCTTCAAGCAGGAAGATAATGGATTAAAGAGTCAGATAAGCCAGTTCATGGAAACTCTGATAATGATGTCTATTATTTCTTTGAGACATGATGTGCTTGGTGAAGCATATTATACTGGGGCACCTGGCCAATCGATTGAAGATGGTATGTCATCCAGAGACCAAGTCCAAGACAGGCTCAATTCAGAGACTACTGTGTTCACATCATATCTGGAGGGGATTCTCTCACACACTCGAGCTTCAAGACTACATAAAGTCGTCAGAATCAACAGGTCCATACGGAGTCAAGTCTCCTCAACAATGGCAATCATTGGTTTCTTTACTGCATTTTCATTTGCATTCTTGCTTGTTTGTTTAAACATTGCTTGTATATAGAAACCTGTCTATTTTTGAATGAAAATCTTAATGAAATAGGTATGCTTGTCTTGAAGTGTTCCTTTCATTTTTACTCATCCATTCGTTATCACTCTTTAAATGTTTTACTTGCATATTGATGCCAGATTTCCTAGTCTTATGCTTAGGTAAAGATTCAAAGGAGGATGACGACAATCTGAAAACGCAAAATCTCTGGTTGGTACACTTTTGAGTAAGACCCTGCTGACGATGTACAGGCCTTGTTTCAAATCCCTAAACACTGGAGATATAAGGGAGATAGACCCTCGTCAACCCCTCTGAGCCTTCGAAGCAGGAGTTTCTTTTTTGTTCAGAAAAACCCTCATTTTAACCTTGGGGCGGGTAGTGTTCATCTAATCTGATCAAGCATTCAGAACTCATCAAGAGTGTGCATCCAAGGATACAACAATGGTTATCCAGCAAAGGTTGAGGAAAGTCAAAAACCACAGTGGTCAACCCTCATCTATCAACAACGTGCATCAATTAACAATATCCCAATGGATATCTCTCGCACATCAGGATGTCGACAGATGACAATACAACAATGACTACCCATCATCTATCAAAGACTCAAGCAGTCACGATCACTTCAGACAAATCAAAAACAACGCAAAGATCAACGACTTGTTCAAAATGGAAAATATGAATAAGAAAGAAACAAAAATCCTCGTTAAGTCGAAACTTGAAAACAAGTCGCTTAGGCAAAAATTGGGACATCCCGCTGGACTTCCAAATCAAAATTCAAAAGAATTTGACCAGGCAAAAAATAGGGAAAGCAAGAAGAAATTGAAAAGCCTAAAAGGCGAGAAAAGGATTACCAACGAAAATCCTCATCAAAGAACAAAGTCGTCTGATCAAACACCAAAGGCAAAGAAGTTAGTGACTGTCGTGTCCAAGAAACCACTGCGGTTCCTCAATTATTGCAAACTCTTCTCGAGAGATGAACGCTTATATCAGGTCAACTGAACGTAGGAATGGAGAACATCATGGAGAATGGGCGGGCACCAAATAATTTTGAGCCTTAAATCCTTTTTTCTAAAACCGTGAACCAGGCCACGTTACAACCCATAAAAGTCCTAACTGAAGCATGGGTCAATTCGAAAGCATGCTACAACGAGATAGCGTTTAACTAACTCCTAAGAGGTACGTTCCAATATCTATGTTGGCATCATATGCTTGCATTATCTTTCATAAAAAGGAATTTGCAAATGTTTCTCTCTAGCTAGTGACTCGTTCACGACAGAGTTGCGACGCCTTTTCATTCAAAGTTTTTCAAACTTCAAGACTTACATATGTGTTGCATTAGAATTATCATTCTCATAATAAACATTCTTCTGCATACAAAACAACTGATCGACATCAAGTAAGTTTACACAATGAACAATCGGTAAAGAGCTCAATCTTGTCAGAAGAGAGGCTTAAATACCCTGTTGAAGCAAGAGTCAGCTGCCACAAGAGAAATGACTTATCCAGCAGCATGTTAACTGGTGATTATGTCAAGAGAAATCATCTTGGTGCTTCACAGTCTGAGTACCATTCAGGGATGAAGTCAGCAGAGCCTGCCAATCTGGGGCAATCAAGTCGAGAATCGATCTCTCCAAGCTCAGCCAAATCTGGGGCACTCCCTTTAAAACTTCTAATCTGGGGCCGTCAAGTCGAGAATCAATCTCTCCAAGCTCAACCAAATCTGGGGCATTCCCTCAAAGCTGTCAATCAGAGGCTATCACGTCGATAAATCTCTTCAAGCTCAATCAATCAGAGACTATCACGTCGAGAGATCTATTCAGAATTCATTCGACCTGGGGCAATTACGTCGAGATTCGACAAATCTCTCCAAGAAGGCTGTAATCAAGAGCAGTTTACTTCGTAACTCAAGACATTGGGGCAGGCCACCTCATATCGTTTTGTGGCATGAATATTATGGTCTTCTATTCAACATAAAGCTTCTCAGAGATCATCCAGACAGGGGCATTCCTCATTTGTACTTGCAAAGTTGCTCAAGCCAATTATGTTGCGCGAAACCACTACAATCATCTAAAAGCATCATAACAGTCACCCTGACTTTGCCAGCATACGAAGCTGCCTTCATTTGCTACAGACAATTTCAAATCTGATTCCCCAAGTGCATTCAGAAAGTTCAGAATCGTCTTTTGACTCAGCACGCGTAAGTGCATCCTCAGCGGAGCTAATCAAGAACATCCCCAATGAATCTAAATCGGGGCATTCGCAGAGCTGAACCGGGGCATTCACAGAGCTAAACCAGGGCATTTCCAGATTTCAACCAGGGCACTCGTGAGTGTCCATCTCTTATCCCCCAAGTGATTCAAGAGACAATTCCCCAGTATGCGTAAACTTGGGGCAGGTATTCAAAGAGGTCCACATGGTGTTCAATATCCATTATCTGGCATATTCACTTCTATCGCCCCCTCAACAGTTCAGGATGTACGGAGGTTTGGTCAGATTATCTCTTCCTTAAGCGGTACGGTTCAGAATTAAGCAGCATACCTGAAGACTCGCTTCGTCAGGAATTCAATCCTCACCAGAGTCAACAATGATCTTTGGTCTTCAAGAGCTCCCCAGTGTGTACTCTTATCAATATCCCCATCAATCTTTGGTACTGCAAACTTCCAGCGTCGATATATATTGACATCCCTAGTGATGAGCAGTGGTTCCCAGCAAACCTTCTTTTTATCCCCATGAAGTTTATTTCTTCTCAGTACATATAGTTATCATTACATAACATTTCATCCTCAAAAGCGCGTAGCAGATCCATCAGAATGGATCTTTAAGTCAAAAGAAATTCAAACATGCATACAAAGCATAAGCCAGACCAGGTACCTTACATCAAAGACCTGAATTATTCAAGGACAACAATACGTCCCTACAAAAGGATGTCATGCCCGAAATCCCCAGTTGGTGACCTTCACCTTTTCAATGCCAAACAAAATCAATACACTTTGTCATTCTAAACCCAGTTCTTGTCTGGTAGTCAGTTCCCTAAACACTCGTCCGTGTCCATCCCTAAGCACTCGTATGTGTCAAGTTTCCTAAACACCCACCCGGGTCAGTTATTCAAACACTCGTCCGTGTTTAACTTTTTGATACTCGTCCGTATCTTCTTTCAATACTCGTCCGTATTGGATCAAACACTCGTCCGTGTTTATACCTTTGATACTCACCTGTATCTTCTTTCAATACTCGTCCGTATTGAATCAAACACTCGTCTGTGTTTAACTTTTTGATACTCGTCCGTATCTTCTTTCAATACTCGTCCGTATTGATTCAAACACTCGTCCATGTTTATACCTTTGATACTCACCTGTATCTTCTTTCAATACTCGTCCGTATTGAATCAAACACTCGTCTGTGTTTATACTTTTTGATACTCGTCCGTATCTTCTTTCAATACTCGTTCGTATTGAATCAAACACTCGTCCGTGTTTAACTTTTTGATACTCGTCCGTATCTTCTTTCAATACTCGTCCGTATTGAATCAAACACTCGTCCATGTTTAACTTTTTGATACTCGTCCGTATTGAATCAAACACTCGTCCGTATTGAATCAAACACTCGTCCGTGTTTAACCTTGGATACTCGTCCGTATCTTCTTTCAATACTCGTCCGTATTGAATCAAACACTCGTCCGTGTTTAAACTTTCTTGATGCTCGTCCGTGTCGCTTATCTAAACAATCATCATGTCATAACCCATGTTTTCATCGTCGAACCTGAGATCGCCTCTTGGATAGGTTCTTTCTTCAAATCACCGTCGAACCTGAGATCGCCTCTTGGCTAGGTTCTTCCTTCAAATCTTTGTCTAACCTGAGATCACCTCTTGGTTAGGTTCTTCCCTCAAACCTTTGTCGAACCTGAGATCGCCTCTTGGCTAGGTTCTTCCTTCAAATCATCGTTGAACCTGAGATTGCCTCTTGGCTAGGTTCTTCCCTCAAACCTTTGTCGAACCTGAGATCGCCTCTTGGCTAGGTTCTTCCTTCAAATCGTCGAATCTGAGATCGCCTCTTGGCTAGGTTCTTCCCTCAAACCTTTGTCGAACCTGAGATCGCCTCTTGGCTAGGTTCTTCCTTCAAATCATCGTCGAACCTGAGATCGCCTCTTGGCTAGGTTCTTCCTTCAAATCATCGTCGAACCTGAGATCGCCTCTTGGCTAGGTTCTTCCCTCAAATCTTCGTCGAACCTGAGATCGCCTCTTGGCTAGGTTCTTCCCTCAAATCATCGTCGAACCTGAGATCGCCTCTTGGCTAGGTTCTTCCCTCACACCTTTGTCGAACCTGAGATTGTCTCTTGGCTAGGTTCTTCCTTCAAATCATCGTCGAACCTGAGATCGCCTCTTGGCTAGGTTCTTCCTTCAAATCGTCGAATCTGAGATCGCCTCTTGGCTAGGTTCTTCCCTCAAACCTTTGTCGAACCTAAGATCGTCTCTTGGCTAGGTTCTTTCTTCAAATCACCGTCGAACCTGAGATCGCCTCTTGGCTAGGTTCTTCCTTCAAATCTCCGTCGAACCTGAGATCGCCTCTTGGCTAGGTTCTTCCCTCAAACCTTTGTCGAACCTGAGATCGCCTCTTGGCTAGGTTCTTCCTTCAAATCTTTGTCGAACCTGAGATCGCCTCTTGGCTAGGTTCTTCCCTCAAACCTTTGTCGAACCTGAGATCGCCTCTTGGCTAGGTTCTTCCTTCAAATCTTTGTCGAACCTGAGATCGCCTCTTGGCTAGGTTCTTCCTTCAAATCTTTGTCGAACCTGAGATCGCCTCTTGGCTAGGTTCTTCCTTCAAATCTTTGTCGAACCTGAGATCGCCTCTTGGCTAGGTTCTTCCTTCAAATCACCGTCGAACCTGAGATCGCCTCTTGGCTAGGTTCTTCCCTCAAACCTTCGTCGAACCTGAGTCGCCTCTTGGCTAGGTTCTTCCTACAAATCATCGTCGAACCTGATATCGCCTATTGGCTAGGTTCTTCCTTCAAATCATCGTCGAACCTGAGATCGCCTCTTGGCTAGGTTCTTTCCATGCACTTTGTCTTAGAACCTGAGATCGCCCTTTGGCTAGGTTCTCTGTCGAATCACTCTCATGTGTCACCTTAGGATCGTAGGTCGCTCGTAGACCCCGTCCGCTGTCTTTTCATACCAACCATTTGTCTTGTATTGGCATCAAGCCACGTTACAAGTCCAATCTCTGTCTCTTCATTGAAAAAAACAAATTTCTTTTCCCCAACAGATAACACAAAATAAATAAATAAAGAAAACACTTACTCCCTCTCTCAAGACAAATTTTTGGCATTGATATTTAATCATCTTCCACCTTGAACTTCCGAAAGGCATGTGCCAATCGTACTTTCAGGTTTAAGCCAATTAAATAGGGGCAGCTGTAATACCCCAAATTCGTCCTACCCTTTTACTTCCTATCTGGCTTACGCATTTTTGCATTTTTCTCACATTAGGTCATCTAACACATCATGCATCATTAATCAATAAATTGGCATAAGATCATGGATTTCGAGGAATAAGGGTTGTTGTATGACTTTGAAGGCTTTCATCTTTGCACAAGCTTGTCTCAATTGATTTCTCCATTGATAATTTGTTTGAAGCTAGGTTTTCATTTCATGGACCTTATCATCATCAAGCTACGAGGCTATTCTTTGCTTCTCAATGTCAAGTAGCAAGGTTTTATGAGACGGAGCTAAAAATCAGGGTTTATACATTTTCATATTTGAGCTTGTCAGCATTCTACCTGAGGTTCATTCCATATCAAGGTATTCGCATGTCTCATCTTTCATATTCATCTGCAAAGAATTCCTCAGGGCATAATCATTATCATCTATTGAGAAGGAGTCCAAGACGTCCTTGTTCTAGTGCTCATATAGTCGGGACATGGTACAAGATGTTGATTATGATCAAGGTGTCATTACTTCAAATGCTTATTGCTTGACACGCAAATTTGGTTTAGATCGGAAAATTGGATTGAATTAGGGATTCACTGAAGCTGTAGTTTGATTAGAATTCATTCATTAATATTTGAAGTGGATTTGGAGAAAATCAAAGTTCTTAAATATTTGTGTGGCTTTTCTTGGAATTCAAACCACAAGTATGGAAAAAACATGCATTAAATTCATCCAACCATCAAAATATTGTCCAAATAGCCTCTCTTGGATTCATTCAAGATTCATGTCTCTTTTGGTTGCCTTGAAAATATTTTGGATTAATACCATTTATTTGAATTCATACAAAGGCCATTTCATTATGTGGAAATAAAGTCAACATACATTACAATTATTCAAATACATACAAGTCCAAATTCCATTACAATTATACATAACATCTATACATTTTTTACCAAAACCTATCCTAATTTTCAATCATTCTTCATGTTTCAAACTTCAAGCTTCCAAAACTTCGTGTTATGCGTCTTTGTTCCAACTTCATAGCATCTTGGTGTTTTCCTTTTGCCTTTGCTTCCCAATAGCCCTGATATGAACCAAACCTGCAAAACATTGGATAAACTGTCATAAGCATGAACCGCATACACTACACTTCCAATTACCATAACCAATTCCCTAACTTCTAACAGCATAACTAACCAAAACTGTTATAACACCTAACAACTTTTCTTAACTTTCTTCATAACTAACTTAACCACCTAACCAATTTTATAACAAACTTCTAACCAAAAAAAAACTTACAGCAACATAACCTGTAATTAAATAACAACATAAAAACTCCTAACCGAAATTAACCAATTCCAACTTTCCATTTTTCCCAACAACCTTTGACCAATCTCTAACAGTTTTCAAAACCATAACCAACTGTCAAACAACCATTTTCAAAACCACCCTGTAATTGAATCCCAGCTTAACAAAAAAGGATTTGCATAATGAAAGGCAAAAACAGAATTTTTTTCATAAAACATTTCCTAACAAACTTCCTATCCAAAACCATATCTCAATTAACCAATTTAACAAACCCAAAAACAGTTACAGCATACCTAACATTCAGTAACCAATTCATAACAAACTCTCAAACCTTCTAACCACTCCTAACTGATTTCTAACATTATCCTAACAGAATTAACTAACCACATAACCAACTCATGGCTTATTTTACAACAAACTTCCAGCATATATACAGAATAGGGAGGATTCAACACAAAAAAAAGAATTTATTTATCTCTCAATCATCTCATTCTTCAATCATTGAAAAGAATCACGACCAAAACTCAAAAGAACCCTCTCTACTTCCTTTATCATCCTTCAACATCACTGTGATCTTCATCTTCAAACTTCTCTGAACTACATCAAAATCAACTGCAAAATACAACATTCTTGATACTATTATTCAAAAACCTTAGAAAAATTCCAGAGAAGCTCACCAGAAAATCAGAAAATCTTTTCTCCTTATCTTCAATCACCTTCATCATTCATGATATTCCCCATCATCATATGTGAATCTTCGCAGAAGCTGCAAGATATCGGCATCACAATTTTAATCTGCCTAAACAACATTTATGACCTCTCTTCGTCACATCAATAATCTTCATGTGCAGCAACAATCAAGATCTCTGCAAAAATGCAACCATCATCATTAACTCTTCACTTGTCAATGAAACTCTCGATAACATAAATTCCAAAAGGCGGAAAACAAAGAAGAACCTGTAGAAGAGGAATTGGCAGTAGAAATAAGAAGAGCACAAGAATAGTTACCTGAAGAATATTCTGGTTTTCCATTCGATCTCGACTCGAACGAAGAAGCACCAAAGCGTCTTCGGCATGTAAGTGATTCCTTCTTCTTCGTTATTTGCACCGTTGGCTCAAATCTGTGTCGAATTCGGATTTGGATCCGTGAAGAGGAGGAATTGAGATCAAAGCGAAGTTTAAACAATGAGGTATTGAGATGAAAATGAAATACGTTTGAGAGAAGAAATCGCAGAAGAGAAGAGAGCGAGGCGACTTCATTGTTTTGATGATTTTCAGCCGGTTGTTTCAGCCGGGAAGTTGGATCCTGGGCTGATGTTTGAAGAGTAGAGTTCTTCATTTCCGCTGGGGATGTTGATTGTAAGAATAAACTGGTAGGAGAAGACGACTCCGTTGGGGGATGAACTTGTTGGAGAGATACTCTGCGGGGAATACTCTGTGGGAAGAGATACTTTGCGGGGAATACTCTGTGGGAAAAGATACTTTGCGGGGAATACTCTGTGGGAAGAGATACTTCGCTGAGGTTTGATGATAACTCCTTTGGGGATACCGTTGATGAGTTATGTAGAGGGAATTGATGAACTCCGCTGGGGGGTAGGAAGAACTTCGCCGAGGACGATCTTTCCGTGGTAATTAGCTGAGGATAACCCAGTTATAAGCTCTGGTGGAGAATATCCTTTGAATAAAGCTGGGGAGACGCGTTCGTGCTCTGCAGGGGATAAGCTTCCAGAATCTACTGAGGATAAGCTTCCAGAATCTACTGGGGAGATTGATACAACTCTCCTGGGGAAACTTGTGGACTGTACTGGGGAATGGTTCCACTGGATGTCCGGTATTCCGCCGGGGAACAATCTTAGATCAAGATTGTCGGGGATGCTTGTTAGGAATGTTTGTATACTCCACTGGGGAATATTGAGATTTGCTGGGGGTACCCAACTTCCTTAAGGCTGACTGTAGACTAACTCTGCTTGGGGGAGAGTATCACTGACTTGCTGGAGATACTGTGCCTTTTTGGGGCTGATTGGGAGACCAACTCTGCTTGAGGAGAGTATTGCTGAAATATGGTCTTACTCTGCGGGGAGTGATGATATCTTGGTCATATTCTTCAGCCGAACCTACCTTAGTACCTTGGTGGACAGAGCAACTAGATTGCTTAGACAACTCATTATTGCCCCTGTTTCTAATGTCACCTGTAATTAATCCTTTGTTTCATATGCAAATATTTATGAGTTAGCAATTAGTGTCAAGTGCATATATCAAAAATGAACATTGGACGTTCTTCGCAAGACAAAACAGAAAAAGGAAAAACAATCGGCAATTTGTCTGGAAAAGTGAATTTGTATTGATTTTTGAATTTGCCTGTAAATAGGCGTTTATATACAAGAGGCTGACGTCCTAGTAAGAGAACACCGCCGAACGACATAGAGTTTATACAATTTTTTTTTGTGAAAAGGAAAACAAAACAGTTATGTGAAAAAGTCCCACTGGGTTTCAACTCTGCTATCGCCTTTATGTCTTCAAGCGTCTCATCACTTTGCTGCTTAGTTGAAGATGAAGCTGATTGATTGATGCCGTCTGAACTTGATAGTTGATACCGAATTCTGGATGCAAGGTGATCCAATGAGACATAGTATTACGCTTTATCCCTAACTTTTGCCGGGACTTCCCTTTCGGGTTTTCAGTCCACCGGGATACCCATTTTTGCCCAAGCCACCTTTTCAGGTTTTCGACTTGCCGGGTGTACAGATTTTTTATTTATTTCATCCCATATTTTTGCCCGAACCCTTTTGGTTTGCCGGGAAGCCCTTACTTTTGCCTAGGTGTGTCAACCTAGCGGGTCTTTTATCATGCGTAATATCTTTTTACTATGTCTGCATTGGCGGGGTGAGGAAGGTCGTCACCGTCCATGGTGGTTAGAATCATAGCTCCTCCTGAGAAGACATGTTTAACCACAAATGGCCCTTCGTACGTAGGGGTCCATTTGCCCCTGGGATCACTTTGAGGAAGAATGATGCACTTGATTACCAGGTCTCCGACTTGATACTCTTGTCGTCTGACTTTCTTGTTGAATGCCCTGATCATCCGCTTTTGGTACGTCTGACCATGACAAATAGCAGTAAGCCTCTTTTTGTCGATTAGGTTTAATTGATCAAGCCGAGTCTGGATCCAGTCATCTTCTCTCAAACCTGCATCCTTCATTACCCGGAGAGAGGGTATCTGGACTTCAATAGGCAAGACTGCCTCCATGCCATAGACCAAGGAAAAGGGTGTTTCCTCGGTTGACGTCCTTGCTGAGGTACGGTATCCATGAAGAGCGAATGGCAACATCTCGTGCCAATCTTTGTAGGTCACTGTCATCTTCTGCACAATCTTCTTGATATTCTTATTCGCTGCTTCGACAGCCCCATTCATCTCCGGCCGGTAGGGAGAAGAGTTGTGGTGCTGTATTTTGAATTGCTCGCAGAGCTCAGTGATCATCTTGTTGTTAAGATTGGTACCATTATCCGTAATGATCCTCTCAGGTACACCGTATCGGCAGATCAGGTTGTGCCAAATGAACCGTGCCACGACGTTCTTGGTTACGGTAGCATAGGAAGCTGCTTCAACCCACTTCGTGAAGTAATCAATCGCTACCAGCATGAAGCGATGCCCGTTGGATGCCGTAGGTCTGATCTCGCCGATCATATCAATGCCCCACATTGTAAAAGGCCAAGGTGCTGTCAAGATATTCAGAGGAACTGAAGGAACGTGCACCTTATCAGCATAGATCTGGCATTTATGACACGTCCGAGAATGCTGATAACAGTCGGCTTCCATTGTGGACCAGAAATATCCTGCCCGAAGGATTTTCTTTGCCATGGTATGTCCACTGGAATGTGTTCCGAAGGTACCTTCATGTAGCTCTGCCATGATCTTTTCTGCTTCAGTCTTATCCACACAACGCAGTAAGGTTGAATCATGGTTTCGCTTGTAAAGAATGCCGTTGCTGAGGAAGAACTTTGCTGCGAACCTTCTCAGAAACTTCTTATCGTTAACAGATGCGCCTTCAGGGTATTCTTGAGCTTCCAAGTACCTCTTCACTTCATGATACCAAGTGTGATACGGTGGGAGAACTGACTTAGGTTTTGCGTTTGTATTCTCACTTGTTCAGTTTAGCAAGAGTCACCACCGACTTTTTATTTTATCCTAAAGGAAAGGTTAAAAAAGCACAGGAAAAACCTTTTGAGATGTTTCGTGCGGTAGATTATGAAAAGGGAAGGTATTAGCACCCTTTTCATCCATGGTTATCCATGGGCTCTTAGTTACTTGGTTTTAGATCACTTGCCTTTGATTGCTTGAAATTGTGGTGTGTGTGTGTGTGTGTTTTGAAAATGTTTTTGAAGAAGATGCCTTGTCTTAGGCAACCAATGTAATGACTCGTGTTTGAGTGTTTCACAAAGGTGTGTATCCTTTTCGAAAAGATGTTTCAAATGTTTTTGAGAGTTTGTTTTGAAAGTGTTTATGGAGTGTGGTTTGTAAAGTAGGCAAGTGTTTTTGCAAGTTTGTCAAGTAACTAAGAGTCGTCTACCCCTAAGTTTACTCAAAGATTTTTCTCATGTTTTAACCCTTTTTAACAATTTTGTTCCACCATTGTATTTGGTGGACAATCTTGCGTTTAGGATGTTTAACGGGACATGTGCGGGTCATCGTATGGACCATGAATGCAATGGTGCCAAGTGTCTTTGGCAATTTGTTTGAAGGGACTTGATCATTTTGATAGGCAACTTTCGAAAGCGTCATCGAGGGACTTATGATCATTTGAATTGTTTTGCCAAAGAAACTCGACGTGCAAGCATGGCCCATTTTGGAAGGCAACATGTGGGATTACCCTAGGGGGTGCAAGTGTGATTGTGTATTGATTTCATGTATTTGTCTTGTATTAGGTTATCTAGCGTTTGATTTTATGTACATACAAACCCTAGGTCTAAACATGGTATAATTCAAAAGCGATAAATTGCGGGAATTTAAAGTCCAAAACTATTACAAATAGTATCCGGGAGTGGGGGTACAAATTTACAAATGGGGATGAGACTTATAGGAGGATAGTGTCCAATAATTACAACCAAATCGAATTACGATCAAATGTAATATGTAATCGAATGTACAGCAATGTATAAGAATAAAGCAAATGTGAATGTGTCAATGTATGTGTGTATTGTAAGTGTGTAAGTGTAAGTGTATATGTAATTTATTTACAAGTTTGAGAAATGCTAACTTAATGGGAAAATTAAGTATTTGATTTAATTAATTTTGTATTCTCGTACCTTGTTAATATGCACAAATAAAAGTTTTAATTTTAAGGAAAGAAAAGTATTAACCTTAAAAGAAAAATTATGTAATTATGTACAAATTATTTATCTTAAGAAACAGAAAAGTATTATGTATTGATGTACAAGAATAAAATATTTTAAGAAAAGAAAATATTCAAATTCTATATATTAATGTCTTATATTAAACAAAAGTATTTCTTGTGTATTTACAAATTAATGTATTTTAATTAATCTTTTTATGTACAAAGTTTTAACTAAAAAAATAAGAAATGTTTTAAGAAAATGTTTTTTTGGATATTTATGTTAGTATTGTTTTATGTACAAAAAGAAAGATATTTAAACCTAAATAAAAAAAGTCTAATATTTATTTTAAATGTGATAAACAAAATTTAATGAGATTAGTGTATTATTCATATTTTAGTTAAAATATTATGTAAAAAAAAGTTTAGGTTATAAAATAAATGAGAATTAAGAAAAGGTTAAAAAGGGTTATGTTAATAGAAAAAGAAGAAAAAGGTTATGTGGGCCTAAAGCTTGCACTAATGGCCCACAACGAATCAGGAAGATGGGGGGTATGCTTGGAAAAAGAAAGGGCTTAGGCGTGCTAGAATGGGGCGAGGCCCATTTGCTTCACAAATTATTTTTAGGGTTTGTGATAGTTTGTTTCAATTGGGAAAACTTAGGGTTTGAGAAATACAGAGGCGTCGTTCTTCGTTTTCACTTCGTCTTCTTCTCTCGAGCCAAAGCATCCAGAACAATGTTCAGCCTTCGCCCATGGCCACCGGCGCCACCGTCCCTCCTTCCTTCCTCCATGGATGAGCGTAGTAGCGCCAAGAAACGGTAACAACAAATCTCTTTCATGCTTTAGCTTTTTTTGATTTCGTGTTTTGATTAAGTGACATTATTGTTTCTGATTGGGAAATATTGCTGTTATTTTGAGGAGCGTTAATAGGAAAGAGAAGGAGAGATATTACCTTCGTCTTCTGGAGGTGGAGGAGAGAGGGACGTGGAGGTGTTACGGCGGCTTGACGGCGAGGAGAACGTGATGGTGAAGCTAGCTCTTCCTGGTATCTTTATCTTTTTTGGCCCTTTGTTGGGTTTAATGATGCATTTCTGAAAGCCTAGTTTAACTTCCTTTTTCTCTTCTTCTCTTATCCTCGCTTCTGCTTGTGTATGCTTTTGTGTGTTTGGTTGCCTTGGATGATGTTGCCTTCGTTTGTATGCTTGATGATGATTGATATGTTGCCTATGAGGAACGTTTTCTGAGGCTTTGATTGCCTTACTCTGTATTGCCTTGAACGCGTGATATTTGATATGCTTGCCCTGTTGCCTTGAAATGCTTCTTTTCCTCGCTTCTGACTTTGAGTTGAATGCTATTGTGTTGTTGTTGTTAGCCCATTGATGAAGGTTTTCTGAGGGCTTTGAATTTTGACTAGAATTTGTGGATGTGTTTAGGCTGGACAGTTTGAGGTTACAGGCCTTGGTTTATGCAGATTTGGACATTGCTTGAAAGGTTGAGCTTTGAGGCTTAACACAGGTTCTGTGTTTTTTAGGCTTTGGCTTGTTAAGCTTTTAAAGGCTTGAAACAGGTTGAGGGTTTGAATCAGATTTGGAAACTGTTTGAGGCTATGGCTCTTGGTTGAGTTTTACAGGTTGGAGTGTTCTGAATGGTAAGTCCTGAAAGGCTTTGAGGTTTCTTGCTTTTAATGCAGGTAAGGCTTTGGGAACTGTCTTGGAGAGTTTTTGCCATCTCTTCTTTTGACAGTTTTGTTGTATCCTGCTTTTGTAATATCTCTGCCTCTCCCTTTACTGACTTGATAAGTTTGTTATATATATTTTTTGTCCTTTCAAGCCAAAACCTGTAAGCCCGTCTTCTTTTCTTTCTTCTCTCTCTCTCTAGTACAGATTGCAGCATAAAATAATGTTTATATTTGTACTTTGAATTCTGAAAAAGCAATGGCCTAGGGAAATGATGAAATGAAAAGTTGCTTGCACACTAATCTTTCTCTGCATACTTTGTACTTCTTCCAGATTTTATGCCTCTTGTTATCTTTCCATATCTTCTTTTGACAGCTTTGAGCTTTTTGGCTTAGTTGCTTTGACATTTAGTTCAGTTTGGATTTGGACTTTGGTTAGGCATGCTGTTTGTTTTTCATCCTTGGTTTAGAACTTTTGGAATTATGCAGTATGTAACTTTTACATTTTCAAACTTTAATTGCAAGACATTCCATCCCTTTTTGTGAACCGGGAGAAATCCCGTGATTTGCAGAGAGGGCGAACTGATCCCGGCCATTTGCTTTTAATG
The DNA here is from genome assembly GCA_948472305.1 of Vicia faba. NCBI lineage: Eukaryota > Viridiplantae > Streptophyta > Magnoliopsida > Fabales > Fabaceae > Vicia > Vicia faba. Next base: position 328,652,463 of record OX451735.1, read on the forward strand.
ATGAGCCCAAATTAACTGTTTGCCTTTCAATTATTTTGACTGTATTTGACTTTTCTTTTTCTTTTGTTTTGCAGATAAAATCAAATGAAGTAGAGGGAGCAAATGGATGGAAAATGAAGACTAGGAAACTTAGAAAAATTAGGATAGTTTTATTCCAAATTTAACTATTTGTAAACATTTATTATTATGAATACTTTGTAAATAAATACTGTATTCAAACAACAATTGTAACGAATAATTAAAAGATGAATAAAATCTATTTTTTTATCAGTTAATTCCTTTTCTTCTTTTCAATTATTTATTTTATTTTTTATAATTCTTAAATTATAATAAATGGAAATAAATTCCAATTATCTTAACTTAGAATAAATAAACAATTAAATAAACATTGTGGTTTTATCGTCGATCAATTAATAAACATGGCGCTTCAAAAATCCAAAGCAAAGCACAGTCAATCACAACAACTGCCCAAATGTCTTTTCTCTTAATGATTCAATCAAACACTGCAAACTCAATCCAAATGAATCTTTTCACTGATTTAGTCAAACATTGCAAACTCAATCCAAATGCCTCAGTCCATATCTCGGAATAACTTGAAAAGCACTGTGGGATTAATTCTCTGAGAATGCGCGCACAAAAACCCTAGTTCCTGATCAAATGCCAAAGAAGCGTTCGCATGATCAAAGCTGAGCCAAAATCAACCAAACCCTAAGCAAACTGTTTGAATTGTTCCAGAGCCATGAAAATCAATGAAAACCCTAATTTTGACTGACGAGAAAAATCTGTTTGATCGATTCTTGAGCCAGTCTGAAAAATCAGGAAAAGCCCGAAGCTATGATTTCTTGTGGAAAAATACGAGGGCAAATTTTGGGGTACAACAGTTGCCCCTGTTCAATCTGCTTGGACCTGAAGAGTTAGATTGGCAAGTTTTCCTTTCGCGACTCGAGGGTAAAAGGAGATTGGACACTAGAGTGCCCAGAAAATTTGCACTCGGTGATGTGATGGTAGAGGTGAATGGGCTTACAGATGCCATTTGGTGATGGGCTTAAAGATGCCATCTGGAATGTGACAGAATCTTGTTGGGGGATGGGCTTAGAGATGCCATCTGGAAATGGGCTTAAAGATGCCATTTGGAAATGTTTGTTGAGGAGGATGGGCTTATAGATGCCATCTGGAAATGGGCTTAAAGATGCCATTTGGAAATGTTTGTTGAGGAGGATGGGCTTATAGATGCCACCTGGAAATGTTGAACTGCATGTCCTTGGTGAGTGGACGCTTATCAGAAAGGTATCCTTGTTTTGGAACGTCTTTGAACTGGGGGTCTGAACAAGCAATAGATTGACATCCGTGTTTGGAGAATCCGTAAACTGTTTTCAGGAGTTGGAGTTGAATAAGCAATAGAGCAGCATCCGTTGTTGGGAAGCGTCTGTAGACTATTTTTAGAAGTCTTGAAGTGGAGGAGGAACCGGTGTAGGGTTTCCTGATGATGCGTCCGTGTAAAACTGCATCTGAGTGAATCTGGAATAAGTATCAGAATGTCGCCGTGTCTGGGTCACATCTGAACTATCTCTGGATGAATCTCGGAAGATGATGATCTTTGTCTGTCGACTGATCTTACCTGAAAAGGTAAAGAGTTAGCTGTATGCAATGTCATGATGCGTGATGCAATCTATGTTATATCAATGTTTATGATATGAATGCGATGAATGCGTATGTAAGCTGATGAGCTATCTTGCTGAGGATAGATGAATCCTGGATGGCTGAAGATAAAAGAATCTTGACTGCTACCGGGGAGAACCAATCCTTGGCTGCTGCAGGGGAAGGCAAGAATCTTTGATCATAAGAAGTCCCGGGACCACTGTTGGGGAATCAGAAGCTTGGGTTGTATGCCAATCTACTGGGGATTCCTGTCTTGAGGAGATCTTCACTGGGGAATATTCGAATATTCTGTGAGGAACTGAGAATGAGAGTCTTCACTCTGCTTGGGGATTTTGAAACTTGACTCTGAGGGGAGTTAGCTTTTGGAAGGTTCTCTGGTTGGGGAAGTCGAGAATCTTTTGTTTTGAGAAGGAACCGGTGTAGGGTTTCCTGATGATGAGTCCGTGTAAAACTGCATCTTCCAACAGGTGATGAAGGAATTGTTGAACACTTTTGACATTCGAATTCCCCAAGTGGTGATGTAGATAATTTCCTGGCTTGTTACAGGTGTTAATCCATAATCAGTCGTCCACAGATATTTTCCTGGCTTGTTACAGGTGTTGATCTGGAACTTAAGAAAGGTGACAGAATGGCAACCGTGTCTGGAGCACATCTGGACCGTATCTTCCAACAGGTGATGAAGGAATTGTTGAACACTTTTGACATTCGAATGCCCCAAGTGGTGATGTAGATAATTTCCTGGCTTGTTACAGGTGTTAATCCATAATCAGTCGTCCACAGATATTTTCCTGGCTTGTTACAGGTGTTGATCTGGAACTTAAGAAAGGTGACAGAATGGCAACCGCGTCTGGAGCACATCTGGACCGTATCTTCCAACAGGTGATGAAGGAAAGGTTGAACACTTTTGACATTAGAATGCCCCAAGTGGTGATGTAGATAATTTCCTGGCTTGTTACAGGTGTTAATCCATAATCAGTCGTCCACAGATATTTTCCTGGCTTGTTACAGGTGTTGATCTGGAACTCCTCATGCAGACATGCCCTGGCTGGATACAGGTATCTAATCTACAATCAATCACTCACAGATATGCCCTGGCTAGATACAGGAATCGAATCTGGAATTGTGATAGTTGATCTGTTGGTGGTTGTAATTTCCAGCAGGTGATGAAGGAAAACTTCGGACACTTTTGACATTCGAATGCCTTAAGTGATGATGAAAGAGACTCTTTAGGTTACCCTGCAATTGAGAGATTTTGTTGAAATCTTGACTAGACTGCCCCAGGTTAACTGGACTTTGAAAGATCTGTTGAAACCTTGACTGGACTGCCCCAGGTTAACTGGATAGTGACATGTGATCCCCCCTTGTTGATAGGAGATTTGTCGTTGGAAATGTCATCCTTTTGAAAGTGATTTTACTCACTGAGAGAGTTTTCGTTCCTCCGAACATTCGTTGTATGAATTTCTTCGCTGTCAAACAAATAGTCAAATGCAAACAGTGATATTCAAGCAATGCAAAGTTTATGTTTGTCTCAAAGTTTTGAAAAATGCGTTTTTTAGCGGAAACTTTTTATAAGGCAAGTCAACACAAGATTTAGAGCAAAGCCCTACAGGAGTCAGGATACCTTTTGTAACAGTATGCTTTCGAACTAACCCATGCTTCAATTAGGACTTTTGCAGGGTTGTAACGTGGCTTGGTTCACGGTTTAAGAAACAAAGGATAAAGGCTCAAAGTGTATTTGTACCCACCCGCTCTTCGTGATGTTCTTCAACCCTAAGCTCAGTTAATTGTGCGTCACACTCTGTTTGAGTTTGGAACGACTTTTGGGTGATGGTTCACCAGATGAATTTGGGGAGACAGTCATCATCTCCTTTTTCTCTTTTGCAACATTTTTCATGTTGTTGAGGATTTGTAATGACCTCTCTATTTTGATTTTGATTTGTTATCCCTAACTTTTGCCTGACCATTCCCGTTTTCGAGATCGCCGCCAGCGGGATGCCCCAGCTTTCTCAAGCCTCCTTTACAGGTTTTGGCTTGGTGGGCTTTTCTCTTTTGAGAGATTGACTGTCTATGTGATAGGTAACCATCACTGTCTTTTGATTCCAAAGGAATGCTCTTTCTTTTTTTTGACGTCGTTCGTTGTGTTACGAACTGAGAGTTTGCGACTTCAATGCGCTCCCTTTTGAAATAACTGAGAGACTACCCTGCCCCAGGTTTATATCAAAGGTTTTGATTGTTTAGAACAGAAAACTCCTACTTCTTTGGCTCGAAGGGGTTGACTAGGGATTATCTTCCTTATAACTCCAGTGTTTGGGAATTGAAAGAAATGCCTGTACATCATTAGCAAGGTCTGTTCAAAAGCATACTGCATGAGATTGTGGTATTGTTTCGTCATCCTCCCTCTAAAGGCTTGCAGCTTTTTATCAAGAGTTAAATATCATAAAGAAAGCATAAGAGTAGTGAAAACGAATGGATGAATTCAAGACAAACATATGCAATGCATTAATGAAATAGAGTTTAACATCAACAGATAATTGTTTGAATAACAAAAGAAATTACAACTTTGAAAATTCAAATGAAGCAAAAGTCTTTCAGCTTGAGCTTTGTCACTTCAGGTGGAGAATTCCTTAACGGAAGATTTTCATCTCGCCGTCTGGCATGAACCTCAAAACTCCAATGTCGATCAGATCTTGAATCTTGTTCTTCAAGGCCCAACAGTCGTCGGTGTCGTGTCCCGGGCTGTAGGAGTGGTAAACACAAAATGCATCGGGATGATAGTTAGGAGCAGAGGTATTTGGGTTCCGGATAGGATCCCTCAAAGCAGTCAGATTGACCTCCAACAAGCGCTCTAGAATTAAAGATGACGGTATATCAGTCTCAGTGAACTGTCTTCCCACTGTATTTTTCCTACGCCGATTACCCCGTTGACGCTGACGAGGTTGTTGATGTGCTTGTGACCCTGAAGCAAGTAGAGGAGCCTTCCCCTTGTCTTCTTGTCTGGATGGGGGTTGAGTGGTGACTTGCTCTTCAACCTCAGATGTTTGGACCAGTTGGTTGTTTTGAAGCAGCTGGCAGACGAGAATTCTGAGTTCCTCTTGTCTTTGAGACAAGTCCTGGATGAGAGCCATCTGGCCTACCAGTTGCCCCGTCATTTGGATCCTCATTGTTGTCAGCTCAAACTGCAGTGCTTCCAACTGATCACTCCTGGCATTGTTTGAATTCTCCTGGACCAAGCCCTTTGTGAGGAGAGCTTTCACTTCTTTTTGCCCCAGAGACAGGCTCAAGAACATTTCCTGCAGCTGAGCAGTCTGGTCCTGGATATCCTTGACAGTCCTTTCTAGAGCCATCTCTTACTGAAATAAACAGTAGGAGAGTAAGGAAACCTGAAAAAGGAAAAACTGTCAAGATGCAATGCATGTTATGTGGATGCATGCTTTCAAGGATCTCTTGGAGTAAACACAAGAAAATGTTAGAGGTTGAACTTAGATCTTTGATTGGAGCCTTGCACCGGTGGATGTCTTTCCACGAGAATCAAGCTCACCATGTCGAGTGGGTCATAGCCACTGATTCAAGTTGTTGCATTTGATCTTTGATTGGAGAACTGTGCACTGGTGGATGTCTTTCCACGAGAATTAAGCTCACCATGTCGAGTGGGTCATAGCCACTGATTCAAGTTGTTGCACTTGATCTTTGATTGGAGAACTGTGCACTGGTGGATGTGTTTCCACGAGAATCAAGCTCACCATGTCGAGTGGGTCATAGCCCCTGATTCAAGTTGTTGCACTTGATCTTTGACTGGCATTTGTTTAGAGGAGAAACCTCTTGCCCATGGTAGACGTCTGGTTCAACGTAATCCTGCATCAAAAGAACCCTCGAGATCCTTGAAAAGGTTATTGAAAATGCCATGGTATGATGTTATGATGTTATGTACATGTATGCAAAAGCAAATGAGTGTATATACAGGCAATCATATTCACACAAAGCAAAACAAGTCCTTAGGTTCAGGCTTGCATGGGGTTATAGGTAAGTACCCTCTTGAAGTTAGTTGGCTCATCCTGTCCTAAAAATAGAAACCGGGTTCTAAGGAGCTCAATATCATTGGATTATTTTCTGTGTTCATTGTTTCGGTTTAGCCACTTAACTGGCGACCAAAATATTCCAAGAAAACAACCCTCAATGAGTGTAGTATCGAGTATCTACCAACTTCGGACTACACCAAAGTCGGTCATCTCACTACCCCTAAAAAGGCTAGGATGGTCAATTAAGGTTCTAAGAGTTCGTTAGTGCTTCACGACATCACTCAGCGGCCCCGTACTCTCCTTGATTGAACTCAAGGGTTACCGGTACTCACAAATATATCACACTAACATAGCTTACTGTTTCAACCGTGTCGGTATACCCCACACAGTTCCCTCACAGTTTTATTGCTATTTACCTAAAAGGTGCCCCAAATCCGGGTGTAGGATTTATAACAAACCCAAACAAGGACCCAAAAAGTAAAGCAATCAAGGCAATCAAAGCAAGAATATAAAGGTGATCTAAACCCTAAGGTAACCCCACAGAGTAAATCCCCAGCAGAGTCGCCAGTTCTGTGATACGGTGGGAGAACTGACTTGGGTTTTGCGTTTGTATTCGCACTTGTTCGGTTTAGCAAGAGTCGCCACCGACTTTTTATTTTATCCTAAAGGAAAGATTAAAAAAGCACAGGAAAAACCTTTTGAGATGTTTCGTGGGTTCGGGGGGTAGATTATGAAAAGGGAAGGTATTAGCACCCTTTTCATCCATGGTTATCCATGGGCTCTTAGTTACTTGGTTTTAGATCACTTGCCTTTGATTGCTTGAAATTGTGGTGTGTGTGTGTGTGTGTGTTTTGAAAATGTTTTTGAAGAAGATGCCTTGTCTTAGGCAACCAATGTAATGACTCGTGTTTGAGTGTTTCACAAAGGTGTGTATCCTTTTCGAAAAGATGTTTCAAATGTTTTTGAGAGTTTGTTTTGAAAGTGTTTGTGGAGTGTGGTTTGTAAAGTAGGCAAGCGTTTTTGCAAGTTTTTCAAGTAACTAAGAGTCGTCTACCCCTAAGTTTACTCAAATATTTTTCTCATGTTTTAACCCTTTTTAACAATTTTGTTCCACCATTGTATTTGGTGGATAATCTTGCGTTTAGGATGTTTAACGGGACAGGCGCGGGTCATCGTATGGACCATGAATGCAATGGTGCCAAGTGTCTTTGGCAATTTGTTTGAAGGGACTTGATCATTTTGATAGGCAACTTTCGAAAGCGTCATCGAGGGACTTATGATCATTTGAATTGTTTTGCCAAAGAAACTCGACGTGCAAGCATGGCCCATTTTGGAAGGCAACATGTGGGATTACCCTAGGGGGTGCAAGTGTGATTGTGTATTGATTTCATGTATTTGTCTTGTATTAGGTTATCTAGCGTTTGATTTTATGTACATACAAACCCTAGGTATAAACATGGTATAATTCAAAAGTGATAAATTGCGGGAATTTAAAGTCCTAAACTATTACAAATAGTATTCGGGAGTGGGGGTACAAATTTACAAATGGGGATGAGACCTATAGGAGGATAATATCCAATAATTACAACCAAATCGAATTACGATCAAATGTAATATGTAATCGAATGTACAGCAATGTATAAGAATAAAACAAATGTGAGTGTGTCAATGTATGTGTGTATTGTAAGTGTGTAAGTGTAAGTGTATATGTAATTTATTTACAAGTTTGAGAAATGCTAACTTAATGGGAAAATTAAGTATTTGATTTAATTAATTTTGTATTCTCGTACCTTGTTAATATTCACAAATAAAAGTTTTAATTTTAAGGAAAGAAAAGTATTAACCTTAAAGAAAAATTATGTAATTATGTACAAATTATTTATCTTAAGAAACAGAAAAGTATTATGTATTGATGTACAAGAATAAAATATTTTAAGAAAAGAAAATATTCAAATTCTATATATTAATGTCTAATATTAAAGAAAAGTATTTCTTGTGTATTTACAAATTAATGTATTTTAATTAATCTTTTTATGTACAAAGTTTTAACTAAAAAAATAAGAAATGTTTTAAGAAAATGTTTTTTTGGGTATTTATGTTAGTATTGTTTTATGTACAAAAAGAAAGATATTTAAACCTAAATAAAAAAAATCTAATATTTATTTTAAATGTGATAAACAAAATTTAATGAGATTAGTGTATTATTCATATTTTAGTTAAAATATTATGTAAAAAAAAGGTTAGGTTATAAAATAAATGAGAATTAAGAAAAGGTTAAAAAGGGTTATGTTAATAGAAAAAGAAGAAAAAGGTTATGTGGGCCTAAAGCTTGCACTAATGGCCCACAACGAATCAGGAAGATGGGGGGTATGCTTGGAAAAAGAAAGGGCTTAGGCGTGCTAGAATGGGGCGAGGCCCATTTGCTTCACAAATTATTTTTAGGGTTTGTGATAGTTTGTTTCAATTGGGAAAACTTAGGGTTTGAGAAATACAGAGGCGCTGTTCTTCGTTTTCACTTCGTCTTCTTCTCTCGAGCCAAAGCATCCAGAACAATGTTCAGCCTTCGCCCATGGCCACCGGCGCCACCGTCCCTCCTTCCTTCCTCCATGGATGAGCGTAGTAGCGCCAAGAAACGGTAACAACAAATCTCTTTCATGCTTTAGCTTTTTTTGATTTCATGTTTTGATTAAGTGACATTATTGTTTCTGATTGGGAAATATTGTTGTTATTTTGAGGAGCGTTAATAGGAAAGAGAAGGATAGATATTACCTTCGTCTTCTGGAGGTGGAGGAGAGAGGGACGTGGAGGTGTTACGGCGGCTTGACGGCGAGGAGAACGTGATGGTGAAGCTAGCTCTTCCTGGGATCTTTATCTTTTTTGGCCCTTTGTTGGGTTTAATGATGCATTTCTGAAAGCCTAGTTTAACTTCCTTTTTCTCTTCTTCTCTTATCCTCGCTTCTGCTTGTGTATGCTTTTGTGTGTTTGGTTGCCTTGGATGATGTTGCCTTCGTTTGTATGCTTGATGATGATTGATATGTTGCCTATGAGGAACGTTTTTTGAGGCTTTTATTGCCTTACTCTGTATTGCCTTGAACGCGTGATATTTGATATGCTTGCCCTGTTGCCTTGAAATGCTTCTTTTCCTCGCTTCTGACTTTGAGTTGAATGCTATTGTGTTGTTGTTGTTAGCCCAGTGATGAAGGTTTTCTGAGGGCTTTGAATTTTGACTAGAATTTGTGGATGTGTTTAGGCTGGATAGTTTGAGGTTACAGGCCTTGGTTTATGTTGATTTGGACATTGCTTGAAAGGTTGAGCTTTGAGGCTTAACACAGGTTCTGTGTTTTTTAGGCTTTGGCTTGTTAAGCTTTTAAAGGCTTGAAACAGGTTGAGGGTTTGAATCAGATTTGGAAACTGTTTGAGGCTATGGCTCTTGGTTGAGTTTTACAGGTTGGAGTGTTCTGAATGGTAAGTCCTGAAAGGCTTTGAGGTTTCTTGCTTTTAATGCAGGTAAGGCTTTGGGAACTGTCTTGGAGAGTTTTTGCCATCTCTTCTTTTGACAGTTTTGTTGTATCCTGCTTTTGTAATATCTCTGCCTCTCCCTTTACTGACTTGATAAGTTTGTTATATATATTTTTTGTCCTTTCAAGCCAAAACCTGTAAGCCCATCTTCTTTTCTTTCTTCTCTCTCTCTCTAGTACAGATTGCAGCATAAAATAATGTTTATGTTTGTACTTTGAATTCTGAAAAAGCAATGGCCTAGGGAAATGATGAAATGAAAAGTTGCTTGCACACTAATCTTTCTCTGCATACTTTGTACTTCTTCCAGATTTTATGCCTCTTGTTATCTTTCCATATCTTCTTTTGACAGCTTTGAGCTTGTTGGCTTAGTTGCTTTGACATTTAGTTCAGTTTGGATTTGGACTTTGGTTAGGCATGCTGTTTGTTTTTCATCCTTGGTTTAGAACTTTTGAAATTATGCAGTATGTAACTTTTGCATTTTCAAACTTTAATTGCAAGACATTCCATCCCTTTTTGTGAACCGGGAGAAATCCCGTGATTTTCAGAGAGGGCAAACTGATCCCGGCCATTCGTTTTTAATGATGAGCCCAAATTAACTGTTTGCCTTTCAATTATTTTGACTGTATTTGACTTTTCTTTTTCTTTTGTTTTGCAGATAAAATCAAATGAAGTAGAGGGAGCAAATGGATGGAAAATGAAGACTAGGAAACTTAGAAAAATTAGGATAGTTTTATTCCAAATTTAACTATTTGTAAACATTTATTATTATGAATACTTTGTAAATAAATACTGTATTCAAACAACAATTGTAACGAATAATTAAAAGATGAATAAAATCTATTTTTTTATCAGTTAATTCCTTTTCTTCTTTTCAATTATTTATTTTATTTTTTATAATTCTTAAATTATAATAAATGGAAATAAATTCCAATTATCTTAACTTAGAATAAATAAACAATTAAATAAACATTGTGGTTTTATCATCGATCAATTAATAAACATGGCGCTTCAAAAATCCAAAGCAAAGCACAGTCAATCACAACAACTGCCCAAATGTCTTTTCTCTTAATGATTCAATCAAACACTGCAAAGTCAATCCAAATGACTTTTTTCACTGATTTAGTCAAACATTGCAAACTCAATCCAAATGCCTCAGTCCATATCTCGGAATAACTTGAAAAGCACTGTGGGATTAATTCTCTGAGAATGCACGCACAAAAACCCTAGTTCCTGATCAAATGCCAAAGAAGCGTTCGCCTGATCAAAGCTGAGCCAAAATCAACCAAACCCTAAGCAAATTGTTTGAATTGTTCCAGAGCCATGAAAATCAATGAAAACCCTAATTTTGATTGACGAGAAAAATCTGTTTGATCGATTCTTGAGCCAGTCTAAAAAATCAGGAAAAGCCCGAAGCTATGATTTCTTGTGGAAAAATACGAGGGCAAATTTTGGGGTACAACACCAGGGTTTTTCTGTTACCTCTTCAGCCTCAAGGTCACAGCAATATGCAGGTTCGTCCAATTTCCATATAATGATCCGGGGAGCCTCGTTGTCCCATTTGACTTTGAACATGGAAGACATCGTAGCTAACGCGTCCGCCAACTGATTCTCTTCTCTTGGGAAGTGTTCAAAAGTTATCTCCGTGAAATGGGGGATCAATGTCAAAACATACTCTTTGTAAGGAATAATATTTGGATGTTTCGTATCCCACTCTCCTTTGATCTGATTGATCACGAGAGCGGAATCTCCGAAGACACTCAGAAACTTAATCCTTAAGTCATTTTCAGCTTGAAGACCCATGATGCATGCCTCATACTCCGCCATGTTGTTGGTGCAGTTGAAACATAGTCGAGCAGTAAGTGGAGTATGAGTGCCTTTAGGGGATATGATCACGGTGCCAATACCATTACCCAAAGCGTTTGAGGCTCCGTCAAAGTGCATAGACCATCGGGATCCTTCCTCAGGTCCTTCATCCGGTCCAGGTACTTCACAATCAGTTACTACCATGATATCCTCGTCTGGAAATTCAAAGTTCATCGACTGGTAATCGTCCACTGCCTGGTGTGCCAAATGGTCTGCCAATACACTTCCCTTGATGGCTTTCTGGGTCGTGTACTGGATGTCGTATTCCGTCAAGATCATTTGCCATCTTGCTATTCTTTCGGACAAGGCAGGCTTTTCGAAGATATACTTTATTGGATCCATTTTTGAAATCAACAGAGTAGTGTGAGTCAACATATACTGTCTCAGCCGGCGAGCAGCCCATACCAAAGCGCAACAAGTTTTCTCGAGCAGTGAGTATCGGGTCTCATAGTCGGTAAACTTTTTGCTAAGGTAATAAATGGCGTGCTCTTTTCGGCCAGACTCGTCATGCTGCCCCAACACACACCCCATTGAGCTGTCAAGTACTGTTAAGTATAGTATTAGAGGTCTCCCTTCAACCGGTGGCATAAGAATGGGTGGTTCTTGGAGATACTCTTTGATTCTTTCGAAAGCGGCCTGACATTCATCATTCCAACGTACTACTTGATCTTTCTTCAGTAGTTTGAAGATTGGTTCACAGGTAGCAGTTAGATGTGAGATGAATCGGGCAATGTAGTTCAGCCGTCCTAGAAAGCCTCTGACTTCTTTCTCTGTCTTGGGAGTTGGCATCTCTTGTATGGATTTTACCTTGGCATGGTCCACTTGAATACCTTTGTCGCTCACGACGAAGCCCAGCAGTTTTCCAGATCTTACCCCAAAGGTGCACTTGTTCGGGTTCAACCTTAGCTTGTACAACTTCAAACGGTCAAACAGTTTCTGTAGATGGTCAAGGTGTTCCTCCTCAGTTTGGGACCTTGCAATCATATCGTCGACATATACTTCAATCTCATGATGGATCATGTCATGAAATAAAGCAACCATGGCACGTTGGTAGGTTGCCCTAGCATTTTTCAACCCAAAAGGCATGACCTTGTAGCAGAAGGTGCCCCACTGAGTAACAAAAGTGGTCTTCTCCATGTCTTCAGGAGCCATCTTGATCTGATTATAACCGGAAAAGTCGTCCATGAAGGAGAACACCTTGTGCTGAGCAGTATTGTCAACCAGAACGTTGATATGAGGCAGAGGGAAATCATCCTTAGGGCTGGCCCTGTTCAAATCCCTGTAATCAACACACATTCTGACCTTACCATCTTTATTTGGCACTGGAACCACATTAGCAACCCACTGAGGGTAAGAAGTCACTGCTCGAAAACCGGCGTCAAATTGTTTCATAACCTCAGCTTTGATTTTCTCGGACATCTCTGGACGCATACGGCAGACCTTCTGTTTAACCGGAGGGCAATCTTCCTTGGTAGGCAGGTGATGAACCACAATGTCGGTATCCAACCCAGGCATGTCTTCGTAGGACCAGGCAAAGATTTCCACATAATCATGCAGCATCTGAATCAACCGTTGTTTCACACTGAGCTCTAGATTAGCACCAATCTTGACTTCCTTTCTGTCTGTCTCAGTACCAAGATTTACCGTTTCCACTGGCTCTTCATGTGGCTGAATGGTCCTCTCTTCCTGGAGTAGCAGTCTTGCAAGTTCACCAGGCACTTCGCAATCATCTTCACCTTCGTCTTCGGCTAAGTTGATCGGATTTTCGAAGTCATAACTGGCAGTAGCAGAGTCGTTACCAGTGAGATCCAGAGTGGATTGGAACCTGTATAAGTGAGTGTGTGTAAATATAGCTGTTTTGCAATATATATAAAGAAAGAAAGGGAGCGCAAGATTTGAAATGTAAAAAACGTCCAATGCTTTTATTCATGATATATGAAGGTGACACACAAAAGCCCTCACAAATGAAGCCACGGTGCCCCGGGTAAGACACCGGGCCATAAAGTTTAGTAATATTGTTCGTTACAAATTCAAAACAAAGAAATTCATTACTGAGTGACAAAAGTAATAAGTGTAAAGTCTTTTGCAGTCCAGTTGCTAGGTCCACCGTTGGTCGTTGGGTAGATCCAGCTGTCAAATTCGGATTCCTCTACATCGCCCTCAATAGCATTCACTCCCGGGTTGGTGATGAGCACAGGAGGTCTTCCAATCCTTGCCTTGCGCACAAACTTCTGAGCTTCTGCAGTGAAACCCAAGCCAAATTTGTCAGTCTTTGGAGTGAAATCAGGAAGTCTGCCCCAGTTTGCACACTCACCCTTCTCAATCACCGCTCGGGCATCCTTCAAGGAAGCCATCTTCAAAGGAAAGTCTTCTGCAGTCACTGTCTCTGCTGCTGCCAATGTCTGAGGCACCTATTCAAAGTGTTGGAAGGGGGTCTCAATGAATTCCCCATCCATTTCCACGTACCAGAACGAGTTAAGGTGGCTGACCATGTATTCCTCATCCCCTTGCACTGTTACGATCTTCCCCCTGACCTAGTCACCCAGTTGTCCATTACCTCCTTGTTGGTCAAAGGAAGGGCTGCTACAATCTCCTCAAGTCTAAGAGCCTTTTCCCAACCAGTGAAGGGAGTCTGATCCAAGATAGGGATACCAAGCAAATCAAAGAATTCTTCCAGGGTAGGGACCAGCTGGAAGTCTTAAAAGGTGAAGCAATTGTACAAGGGATCATAAAACTGGGTCAAGACACTCATCAGTTGTTGGTCCCACTTTGAAGTGACTAAGCCGAGAAGAGAACCATGCCTCTGGATGAAGGAAGCAGTGTTTGGAATTCTGTCAACCAACTCTTTAAGCAAATCAGGTGGGTGAACAAAGTTGAGCCAGATAGTGTTCCTTCGCATAGGCATCATGATATCCTACAAAACAGAGCAAAGGTGAAACCCTCTTGTCTTTGAAATAGGTCAGTCCTTATGCAGGATGCATGCAATGGTATGATGGTATGATGTTATGGTAAAGCACACCACAAGTATTCACATAGGCAAACATGATAAGGCACACAAGTCACACAAGACAACCCTTAGGGTTTAGGCCAGCATGAAGTTCAGGTACTACCCTCTTTCAGTTTCGTTGGTTAAGACCTGTCCTATCAAAAGTAACCGGGTTCTAGAGGATCCCAATATCACTGACTACCCTCAATCGGTCATAACTCCAGCGTCGCAATCTTTTCTTGCGGCCAGAACCATCGCGAGAGTTTAGCCTCAATGGGTGTAGCATACTGCTACTGTTCTATGGCCAAGTTGGGTCACATTAGGGTTCTAAGGTCGGTTGGTGCTTAATGACTCCTCAGAAGACCCATATTCTCCTCGTTGCAACACAAGGGATATCGGTACAGACCAAGGTGCCACACCAACGTAGCCACTGCTTCACCCGTGTCGGTCTACGCCAGACAGGTCCCTCACAGCTTATGCTACCTAAAAGGGTATCCCCAGATCCGGGTTAGGATCTATGAAACTCTGATGCAAAGCCCACAAATATAAATCAATCAAAGCAAAGCAATTAAAAACATAAGTATGATCTAATCCTAAGGTACACCTCACTTTTATGTATCCCCAGCAGAGTCATCAGTTCTGTGATCGGTGGAAATAGAACTGACTGTTTTTTAAGCTGGTTTCGCGAAATGTCGCGGTAAGCAAGAGTCGCCACCGTCTTTTATGTTCTCCAACATGGAAAGGACAAAAGCACAACAAAGTTCCTTATTCGAGAACGTTTCTCGGTTCGGGAGGTAGATTTATAGAAAGGGAAGGTGTTAGCACCCTTTCTATCCGTGGTTATCCACGGGCTCTTAGGTACTTGCTCTTATGTTTTCAAAAATTGTTTGCTTTTCAAGTGTGTGTGTGGGTTTGAAAAAGTTTCGTTTGAAAAAATTTCTAAGTAACTCTTGTATCAGTCCTCAAGAGTGTATGAAAAATTTGTTTGAAAACTTTTAGAAAGTGTGAGGTGTGAAAAGATGTTTTTGTTTTGTTTTGAAAAGAGCAAGTACTTAAGAGAAATCTACCTACTCTAAGGAATTAGGCTGTGTAAAAGTCCTTTAGATAGTGCTATCCCACCATTGAGGGGTAGGTAGCACCATCGTTGGTGGTATTCGGGTCAATTCGATTATCGGGACAGTGTGGTCACCGAAGCAATGGTAGGACACCTTAGAAGTAACCCTAATGTCCTAGATCCTTTGTATCCGAGGCAACCGTTTCGAGGCAACATGATCTTTTGGACAAAAGGGCGACCTCTAAGACACCCTATACTTGATGACCACGTTTCGAGGCAACGAGTGAAGCGTACCCTAGGAGTGGCATGTGCTTTGTGTGTTGTTTTTCAGTTAATTATCTTTGTACATGTTATTTGTGAGCTACAGATTAATTTTATTTACATACATTCTTTCATGCATTGTTAACAGTTAGGAGTGCGGAAAATTAAAGTGCGGGAATGTAAAGCTACGCTATTACAAGGCGCGGGTCTATACATCGCCAAAAAACAAAGACCCATTTTAATAAAGTGCGGAAAGTAAAGAAAGCAATAAATCTAATTACTATTACATTCTTGAAGCACTTACATAATAATCAAAATAAAATAAATGCGCGCGAATAAAAATTAATCGGGAATGCCTTAAGGGTTTTGACCCTTTTAAGAAAAGAAATGAATTTTTTTTGTCTTTTTTGTGATTAAATGAAATTAAAACTAATGATTAAACTAATTAATTTATTTATTAAAAGAAAAAATGTTTTTTTTGTATTTTTATGTTTTTTAATGAAATAAAATAAAAGGAAATAAAATTAAAAGTTAATAAAAACCTAATTCTAAATTTATTTTAGTTTTTTTAAGAGAAAGGTTAAAGTTGCCTAATTAAAAAAACTAATTCAAAATAATTACTTAAATGAAATTAATAAAGTGTTTTTTTGTTTTTTTTTGGGTTTTATTGTGAAAAATATTAATTGGTTAATTTTGGTGATAATAACAATAATTAAAATAGGTTAATAATTAAATTAGAAAATATAAAAAAAGGAAAAGAAAAGAATAAACCAAGGGAGAGGGGTATGGGCCAGAATGGGGTGTTTGATTGGAATCTGAGGCCCATCAAGAAGCCAGCTTTGTTTGACTTTGGAGATTGCTTATGGTGTAGGTTGATCAGGAGTATGGTGCTCGTCCCATCCAAGCCTTTGGATCTGTTTCTGAGGACACATGGCGCGTTGGATATGTGGGATGCATGGTGGTACGCTTTGGACTGCCTGTACATGAACGTGTTAAGAAAAAAATGAAACAATTATTTGGGGGACCTGGGAATCGAACCCAGGTCCCAGCGCTCAAATCTCCCTCGCCCTGCCACTACACCAAATGTCTCAATTGTGATAATAATAAGAAAGTATTGTTATATTGAATAAACGCGTCACATGCTGGAAAATAAAAAAGAGCGCGCGTGATTTGAATAAACCACCCACGCATGGACACCTCATCATCGTCTTCATTTTATCTGCAAAATAGAAACAAGATAACGGGGGTTTTTAACCCCCACAATGCAAAACTGTGGAAAATAGCGATTAGCTATATAGTGAACATAAAAAGGGCGCGAGGTGTCCAACATATTCGTCTCATCACGCTGGTTTCAACCATGGGTGTTTGGAGGGTTAATTTTACAGCATGTGCAAAGCCCCAATTCAAAAGCTCTGAAACCCTAGAACTTAACAATGGCAACTTTCATTTTAGAGCATAATAATCAAATTAAAGTATATAGAAAGCTTCGTATGGGTCCTGTGAACATAATACAATCAATGAAAAATGTTAAAAACGCATGAATTGATGATTGTGATTTTAAAAAAAGAAGGTGAACCGTATGATTGTGTAGCACGAGTTCTTGAGTGTTAGGACTTGTTTATGCTTGCAATAGGTTCCTGGCAATGCTGGCAACATGTTTGGATCAAAAGAAATGCTTGAATTGCACTGGAAGATTGATTTCAGTTTGTGACTTTTCTTTGGAATTTTTGAATTTGGTTTTGCTGTCTCAGAGGTTTCTAGGTCGTGAATTTGATTGGAAAGGTTTGCATATGTATCCTTGAATGAGAATCAGTCACAATAAGGAGCTTTTAACCATTGCCATGAAGTTTTGGATTTCCTCTTTAACACCATTAAAGCACTTGCCATGTTTGTTAAAAATTTGAATTTTCATGCTCATAATAGGCTTGGTAAGAATTTGGTATGTGAAATATGCTTCATCAAGGTTATTCAAACCACAAGATATCCCTTAATTAATTTTTTTGATTTTTATTTGAATTATTATGAATTAAAATGAATTAAATCCATAAAAATTAAATAAAAATGGAAAAATAATTATTTGGTCTTGAAATAAATCACGGGACACGTGGGTGGCATGGCAAAGCTGAATCAAGTGGGAAAAGTGGGCCCTTTTGTCAAAAAATGAAGTTTCAAGGATAGTTGACTTTTGCCATTTCACAAAAATTTCCCAACTTCTCCAATGCATATCTTGCTCAATTTTGATCATATGAACATGTTCTTGGACATTTTGGAAAGGTGTTGAAGTCCTCTAACCAATGCCTTTGGTCCCATGTCATTTTGATTTACCAATCTCAAGTTATGGTCTTTGACTTAAAGTGCCTTTTTGTTGACTTTTGAAAATGACCTATAATGTTGAAATTGATAACTTTTTGTGAGAGCATTTCTTGGACTTGGAATGTGAATATGAGTTGTAGGAAATGTCATCCCCTTCAAAATGAGCATTGTATGGGATTTTTCTGATGAACCGTGAAAAATTTATGCCTTGGTCAAGTTACAGTTGACTTTTCAACTGTCCAAAAATAGAAACTTTTGACACCTTGATGATTTTTGAGCCATTCTTGTGTAATCATGGTCAAGATTTGACCAAATGATGATTGTGGCTTCAAAATAAGATGTTGACCAAAAATTTTGACTTTTGACTGCCAAATAACCATTTTGCCCCTACAGTTGATTGTGAAGCAATTAGGGTTTTTGACTGTGCAACTTGACCTTGTGAGCCTTGAAACTTGACATGTAGGTGCTTGACAATGTATATGAGCATATGGGACTTGATTGAGCCCTTGAAAACCTTAACTTCCTTGCAAGAACCAAAACTCTAATTTTGACTGGCTTAGGAGGATGGTTTGAACTGTGTAGCCCTTGAGTAGACTTTGAACCATTTGAGGTGATGCTTGTCAAAACTTTGAAGAATATGGGAGGGCAAATTTTGGGGTACAACAATAGCCGGGCGGTAAATGGAGTATGAGTGCCTTTAGGGGATATGATCACAGCGCCGATACCATTACCCAAAGCGTTCGAGGCTCCGTCAAAGTGCATAGACCATCGGGATCCTTCCTCAGGTCCTTCATCCGGTCCAGGTACTTCGTAATCAGTCACTACCATGATATCCTCGTCTGGAAATTCAAAGTTCATCGACTGATATTCGTCCACTGCCTGATGTGCCAAATGGTCTGCCAATACACTTCCCTTGATTGCTTTTTGAGTCGTGTACTGGATGTCGTATTCCGTCAAGATCATTTGCCATCTTGCTATTCTTCCGGAAAAGGCGGGCTTTTCGAATATGTACTTGATTGGATCCATTTTTGAAATCAACAGAGTAGTGTGAGTCAACATATACTGTCTCAGCCGGCGAGCAGCCCATACCAAAGCGCAGCAAGTTTTCTCGAGCAGTGAGTATCGGGTCTCACAGTCAGTAAACTTTTTGCTAAGGTAATAAATGGCGTGTTCTTTTCGGCGAGACTCGTCATGCTGCCCCAGCACACACCCCATTGAGTTGTCAAGTATTGTTAAGTATAAGATTAGAGGTCTCCCTTCAACCGGCGGCATAAGAATGGGTGGTTCTTGGAGATACTCTTTGATCTTTTCGAAAGCGGCCTGACATTCATCATTCCAGCGTACTACTTGATCCTTCTTCAGCAGCTTGAAGATTGGTTCACAGGTAGCAGTTAGATGCGATATGAATCAGGCAATGTAGTTCAACCGTCCTAGAAAGCCTCTGACTTCTTTCTCTGTCTTGGGAGTTGGCATCTCTTGTATGGCTTTCACTTTGGCAGGGTCCACTTGAATGCCTTTGTCGCTTACGACGAAGCCTAGCAATTTTCCAGATCTCACCCTGAAGGTGCACTTGTTTGGGTTCAACCTCAGCTTGTACAACTTCAGACGGTCAAACAGCTTCTGTAGATGGTAAAGGTGTTCCTCCTCAGTTTGGGACCTTGCAATCATATCATCGACATATACTTCTATCTCATGATGGATCATGTCATGAAATAAAGCAACCATGGCACGTTGGTAGGTTGCCCCAACATTTTTCAACCCAAAAGGCATGACCTTGTAGCAAAAGGTGCCCCACTGAGTAACAAAAATGGTCTTCTCCATGTCTTCAGGAGATCTGATTATAACCGGAGAAGCCGTCCATGAAGGAGAATACTTTATGCTGAGCGGTGTTGTCAACCAGGACGTCGATATGAGGCAGAGGGAAATCATCCTTAGGGCTGGCCCTGTTCAAATCCATGTAATCAACACACATTCTAACCTTCCCATCTTTCTTCGGCACTGGAACCACGTTGGCAACCCACTGAGGGTAAGAAGTCACTGCTAGAAATCCGGCATCAAATTGTTTCATAACCTCAGCTTTGATTTTCTCGGACATTTCTGGACGCATACGGCGGACCTTCTGTTTTACCGGAGGGTATTCTTCCTTGGTAGGCAGGTGATGAACCACAATGTCGGTATCCAACCCAGGCATGTCTTCGTAAGACCAGGCAAAGATTTCCACATAGTCATGCAGCATCTGAATCAACCGTTGTTTCACACTGAGCTCTAGATTGGCACCAATCTTGACTTCCTTTCTGTCTGTCTCAGTACCCAGATTTACCGTTTCCACTGGCTCTTCATGTGGCTGAATGGCCCTCTCTTCCTGGAGTAGCAGTCTTGCAAGTTCACCAGGCACTTCGCAATCATCTTCACCTTCGTCTTCGGCTAAGTTGATCGGATTTTCAAAGTCATAACTGGCAGTAGCAGAGTCGTTACAAGTGAGATCCAGAGTGGATTGGAACCTGTATAGGTGAGTGTGTGTAAATATAGCTGTTTTGCAATATATAATAAAGAAAGAAAAGGAGCGCAAGATTTTGAAATGCAACAAACGTCCAATGTTTTTATTGATGATATATGAAAATGACACACAAAAGCCCTCACAAATGAAGCCACAGTGCCCCGGGTAAGACACCGAGCCATAAAAGTTTCAAAATATTGTCTGTTACAAATTCAAAACAAAAGAGTTCATTACTGAGTGACAAAAGTAATAGGTGTGAAGTCCTTGGTAGTCCAGTTTCTTGGTCCACCGTCGGTTGTTGGGTAGATCCAGCTGTCGAATTCAGATTCCTCCACGTCGTCTTCAATAGCATTCACTCCGGGTTGGTGATGAACACATGAGGTCTTCCAATCCTTGCCTTACGAACAGCCCTCTGAGCCTCTGCAGTGAAACCCAGACCAAACTTGTCAGTCTTTAGAGTGAAATCAGGAAGTCGGCCCCAGTTTGCACACTTACCCTTCTCAATAACAGCCCGGGCATCCTTCAAGGAAGCCATCTTCAAAGGAAGGTCTTCAATCACAGTTTCAGCTGATGCCAGTGTCTGAGGCACCTCTTCAAAGTGCTGGAATGGAGTCTCAATGAATTCCCCATCCATTTCTATGTACCGGAACGAGTTGAGGCGGCTGACCATATACTCTTCCTCCCCTTGAACTGTAACAATTTTTCCTCTGACCGGGTACTTAAGCTTCTGATGTAGTGTGGAGGTCACCGCTCCAGCCTTATGGATCCATGGACGACCCAGCAAACAAGAATAGGATGGTCGGATATCCATCACATAGAAAGTAGAATCAAAAACTTGCGAACCAACCCTGATTGGAATGTCCACTTCCCCATGTACCATCCTTTTCGAACCGTCAAAGGCCCGGACAACAATGTTACTAGGCTTGAGCTCCAAACCCTCACAATCCAACCTGTCTAGGGCCTTCTTGGGTAATACGTTCAATGAAGAACCGGTGTCTACCAACACATGGGCAAGAGTAGTGCCCCTGCATTCAATGGAGACATGCAGGGCATCGTTATGGTTCTTTCCTTTGGCAGTCCGATCGGCGTCATAGAAGCCCAACCCATTATCGGCAGTCAAGTTGGCCACACAATCGGTAAACTGATCAGCAGATGTTTCTTGTGGCACATGGGGCGTCTTCAGGAAGGAAATCAGGGCCTTGGCATGGGCCTCTGAACACAACAATAGTGATAGCATAGAAATCTTTGATGGGGTGTGCCCAGCTGCTCAACTACATTGAAATCACTCTTCTTAATGATCTTGAGAATCTCTTCCATCTCTTGCTGGGAAGCTTCAACATTGGTTGTCTTTGGTTCCTTCGTCAGGGCAGGCATATCAGTAGCAATCCCTTTGCCCCGAGCGTCAGATGACTCGGCAGCAGGGGTAGAAACAGGTACTTGAAGGGAAGCAGGCACACTTGCAGGTGTGATGATAAGAGGTCTCTGAATAGCTGGTGGCGCAATATCTGGTGAGAACAGCCTACCACTGCGAGTAACTTTGGCAGGCCCGGTGATGTTACTGATGCCGATACTAGTGTCAACCTCTTGCTTTACTCCGAGCACATAAACGTCTGCCCCATAGTGCCAAGGGACGGCTTTGTCAGATGTATAAGGGAGAGGCCCCGGAACAGTGATGATGATAGGAGCAATCTTCTGAGTAGACCTGATTTTGACAGGCTTCTTTGAGAGAGCCTTAGGAGGTTTGTTGAAAATAGAAACAATAGACACTTCTTCAGCAGGGATAGCAGGAACAACAATCTTTTCGAGCAAGATTTCTTTTCTATCCATCAGGCTTTGGATACCTGATTTCAGCAAAGGACAACCAACAGGTGAAACAGCACATAGAAGGAAACCTTTACCACATCCCAGAAATAAACCGGCTAGCAACAGGTTCCTCTTGATAGTCAACAACAGAGTAACAATCTCTTCCATGGAGGCTACATACCGGTCTTCTTCCACAGCATTCACTCCATGCTGGGGCATGGGAGCAGTCACATCATTGGGTCTTTCGGGCGCCTCGAACTGTATTTCTTTAGCATCAATAAGGTCCTGAACCTTATTCCTCAGAGCCCAACAATCATCCGTAGTATGCCCCAGGCTATTAGAGTGATAAGCGCAACGGGCGTTGGGGTTGTACTTTGGAGAAGCTGTGTTCACTACCTTCAGAGCTTCTTTGACAGTTACCAGATTGGTTGACAGTAGTTGCGGCAAAATCTAAGACAGGGTCATGCTGAGCCGAGTGTACTGCCTTTTGGGCCTCTCACCCCTTGGTTGGTTATACTGCTGAGGAGCAGCATTAGGCTTTGAAATTAACAATGCATTAACAGCTTGGCGGTGTTCTGGCTTATTCTGTCTTCTGGGACCATAAACAGCACTGGCTTCCTTCTTAAAGGGCTTCTTTTCAGTACTCGCGGAGGCACCTTTCTGTATCTTCCCCGACTTAATACCAGCTTCTATCCTCTTACCGGTTACGATCAGGTCTGTGAACCCAGCAGAAGAATTACCAATCAGGTGGTTGAAGAACGGACCAGACAGGGTCCCTAGGAACATGTCAACAAGTTCACGGTCAGTCAGCGGTGGCTGCACCCTGCCAGCCAGGTCTCTCCACTTTTGCGCATACTCCTTGAATCCTTCGCCCGTCCCCAGTGACATACCCTGGAGTTGGGTACGCGTGGGAGCGAGGTCAGAATTGTACTGATACTGCTTATAAAATGCAGTAGCCAAGTCTTCCCAGTTTCAAATACTGGCTCCATCCAGCTGATAGAACCATTTGAGTTGAGCCCCTGAAAGGCTATCCTGAAAGAAATGGATCCATAGGTTCTTGTCTGCAGTGTAAGGTTGGATCTTCCTTACATATGATCTGAGATGCATCTTCGGGAAGGACAGCCCGTCATACCTTGCAAAAATTGGCACTTTGAACTTCGGGGGGATCACAATTCCAGCAACTAATCCCAAATCTTCGAAATCTAAGTCGGTAACTCTCTGCAGCTCCATAGCTGCCAACCTGTCTTGCAAGCTCTTGTACTTATCGTCGGCGGGCGGGTATTGTTGCTCAGAGTAGTCTTCGTCTTCTTCAGCCTCTCCTTCTTCAGCTTCGGATTCGGAAGGTACCACAGCCCCATTCCCTTTACTGGTTCCCTCTTCAGATGTAGGGGGAAATTCAAGAACTCTTCTGGCTTCACCCTCAAACCTTCTTCCTAGGGTAGCCACCCCGACTCTCTTCTTCTTCTTTTTCACTTGCTCTTTGTTCCCAAGCAGGGCTTTTAGATCCTCCTGACCCTTTGCCAAGGTCATTAGGAGATGTTGAAACTGTGAGTTCTGAGACTGCAAGTCCTTGACCGTCTGTTCGAGATCCATCTTACTGAAATAAACAGCAGAAAGATAAGGAAACCTGGTGTGGAGACCTGCTTATGCGCATGATGAATGATATGTTTGTTTATGCAATGCATTCAAGGGTTTAGAAAATTCAAAATTGTTGCAAACAAAAAGAACGCACGTCATATTAATAAGAAGAAATTTGTCAGTACATAAATGCCCCATGGGCCAAATATTACAAAAAAAACTTCTCAAGGTAAAAAGACGTTGCGCATCCTCTTTGGTGCGATGTAGGTGTTGAGGGTCTCTTCCTCATGGAGTCGGCGGGTAAGATATAAAACCTTCTTCTCACTGGCGTAGAAACTGGCTTCAAAAGTATTACATTCCTCCTTGAGTTGGATCCAACTCTTCTGCATCTCCTCCCAGGATGTAGGCATGTCAGGATATAGGATGGTGTAGGGAACCTCTCCTTCCTTAACGGGATCTTTAATCACAGGGAGAACATGAGGGTAAGGCATCATTAGACTCTGGGCTCGGGTTCGTACCCACTTGAGATAAGGCTCAAGAGGGATGGAGTTCTTGTGCCCCAGTGTCTTGCTATCTACCTTGTTAGGAATCCTCCAAGCTCTGATGAATCTTTGGCAAAGTCCTTGCGCATCATTGTCGAAGTCAAAAACTAGGTCAGGAATCAACATGTCGTGAGGGCCATCCCTCTGTGCATATCCAAATTGTCTCAAAGCTAGACAAGGGTTGTAGGTAATGCCTCCTCTAATGCCAAGCAATGGAACATTAGGGAACTCTCCACAACGATCGATGATGATGACATTTTCTCTGGACCGAGAGCACCAATGTACATCAGAGTGTGTAAGGGTCATCAACCATTGTGACCACCTTAAGCCTTGGTCATTCTTTAAGACAGATTGTGGAAGGTGCGAAATAAACCACCTTGCAAGGAGAGGAGTACAGCACATGAGAACACCCCTCTTTCTCATTGTTCGTGTGTAAAATGAGTGAAGAATGTCCCCAAGCAATGTTGGTATTGGATTCCTGGATAAGAAGATTTTGACGGCGTTGACATCTACAAGCTGGTCAGGATTTGGGAACAAGACCAACCCATAAATGAGGAGTGCCACAATTTCTTCAAAGGCTTGTAGATCCAATGAATTCCAACACTCTTGTGCCTTCTCAAACAAGAATTTTGCCAAGAAGCCTTTGACACCTCTTCTAGTTTCCCAATGCCCCTTGATGTCAGATGGTCGCAAGTGTAGTGCTTGAGCAACATCTTCAGGCTTTGGTTCTTTTTCCATACCATTGTAGGGTAGTTGATTAAGAATAGGAATTCTCAGGAGTTGAGAAAATTCCTCCAAAGTGGGCACCAATTGGTAGTCGGGGAAAGTGAAACAGTGGTGAAGGGGGTCAAAGAACTGGAACAACACCTTTACCATGTCCTCTTCAATGCTGGTGCTGACTAGGCTGAGCAGTCTACCATGTCTTTCACTGAAGGGAGAGCTTTCCGGAATCCTGGATGTGAGCTCCTTGAGTTGAGGAGGGATTCTCACAAGGTTGACTTGGATAGTTTTCCTGCGAAGAATTTCCATGACCTACAAAACAAGAACAAAGATGAAGATCTAAACCCTTGAAATGGTTAGTGAATGCATATGATGCTTTATGATGCTCATGATGTATGCACAAACATATGTACAAGCAATTCACACAAAACCCTAGTTTTAGGCTTACATGAGGTTTCATAGGTAAGTACCCTCTTGAGTGAAGTTGGCTTAAAAACCTGTCCTATAAATAGTAATCGGGTTCTAAGGAGCTCAATATCATTGGATTGTTTTCCACGTTCATTGTTTTGGTTTAGCCACTTAACTAGCGACCAAAATATTCCAAGAAAACAAACCTCAATGAGTGTAGTATCGAGTATCTACCACCTTCGGACTGCACCAAAGCCGGTCATCTCACTACCCCTAATAAAAGGCCAAGATGGTCAAGTAAGGTTCTAGGTTATTAGTGCTTAGTGACATCACTCAGTGGCCCCGTACTCTCCTTGATTGAACTCAAGGGTTACCGGTACTCACAAATATGTCGCACTAATATAGCTATTGCTTCAACCGTATCGGTATACCCCGCACAGTTTCCACTAATATAGCTATTGCTTCAACTGACTTGGGTTTTGCGTTTGTTTTCGCAAATGTTTCGGTTGAGCAAGAGTCACCACCGACTTTTTATTTTATCCTAAGGAAAGGTTAAAAAGCACAGCAAAAACCTTTGAGATGTTTTCTTGGGTTCGGGGAGTAGATTATAGAAAGGGAAGGTATTAGAACCCTTTCTATCCATGGTTATCCATGGGCTCTTAGTTACTTGCTTAGATCACTTGCCTTTGATTTTCAATTGTTTGAAATGGTGCTTTGTGTGTGGGTTTGAAAATGTTTTGAAAAAGAGGCCATTTGTGGTGGCAACCTTTGTAATGATCCATGTTTGAATGTATACAAAGGTGTACTTATCTTTTGAAAAGTTTTCAATGTTTTTGAAAGTTGTTTTGAAAGTGTGTTGTGGAGTGTGGTTTTGAAAAATAGGCAAGTGTTTTTTGCAAGTTTATCAAGTAACTAAGAGTTGTCTACCCCTAAATTTACTCAAAGGTTTTTCCTATGTTTTAACCCTTTTAACAATTTTGTTCCACCATTGTATTTGGTGGATAATCTTGTGTTACGATGTTAACGGGACAGGCGTGGGTCATCATTTAGACCATGATTGCAATGGTGCCAAGTGTCTTTGGCAATTTTTCCTTTTAGGGACTTGATCATTTTTAGGCAACTTTCGAAAGCGTCATCGAGGGACTATGATCATTTGAATTGTTTTATTTTGCCAAAGACACCTAACATGCAACATGGCCCATTATTGAAGGCAATAAGTGGAGTAACCGTAGGGGTGCAAGTGTGATTGGTGTTGTCCATTTTCATGCTTTGTTATCTTTGAATTAGGTCAAACTATTTGTTATTTGATTTTTGCATACAAAACCCTAAGTCTATCATGGCATATTTAGAAAGCTTTAAAGTGAAGAATTTAAAGTCCTAAATTATTACAACATAATTATGGGATGGGGGGTACAAATGTTCAAATGGGGATATTTAGCAAGAAATTTAAATCTAAGCTATTACATCCAAATTGAATATACAAGGATTAATTGTACAATAATTAGGTAAATAAATATGCAAAAATGTATTTATGCACAAAAATGGTTTTTTATATGTATGGGAAAGCATTTTTTATGTGAAATATAAACAAAAAATAAAAGAATCAATTTTTGGATATTTTGTGTTTTTAGGGCAAAACCCTAATTTTGTAAATAAAAAGGATTTATTATTTATTATATACAATAATTATTAACTATATACAAAAAATAAATAAAAGGAAGTATATTGTAAAAAAGTGATTTTTGAGGTCAAATATTAATAAAAATAAAGATGTATTATTTTTGTGTTTTTTATCCTAAATATTCTAAATATATAAGTATTTATATTATATATTAAATATATTAAATATATACAAAAAATAAAAATATTTATTATTTACAAAAAAAAGTATATTTTAAGAAAATGTTTTCAAAAGATAAAATAAAATAAAATCAAAAAATAAAATGTATTTGTATTATTTTTAGTATTTTAAATAAAAGTATATATATATTTATTTACATACACATATCAAATAAAACAAATAAATGCCTAAAAAATACAAAAAAAAAGGTGAAAAAATATTTTTAATGTTTTTTTATATTTTAACAAAAAATAACAAGTCAGAAACAAAAAGAAAAAGTCAAAAATGATAAAAATAACACACAATGGGCCAAGGGAGTGTATGTGAAATAAAGTGGTGCAAACAGAAAAAAGAACCAAGCCCAGCCCAAAAGGTGTTGTCTTCAACCTCCAGCAACTTTGAAACAAAGAAAACGTGCGTTTCCTCCTCAACCTGCTAACTTCTGATTCCTTGATTTTTAACAAAAACTCACAACATCAAAGTTATGGAGCATCATGTCACGATTCTAAACATATAAAGAAGTTGTTCTAACTCTCAGAAATGAGAGAGAATTTCTACTCCCCCAATTCCTGACCTAACTTTTTTCTAATGTTCAGATTCAAAATTCTCTTAGCACACACAATGTAAATGAAAAGTAATTATATGGGTAGCTTCAGGGCCATGAGTAGAACATGTTTCATTCATAAACTTAAGTCTAACTCTTCCTAGATTGAGAGATAGAAGTCCAAACTTTTACCTGTTCAGCTTGAATCGTGTACAGCAATGGAGGTACTTTTAATGCAATGTGAGGACTTGTACAGCTTGCTTGAAGTCCAGGGATGCTTCTCCAATGCTTGGTGTGCTTCAAATCTTGCTGTATCAAGCTACAGAAGTTAACCTGCAAGAGAGAAAAGTGAAAATGGAAAACTTGGTTAGAGGTGTTACAGTCTGTTTCCAAGGCTTGGGATAGTTTGTATGGATGTTATGGAAGGTGTTTGAGGTGGCTTGGATGAAAATGCACGATGGAAATGAACTGGCCAAGTCAATCTGCAACAGGGACTCTGTTTTTGCAGAAAAAATGGGCTTTGATGGATGAGGAGGTATTGGGGATGGTTTGGTCGTGTTTCAGGTTAGTCAGGGAGTATGGAATGTGTGGACAAAGTTTACTTTGGTTCTTGCTTGCAGGAATGTAAGTTGTTGTTCAAAATGCAAGTTTTCTTCTTATCTAAGCAAAAGTTGTCAACTTAGATTATAGGCCAAGGCAGGTCCCTCAAGCATGCTGCATAATCTCTCCTTGATCAGTGGGATTAGTCCATAATCTTGTGCCTAGAAGATCTGCATTGTACTTCTTTCATTTGTGTTTTGACATAAAGCCATGCTTTACAAGAATGGATAAAGTGCTTTTTTCCAAATATGGCTTGATTCTTTGTGTAATGACTATATGAACAAAATAATGCTAGAACACAATGGATTGGCATTTAATTATTGAGTGTAAGAAGGATTAGAGGCCTGTAATCTAGCTTGTGCATGTTGACTTCAAAAATGCCCAAGTTATGAACATGCATTTGGCCATGAATCAAAGTGACTTTTGCCTATATTGACAAATTCGATTCTCCCTAACCACAAGGGTATTTGAGAAGTTCTTAGAAAATTTGGAAAGCTTGGAATGTGTAGTACAATCCATCTTTGTAATGCAAGTTGAAATTCCAAGTGGAAGCATGTGAAAAGTGGCCATGAAGTTGGGCAAAAATCCTGCCTAGAATAGGTCAAAAAATTTCTAAGTTAAGAATGTTTTGCACCCTTGTTCCAAAAATCATAACTTGAGCTACAAGCTTCTTTTGAGGAAACTTTGTGAATCAAAGTTGTAGATTTTGCAATTTACTATAACTTTCATGTTTTGAGTTTTGTTTGAATCCAAATGTATCTTGATGAAAAGATGGGACAAAGTTAGGAAAAAATTAGGAAGTTTCATAACTTAGAAAATTTCTAAGTTATGAAATTTCTTCATTTCAAACCCTAATTTGTAATTTTTGGTTTCTTGATGAACAAGTTTCATAATTTGACATGTTTTGATGAAAAATGAATCTTGACACTTGATTTTGACCAAAAAGTCAAAGTTTGACTTTTCAGTATACAGTCAAATTTGGATCAGTTGATTGGAAAATTCATCTGTCAATCTTGTGCATTTGGGATCTTTTGAATTTGTTGAACATGTCAAGACAATGTCATTGAGCCCTTGAGTCCATAGGTGTTGTTTATTCACTTCCTGATTCAGATGATTGGAAGGAGGTTGCCATCAGACATGTGGCCGAAAACCAGAGGTTGAAAGCTCAGATTGCCAGGCTCACAGGGAAGCGCATTCGTACAGATTGATCTCTATCAGTTCCTTTTCTCAGGATATTAGATTGTATTTTCATATTGTACTTGGGATAATTGAAACTTGTAACCCATTTCGAAGTTATTATAATAAAAGTTTTCAGTATTTCAAATGCGTTGTTATTTTGATGTTTGTGATATGTCTGTAAATCTTAAATCCCTTGAAATATTAAATGATAAAATAATAATAATCATATACAATGCATATCATGCATCATATTGCACATGTTTTTGCATTTGTTATGCATATCCAGGTGCCTTACCCAGCTTCTTTACTTCATTCAGCAAGCTGACTCATCACTACAACACTCAGGCTAATTTCAAAAAGAAGATGGACAACTTAGAACAGGAGAATCGCGAGCTGCGCGAAGAAGTTTCTGCTTTGAAGGATGGCTTGGCCAACTTGACTACTCTGATGGAAGCTCTGGTGGTTGCTCAGAATTAGCCACCGAGTGTTCAACCTCAACCAACAAGGGCAAGTACTGAAGTTCTGACTGTTCCTGTAACCGCTACTCCGGTTGTTGTTCAAAACCGTATGCCTCAGGGTTATCCGTGGGTGTGATCGGTGGAAATAGAACTGACTGTTTTGGAATGTTGGTTCGCGTTTGCGTTTTGCAAAATGTCGCGGTAAGCAAGAGTCGCCACCGTCTTTTATTTTCTCCAACAAGGAAAGGACAAAAGCACAGCAAAATTCCTTTTCGAGATGTTTCTCGGGTTCGGGAGGTAGATTATAGAAAGGGAAGGTGTTAGCACCCTTTCTATCCGTGGTTATCCACGGGCTCTTAGGTACTTGCTCACTATGTTTTCAAAAAGTTTTGCTTTTCTTGTGTTTGTGGGTTTTGAAAAAAGTTTGTTTGAAAACTTCGATTTAACTCTTGTATCAGTCCTCAAGAGTGTAATGAAGTGTTTGTTTGAAAAAACTTTTGTCAGAAAAGTGTAGGTGCGAAAAGTATTTTTGTTTTGAAAGAGCAAGTATCTAAGAACATCTACCTACTCAAAAGAAATTAAGCTGTGTAAATGTCCTTTAGACAGTACTATCCCACTATTGAGAAGTAGGTAGCACCGTCGTTGGAGTTTGTCGGGTCAATTCGATTATAGGGACATGTGGTCACTAAAGCAATGGTAGGACGCCTTAGCGGTAACCCTAATGTCTTAGATAATTTTATCCGAGGCAACCGTTTCGAGGCAACTTATGATCTTTGGACAAGAGGGAGACCTCTAAAACTTCCTATACTCAATGACCACGTTCGAGGCAACCAAGTGAGGCGTACCCTAAGAGTGGCATGTGCGAGTGTATGGTTTTTCAGTTTATATTTATCTTTGCACATGTATCATTGTGAGCTACGGGTTGATTTTATTTTTCATACAAGTCTTGTCATGCATCTTTAGCAGTTAATAATTGTGCGGGAAATAAATTGCGGAAAGTGAATCTACGCTATTACAAGGCGCGGGTATATACATCGCCAAAAACAAACCCTTTGGAAAAATAAATTGCGAGAAAATAAATAAAGCGATAAAAGTCCTAATTAAGAGCTATTACATTCCCGGAAATAGTTACATAAATATAACCAAAATAATAAAGCGTGAATAGAAATTTAATCGGGACGTCCTTAGGGTTTTGACCCTTTTTGAGAAAAGAATGCAATTTGGTCCCTTTTTTGCAATTAATTCAAATTAAACCTAATTTACTAATTAATTAAATAATTACAAGGAAAAGCATTTTTTAGTTTTTGATGAAAATAAAAAGAAAAGGTCAAAAGTTAGTAAAAAACCCTAAGTCTAATTTATTTTATTTATTGTAAAAGAAAATTAAAATTAAACCTAATTAAACTAAATTAATTATATTTAGAATTTATTTACAAAAATAATTAATTAAATTTAATCAATAAAAATATTTTTTTTTTTATGTTTTCTGGATTTATTATGGAAAAATAATTATTTAGTTAATAGTTAATTAAAAATTAAATTTAAATAAGTAAAATAAAAAAAATATAAAAGAAAAATAAAGAGGCAAACTCATGGGGGGTGATGGGCCAGCAAGGAGGTGAGCAAGCAGATTCCAGGCCCATTAACAATTCAGTCCATTGACTTTTGGAGATTGGCTGCATGTACATTGACCAAGGTGTATGGTAGTCATCATCTTTGGCCACAGGATCCGCGCTTGAGGCCACATGGCGCTTGTGAATTGGAGGTATATGGTACACCTTCTTTTGAACCCTGCACGCAATTATGTGAAGAAAAAAGAGAATGAATATTTTGGGGGACCTGGGAATCGAACCCAGGTCCCAGTGCCTATTACACGCTCGCCTTAACCATTCCAACTGCACGCTTCAATTGTTATTAAGATAGAGGGAAAATATTATATTAGAAAACAAAACGTTGAGCTGTAAAACAACAAAACGCGCGCGCCCTTTTTGAATCGTCCAACCACATGATAACACATCATCGTCTTCCTCATTTATACCTGCAAAACAGAGTTAAATAGCGGGGGGTTTTAACCCCCACAAAACAGGATGAGGAAAAATAGCGAATAGGCGTATGCTTCACATAAATATTTCGTGACATGTCCATTGAATTCGTCTGGTCTCAACGAGTTTAACCATGGGTCTCTCAAGGTCTGATTTTTCCTGTACAGCAAAGCCCCAAATTGGACGCTCAAGAACCCTAAATTTCTTTAATGGTGGTTTGAGACTCTGGGCATTTCAGTCCAATTAACCTATGCCAAAAGCTTTGTATGATTGCTAGCAACACAAAACACACAGAAAATCATGTTAATGATGCATAAATTTAGAGTTACGATTCTGAAAAAGATTGACAAACTGTGGGACTGTTCTTGGTGATTTCTTGAGCCTTGGTGTGTGGTTTTGATTGCAATACGTTTCTGGGAGTTCTAGCAATGTGTTTGAATCCTCAAATTGCTTTGAAAGGGCCTGGAACTTGGAAAACGGTTTTGGCTTTTTCTTGATTTTTTTTAATATGGTTATGGCTTTGTGGAGCAATTTTTCACGTGTAAGGCATTAGGTTTAGCTTGTGCATATATAGTAGAATTGTTTAGGTTAAATCTTTGACCAAAAATCCATGGAATTATAGTTTGCATATTTGATTTTCAATCACATCTTTTTGCATCTTTTTGATTGACAAAACTTGCTAATTTTGGAGATTTTGGTCCCCTTGATTGATACACGAAATCTCCAGCATATGTTGACCACTTTTGCTTCACAAAAAGATTGAGAAATCATATCTTGATATTTTCCTACAATTAAATGAATTAAATGAATTACTATTGATTAAAAATTCAATTAATTAATAAAAAATAAGAAAATAAATCAATTTAATCTCAATGGGTCGTGCATAGGCCTTGGACAATGTTTCAAGAAGAAATTTGAGGCCCATTAGCAAAAATAAAGTATTTCGAGCAAAGTTGACTTTTGCAAATTCACAAAAATTTCCCAACTTCTCCAATGCATATCTTGCTCAAGTTTGGTCATATGAACATGTTCTTGGACATTTTGGAAAGGTCTTGAAGTCCTCTAACCAATGTCGTTGGTCCCATGTCATTTGGATTTACCAATCTCAAGTTATGGTCTTTGACTTAAAGTGCCTTTTTGTTGACTTTTGAAATTGACCTATAATGTAGAAATTGATAACTTTTTGTGAGAGCATTTCTTGGACTTGGAATGTGAATATGAGTTGTAGGAAATGTCATCCCCTTCAAGATGATCATTGTATGGGATTTTTCTGATGAACCATGAAAAAGTTATGCCTTGGTCAAGATACATTTGACTTTTCAGCTGTCCAAAAATAGTAACTTTTGCATCTTTAATGATTTTTGAGTCATGCTTGTGGAATCATGATCAAGACTTGATCAAATGATGATTATGAGCTCAAAATAAGATGTTGACCAAAAATTCTGACTTTTGACTGCAAAATGACCATTTTACCCCTACAGTTGATTGTGAACTAAATAGGGCTTTTGACTGTGCAATTTGCCTCTGTGAGTCTTGAGACTTGGCATATAGAAGCTTGACAATGCATATAGGCCTATGGGACTTGATTAAGCCATTGAAAACCTCAAATTCCTTGAAAGAACCAAAACCCTAAATTTGACTGGCTTAGGAGGTGTCTGGATTGTGCAACCCTTGATCAATCTTGAACCATTTGAAGATGACTCTTGATAAATCTTGAAGAATATGGGAGGACAAATTTTGGGGTACAACAGTGGGGAATGCCAGAGAATTTTTCACCTGAAGGTTTCAATCTGGGTCCTCAAGATGCTCCAGTGGTTCCAAATGTTGTTACTCTTGCACCTCCTGTGGTGCATACTGTTCCTACTGCACCTCCTGTGGTGCATACTGTTCTTGCTGCACCTCCTTCGGTGATTTTGGTTCCGTTTGTTAATGAAGATGTGTGTCATCCTTTCCCTCCGCCGAGTGAAGACTTGGGTCTTTATGACAGAATGGATGATTTCCAAGAGCAGTTTGATAGAATGCAAAGAGAGATGAAGGCTCTTAGGGGAAAAGAGTTATTTGGGCAGAATTTGAATGAGCTATGTTTGGTCTCGAATGTTAAAGTACCTGCTAAGTTTAAGGTCCCGGAATTTGAGAAGTATAAGGGAAACACTTGCCCTCGTGCTCATCTGGTGATGTGCGTGATTGAAGAATGCCCTGGATTTTAAGGATGATTATCCTTCTCAGTTTATTAGCATTTTTACTGCTTTATCATTTGTAATTTTGCTTGTTTATCATTGCACTGTTTGCATGTAAGAACTTGTTTGCATTTGAATGTTTAATCTTAATATAATGGGTATGTTTGTCTTGAAGAAATTCATTTGTTTCACTCGTATTTGTTTTCAATTATTTCTTTATGATACCAACTTGTTACCCATTATCTTGCCTAGGATGAGATTGGGAGGAGGATGATGATATTAAAACACAAATTTTCTGGTTGTATACTTTTGGATAAAATCCTGTTGACGATGTACAAGCATTGTTTCAAATCCTCAAACACCGGAGATATAAGGGAGTGAAACCTTTGTTAACCCCTTTGAGCCTTGAAGTATGAGTTTCTTTTTCTATTCAGAAAAAACCCTCATTTTTTTTAACCTGGGGTAGGGTAGTGTTCAGTTAATTTGATCGAGCATTCAGAACTCATCAGGAGTGCGCATTCAAGGATACAATAATGGTTATCCTTCAAGAGGTTGAGGAAAGTAAAAAACGCAATGGTTAATCTTCACTTATCAAGAGGGTGCGTCAATTGACAATATCTTAATGGCTATCTCTCGCACACCAGGAGATCAGCAGATGACGATACAATAATGGTTATCTTTCATCTACCCAGAAATAGGGCAGTCACAATTCTTCCAACTAGTCACAAATGACTCGAAGTCACGCGACATGTTCAAGAAGGAAAAGAAAAAGATAATATGAATAAAAAAATTATGATGAAAAATAAAGAGACAAAAAGCCCGGCTAAGTCGGAACTTGAAAAAATAAGTCGCTTAGGCAAAAGTCAGGGCATCCTGCTGCACTTCAGAGTCAAAGTCAAAAGGAATTTGTCCAGAAGGAAAGGAAGAAATGGAAATCCTAAAATACGATAAAGGATTACAATGTTAAATCCTCAGCAAAGAACATAGTCACGTGACAAGAAACCCAAAAGAAGCAGGAATGAGTGACTTACATGTCCGAAGGAAACCTTGTTTGATTCCTCAACCATCTCGAAATCTCTTTTGAGAGATGAATGTTCGTGTCAAGTTAACTGAACTTAGGACCGAAGAACATCATGAAGGGGGTGGGCACCAAATATTTTTTAGCCTTAAATCTTTTTTTTTTCTAAAACCATGAACCAGGCCACGTTACAACCCTCAAAAGTCCTAATTGAAACATGGTTTATTTCAAAAGCATACTCCAATGAAATAGTGTTTCCTGACTCCCATTAATTTTGATAAATTATTGTGATTGGTATCATATGATTTTGTTATCTTTCACAAAAAAAAAAAATCCATGTCGCATTCTGGCTAGTGATTCGTTCACAGGGTTTTGCGACATCTTTTCAAATAAAATCTTCAAGACTTACATAATTGTTGCATTAGAATTTTCATTCTTAGAATAAACATTTTCTCCTTGCAAAACAACTGCTTGATATCATGAAAGTTTACATTTGAGTATCAGCAAAAGGCATGTTGCCAAGAAGAGTTGTGGAGTAAAGAGGATGTAATAATCAGCCAATCTAGGGCAGTTACGTCAAGATTCAACAAATCTCTAGAAGCCATTTGATCAGAAAGGTTACCCTAAAAGCATGTAGCTAAGGTCAATTTACTCTATGCTGGGGCATAGGAGCAGTTACAACATTTGGCCTCTCAGGCGCCTCAAACTGAATTTCCTTCGCATCGATAAGGTCTTGCACTTTATTTCTCAGGGCCCAGCAATCATCAGTAGTATGCCCGGGGCTATCAGAATGATAAGCACAATGGGAATTTGGGTTATACTTAGGAGATGCAGTATTCACGACCTTCGGAGCCTCTTTGATGGTCACCAAGTTGGTTGATAACAGTTGCGGTAAGATTTGTGACAAGGTCATACTCAGCCGAGTATACTGCCTCTTGGGCCTTTCACCTCTTTGTTGATTGTACTGCTGAGGAGCAGCAACAGGCTTTGAAATGACCAAGGCATTGACGGCTTGGCGGCTTTCTGGCTTGACTTGTATTCTAGGACCATAGACGGCACTTGCTTCTTTCTTGAAAGGCCTCTTCTCAGTACTTGCGGAGGCAGCTTTTTGTATCTTTCCTGACCTGATGCCAGCTTCTATCCTTTCACCCGTCAGGATCAAATCCGTAAACCCAGCTGAGGAATTGCCAACCAGATGATTGAAAAATGGACCAGACAAGGTCCCTAGAAACATATCAACCAGCTCACGATCAGTCAATGGAGGCTGCACCCTGCCAGCCAAATCTCTCCATTTTTGTGCATATTCTTTGAACCCTTCGCCCGTTCCTAGAGACATACCCTGAAGTTGGGTACGCGTAGGAGCGAGGTCAGAATTGTATTGATATTGTCTATAGAATGCGGTAGCCAAATCTTCCCAATGTCGGATACTAGTTCCATCTAGTTGATAGAACCACTCAAGCTGTGACCCCGAAAGGCTATCTTGGAAGAAGTGGATCCAAAGATTTTTATCTGCCGTGTAAGGTTGGATCTTCCTTACGTACGACCTTAGATGCAGCTTTGGACAGGAAGCCCCGTCATATTTGGAAAAGGCAGGCGCCTTAAACTTGTGTGGGATTACTACCCCAGAAGATAAGCCCAAATCTCCGAAATCCAGCCTCGGCACATTCTGAATCTCCATGGCGCTCAAGCGGTCCTCTAATTGCTTGTATCTGTCAACAGCAGGTGGGTATTGTTCGTCATTGTAGTCCGTCTCGTTGTCAGAGACTGCAGGACTAGGAGCTCCTCCCCCTTGGGGACTGTCTTTCTCTGCAGAGGAAGTAGTTGGATCAGCCTCGTTATAGAGTGTGTTCCCAAACCTGCGTCCAGTATTGAACAACGCTATCCTCTTCTTCTTCTTCTTCTTTAGGAGCAGAGCCTTCAACTCTTGCTGACCTTGGGCCAGGCTTAGGACCATCTCTTGAAACTGGGCACTTTGGGCCTGAAGGGCCTTGATTGCTTGCTCACTGGATGAGTCTGGATTCATGATGACTGTTCAAAATAAACAGCAAAGATTATTAAGCAACCTGTAGAAAAAGGGTACCTGTTATGCACATGATGCATGAGATGCTATCTATGCAATGCATTCAAGGGTTTTAGAAATTCACAATTGTTGCAGACAAAAAGAACGCACGTCATATTAATAAGAAAAGATTTGTTAGTACATAAATGCCCCATGGGCCAAATATTACAAAAACAACTTCTCAAGGTAAAAAGACGTTGCGCATCCTTTTTGGCGCAATGTAGGTGTTGAGGGCCTCTTGCTCATGGAGTCGGCGGGTGAGCTCTAAAACCTTCTTCTCGCTGGCGTAGAAGCTGGCTTCAAAAGTGTTTTGTTCCTCCTTGAGTTGGATCCAACTCTTCTGCATCTCCTCCCACGATGTAGGCATGTCAGGATGTAGGATGGTGTAGGGAACCTCTCCTTCCTTGACGGGCTCTTTAATCACAGGGAGAACATGAGGATAAGGCATCATTAGACTCTGGGCTCGGGCTCGTACCCACTTGAGGTAAGGTTCAAGAGGGATGGAGTTCTTGTGTCCCAGTGTCTTGCTATCAACCTTGTTGGGCCTCCCCCAAGCTCTGATGAATCTTTGGCGAAGTCCTTGCGCATCGTTGTCGAAGTCAAAAACTAGGTCAGGAATCAACATGTCGTGAGGACCATATCTTTGTGCATATCCAAATTGCCTCAAAGCTAGGCAAGGGTTGTAGGTAATGCCCCCTCTGATTCCAAGTAAAGGAACATTAGGAAACTCTCCACAACGGTCGACGATGATGACATTTTCTCTGGACCGAGAACACCAATGTACATCAAAGTGAGTAAGAGTCATCAACCGTTGGGACCACCTTGAGCCTTGGTCATTCTTTAAGACAGATTGTGGAAGGTGCGAAATAAACCACCTTGCAAGGAGAGGAGTACAGCACATGAGAACACCCCTCTTTCTCATTGTTCGTGTGTAAAATGAGTGAAGGATGTCCCCAAGCAATGTTGGTATCGGATTTCTGGATAAGAAGATTTTGACGGCGTTGACATCTACCAATTGGTCAGAATTTGGGAACAAGACCAACCCATAGATAAGGAGTGCCACAATCTCTTCAAAGGCTTGTAGGTCCAATGAATTCCAACACTCTTGTGCCTTCTCAAACAAGAATTTTGCTAAGAAACCTTTAACTCCACTTCTAGTTTCCCAATGCCCCTTGATGTCAGAAGGCTGTAGCTGTAATGCTCGAGCAACATCTTCAGGCTTTGGTTCCTTTTCCGTACCGTTGAAAGGTAGTTGATTAAGGATAGAAATTCTCAAGAGTTGAGAAAATTCCTCCAAAGTGGGTACCAACTGGTAGTCAGGGAAAGTGAAATAGTGGTGAAGAGGGTCAAAGAACTGGAATAGCACCTTCATCATGTCTTCTTCAATGTTGGTGTTGACTAAGCTGAGCAGTCTACCATGTCTTTCACTGAAGGATGAGCTTTCCGGAATTCTTGAGGTGAGCTCCTTGAGTTGAGGAGAGATTCTCACAAGGTTGACTTGGATGGTTTTTCTGCGAGGAATTTCCATGACCTACAAAACAAGAACAAAGATGAAGATCCAAACCCTTGAAATGGTTAGTGAATGCATATGATGCTTTATGATGTTTATGATGTATGCACAAACATATGTACAAGCAAATCACACCAAACCCTAGTTTCAGGCTTGCATGGGGTTTCATAGGTAAGTACCCTCTTGAGTGTAGTTGGCTTAAAAACCTGTCCTATAAATAGTAACCGGGTTCTAAGGAGCTCAATATCACTGGATTGTTTTCATTGTTCATTGTTTTGGTTTAGCCACTTAACTAGCGACCAAAATATTCCAAGAAAACAACCCTCAATGAGTGTAGTATCGAGTATCTACCAACTTCGGACTGCACCAAAGCCGGTCATCTCACTACCCCTAATAAAAGGCCAAGATGGTCAAGTAAGGTTCTAGGTCATTAGTGCTTAGTGACATCACTCAGCGGCCCCGTACTCTCCTTGATTGAACTCAAGGGTTACCGATACTCACAAATATGTCGCACTAATATAGCTATTGCTTCGACCGTGTCGGTATACCCCACACAGTTTCCACAACGTATTGCTATCTATGAATGTTTCCCAAAATCCGGGTGTAGGATTGTAAACCCAAACAAGAGAACCAAGATATAAAGCAATCAAGACAAACAATTAATCATGCAAGAGGGTGATCTAAGCCCTAAGGTTACTCCACTTTTAAAAATTCCCCAGCAGAGTCGCCAGTTCTGTGATACGGTGGGAGAACTGACTTGAGTTTTGCGTTTGTTTTCGCAAATGTTTCGGTTGAGCAAGAGTCGCCACCGACTTTTTATTTTATCCTAAGGAAAGGTTTAAAAAGCACAGCAAAAAACCTTTGAGATATTTTCTTGGGTTCGGGGAGTAGATTATAGAAAGGGAAGGTATTAGCACCCTTTCTATCCATGGTTATCCATGGGCTCTTAGTTACTTGCTTAGATCAACTTGCCTTAATTTTCACTTGTTTGAAATGGTGCTTTGTGTGTGGGTTTGAAAATGTTTTGAAAAGAAGCCAATGTGGTGGCAACCTTTGTAATGATCCATGTTGGGATGTATACAAAGGTGTATGTCTTTTGAAAAGGTTTTCATTTGTTTTTGAAAGTTGTTCTTGAAAGTGTAGTGATGTGTGGTTTAGAAAATAGGCAAGTGTTTTATTTTGCAAGTTGGCAAGTAACTAAGAGTTTGTCTACTCCTAAATTTCTCAAAGATCTTTGTTATGTTTTAACCCTTTTAACAATTTTGTTCCACCATTGCATTTGGTGGACAATCTTGTGTTAGGATGTGAAAGGGACGGGCTCGGGTCATCGTTTAGACCATAATTGCAATGGTGCCAAGTATCTTTGGGCAATGTTTTCTTTAAGGGACTTGATCATTTTTAGGCAACTTTCGAAAGCGTCATCGAGGGACTATGATCATTTGAGTTGTTTTGTTTTGCCCAAAGAGACCTAACATGCAATATGGCCCATTATTGAAGGCAACAAGTGGAATACCCTAGGGGTGCAAGTGTGATTAGTGTTGTCCATTTTCATGCTTGATTATCTTGAAATTAGGTCAAACTATTTTGGTTAATTGATTTTGCATACAAACCCTAATTCTAACATGGTATATTTAGAAAGCATTAAAGTGCGAAAAATAAAGTTCCTAAATTATTACAACACAATATATGGGAAGGGGGGTACAAATGTTCAAATGGGGGTATTTTGACAAGGAATTTAAACCTAGACTATTACATCAATTTGAGAATTATACAAACTATTTAATATACAACAATTAAATAAAAATGGAATAAATACGCAAGATGCAAAAAATGTTTTTTATATGTATGAAAAAAAGGTGTTTTTATATGTCAAATAAACAAAATAAAAAGTATCAATTTTTGGATTTTTTATGTATTTAGGGCAAAACCCTAATTTATTAAATAAAAGGTATTAATTATTTAATATATACAATATTTTATAATTATGTACAAAAATAAAATAAAAATGAAGTGTATTTGTCAAAAAGGTATTTTTAATGTTAAATATATATATATATATATATATATATATATATATATATATATATATATATATATATATATATATATATATATATATATATATATATATATATATATATATATATATATATATATATATATATATATATATATATATATATATATATATATATATATATATATATATATATATATATATATATATATATATATATATATGTATGTATTTATATTATATGATAAATATATTAAATATATACAAAATAATAATATTTAGTATTTATAAAAAAAAAGGTATATTTTATAAAATATTTCCAGAAGATAAAAAATAAAATAAAAATGGAAAATAAAATGTTTTGCATTATTTTAGTATTTTTTTAAATAAAAGTGTGTAAGTATTTATTTATGTACAAATATTAATCTAAACAAATAAATGCCTAATAAATATAAAAATGGTATGAAAAATATTTTTTATATTTTTAATATTATTAGAAAAAATAAATAAGTCAGAACAAAAAAGAAAAGATCAAAAAATCATAAAAATAAGCATAATGGGCCAGGGGGGTTCAAAAGTAACAAAAGGGTGCAAAAAGAAATATGAAACAAAGCCCAGCCCAAGAAGTCCTTCTTCAACCTCCAGACTGTATGAACAGCAATGAACACGCGTTTTCTATCTTCCAATTCCTGGACTTTCAAGCAAAACTCACAACATGAAAAATGTAGGGCATTAAGAGACGAATCCAGACATATAAAGAACTTGACTTAACTCTCTAAGATGAGAGAGAATTTCTTCTCCCCCAATTCCTGACCTAGTTTTTGTTCCATGTTCAGACATTAAATTCTCACAGCACACATAATATAAATGAAAACTAATTACATGGGCATGTTCAGGGCTATGAATGTGACATATTTTCTTCACAAACCTAAAGCTAACAATGCCTGGATAGAGAGATACGAGTTCATGAACTTACCTGTTCAGTTGGAATCGTATATGATGATAGAGGTACTTTCAGTGCAAGGTGATGATTGGTACAGCTTCCTTGATGTCCAGGGATGCTATTCCAAGTTTTACTTTGCTTTGAAACTAGCTGAATCGAGTTATAGAACTCCACCTGCAAAACAGAAAAATGAAAATGGTGATGTTGAATGGGAGTGTTACAGGTCGTGTTTGAAGTTTTGAATAGCTTCAAGGGATGTTGTGGGATGTGTTTGAAGTGATTTTAGCAAGAATGCATGAAAGGATTGAGCTATGGAACTCAATCTGCAGCAGGTGCTCTGTTTGGGCAGTTTGAGGGTGATTCTGTGTTTTAGACGGCAATGGAGGTGGTTGACTCGTGTTCTAGCTCAGTTAGGATGTTTAGAAAGTGTACAAAGTCTTTGCTTAAGCTTTCCTTGACAGGAATGATAGTTGTGTTGTGTTATGCTAGTTTTCTTCACACTTAAGCAAGAGATGGCAAGTTGGTGTTTCTAGCTTGTACAGGCCCCCAATCTATGCTGCATACCTTGGCCTTGATCAGTGTAATTAGATCATAAACTTGTGCCAAATAGATTTGCACTGTACTTGCTTGGATTGTTAATTGACATAAAGTGCAACTTTTCTAAAATGGATATTATGCTTTATCTAAAAATGGCTTAATCTTGCATATAATGTCCAAACTCATAGAACAACACCTTGGCACAAAGGATTGGCATTAAATTATGGAGTGTAGATGAGATAAAAGACCTGTAATCTAGCTTAAGGCATGCTGAGTTCAAAAATGCAAGGTTATGGACATGTAACTTGGTCATGAACAAAGTGAGTTTTCCCAACTTGCCAAATTCGATTCTCTCTAACCATGAGGTTGTTTGATAAGTTCTTGGACATTTTGGAAAGCTTGGAATGTGTACTACAATCCATATTTGAAATGTAAATTTAAATTCCAAGTGGAAGTATGTGAAAAATGGTCTTGAAGTTAGGTAAAAACCTTGCCTAAAATAGGTCAAATTTTCTCTAAGTTAAGAATGGTTTGGTACCCTTGTTCCAAAATTTGTAACTTGAGCTACAAGCTTCTTTTGGGAAAACTTTGTGAATCAAAGTTGTATATTTTGCAATAGGCTACAACTTTCATGTTTTGACTTTTGCTTGAATCTAAATGAATCTTGGTGATAAAGTGGGACAAAGTTAGGAAAAAATTAGGGTTTTTCATAACTTAGAAAAATTCTAAGTTATGAAAAATCTTCATTTCAAACCCTAATTTGCAATTCTTGATTTCTTGATGAACAAGTTTCATGATTTGGCATGTTTTGATGAAGAATGAATCTTGACACTTGATTTTGACCAAAAAGTCAAAGTTTGACTTTTCAGTATACTGTCAAAATTGATCAATTGACTGGGAAATTCAACTGTCAATCTTGTGTATTTGGGATCTTTTGAACTTGTTGAGCCTGTCAAGATAATTCCATGGGGTCCTTGAGTCCATATGTGATCTTGGTTTGCCATTGGCTAGGTCAAACAGTCAAAAATTGCCTTTGTGCAGTCAAAACCCTAAAAATGACCATTTTGCCCTTTTGGTGATCTGATCAAATTTCTTGTGGAATTATGATCCAAACTTGATCAAATGGTCCATGTGAGTTCATAATGTTGATGTGGGTCCATTTTCATGAGATTTGACTGTCAATTGGCCACAGTTGACTTTTTCCCCAATACAGTTGATTTATAGGTCAACTGTCCAATTGACTGGGCAAATTTTGGAATCAAGACTTGAAACTTGGTATGGATAAACTTGGGAGTCCAACATGAAGCATGAAAGTCATCTTAGACATTTTAGGTCAAAATATCTTTATGCAAACACAAACCCTAATTTGGGTCAACAGTGCAAGGAGAAGTCTTGAACAGAGGAAACCCTAATTGGATCTTGAGCTCCAAGGGTTTTGTGATGAGAAAATGTTGAGGAAATGGGAGGGAAAATTTTGGGGTACAACACATGTTCATAAGCCTCTGTCCCAGGTTCCCCAATGAAGTTT
Organism: Vicia faba; assembly: GCA_948472305.1. Classification (NCBI taxonomy): domain Eukaryota; kingdom Viridiplantae; phylum Streptophyta; class Magnoliopsida; order Fabales; family Fabaceae; genus Vicia; species Vicia faba. The sequence continues at coordinate 328,696,134 of OX451735.1, forward strand.
TCCCTCATATGATGAAAGGTTTTATTTCCTTGGTGTGCTAAGATATCGCTCTTTTTGCAGTATTGGCATTAGTGTTGACTTCTTGATTTCCCAGGAAGACTACACCAGGGCATCTTTTGTTGGAATAGGTTTGGTTGATATGAAGACTCAATCCAGTATTTTCCAGTGAAGGCCTTGTTTATTTGATAGAAGTCCTTTTTCCCCAGTGAAGAACGTATCTTGGTTTCCCCTCGATGATGTGGTGTCGACCTCCCCAATGAAGTCAGCATGAAGTCCCCGGTAGAGGTCTCGATGATGAAGTATTGTCTCCCTTAGTGAAGTCCGTATGTTTTTCTTCCTTCAAAGTGGACTTGATTTCCCCAGTGAATGTTTTGACAATTTGGTTTCCATTTGCCTTATTCACAATCAGTATCGAAATCCCCAATAGGAGTATGGACTGTGAAACATTTGTTTTCCCCATGGAAGTCTGTGTGTTATTCCCTGGGAAGGTTATCCCATGGAATCTCTTGTTGGAATGAGTATTCATGATGAAAAGTTTTCAATCCTCAGTTTTTTTCTCCAGGGAAGTGGGTTTGAATTCCTCAGTGAGGTTTGGTTGTCTCGGCGTCAGCCTGCTTTATTTGAGACTAGTTTTGCAATCTTCAGTAGGCACGTTGTTTTTGGAAAACTGGTTTCTCCGATGAAAACGGAAGAAAGATGTTCTATCCCGGTATCTATTTGATTTAACTACATCTGGATTATGTTTCTCCTCAGTGAAGTTAGGACAAACAATAGGTTTGGTTTCCGCAGTTGCTTTTACCTTTCTTGGATTGATCTTTCTAGTTGAAGTTTAGACCAATGTTGTTAGTACCTGAGGCAGTTTTGTTCGATTATGTATCCTTTTACCAGCATATGCACGATATCACTCATACATTTATACATGCATCATGCATTGTTACAAATCATTTTTTATTGACATTGTGTTCAAACCTTCCTGCAGCACTCCTTGCTTAGTTGGATTTGGTTTTCCCTCTTGAGTTTATTTCTCAAAAGATGTATCTTCTTTGGTCGTCTTGCTCCAGTTTGTTTCTAATTGGATTCGTGGTTGCATGACAATTATATTTACTCTGGATTTCTGAGGACTTTGAGCTTTGATTTGTGCATTTATTTTGCACGAGAAGACTTTATCTCTTCAGCAGGAATAATGTGGCATTTCCCCAGGAAGTCATATCTCATTTCCCCAGGAAGTCATATCTCATTTCCCCAGGAAGCCACATTTCTATCCCCAGAAAGTCGTTTCTTTTTGCAATCCTCCATGATAACAAGTGTGATCGGTGGAAATAGAACTGACTGTTTTGGAATGCTAGTTCGCGTTTGCGTTTGTTTTCGCAAAATGTCACGGTAAGCAAGAGTCGCCATCGTCTTTTATTTTATCCAACAAGGAAAGGACAAAAGCACAGAAAAATTCCTTTTCGAGATGTCTCTCGGGTTCGGGAGGTAGATTATAGAAAGGGAAGGTGTTAGCACCCTTTCTATCCGTGGTTATCCACGGGCTCTTAGGTACTTGCTCACTATGTTTTCAAAAGTTTGCTTTTCTTTGTGATTGTGGGTTTGAAAAGAGTTTTTTGTTTGAAAGGAGTGTAAGTGCGAAAAGTTTTTGTTTTGTTTTAAAAGGAGAAAGTACTTAAGAACCATCTACCTACTCAAAAAAGGAATTAATTTGTACAAATATCCTTTAGACAATGCTATCCCACTATTGAGGAGTAGGTAGCACCGTCGTTGGAGTTTTAAGGGTCAATTCGATTATGGGACGTGTGGTCACTAAAGCAATGTTAGGACGCCTTAGCGGTAACCCTAATGTCTTAGATCATTTTTTATCGAGGCAACCGTTTCGAGGCAACTTTGATCTTTGGACAGGAGGGCGACCTCTAAAACTTCCTATACTCAATGACCACGTCGAGGCAACCAAGTGAGGCGTACCCTAGGAGTGGCATGTGCAAATGTGTCAATTTTCAGTTATGTTATCTTTGTACATATTATGGGTGAGCTACGATTGATTTTAAGTTAAGGTAGATCTGGTCATGCATAGCCTATTAGCATACATCTAGCAGTTAATTGTTGCGGAAAATAAAACTAAGCTATTACAAGGCGTCGGGTATTTACATCGCCAAAAACAAACCCTTGAAAAGTAAATTGCGAAAAATAAATAAAAGCGATAAATAGTCCTAAGTTAAAGCTATTACATCCTCGGAGCAAATACATAATTGAATAAAAATATGAATCAAAAAAATCATACGCGCGAGAAAAATTGAATCAGAGAGTTTTTAGGGTTTTGACCCTTTTTAGGAAAGAAAGAGATTTTTTTTGTTATTTCTTGCATTTAATTAAACCTAAACTAGTTAATTAATAAAAAGAAATATTTTTGGGTTTTTGAATGTTTAAGGAAATAAAAAATAAAATGATTAAATATATTAAAAACCTAATTCTACACCAATTTTAATTTATTGCAAAAATATTATTATTATGCCTAATTAAAACTAAACAAATTATATTAATATCTATTTACAAAATAAACTAATTAAATTTAATAAATAAAAATATTATATTTTTTATGTTTTCTGAATTTTTTTTATAAAAAGGGGTTAATTTGCGAATTGGTTAATTAAAATAATAATAATAAAAATAATTAAATGAAAGAAAAAATAAAAAGGAAAAGAAAAGAAATAAACTCATGAAGGGGGTGTTGGGCCCAATTTTGTGGTGTATTTTGCAATTCCCAGGCCCATTATGCTTCAGCCTCATTGACTTTCCAGGATCTCACGCACATGCATTGACTAGGGAGTATGATGATCTTTCACTCATGACCATTGGATCTAGGTTTGGAGACATCTGGCGCTCTGAGATTTGAGGTGTATGGTGGACCTCTCTTTACAAACTGCACAAGAATATCTGAAGGAGAAAAATAAACAAGATTTTGGGGGACCTGGGATTCGAACCCAGGTCCCAATGGCTTTTTCATCCACCTGCTTGCCAACTCAACTAGCGCGTGTCTTTGTTGTTAGGATAAGTAATGGATATTATATGTGAAAACAACTAATATGTTGTAAACAAAAAAAAAATAAAGCGTGTAATTCAAACCCACAAACCAGATGACAACACGTCATCATCTTCAACATTTGTCCTACATAATTAGAATCAGATAGCAGGGGTTTTTAACCTCCACTACCTCCCTGCACGAAAAATAGCGAATAGACACAGAGCAAAAATAAAATATTTCGCGAGGTGTGTGTTGGAATCGTCTTGGTCTCACGAATTCAACCATGCATCCCATTGGTTCCAATTTTTCCTGGTTTGGAAAGCCCTATTTGAAAGCTTAAAAACCCTAGAAATTCAATCATGGCATCTCTCGGTTTAGGGCATTATGGTTCAATTCAGTCATTCCATTAGCTTTGCATAATCTCTAGCAATGCAAATCAATCACAAAAACATGTCAAATGCGTATGAATTAAGAGATACCGTTTTGAATTATAAGTGCAAACCGTGAGATGGTATTTCGTGATTACTTGAGCTTTGGTGCTTGAATTTGATTGCAAATCACTCCCGGTACCTCCTGCAATGTGTTTGGATGGACAGGGCACCTTGAATTGGCCTAGATTGCAAGAACAAGTTTTGAGTTTTCTTGAAATTTCTTCAAATTGGTATGGCCGTTCTGCAGTCCTTCAGTCGTGAATTAGGTTATTCTTGGCTTGCTTGCATATAAGGGAATCAATTTAGGTCAAAATTTGGACCCATACCCATGTGCATTGAAGATTGAATCCTTGATTGATAAATCAAATATTCTTGATTTTTCATGATTGAACAAGTTGCCAAAATTGGATATTTTTGTATCTTTTAGCTTGTGCACGAATTGGTCAGCATATTTGGATCATATTTGGTTCACAAATAGATTTAAAAATCAAATCTTTTATTTTCTTATGATTTAAATTAATTAAATGAATTAATATGTATTAAAAATCCATTTAATTAATAAATTTAAGAAAATAAATCCAATTTAACTTGGTGGGTCGTGCATAGGTCATGGGTGAAGTTTCAAAAAGAGATTTGAGGCCCATTAGCAAAAAGAAGGTGTTTTGAGAAAAGTTGACTTTTGCAAATTCATGAAAATTTCCCAACTTCTCCAATGCATAACTTGCTCAATTTTGACCATATGACCATGTTCTTGGACATTTTGGAAAGCCCTTGAAGTCCTCTAACCAATGCTTTTGGTCCCATGTCATTTGGATTTACCAATCTCAAGTTATGGCCTTTGACTCAAAGTGTACTTTTGTTAACTTTTGAAGTTGACCTATAATGTAAAAATTTGTAACTTTTTGTGAGAGCATTTCTTGATCTTGGAGTGTGAAGATGGATTATGGGAAATTTCATCCTCTTCAAAATGAGCTTTGGATGGAATTTTTCTGATAAACCATGAAAGAGTTATGCCCTTGTCAAAGTACAGTTGACTTTTCTACTGTCCAAAAATAGTAACTTTTGCATCTTGATGATTTTTTGAGCTATTCTTGTGGGATCATGATCAAGACTTGATCAAATGATGATTGTGAACTCAAAATAAGATGTTGACCAAGAATTCTGACTTTTGACTGCAAAATGACCATTTTGCCCTTGTAGTTGACTGTAGATCAAATGGAGCTTTTAACTGTGCAAACTAGCACTGTCAGTCTTGAAATTTGGCATGTAGGTGCTAGAGAATGTATATAGGCCTATGAGACTTGATTGAACCACTGAGAACCCCAAATCCCTTGAAAGAACCAAAACCCTAATTTTGAATTGACTGCCTTAAGAGGTGATTTGATTGTACAACTCTTGAGCAATCTTGAACCATTTGGAGATGATTCTTGACATATCTTGAGGAATATGGGAGGGCAAATTTTGGGGTACAACAGTTGCCCCTGTTCAATTTTCTTAAACCTGAGGATATGGATTGGCTTTCGAGCCTTTCTTGATCCGAAGGTGGAAGATAATTGAACACTAGAGTGCCCATAAATTTGCACTCGCATGGTGTAGTATCAGCATTGTGATGTCGGGAATGGGCTTACAGATGCCATTTGGAGATTGTTGGTAGGAGGATGGGCTTATAGATGCCATATGGAGATTGTTTGTTAAATTGTAACTTTGTAAGTTGAAAGAAGGAACCTGTGTAGGGTTGCCTGATGATGAGTCCGTGTGAAACTTCATCTGAAAGAGAGAAGGAACCGGTGTAGGGTTTTTTCATGATGGTCAAGTAGATAATTGTCCTATCTGGTTTCAGGTGTTAACCTACAATCAGTCGTCCGCAGATGTTTTCCTGGCTTGTTACAGATATTAATCTGGAACTTGAAAAGGTGGGTCAAGGAGATACTGTCCTGGCTGGTTTCAGGTATTAATCTCTGACCTGTGGAATGAAGATCTTCCTGGCTTTTTACAGGTGTTAATCTTCAATCTATTCATGTAGATAACTTTCCTGACTTGTTTCAGGTATTAATCTACAATCAGTCGTTCACAGAATTTTCCTGGCTTGTTACAGGTATTCATCTACAATTAGTCGTCCACAGATATTTTCCTGGCTTGTTACAGGTATTCATCTGGAACTTAAAAAGGGTGGCCGATGAGATAGTTGTCCTGGCTGGTTACAGGTATTGATCTCTGACCTGAGAAAGAAAGAAAATAGTTTTCCTGGCTTGTTACAGGTATTAACTTTCAATCTCTTCGTATAGGTGGTTTTCCTGGCTGGTTTCAGGTATTAACCTACAATCATTCGTCCACATATGTTTTCCTGGCTTGGTACAGGTATTAATCTGGAACTTAAAAAGGTTGATGGTAGCCATCTTTGGATTGACCTTTTCCTGAAAAGGGCAAAACGTTAGCTGTATGCAATGTCATGATGTATGAAATGCATGATGTCATGATGTTCTCAAGAATAAATGAGATCATGTCGTATGCACTTTATCATGTATGTAAATAGGAGGTATGAAATGTGAAATGTTTATGAATGTATTTTTGTCTGGGAAAATAAATCCTTGACAAATGCCGGGGAGTTTGTTAAATCCTGGGCTGATGTTGAAGAGTATGGTTGAATTCTTCGTTTCCATTGGGGATGATGCACGAAGATGGTTGCAAGAATAAACCCGTAGGAGAAGATGACTCCGTTGGGGAATAAACCTGGTGAAGAGATTACTCTGCAGAGAATTACTCTATGGGAAGAGATGCTTTGCTGAGATTTTAACGATAACTCCGTTGGGGATTCCGTTGATAAGCTCTGTTGGGGATTTTGATGATGAACTCCGCTGGGGATAGAAAGAACTTCGCTGGGGATGATCTTTCAGTTGCAACTTGCTGAGGATAACCCGGTTAGACTCTTGTGAGGATAACCTCTGAATATGGCTGGGGAGATACATTTGTACTCTTCAGGGGACAAGCTTCCAGAATCTACTGGGGAAGATGATTCAACTCTGGCGGGGGAGCCTTTTTTAGACTGCGCTGGGAAATGGCTCCACTGGGGGTATCTTGTATTCCGCCGGGGAACATTCTTATATTTCGTTGAGGAATATTAAGACTGTCGGGGATGCTCTTTACGCTTGCTGGGGAATATCTTTATACTCCACTGGGGAATATTAAGACCTCCTGGGAATACCGAGCCTTTTCGGGACTGACGGTAGACTAACTCTGCTTGGGGGGAGTATTGCTGATTCGCCCATGGTTACAGGTCTCAGTGGGGAGAGCTTCCCTTATTGTCTTACTCTGCAGGGAGTAAAGGTATCTTGGTCATATTCTTCAGTTGAACCTACCTTGGTACCTTGATGGACAGAGCAACTAGACCTCTTAGACAATTCTTATTGCCCCTACTTCTGATATCACCCATAATTAGTCCTTTGTTTCGCATGCAAATATTTATGAGCAGCAATTAATGTCAAATTCATATATCAAAAATGAACATTGGACGTTCTTTGCAAAACAAAACAGATAAAGGAAAAACAATTTGCAATTTGTCTGAAAAATGAACTTGTATTGATTTTGAAGTTTGCCTGAAAATAGGCGTTTTTGTACAAGAGGCTGACGTCCTAGTAAGAGAACACCGCCGAGCAAATAGAATTTATACAATTTGTGAAAAGAAAACAAAACAGCTATGTGAATAATCCCACTGGATTCCGACTCTGCTATCGCCTTTATATCTTCAAGCATCTCATCACTTTGCTGCTTAGTTGAAGATGAATCTGATTGACCGGTGCCGTTTGATCCTGATAGTTAATACCGAAGTCCGGATGCGAGGTAATCCAATGAGACATAGTGTTACGCTTTAATCCCTAACTTTTGCCTGGACCGCCCTTTCGGGTTTTCAGTCCACCGGGATACCCATTTTTGCCCAAGCCGTCTATTCAGGTTTTCGACTTGCCGGGTGTACAGATTTTTTATTTTCATCCCTTATTTTTGCCCGAACCCTTTTGGTTTGCCGGGAAGCCCTTATTTTTTCCTAGGCCAGTCAACCTAGCGGGTCTTTAATTACGCGTAGTATCTTTTCACTATGTCTGCATTAACGGGGTGAGGAAGATCGTCACCATCCATGGTGGTTAGAATCATCGCTCCTCCTGAGAAGATGTTCTTAACCACAAATGGCCCTTCGTACGTAGGGGTCCATTTGCCCATGGGATCACCTTGAGATAAAATAATGTGCTTGATTACCAGGTCCCCGACTTGATACTCTTGTCGTCTGACTTTCTTGTTAAATGCCTTGATCATCCGTTTTTTGTACGTCTGACCATGACAAATAGCAGTGAGTCTCTTTTCGTCGATTAGGTTCAGTTGATCAAGCCGGGTCTGGATCCAGTCATCTTCGCTTAAACCCACATCCTTCTTGATCCGGAGAGAGGGTATCTGGACTTCAATGGGCAGGACTGCCTCCATGCCGTATACCAAGGAGTAGGGTGTTGCCCCTGTTGACGTCCGTGCTGAGGTACGGTACCCATGAAGAGAAAATGGTAACATCTCGTGCCAATCTTTGTAAGTCACTGTCAACTTCTGCACAATCTTCTTAATGTTCTTATTAGCTGCTTCTACAGCCCCATTCTTCTTCGGCCGGTAGGGAGAAGAGTTGTGGTGCTGTATCCTGAATTGCTCGCAGAGCTCAGTGATCATCTTGTTGTTAAGATTGGTACCATTATCCGTAATGATCCTCTCTAGTACACCGTATCGACAGATCAAGTTGTGCCAAATGAACCGTGCCACGACGTTCTTGGTTACGGTGGCAAAGGAAGCTGCTTCAACCCATTTCGTAAAGTAATCAATTGCTACCAGGATGAACCGATGCCCGTTGGATGCCGTAGGTCTGATCTCGCCGATCATATCAATGCCCCACATTGCAAAAGGCCAAGGTGCTGTCAAGACGTTCAAAGGAACCGGAGGAATGTGCACATTATCAGCATAGATCTGGCACTTGTGACATGTCCGAGAATGCTGGTAACAGTCGGCTTCCATTGTGGACCAATAATATCCTGCCCGAAGGATTTTCTTTGCCATGGTATGTCCACTGAAATGAGTTCCGAAGGTACCTTCATGCAGCTCTGCCATGATCCTTTCTGCTTCAATCTTATCCACACAACGTAGTAATGTTGAATCATGGTTACGTTTGTAAAGAATGTCATTGTTGATGAAGAACTTTGTCGCGAACCTTCTCAGAAACTTCTTGTCATTAACAGACGCGCCCTCGAGGTATTCTTGAGCTTCAAGGTACCTCTTCACTTCATGATACCAAGGTTTTTCTGTTACCTCTTCGGTCTCAAGATCACAATAATATGCAGGTTCATCCAATTTCCAAATAATGATCCGGGCAGCCTCGTTGTCCCATTTGACTTTGAACATAGAAGACATCGTAGCTAACGCGTCCGCCAACTGATTTTCCTCTCTTGGGAAATGTTCAAAGGTTATCTCCTCGAAGTGGGGAAGCAACGTCAATACATACTCCTTGTAAGGAATAAGATTTGGGTGTTTCGTATCCCATTCTCCTTTGATCCGACTGATCACGAGAACGGAATCTCCGAAGACACTCAGAAACTTGATCCTTAGGTCAATTGCGGCTCGAAGACCCATGATACATGCTTCATACTCCGCCATATTGTTGGTGCAGTTGAAACATAGTCGGGCGGTAAGTGGAGTATGTGAGCCTTTAGGAGATATGATCACAGCGCCAATGCCATTACCCAAAGCGTTTGAGGCTCCGTCAAAGTGCATAAACCATCGGGATCCTTCCTCAGGTCCTTCATCCGGTCTAGGTATCTCGCAATCAGTTACTACCATGATATTCTCGTCTGGAAATTCAAAGTTCATAGACTGGTAATCATCCATTGCCTGATGTGCCAAATGGTCTGCCAACACACTTCCTTTGATTGCTTTTTGAGTCGTGTACTGGATGTCATATTCAGTCAAGATCATCTGCCATCTTGCTATTCTTCCGGACAAGGCAGGCTTTTCGAAGATATACTTGATTGGATCCATTTTTGAAATCAATAGAGTAGTGTGAGTTAACATATACTGTCTTAGCCGGCGAGCAGCCCATGCCACAGCGCAGCAAGTTTTCTCGAGCAGTGAGTATCAGGTCTCACAGTCGGTAAAATTTTTGCTAAGGTAATAAATAGCATGCTCTTTTCGGCCAGACTCGTCATGCTGACCCATCACACACCCCATTGAATTATCAAGTACTGTCAAGTATAAGATTAGAGGTCTCCCTTCAACCGGTGGCATAAGAATGGGTGGCTCTTGGAGATACTCTTTGATTCATTCGAAAGCGGCCTGACATTCATCGTTCCAACGTACTACTTGATCTTTCTTCAGTAGCTTGAAGATTGGTTCACAAGTGGCAGTTAGGTGCGAGATGAATCGGGCAATGTAGTTCAACCGTCCTAGAAAGCCTCTGACCTCTTTCTCTGTCTTGGGATCTGGCATCTCTTGTATGGCTTTCACTTTGGCAGGGTCCACTTGAATACCTTTGTCGCTTACGACGAAACCTAGTAGTTTTCCAGATCTCACCCTGAAGGTGCACTTGTTCGGGTTTAATCTCAGCTTGTACAACTTCAACCGGTCAAACAGCTTTCGTAGATGGTCAAGGTGTTCCTCCTCAGTTTGGGACCTTGCAATCATATCGTCAACGTATACTTCAATCTCATGATGGATCATATCATGAAACAGAGCAACCATGGCACGCTGATACGTTGCCCCAGCATTTTTCAACCCAAAAGGCATGACCTTGTAGCAAAAGGTACCCCACTGAGTAACAAAAGTGGTCTTCTCCATGTCTTCGGGAGCCATCTTTATTTGATTATAACCGGAGAAACTGTCCATGAAGGAGAATACCTTATGCTGAGCAGTGTTGTCAACCAGAACGTCGATGTGAGGCAGAGGGAAGTCATCCTTAGGGCTCGCCCTGTTTAAATCCCTGTAGTCAACATACATTCTGACCTTACCATCTTTCTTCGGCACTGGAACCACATTGGCGACCCACTGAGGGTAAGAAGTTACTGCTAGAAAACCGGCGTCAAATTGTTTCATAACCTCAGCTTTGATTTTCTCGGAAATCTCTGGACGCATACGGCGAACCTTCTGTTTTACCGGAGGGCATTCTTCCTTGGTAGGCAGGTGATGAACCACAATATCGGTATCCAACCCAGGCATATCTTCGTAAGACCAGGCAAAGATTTCCACGTAGTCATGCAGCATCTGAATCAACCGTTGTTTCACACTAAGCTCCAGATTTACACCGATCTTGACTTCCTTCCTGTCTGTCTTGGTACCCAAATTCACCGTTTCCACCGGCTCTTCATGTGGCTGAATGGCCCTCTCTTCTTGAAGTAGCAGTCTTGCAAGCTCACCAGGCACTTCGCAATCATCTTCACCTTCGTCTTCGGCTAAGTTGATCGGATTTTCAAAGTCATAACTGGCAGTAGCAGAGTCGTTACCAGTGAGATCCATAGTGGATTGGGACCTGTATATGTGAGTGTGTGTAAAATAGCTGTTTTGCAACATATAATATAGAAAGACAAGGAGCGCAAGATTTGAAATGCAAAAAACGTCCAATGCTTTTATTAATGATATATGAAAATGGCACACAAAAGCCCTCACAAATGAAGCCACGGCGTCCCGGGTAAGACACCGGGCCATAAAGTTTCACAATATTGTCTGTTACAAATTCAAAACAAAAGAGTTCATTACTGAGTAACAAAAGTAATAGGGACGAAGTCCTTTGCTGTCCAGTTGTTTGGTCCACCATTGGTCGTAGGGTAGATCCAGCTGTCGAATTCAGATTCCTGCCCGTCATCTTCGATGGCATTTACTCCTGAGTTGCTGATGAACACAAGAGGTCTTTCAATCCTTTCACTACGAACAACCTTTTGAGCTTCTGCAGTGAAACCCAAACCAAACTTGTTAGTCTTCTGAGTGAAATCAGGAAGTCGGCCCCAGTTTGCATACTCACCCTTCTTAATAACAGCCCGGGCATCCTTTAAGGAAGCCATCTTCAAAGGATAATCTTCAACCACGGTCTCAGCTGATGCCAGTGTCTGAGGAACCTCTTCAAAGTGTTGGAATGGGGTCTCAATGAACTCCCCATCCATCTCTATGTATCGGAACGAGTTAAGGTGGCTGACCATGTACTCTTCCTCCCCCTGTACTGTCACAATCTTCCCTCTGACCGGGTACTTCAGCTTTTGATGGAGTGTGGAGGTCACAGCTCCAGCTTTATGGATCCATGGACGACCCAGCAAATAAGAATAGGACGGTCGAATGTCCATCACGTAGAATGTAGAATTGAAGACCTGAGAACCAACTCTTATTGGAATATCGACTTCACCATGCACCATCCTTTTAGACCCATCAAAGGCCCGGACAACAATGTCACTTGGCTTTAGCTCCAACCCTTCACAATCCAACCTGTCTAGAGCTTTCTTGGGCAAGACGTTCAATGAGGAACCAGTGTCAACCAACACATGTGCAATAGTAGTGCCCCTACATTCAATGGAGACATGCAGGGCATCGTTATGGTTCTTTCCTTTAGCAATCAGATCAGCGTCGGAGAAACCCAAACCGTTATCAGCAGTTAAATTGGCCATGCAATCGGTAAACTGATCAGCTGATGTCTCTTGTGGCACGTGGGCTGTCTTCAGGAAGGTAATCAGAGCCTTGGCATGGGCCTCTGAACACAACAACAGTGATAACATAGAAATCTTGGAGGGGGTTTGCCCCAGCTGCTCAACTATATTATAATCACTCTTCTTGATGATCTTCAGAATCTCTTCCATCTCCTGTTTGGAAGCTTCAACAGTGGTTGTCTTTGGCGCCTCCGTCTGGGCAGGCATATCAGTGGTGACCCCTTTGCCCCGAGCGTCAGATGACTCAGCGACAGAGGTAGGAATAAGAACTTGATCAGGAATGGCATTAGGCACATTTGCAGGTGTGATGACAATAGGTCTTCGGACAGTTGGTGGCGCAATATCAGGTGAGAAAAGTCTACCATTGCGGGTGACTTTAGCAGGCCCGGTAATGTTGCTGATGCCGGTATTAGTATCAAACTCTTGCTTAACCCCAAGAACATAAACATATTCTCCATAGTGCCAAGGGACAGCTTTGTTAGAGGTGTAGGGAATAGGCCCCAGGACAGTGATGATTATGGGTGCAATCTTCTGAACAGGCGTAATTTTGACAGGCTTCCTCGAGGGAGCCTTGGGAGAATTGTTGAAAATGGTAATAATGGAAACTTCTTCAGTAGGGGTGGCAGGAACAACAATCTTCTCAAACAGGATCTCCTTGTTATCCATCAGGTTTTGGATGCCTGACTTCAAAGATGGGCAACCAGTAGGTGAAACAGAACACAGATGGCAACCTTCACTACATCCCAGAAATAAACCGGCTAGCAATAGGTTCCTCTTGACGGTCATCAACGGGGTGACAATATCATCCACAGAGGCTACAAACAAGTCTTCCTCTACAGCATTTACTCCATGTTTGGGCATGGGAGCAGTCACAAAATTAGGCCTCTCGGACGCCTCGAACTCAATATCCTTTGCATCGATTAGGTCCTGAACCTTATTCTTCAAAGCCCAACAATCATCCGTATTATGCCCCGGGCTGTCAGAGTGATAAGCGCAGCGGGCGTTAGGATTGTACTTTGGGGATGTTGTGTTTGAAATCTTCGGAGCTTCTTTTAGAGTCACCAAATTGGTCGTCAGTAACTGCGGCAATATCTGAGATAAGGTCATGCTGAGACGAGTGAACTGCCTTCGAGGTCTCTCACCCCTTTGTTGGTTGTGATGCTGAGGAGCACCGGCAGGTTTCGAAATAACAACCGCGTTGACAGCTTGGCGGTGTTCCGGTCTATTCTGTCTTCTTGAACCATAGACAACACTGGATTCTTTCTTGAACGGCTTCTTCTCAATGCTCGATGAGGCACCCTTCTATATCTTCCCTGCCTTGATACCAGCTTCAATCCTCTCACCAGTCAAGATAAGGTCTGTAAACCCGGCTGAAGAGTTTCCAATCAAATGGTTAAAGAATGGACCAGACAGGGTCCCCAAAAACATATCCACAAGTTCACGATCAGTTAAAGGTGGTTGCACCCTTCCAGCAAGGTCTCTCCATTTTTGAGCATACTCTTTAAATCCTTCACCCGTCCCTATTGACATACCCTGGAGTTGGGTACGCGTAGGAGCGAGGTCGGAATTATATTGATACTGCTTATAGAACGCAGTAGCCAAATCTTCCCAGTTACGGATACTGGCTCCATCCAGCTGATAGAACCACTCAAGCTGAGTCCCTGAAAGACTGTCTTGAAAGAAATGGATCCACAAATTCTTATCAACTGTGTAAGGCTGGATCTTCCTTACATATGACTGGAGGTGCAGCTTTGGGCAGGAGGCTTCGTCATATTTGGCAAAGGCAGGTGCCTTAAACTTATGGGGAATCACCACCCCAGAGGATAAACCTAGGTCTCCGAAGTCCAGCCCGGGCACGTTCTGTATCTCCATAGCGCTCAAGTGGTCCTCCAACTGTTTGTACATATCCTCAGCAGGAGGGTACTGTTCTTCATCATAATCCGTCTCGTTGTCGGAGACTACGGGGCTAGGAACCCTTCTCTCTTGTGGGTTGTCTTTCCCTACAGATGAGGTGGTCAGATCAACCTCATTCTGCAGTCCATTTCCAAACCTGCGTCCAGTGTTGAACATGACAGTCCTCTTCTTCTTCTTCCTCCTCTCTTTCAGAATCAGGGTCTTCAAATCCTGTTGACCCTTGGCTAGGCTCATAACCAACTCTTGGAACTGGGCATTCTGGGCCTGGAGGGCCTTGATAGCTTGCTCAGTGGAAGGTTCAGTAGACATGATGATTGCTGAAATAAACAGCGAAGAAGATAAGCGACCTGTAAAAAGGGTACCTGTTTATGCAGTGCATGCGATGAAATGCGTATGATTTATGTTTTCAAAGACAATCAGGATTCAAATTTGTAGACAAGAAAGGAAACACACTTTATTAGATTTAACTTCAGAATTTAGATTGTTCAACAAGTTGCCCTTAGGCGTTACAAGAATGGAAATACTGAAAAGTAAATAAAATCGTAAAAGAAATCATCAATGCTCCCATGGCCTCTTCTTCTCAGTGCGGATATAATCATTCAGGATCCGTTCGTTCTCCAATTGTTTAGTCAGCTTCTGGATCTTCTGTTCTTGTTCATTGAACCTCTCCCGATAAGAATCCCGTTCTTCCTGCAGTTGCGCCCAAGACCTCTTCAGTGTGCCAACATCAGTGGGTGTATGAGGATGGAGAATAGTTGGAGGAACCCCGTCTTTATCAGCAATTTCAAGAATAATAGGCCTGACAGCTTCGTACGGCATACCTAACTTCTGGGCACGGATGCGGACCCATCTGAAATATGACTCCATTGGCAGAGAAGTTTTTGGTCCCAACTCGTGTGGGTCAGCTTTGTGAACTCTATCCCAAGCCCTGATGAATCTACGATGCAGCTCGTCGCTATCTACCTGAAAATCAAAGACAATATGAGGTATCAACATCTCATGAGGCCCTTCCCTTCTGGCTCTTCCAAACTGACGGAGAGCTAAACATGGGCTATAAGAGATTCCTCCATGGGTTCTGATCAATGGAACATTAGGATACTCTCCACAACGATCAATGACGGCCACCTCATCTAAGCCTCTGAGAGTCCAAATGATGACATTATCAGTAAGAGACATTATCCTATGAGCCCATCCCCTTCCTTCTTTGTTCTTCAGTACGAACTTAGGGAGGTGAGAAATAAACCACCTCGACAATAAAGGAGCACAACACATCAAAGTTCCCCACTTTCGGGTGGTACGAGCATAGAGCTCATGAAGGATATCACCCAAGAGAGTGGGTACAGGGTTCCGGGAGATGAAGATCCTTATGGCATTAACATCAACAAAGGTATCAGGATTTGGAAAAAATACCAGACCATAGATTAAGAGAGCCAGAATGTCCTCGTATGCTTTGAAGTCTAAGTCATTCCAAAAACAATTAGCTTTGCCAACCAGAAACTTAGCCAAAAAGCCCTTAACTCCACTTCTAGTCTCCCAATTAGCCATTACCTCCTCTTTGGTCAAGTGAAGGGCTGCAGCAATCTCTTTAGGCCTGAGAGTCTTTTCCCAACCAGTAAATGGAGTCTGCTCCAAAACAGAGATACCAAGCAACTCAGAGAATTCTTCCAGGGTAGGGACCAGCTGGAAGTCTTGAAAGGTGAAGCAATGGTATAGCGGGGTCATAAAACTGGACCAGGACACTCATCATTTGTTGGTCCCACTTTGAGGTGACTAAACCGAGAAGAGAACCATGCTTCCTGGTGAAGGAAGTAGTGTTTAGAATCCTGTCAACCAATTCTTTAAGAAAATAAGGTGGTTGAACAAAGTTGAGCCGGATAGTATTCCTACGCCTGGGCATCATGATGTCCTACAAAACAGAGCAAAGATGAAACCTTCTTGTCTTTGAAATGGGTTAGTCTTTATGCAAGATGTATGCAATGTTATGATGTTATGATGTCATGGTAAAGGCACACCACAAGTATTCACAAAAGGCAAACATGGTAAAGGCACACAAGTCACACAAAAGAGCCCTTAGATTTCAGGCTGGCATGAAGTTTAGGTACTACCCTCTTTCAGTTTCAGTTGGTCAAGACCTGTCCTAAAAATAGTAATCGGGTTCTAGAGGATCTCAATATCACTGATTACCCTCAATCGGTCATAATTCCAGTTTGGCAACCTTTTCTTGCGGCCGGAACCATCACGAGAGTTTAGTCTCAATGAGTGTAGCATACTGCTACTGTTCTATGGCCAAGTTGGTCAATTTAAGGTTCTATGGTCAGTTGGTGCTTAATGACTCCTCAGAATACCCATATTCTCCTCATTCCAACATAAGGGATATCGGTACAGACCAAGGTGTCACACCAACGTAGCTACTGCTTCATCTGTATCGGTCTACGCCGGACAGATCCCTCACAGTTTATTGCTACTTACCTAAAAAAGGGTGCCCCCAGATCCAGGTTAGGATCTAAAAACTCCGATACAAGCCCACAAAATTAAAGCATACAAAGCATACAATTGAAAACACAAGTGATCTAATCCTAAGGTACACCTCACTTATAAAATCCCCAGCAGAGTCGCCAGTTCTGTGATCGGTGGAAATAGAACTGACTGTTTCGGAATGCTGGTTCGCGTTTGCGTTTGTTTTCGCAAAATGTCGCGGTAAGCAAGAGTCGCCACCGTCTTTTATTTTATCCAACAAGGAAAGGACAAAAGCACAGAAAAATTCCTTTTCGAGATGTTTCTCGGGTTCGGGAGGTAGATTATAGAAAGGGAAGGTGTTAGCACCCTTTCTATCTGTGGTTATCCACGGGCTCTTAGGTACTTGCTCACTATGTTTTCAAAAGTTTGCTTTTCTTTGTGATTGTAGGTTTGAAAAGAGTTTTTTGTTTGAAAGGAGTGTAAGTGCGAAAAGTTTTTGTTTTGTTTTAAAAGGAGCAAGTACTTAAGAACCATCTACTTACTCAAAAAAGGAATTAATCTGTACAAATATCCTTTAGACAATGCTATCCCACTATTGAGGAGTAGGTAGCACCGTTGTTGGAGTTTTAAGGGTCAATTCAATTATGGGACGTGTGGTCACTAAAGCAATGTTAAGACGCCTTAGCGGTAACCCTAATGTCTTAGATCATTTTTTATCGAGGCAACCGTTTCGAGGCAACTTTGATATTTGGACAGGAGGGCGACCTCTAAAACTTCCTATACTCAATGACCACGTCGAGGCAACCAAGTGAGGCGTACCCTAGGAGTGGCATGTGCAAATGTGTCAATTTTCAGTTATGTTATCTTTGTACATATTATGGGTGAGCTACGATTGATTTTAAGTTAAGGTAGATCTGGTCATGCATAGCCTATTAGCATACATCTAGCAGTTAATGGTTGCGGAAAATAAAACTAAGCTATTACAAGGCGTCGGGTATTTACATCGCCAAAAACAAACCCTTGAAAAGTAAATTGCGAAAAATAAATAAAAGCGATAAATACTCCTAAGTTAAAGCTATTACATCCTCGGAGCAAATACATAATTGAATAAAAATATGAATCAAAAAAATCATACGCGCGAGAAAAATTGAATCGGAGAGTTTTTAGGGTTTTGACCCTTTTTAGGAAAGAAAGAGTTTTTTTTTGTTATTTCTTGCATTTAATTAAACCTAAACTAGTTAATTAATAAAAAGAAATATTTTTGGGTTTTTGAATGTTTAAGGAAATAAAAAAATAAAATGATTAAATATATTAAAAATCTAATTCTACACCAATTTTAATTTATTGCAAAAATATTATTATTATGCCTAATTAAAACTAAACAAATTATATTAATATCTATTTACAAAATAAACTAATTAAATTTAATAAATAAAAATATTATATTTTTTTATATTTTCTGAATTTTTTTATAAAAAGGGGTTAATTTGTGAATTGGTTAATTAAAATAATAATAATAAAAATAATTAAATGAAAGAAAAAATAAAAAGGAAAAGAAAAGAAATAAACTCATGAAGGGGGTGTTGGGCCCAATTTTGTGGTGTATTTTGCAATTCCCATGCCCATTATGCTTCAGCCTCATTGACTTTCCAGGATCTCACGCACATGCATTGACTAGGGAGTATGATGATCTTTCACTCATGACCATTGGATCTAGGTTTAGAGACATCTGGCGCACTGAGATTTGAGGTGTATGGTGGACCTCTCTTTGCAAACTGCACAAGAATATCTGAAGGAGAAAAATAAACAAGATTTTGGGGGACCTGGGATTCGAACCCAGGTCCCAATGGCTTTTTCACCACCTGCTTGCCAACTCAACTAGCGCGTGTCTTTGTTGTTAGGATAAGTAATGGATATTATATGTGAAAACAACTAATATGCTGTAAACAAAAATAATAAAGCGCGTAATTCAAATCCACAAACCAGATGACAACACGTCATCATCTTCAACCTTTGTCCTGCATAATTAGAATCAGATAACGGGGTTTTTTAACCTCTACTACCTCCCTGCACGAAAAATAGTGAATAGACACAGAGCAAAAAGAAATATTCCGCGAGGTGTGTGTTGGAATCGTCTTGGTCTCACGAATTCAACCATGCATCCCATTGGTTCCAATTTTTCCTGGTTTGGAAAGCCCTATTTGAAAGCTTAAAAACCCTAGAAATTCAATCATGGCATCTCTCGGTTTAGGGCATTATGGTTCAATTTAGTCATTCCATTAGCTTTGTATAATCTCTAGCAATGCAAATCAATCACAAAAACATGTCAAATGCGTATGAATTAAGAGATACAGTTTTGAATTATAAGTGCAAACCGTGAGATGGTATTTCGTGATTCCTTGAGCTTTGGTGCTTGAATTTGATTGCAAATCACTCCTGGTACCTCCTGCAATGTGTTTGGATGGACAGGGCACCTTGAATTGGCCTAGATTGCAAGAACCTGTTTTGAGTTTTCTTGAAATTTCTTCAAATTGGTATGGCCGTTCTGCAGTCCTTCAGTCGTGAATTAGGTTATGCTTGGCTTGCTTGCATATAAGGGAATCAGTTTAGGTCAAAATTTGGACCCATACCCATGTGCATTGAAGATTGAATCCTTGATTGATAAATCAAATATTCTTGATTTTTCATGATTAAACAAGTTGCCAAAATTGGATATTTTTGTATCTTTTAGCTTGTGCACGAATTGGTCAACATATTTGGATCATATTTGGTTCACAAATAGATTTAAAAATCAAATCTTTTATTTTCTTATGATTTAAATTAATTAAATGAATTAATATGTATTAAAAATCCATTTAATTAATAAATTTAAGAAAATAAATCCAATTTAACTTGGTGGGTCGTGCATAGGTCATGGGTGAAGTTTCAAAAAGAGATTTGAGGCCCATTAGCAAAAAGAAGGTGTTTTGAGCAAAGTTGACTTTTGCAAATTCATGAAAATTGCCCAACTTCTCCAATGCATAACTTGCTCAATTTTGATCATATGACCATGTCCTTGGACATTTTGGAAAACCCTTGAAGTCCTATAACCAATGCTTTTGGTCCCATGTCATTTGGATTTACCAATCTCAAGTTATGGCCTTTGACTCAAAGTGTACTTTTGTTAACTTTTGAAATTGACCTATAATGTAAAAATTTGTAACTTTTTGTGAGAGCATTTCTTGATCTTGGAGTGTGAAGATGGATTGTGAGAAGTTGCATCCTCTTCAAAATGAGCTTTGGATGGAATTTTTCTGATAAACCATGAAAGAGTTATGCCCTTGTCAAAGTACAGTTGACTTTTCTACTGTCCAAAAATAGTAACTTTTGCATCTTGATGATTTTTTGAGCTATTCTTATGGGATCATGATCAAGACTTGATCACATGATGATTGTGAACTCAAAATAAGATGTTGACCAAGAATTCTGACTTTTGACTGCAAAATGACCATTTTGCCCTTGCAGTTGACTATAGATCAAATAGAGCTTAAGACTGTGCAAACTGGCACTGTGAGTCTTGAAATTTGGCATGTTGGTGCTAGAGAATGTATATAGGCCTATGAGACTTGATTGAACCACTGAGAACCCCAAATCCCTTGAAAGAACCAAAACCCTAATTTTGAATTGACTGCCTTAGGAGGTGATTTGACTGTACAACTCTTGAGTAATCTTGAACCATTTGGAGATGATTCTTGACATATCTTGAGGAATATGGGAGGGAAAATTTTGGGGTACAACAACAAGCAACATGTATCTTTGTTTGAGAAACTCGTGCTTCCCTGTACAAGTCGACGTAACTTTTTTTGCTATTTCCTCTATGAGTGATTAGCTTGCAGTCCGTCGTCAGTTTACGCCAGTGGATGGCAAGACTTTCAAATTCACAGAAATTGCTCGTTGTGAAATCTTTGTAAATGGAAGTCTCTTTATTTGAGACAGCTTACATATTACCCTTTCCAGGCGGAATTCCTTGGTTAAGGAAGAAGTTGAGACCCGTTCTAGGTGAAACACCAGAAGTTTGGGGAACATATGATATTTTCAAAATCTACCTTCAGTAAACGTTGGTAGTGCATCGGCAGTGAACGTCGGTGTTTCTTATCTTTTTACTATCATCAGTGAACGGTGGTGGTTCCTCGTCAGTGAACGGTGGTGGTATGATATTTTTAAAATCTACCTTTAGTGAATGTTGGTAGTGCATCGGCAGTGAACGTCGGTGTTTCTTATCTTTTTGCTATCATCAGTGAACGATGGTGGTTCCTCGTCAGTGAACGGCGATGGTATGATATTTTCAAAATCTACCTTCAGTGAACGTTGGTAGTGCATCGGCAGTGAACGTTGGTGTTTCTTATCTTTTTGCTATCATCAGTGAACGGTGGTGGTTCCTCGTCAGTGAACAACGATGGTATGATATTTTCAAAATCTACCTTCAGTGAACGTTGGTAGTGCATCGGCAGTGAACGTCGGTGTTTCTTATCTTTTTGCTATCGTCAGTGAACGGTGGTAGTTCCTCGTCAGTGAACGACGATAGTATGATATTTTCAAAATCTACCTTCAGTGAACGTTGGTAGTGCATCGGCAGTGAACGTTGGTGTTTCTTATCTTTTTGCTATCATCAGTGAACGGTGGTAGTTCCTCGTTAGTGAACGACGATGGTATGATATTTTCAAAATCTACCTTCAGTGAACGTTGGTAGTGCATCGACAGTGAACGTCGGTGTTTCTTATCTTTTTGCTATCATCAGTGAACGGTGGTGGTTCCTCGTCAGTGAACGGAGATGGTATGATATTTTCAAAATCTACCTTCAGTGAACGTTGGTAGTACATCGGTAGTGAACGTCGGTGTTTCTTATCTTTTTGCTATCATCATTGAACGGTGATAGTTCCTTGTCAGTGAATGGCGATGGCATGATATATTTTCTCTTCTACCTTCAACTATTGAGTTGGTAGTTTACCGTCATCTATGAGTCGGTATATCTTCTTCTCTCTACCTTCAGTGAACATTGGTAGACATCGGCAGTGAACGTCGATGCTTGTTATCCTCCTCTCTAGTTCTATTCTTTTGGTCCACCAGTGATTTATTTTCCTGGTGTGGTTGCTTCTTTGTTTCTTCATTTTTGTGGCATCCCCAGTGTTACTTTGCGTCTCTTTTGTTCTGTTCATATGCATCCATAATCATAAGCATTTCATGGCATCTTAGAGACAAAAATAGGGCTTGTTTTATATTTAAGTATCTTCAATCGCATCGACACGAAGATTTGTAACCTTCGTATCTCCGGATAGAAGACACTTAAATAAGGGAAGTTGTTGTACCCCAATTTTTTCCCCTAAGATTCCTCTATCATATCATATCAACTCGATCATAACAAGATCACATTAGGGTTGGTTCTTCCTCTTTTTTCCTATCTTTAAGTTTGATCTTGAGGAATCTCCAAGCACCTTGGTTGTGTGTTTTGTATATGTGTTGTTGACTAACTTCTAATCAAAATACAAAAAATATTTGTCTTTGTCTTTGTATATTTTTGTTTTGTAGGTACCAAGTCGAAGCATCTGACAAATAAGGATTTCTGGTATTATTTTCCCAAAATCTCTATTTGCAAAGAAAAAGAATTAAAAATTTTCATTTTTTTCAC
The DNA here is from genome assembly GCA_948472305.1 of Vicia faba. Taxonomy (NCBI): domain Eukaryota; kingdom Viridiplantae; phylum Streptophyta; class Magnoliopsida; order Fabales; family Fabaceae; genus Vicia; species Vicia faba. The sequence continues at coordinate 328,718,319 of OX451735.1, forward strand.
TGATGCAATCGATTGCTCTTAAAGTGCAATCGATTGCACATAGTGTATTTTGCGCCATTTTTGAAAAAAAATACACTGTGCAATCGATTTGCACTGTAGTGCAATCGATTGCACAACGTGAAAATTAAAAAAAAAATCAACATTTTAAACTTGTCAAATTTTGGCTCCAATTTTCCTTCACTTTTGAAAGATGTATCATTAATTCAAATTTTAGTGTCAATCTTTCATTTTTAAAAAGAATTATCATTAATTCAAATTTTGGCTCTAATATTTGAAAGAATTATCATTAATTCAAATTTTGGCTCTAATTTTTGGAAGAGTTATTATTAATTCAAATTTTGGCTCCAAGAATCAATTACCAAATTACCACTAATCTCAATCCTAAAACTCTATAAATAGAGCTCTCATTTCATTCAAATTTCAAGCTTTTGATAGCCAAATCCACCTTGCTAAAAAATCTCTCAATTCTCTCCATCTACCAAATTCACTCAAAGCTCCATTTTCAAAAAGTTAGTAAGCTTTGCATTGAAGCTTACTAATCTTTGAGCTAAACCTTCATCCAAACACTTTTTCTCCATCAATTCTCTACATCCAAGCTTGGTCAATTGATTCTTGTGGTTGAATTGAAGCAAATTCTTGAAGTTGTTTTGATAATTCTCTAGATCTACCTTTGGTAAGTTGGATAATTCATCTTTCACAATTTGATCTCTTGTTGATCTTTGGGTTTGATTCTTTGAGCATTATTTTGTGATTCCAATGGTGTTATTTTCTCATAATTTGATGGATTTTTTGTGCTCAATTGGATCCATGATCATAAGGTGTTTGATGGAAAGTTTGAACAAGAAATTGGCCTTTAAAAATGTTATTTTTGCTACTGTAACTGTGTGCAATCGATTTGCACTGTAGTGCAATCGATTGCACAGAAGCAATTTCACGCAGATTTTTGAAAATTGTACTGTGTAAATCGATTTACACAATAGTTCAATCGATTTACACAGGGACATAATGCATTTTTTTTGCCTTGTTTTGGGGCAACTTTGATCCAAAATGCTTTTTCTACTCATTCCTTTTGATTGTTGGTTTGGATTGCAATTTTAAATGTCCAATTTGTCTTTAAACTCAATGGACTTTGTGATGTAGATGAAGTTGGATAAATGTTCATCAATTCAAATCTACCTAAGAGTGAATTATTTAATTCATTTTTGGTGTTTTGGGTTAATGATATGTTTAGTGCTTTAGTCCATCTAGAGGAGTGGTTGAATTTAAAGATGAAAGAATTTTGAAATGGTGATCCAAATTAGCTTATCATTCCCCTCCCTCTTCATCTTATCCCTTTCTTTTTTAATTGTGCTACATGTTAAGGGATGGTGATCTCTATATCATTTATCCAAACATGAAGTACATAGATTGCTATTGACCGGCCTCAAAATAGGTGTGACTTCTACATAAGTCCACTTACGATTGCTTAACATAGCGCTAAATTTTGTCCCGATTCGAATAAATGATCATTCGTGGCCCAAACTTATGATTGCAAGCCCAAGTATGTTAATTTGATATCTTTGATCCAATAACCTTGAGATTCATTGTGTGGAGGCTTTGGTTCTACCAATCCTCTAATGGATCTACAATACCTTTGGTCAACGCGGATCACTTAAACATCGTTGATCATTACATGTTGCCTTGTGAGAATTCCAAAATGGATGATATACTTGACAAAAAGCAAATGCAACTTGTTGTGTGGAGGCTTTGGTTCTACCAATCCTCTAATGAGTTCCAAATGCAAGTTTCAAGATGGTCATCCAACTAACCACTAATTACTAACAATTAACTTTACTTTACGCTTTTATTTTCATGCTTTATGTACCATTTACTTTTAGCATTTTACATTTCATGCTATTTTCATCTTTGCTCACTTGAGCATTTACTTTTATGTCATTTTTTATTTTGCTCACTTGAGCTTTTTCTTTCTTTTTAAAGACACCTAATAATCAACATGAACCATAAAAATCATTAATGATACTTGGACTACATGGTTACTATCCTTTGCATTATGGAGTGATGGACTTCTTGGACTTAGGATTAGAGACCTTGGCCTATCTTGGAGACTTTGTGACTTTATTTGATATTTTGTCTGGAGTTCTTGAGGTTTACCTCAAGACATTGGGTTGTTTGTTTGTTTTGTATGCAGGTTATTGAGATTACGATCTTTGTTTGTAATCTGGAATTCACCCGTATACAGCTGTTACTCTGCCCAATTTTTGCGAAGACTTAAAACACTTGAAGTTTGGTTCTCTCAAGAGGTCTAGTATATTTGCTTGCTTGGTTTCAAACCGAAGAATGGGAATTCTATATTGACTCATAATGTCAAGTATTGGCTTCTTGTTGGTTAGATGGTTCTTATCCTTAGCTTTTATCTTATGCTTTAGGATAGCCTCTTCTTCTCCTCCCATCTTCTTTAATTTCAAAAATCTTCTCCCTCCTTTTAAAAAAAAACTCTTCTTGTTTTGAAACTTGAAACATTTTCATAATAAACTTGGACTTGGGTCCATGCATCTTCGAAACATTTTCATAAATAAATTTCAATCAATTTAATAATACCTTGACCTTTTTTTGTGAGAAGACTAAAAGTCAATCAATCTTATTTCAAACCATTTTGCTACTTTGGCTTTTATCTTTAAACTTTTCTCAAAAGATTAGACTCTTGTCAATCCTTGTAGTGATGCAAACAATTATACTTCTACAATATGTAGTGAAGTGAGATATTTTCCACTTGGGTGTTGAGTGGGGCATTGTTGATTTTAAAATCCAAGTCATATCCTCCACTTTGAGATGATGCAAATTCTCCTTTCTCATGATTGTGGGTAGTAAGTATGTTTTTCACACGGATAATTGCGATGATGTCTTATCTCATAAAATCAGCCAACACACTTGTGTTTTAAATTTTTAAAAGAGAAACTACGTGTACCCTGATCCCCTATTGCATGAAAGGTGGTACGTAGGCACTAAAGGCTCACAACCGCGGCAGATGCAAAAATCATAAAAATATTTCTTTTCTCACCTCCACCATCCATTTTATATACAACACATTTTTATAGCCAAAATATACAGATTTTTTCAAAGAGGTTCCTGCGGAGTACCGTAGATGTTTAGGGTGCTAATACATTCCCTTTGCATAACCAACCCCCTTACCTTGAATCTTTCCCCTCTTTTTGGGTTATTCGCTCTTTTCTCATTCCTTTGGAAACAATAAAGCGCGGTGGCAATTTTTATTTTGATTTGTATAAAGTCTAGTCAATCCAATGGCTTAGTCTTGCACATTTCTACCGCCACAACATCAACAAGGCATAAGCCTTCAACTTAATTTAACAATCCAGACCAACTTACCGAGCATCAACTCCAACTTGATATGTTATGTATGCGACACAATATGAATGTCAGAATAGCAACAACACAATTCCATAGCAACGCAATAACAAACCAACATTGACCATAAGCCTACAACTTAATATTTTGCCTATAAATAGAGGCAATAACATCACCTGCTAATTCACATTTTTCAACAAAGAACATAATACAACGAGTCAACCAAAATTTACTACAAATAAATTGCGTAGTTATTCAGGTTATTTCGACTATTTCTGATTAATTAATTATCAGCTAAAAGTTCTATTATTTCTACTTATAAATCTTCTACAATATTATTATACTAATAATACTAAATTATTATTATTAATATAATTTACTAATGAAACATTTTATATATATATATATATATATATATATATATATATATATATATATATATATATATATATATATATATATATATATATATATATATATATATATATATATATATATATATATATATATATATATATATATATATATATATATATATATATATATATATATATATATATATATATATATATAGCACTTAGCACTTACAGTAAGATAGCATATGTATCACTTCCTTTTTGTTCTATATACAAATGCATAAGTACTAGTGAATACTTGAATTATGTATTACAATATATTAGATAGTATATATCACACCAACATCTTACACTAACAACTCTAAACATGTCAGAATTACACGAAATAATTAAAATATAATTTGTAATAACTCAAAACAACTTTGACAATTTTATTAACAACTCTGACAACTCTATTAATAACTCTATTAAGATCTCTAATAACTCTATTAACAACTCTAACGGAATTAAAAATTAACTTAACTTCTCATCTCTAATTCCAAAACTCCTAACAAAATATTATTCTTAATAATACTATATTATTATTATTATTATTATTATTATTAATAATAAACATACAAATAAACTAATATATATTATATTATGTAACGTGATTCTCAATTTGTGCTACAGTATATACCAAGCTATTATATCCATCAGATTGTTACAATTTTTTGTGGTTTCTAAACATGGTGATACAATATATGTGTTCCTAGAAGTGACGCTACAGTACCGTTATACACCAAATCATCATATCTACCCATTAATTATACATTAAATGATTAAATCCAACAAAAACATATATACCATCATGTGATGCATTGCCTATGTCCATCTATGATTCCTAACAAAGCAACCCATATGTAGCCAAGCCATGTATATATAAAGAAGTGACGCTACAATGCCGAGATAAAATTCTAACGAAGCACTATATGCATACGAAAGAAATTGGACACATGACTCATATATATATATATATATATATATATATATATATATATATATATATATATATATATATATATATATATATATATATATATATATCAAAAGACGACACTACGGAAAGTAATAGATATAAATTGAATTCTCAAACTTCTCTCAATTTCATTAATATATATCAATGATTACTCATCAAAACTTAATAATTTCAATCTATAAAAATTTGGGGTTTCAATCTAAACATGTTTCTACCGATTAATACACTATTATAGAGTCAGAACTTCACCCTTATCTTGAATTAAAGGTTGCTCTAACTCTCCAATTGCACCTAACTTTGCCTTCTCTTTTCACTTATACGTATCTCTTCCAAAACCCTTATTTCTCTTCTATTGCCAAAAACCTATTTTTCCTTTACTGCTATTTCTCCTTGTTTTTCTCTTATCAACTAACCAATATAATAATAATATTATATTCTATTTGTCTTATTTAATCTTTTGGGCCTCATTTCTACACCCCCACTATTCCTACTTCTAACTATTTAAAGCCTACTTAATTAGTAATAGTATTATTCTAATACTATTTCTACAACTTAATCAAATAAATTAATTCAAATACCAATAACATAACTTAAATCAATATTCCACAACTTCGACAATTTAATCGGAAAAATATTAAAAAATATTTAATTAAATATTGAGCGTTACAATAACTACAAATAGGAATTTCAAGATAGAGTTGAAATTGATGAAGCATAGGTGTCTTTCTACAGAGACAAGTCGTGACGAGTGGTTGTGGCACTATCGTCTTGGACATCTCAATTTTCGAGACCTTGACGCACTACAAAGGAATGGTATGGTAACCGGGTTGCCAACAATCAATATTTCAACTGAGATATGTGAAGAGTGTGTTCAAGAAAAGTAACACAATAGTATTTTCAGCAAGGATGCAGGTTATAGGATCAAACATCATCTTGAGGTGGTGTACTACGACGTGTGTGGTCCAATGTAAGTCGACTCGTATGTTGGCAATAAGTATTTTGTCACTTTTATCGATGATTTTAGTAGGAAACTATGGGCATACCTAATCAAGAGAAAGTATGAGATATTTGATGTGTTTAAGAAGTTTAAGTCCATGGTTAAGCGGTAAAGTGGCCGGAAACTCAAAATTCTCAAAACGGATGGTGGAGGTGAATATACCTCGAATGAGTTTGGGAAGTATTAGGATGAAGAGGGGATAGTGCGTGAAGTTGTGCCACCCTATACGCCATAGCAGAATGGTGTTGCCGAGAGGAAAAATTGTTCGATAATGAACATGGTTCGAAGCATGTTAAAGGGAAAATACTTGTCGAATGAGCCATGGGGTGAAGTTGTTGCTACAACTGCCTATTTGTTGAATAGGTGCCATACAAAGAAGCTGGATAAGGTGACTCCAGAAGAGGTATGGTTTGGATTTAAACCAAGTTTAATTCATTTAAAATTTTTCGGTTCGATAGCATTTCGACATGTTCCGGGACAACTTCGAAAGAAGTTGAATGATAAGGGTGAGATAATGTTGCTTGTTAGAAGCAAGAAAATAGTAATTAGTCGAGATGTTGTGGTTGATGAACTAAAGTTGTTTGACAGCTGAAAACTCAATTTGACAGGTGGTGAAATTGATTTCCAGAATGGGGAAATCGATTTCCAGCACGATTTTTTGCATCCTGAGGCCCCTGGAATTGATTCTAAAGAAGCTGAAATCGATTTCCAGAATCATGAAATCGATTTCTAACACGAAAATCAAAATTCCAAAATTCTACAGGTCTAGTTCAACATCCAGTCGAAGTCGAAATCAGAGAAAACAGTAGACGACCAAATAGGCGAAGAGGTTTGCCTCAGAGACTCCAAGATTGTGAAGTATTCCATGACAATGAGATCAATGATGATGGTGATCTCATTTACTTTGCACTTATGGCCGAATTCGAGTTCGTTGGTATGGAAGAGGCATTAAGCGATCCAAATTGGGTGTGTGCGATGAAAGAGGGGCTGGAATCAATTAAGAAAAATAGTACTTTGGATTTGGTTGATAGTACAATCGGAGTGGAATGGGTCTATAAAATGAAGGAAAATCTAAAAGGTGAAATAGTCAAGCATAAGGCTCGACTAGTTGCGAAAGGATTTTTGCAAAGATAAAGTATAAACTTTGATGAGGTGTTTCAACCTATAGCTAGGATAGAAACTATACAGCTAGTTGTTGGCACTAAAAATAACAACAATTGGCTGATTTATCAAATGGATGTGAAATCTTCATTTTTGAATGGTCCACTTGAGGAGGAAGTTTATGTAAAACAGTTCCCTGGTTTTGTTGTGATAAATCAAGAGGGAATAATTTACAAATTGAATAAAGCTCTTTATGGTTTGAAACAAGCTCTTGGATCTTGGAACAAATGCATTGATGGTTTCCTACTTAATGTTGGATTCAAGAAATGTGTTTCCGAACATGGTGTCTATATGAAGACAGGTGCAAGCAAAGATGTGATCATATTTTGCTTATATGTGGACGACCTATTGATCAAGGGTAGCAATGAGTTGAGTATTTCTAAGTTCAAGAGTGAACTTGTGGAAGAGTTTGAAATGAGTGACCTTGGAATCATGACTTACTTTCTTGGCATAAAGTTCCACAAGTCAAAATTGGAACTGCTCATGTATCAAGAAAGTATGCTCTTGATATTTTTAAAAGATGTGATATGGAGCATTTTAATGCTTCCAATACACCTTATAAAACAAGGTTGCAGTTATCCAAAAAGTGATGATGAGCAGAATGTAGATCCAACGCAATATAGGAGATTGATTGGATCGTTACGTTACTTGTGCAATATGCGGCCAAGTTTAGTGTTTAGTGTCGATATTGCGAGTAGATTCATGGAGAGACCAAAGGTGTCTCACTTGGAAGCAGTTAAGAGGATACTAAGATATGTCAAAGGAACTATTGGCTGCAAAATTATCTATCCTGCTGCTGATACGGGAAGAAAATGTGATTTGCTCGGTTATATGGGTGCCAATTGGTGCAGAGATAAGGATGATTGAAAGTCTACATTTGGTTATATCTTAATGTTCGGAGGAGCACCAATCTCTTGGTTTTCTAAAAAGGAACCTATGATGGCACTATATTCTTGTGAGTCCGAGTATATCGTTGCATCGTTGTGTGCGTGCCAAGTTGTGTGGCTTATGAATCTGTTGGAAGAGTTGGGCAGCAAGGTTGGAGAAGTTGTCACACTCTTGGTTGATAATGTTTCAACCATTAACCTTGCTAAGAATCCCATTGCATATGGTAGGAGCAAGCATATTGAGATGAGGTTTCATTACTTGAGATATCTGGTGTGTGAAGGCAAGTTGAAGTTGGAAACTGTTGAAGTGAAGAACAAGTTGCGGATTTTTTAATGAAAGGTGTAACAAATAATGTGTTCAAGAAGTTAAAGAGGAACTTGGGTATGGAGAACTTTGAGCATTTGAATTAAGGTGGTGTATTGGACGTGCTTTGTAATTCAAATGGAGTGTATGAGCTTCTGGAAGCATTACGTTGAAAACAACTTAAAAAATAAGCACTTCTAGAAACTAGAAATTCAAAGTATCGAAGAGGAAATCGAATTCAGCAAATGTGGAAATCGATTTCCACCACCATTTTCAATTTTTTGTTTTCTGTGTTGCGAAAGGGAAATCGATTTCCAGCCCGTGTTTTGGACTTTTTAGCTTATTTTTGGGTCTGTTTTGTTTCCACTTAGTTTTGTATCCCTTATAAATACTCTCTTGTAATTTTGTTTAATTTTTAATGCCATTTTTGAATATTTATCCTCAATTACTCTCTCTCTCTCTCTCTCTCTCTCTCTCTCTCTCTCTCTCTCTCTCTCTCTCTCTCTCTCTATCTATCTATCTATCTATCTATCTATCTATCTATCTATCTATCTCTTAAACATGCTTTCTTTTCCTTCACATCATCTAGAAATATTAAGTCAAATCTCATCATTCCCTTAGGTACCAAAATATTCTGTTTTCGGCCACTAGATGCGATTTTCTAAGCTCACTCATGAACCTGCTAATTATACTTGAATGCATAGTAGCCTGCAGGTCTGTTATTGCATAATCACCCCCAATGATCCCACAATTTACTTGAACATGGTCGCTAAAATCTTCTCTTTGTTACTGCATTCATCAAGTTTAGCATTTGTTTCATATGGGTTTATAACTATGTTGCAATCACTCATTTAAAACCTATCTAATAACTCTCTCACATACTTTTACTAATGTGTTACCATGTCTTCTTTGACTTTCACAAATTTTATGTCAAGAAGGTATAAGATCTTACCTAAGTCGTTCATCTCAAACTCAAACTTCATTTTTTTTAGACTCTAAATCTTATATGGATGACTCTCAATGATGAGCAAGTCCTAAATCTCATATGGATGACTCTCAATGATATACACATATATCACCATGATACTGGAATTTTTAGAACTTTTCACATAGAACACTTTTAATGTCCTAATTGAATCAATAATTGATCAATTATCTTATTCTAGACTCTAAGAGCTTGCTTAAATCGATAAAAAACTGTGTGCATCTTGTACACCTTGTGTTCTTTCCCCTTTACCTCAAAACCTAGTTGTTGAGTGAAAAAGATTATTTCTTCCAATAGACCATTTAAGAATGTAGGCTTGACATCCATAAAAGGATCAATTCTTGCTACTAGGCATTATCAAAACTAGTATCAAGTCTTGCCACATGAGCATACATTGTATTATAATTAATACTCCCTTTGTCTCATATTATAAGCAAATTCTACTTTTTAGATTCATTGAATAATTAGTGTATCTGGTCTATATACAGGCCAAATACATTAATTATTCAATGAATCTAAAAATTAAAATTTACTTATAATATAGAACGGAGGGAGTATCATATATCTATGAGAAGCCTTTAGCTACTACTGACCTTACCTTATGTTTTAAAACTATACCATATGGATTTATTTTTACCTTAAAGATCCACTTCATATCAATAACTCTCTTCTTTTCAAATAAAGTCACCAACTCACATATGTGATTCTTTTCAATTAACTTAAGTTCCTAAACCACAACCTTCTTTCACACTTTTCTCTTTATTTCCTCATCATAGTTTATTGGCTCAGCATCAACTAACAGAGAAAAATGAATAGATTCACATTCGTTACTGAATGCACTATCAGATAGTAACTCAAAGTTTGCTTGTCTATTATTTCTTATTATTTGTCGTCTAACATGTGCTTGGGCTGATCTTGATTCATCATTGGCTACGTTAATACATTCGACATCAATTTCTTCATCTGACCTTAACTTCAATCAGGCTCAACCAAGACATGATTGAAATTACTTCTTATTTGTGGTGTGTCTTAGTAATTCCATGCCTTCAATTTATTAAAAATTACATCTCTATTCATGTGCACCTTTTGAATCACATGATAGTATGACTTACAAACTAATGTTAAATGATATTCTATGAACACCATACTTTCACTTTTTCCATTCATCTTACTTCTTCTTTGACCATGTATGTGTTGAAAACTTAACCAACCAAATATTTTAAAATGTTTCACACTTGATTTTCTTCCACTCCAAGCTTTTTCAAGTAATTGTTTAGTATATAAGTAATTGTATTAACTGCTTCTCCTTAAAACACATGAGGTGTGTTCTTTTGTTTCAACATGCTTCTGATCATATCAAATATGATCATATTTCTTCTTTCTGGTAGGTCATTGGATTAAGGAGTATATGGTGAGATAATTTCATGATTTGTGCCTTCACTAATGCAAAATGACTCAAATTACTTTGAAACATACCCTTCCCACCATTATTTTTCAAAAACTTTATTGTCTTTCCCCTCTCTTTTTAAATTAAGGTTTTAAATTTCTTGAACAGTTAAGTAGCCTCATTTTTTAGCTTAATGGTATACAACTACATCATTCTTATATGCTTAACAACAAAAGTGAGAATGACTTACTCCTTACCTAATGATGAGACAATGTCACATATGCATTTTGCTGCAAAATATCCATATTTTTCACAACAATAGCATTGCACTTTCCTTTGATCAAATTCCTTCTTCTTTGATTGATTTGTGCTAGAACCTCTTCTTTTCGTGAAGGATTCAACTTTATCATCAACCTTTAAATTTCAATTGTTGGACCAGCTTTCCCTCTTGAAGTTTCCTTTGTCTTTCTTCTTGAACTTCCTTTTATGATCATCTTTCTTCATCGTCTGAGCTTGCAAAACTTGTTAAACTTACCTTTCATCTTCTTTATCAATCATCAAGAGTATACGTGTCTCCAAAGAACTCTCCAGATCCTTTATTATCATGGTCTTCAAGTCTTTAAATTCATAAATTGCCACCATTATGAAGTTAAATCTTGAACTTTTGGATATCATCACTTTCTAAACCACTTATTGGACAATAATAGTCTCACCACATTTTCATTTTATTCACCACTAAAATCAATTTAGATAGGTAATCACTTACTATTTAGTCTTCTTTCACCTGCATCATCTCATACTTCCTTCTAAAAGATTGAAACTTCACTTGTTTCGTCTTTTCTCCATCATCGTAGTACCTTTCTCAGATATTTCATAATTTTTTTGATCTTGTAACTTTTTAGATCTTTTCAAAATGATGAGCATTCACTTTTTTTTAATGTAGAGCTGAGCATTGCAATCTTTCTTCTTCAAAAAAATATTTTTTAATTCTTTTTAAAATGATGAGCATCCACATTTTTTTTAATGTAGAATAAAACATTGCAATCTTTCTTCTTCGAATTTTTAAACGTATCTCTCAGTACATTTGTAGATTCTTCTTCGAGTTTCTCATAATTGTTCTGCACAATTCTTCTTGAGCTCCAAACAATAATATCATTGAAAACACTCCACCTTTTTCAATTAATTCCATCAAGATACATATATGTCTTATGAATTTTTCATTTTCATTCTTGCTCATCAAGAACTCTCAAACTCACTTCCTCATTGTGTTTTCCAATAGTATTATCATTCACAATTATCTCATTTTCCCTAAGATCAAACTCGATTCTAGTGCCAATTGTTAGCGCAGCTCAATTGAATTTTTTGTAATGCAACATACAAGATGATAGTGTGCTGAAATTGAATGGACTATTGATTTTCCAAACTGAATTACAAGACAATTTTACATACCTTGTTTTTTTTTTTTTAAATCAATTTTATATACTTTTTTTTATTTATTTTAAGTTTAACCAATACCTTAAAGTTAAACAATCAATACAACTAACAAACTAATTAGTTAATTAGTTTGTTAAGCCACTAATCACTAACAATCTAGAACATGAGTGGTTATGAATTAACAAGTAACACAATTATCAATTCAATTTTTAGAATTTATTGGTTTTACCAATATCGATATTGTCACTTGAATTAAACCAACAGAGACGGAGGAAGAACAGACATATTTAGATGATTCCCGCAACTTATGAGTTCATTTGAGAATTATATAGTCTGTTACTTTATTGTCCTATAGTCATTAGTTAAATAATAAGCAATGTTAGAATAAAGAGACACTTTGGAGAATTTTTTTAAGGAATCTTGATACTCTAGGCCAATTCTGGAAGGGGTCATTTTTAGTAGGTTGGAAGATAGGGATGTAGAGGGGTTGGAAATGATGTTTTTTGGGGAGGAGGTTAAAGAAGCGATATGGAGTTGTGATGAGAATAAACACCCGGGTTGGATGGTTACACTCTTGAATTCTTTAAAAAGAATTGGGAGGTGGTGAAGGACGATGTCATAAAATTTGTTGGAGATTTTCATTTGAGGGCTATACTCACCAAAGTTTGCACTTCATCTTTCATCGCGTTAATACCTAAGGTGATGAATTATCAACTCTTATCGGAGTATATACCGATTTGTCTCGTCGATAGTCTATACAAGATTATATCAAAGCTTTTAGCCGCTAGAATCAAGACGGTCATTGGAAAGTTAATTTCTGTTAAACAATCGGCTTTCATCAAGAATAGGAATATTATGGATGGAATCTTAGTGGTTAACGAGATTTTGGATTTGGCTAAGAGGGAGAAGAATAGTTGTTTGGTTTTGAAGGTGGATTACGAGAAGGCTTATAATAGTGTGAGTTGGAACTTTTTGAGATACTTACTTTCTAGAATGGGGTTAGGAGTTAAATGGATAAAGTGGATACAGACATGCGTTTTCACAAGTTCTATGGCGGTGATTGTTAATGGTAGCAATACGGAGGATTTCAAGGTGAAAAGAGATTTGCGTCAAGGCGATCCGCTTTCTCCTTTTTTGTTCGTTATAGTAATCGAAGGGTTAACTAGGTTGATGGAGAAAGCGGTCGATTTGAGAGATTTTAGAGGATTCTAATTCGGAAGCAATGACTCCGTGGACATCCTCTAATTTGAAGATGACACGATTATTTTTGGAGATGGAGAAAACAATAATTTATGGAGTTTAAAAGCCATTCTTAGAGGGTTCGAACTCATATCGGGTTCAAAAGTCAATTTTTGGAAATGCAACATCTATGGAGTAAACATTAGTGATAGGATGATGGCTTTGGCATCGACTTTTTTGGCTTATGGAATTGGGGCTTTACCTTTCAAATTCTTGGGGGTCAAAGTCGGAGATAGCCCGAGGAAATTAGCATTGTGGAAAGATGTTATTACTAATGTGAGGAATAGACTATCAAAATGGAGCGTAAAATTCCTTTCTATTGGCGGAAGAGTGGTTCTTATAAATTCGATGCTCAATTTTATTCCACTTTACTCCTTGTCTTTCTATAGAGCTCCAAAGAAAGTGATACAAGAGATTCGTAGCATTCAAAGTAGGTTCCTTTCGAGGGGAGTGGAAGGTAGAAGAGGTGTTCATTGGCTTAGTTGGAAGAAGGTGTACAAAGATAAAGACCAAGGCAGACTCGGTATAAGGGATGTTGAGTGTTTTAATATGGCACTATTGATGAAATGGAAATGGATAATTATTAATGAGGAGAATGGTATTTGAAGAAGTTTTTTGAATTATAGGTATATTAATTTGCGGGTGAAGATGTTCCTTAATGACAAGAGGGTGTTAACGAATAGCGATTCAATTTGGTGGTGGGAATTAATCATTATCAATGATTGTGATGGCTCTAAAGGAGATTTTGTTTCCGATCTGATTTCTTATAGGTTTTATTGCGGCGAGTCAACATCTTTTTGGTTCAGCAGGTGGTTGGAGAATCAACCACTTTCGGAGGCTTACCCAGAGTTATATGATACGGCGGTGAAGCCCTTTATGACAGTGGTTGATGCTGGCTATTACTGAGGGAGAGAATGGTGCTAGAACCTCGATACTATGGCGGTAATAGAAGATGGGGGAGCTAGTTGTTTGCTAACAGAATTGTATTCTTATTTGGCAGAAGTTTAGCTTCGGCAGGGTCAGCAGGACAGATTTGGTTGGGACGGTGCGTCGGACAAAATTTTTTTGGTCAAGTCCTGCACAGATCAATTCAGAGCTCGTGAGATCAGCAACTTGGAGAATATCGGCTTTAAGGAAGCTCTTTGTTTCTTATGGAAGTTGAATGCTCCGTCTAACATAAGGATATTCGAGTGGAGACATTTTAGGCTTCCTACTAGAGATTAATTGGTTAAAAGAGAGATTATTGTGGAGAATGGGAAAATTAGATGTGTTTTTTGTTTGAATGAAGATGAGTCTTCTCTCCACTTTTCATATGAAAGCAAAACATTAGATTTTTTATTGCATGTGATATTGTGTTAGATAAATGGTGTTTATTTTAAGTTTTCATATAACACCTCTAGAGAAAAATCACAGGAAACTTCTTACCACAATTTATGCCATTGAAAAGAATCCTATGAAAATTCAATTTTGTCTCTGTGTTTTCGGAAGTGTATCTCTGAGACACGCCTTTTTTTTATATTATTAAACTTTAGTTAATTCCGGAGATGTATTTATTAGAGGAAACTTGAAATATATTCCCAGTTAATTAGTGAGGGAAATTGAAAATTATGTCACCTTTGCATGTAAGATATATACCGAAAGTGTATTTCCAGAAAAATCAAAAGTCAATTTGCTTAAAACATCAACTAGCATGAACCAGCATGATCATCTTCATTTTCAAAAGTTTTCATAAATCCTCTCCAAAAACCCTTTCATTCTTAATTAAGTTTTTCACTCCAAATCTTCATTCTTGTGGTTCATCATATCCAAAGGAGCTAAAGGAAGTAGAATTTAAGATAAAATTCATTTATTTCAACTCTCGCTCATCATATTAATTTGGTTTTTCGTGAAAAAAAAAGTCACACTAATACCGAAAATATACTTCCGGTTACGCAATGAACTGGATCTGATATACATTTCTGGTATCTGTTTGTGCTTATTTTCCAATAATTTATTCTTTGCTATGGATGTTTCTTATTTAAATGTTTTTTTTACATTAGGTATGGTGCATCTCAATGTTATTCTCAAATCTATTGTGTCTCAAGTTGTTTCACCTCTCTTAGTTAAGACAGTAGATATCCAGAACCATTTTGAAAATGAACAAGAATATGAATTTTGTGATGAAATCTTGCAATAGTTTTATACAGAGGCCATCAAATTAGGGTTCAGTGTTGTGATCGGAAAGTCCGATAATAGTTCAGATAGAAGATGTGCATTTGTGACATTCAATACAATTAGTTGTTTATGTTTCTGTTTTTTAATACCAGAGAAGTTTTGGGAGATGCATCTCCGAAAGAAAAAAATAAGGGTACTTCCAGAATTACATCTCCGATACATTCTGTGTCCGCAAATAAGGTTTGTGTGATCTATAATATCATTCCACTACTATAAATAAGCTCATTTGTCATATTATTTTATACCAAATCACACAAAACCAGCGTGAACATCAAATGGCATGTTGAAAATTTTTACTTTACCGACAATAGACCATCCCGAAAATTTAAGATCAACGAGTACACTGCTCTTGAAGATGTAATACATATTGCAGAAACTCCTATCATATGGTGACAATCGAAAAATTATAAAGATCGAGTATCGCTCTTCATCTTTTGACGAAGAAGAGAAACTTGAGTTTAACAACCATGAGCCGAAGACGGGTGTTGATTTACGGGCTATGTGAAAATTTTTTCCATTTAGAATCAAAAATTCTGATCGAGCTGGATGCGACTATTTCAAAATTGATCGATGATATTATCAAGATATTGCAACGTTCACCTGGATATTGAAATATAATATTTGATCTATGTTAAAATCCCTTATATATTATTTATTTTATGATATTTTGATTTTGTGAAATTAGTGTATTTCAATTCTATTTTTCTGCATTTTATAAGACATTATTTCAAAAATATACTGCCAATTTACTACCAGAAATATAACTCCAAAAAATCCATGTTTTATCATATCTTAGTATATCCCAAAGATCTATCTTCAAAATTTAAGAACATTTAAATATTCTTACACACTATACTAAAAAAACATAACTTGTGTTACGAAATTCCCAAATCACAAACAAAAAAGCCAACATTATAGTTGGGATGTTGGCCAATTGCATCAACTTGATACTTTAATTTGAAATTTTTGTCAAAAACACAAAATTGGTGATATTATTATTTTTAACGTTATCTTCTTGAATATTATTACCTTTTTTTGTTCTTTTTGGGAAGAGTTAGAGCAAAAATCTTACATGATTGTCGAAAAGAGTCTGTCATAACCGATACTAACAATGTGCAATTAATGGTATGGCCAAAATCTTCCTCTGTAGTTCCTTCTACCGGCTTACCCCCATTTTCGGTTGTTCCCTCAAATCCAAAATATATATAATCTACCAATAGTATATTATGCTATTAATCATAAATGCCTCTTAGTTCTAAACTTGTTTATAATACTAATACTACCAGTTAAGCACATAAGTTTGGCTACAACGATAAATTTATCTTAAAACAAAATTTACATTTTTTTAATGGTAAAAATGTAGGTATTTTAGATGGTTAATTCATTTCATCTTTGATTTTTCTGCCGATTTAAAAGCAAGATTCAGCTCACGTGGGGGAGAAAACAATACACAACTAATTTAACATGACAACAAGTCCTCGAATCAATCAAGCTTGGTAATTTCCTATTGCTGAGAGTGACCAAATAATTCTAAAGTTACACGTTTCCATTAAATTCCAAGTTCACATTTATTTTAAATTCATAAATTGATATTGTTATAAGGTTTTATATTTTTCATATTTTGGAAAAGAAAATGATGTGTTATGAAAAGATAAGATAAGAGGCAAAACATAAGAATGATTATTATTATTATTATTATTAAACCATGATGGAGGCACAAGAGGGCCAAGCACTACCAACAGTCCTATAACTATAAGAATGAACAAGACCATCCTTTCAATAGTTTCACCTCTTCTGACAGTAATACTACACAGAACAGATAAACTCATGACTCCACATTCTTCAACAAATGACTTGCAATTCTGCATAACACTTGCACATACAAAGCTCTATCGACAATTGCTATTGCTTTCATCACACCATTACATTAACATCGATCCCAAACTTCAGCAATTGTGCTGTTTATCTCGATACTCACCAATTGAAGAAATTGTAAAAATCAAGACAACCACCAAGCATAACACTTTAAATAAAATAAGTACCCATTCATTTCCACAAATTTAATCACTCCAAATACTATAACTAGATCACCATCCATTGCTAATCTAGGCACATTGACAGCAAGATTATCACCTATTAGAGTTAATTTCTCAAACATCACTACTATCCACAAATCCTCCAATCTGAAGCTAAACTAACAGTGCACAGCCACACTAGCCAGTGAGGTTTAAATCACTCACCCCTTCACTGCTTCATCAAGCCAAAAGAGCCAGTGAGAAATTTAAACACCACTGTGATATTGAGTATCCGAATCCTTTAATCTTTGAGGACAACCAGTTCCAAGTCATAATTTTAACATCCTCAAACATCCTTTTTTTTTATGCCCAAATCTAATTGATCAAAACCTATTATATTTCTAGTCTTCCATAACACCTAGATACATGCATACACTATGTTGTTCACTCTTATAAGGGCTTAACACGACCAATTTCAAAACTAAAAACATAATCCATGACTTGACCAAGTATAATAAGGCAAATTTGGTTTGTTTAGATCCAACTATGTTATGGACTAACATTGAGCCGCCTTAGATTTATTTTAAAAAATTGTATACATATACTAAAGCTTCTAAATTTTAGCACAGCAGATAAAGACAAGAAAAACAACGGTGCAGTTATTAGAATCTTTATCTCTTTATATAATCATAAAATGAAATGTCAACTACAGTCTACAAACATAAAAAGGCAATCCTTACTTTCACTGCAAAACCACATATAGATTACAAATATGTCTTTGAATACTTCCTAAAAGGGCCGCTGGAACCCTCCTAAACTAAATAGAGAATGAAGGAAAGCTGATTCACTAATAACAGGGATATTCGAAAATGTACCAAGAAGAGCACACCTGATGGAATGCATGCTTATGAGAATATATGCCAACGCCACACCAGCCCAGTAATACATCCCAAGTGTTCCCTTGAAGTGTATGAGCGGCAAGAAATTGCTTGCAACCCATATTATCTGAAGAGCAATTTCCAGTAGCATTCCCGCCATTACATGGAATCTGAAGATAACGGGAAAGTCCCTATTTTTTACCACTACCACAATAGCCAAATAGCAGTATAATATAGGGAACCAGGTTGGCAATCGGTTGACAGCTCCAGGGATATAAAAGATCAGATTTTCAAAAAACTTGTATTTATCAAGTAAAGGCTCTATGTAATACCCAGTTGCAGACATCTGCAATGCTATTAGATAGGGTATACAGGATAAAGTCCTCCACCACCATTCTGGCTTCTCAGCATTTGCAGGGATTCGAAAGCCAGACCAATGGTATATATATGCTTGTGGACGGGTGGTACAACTGCCTCTTCGAGATATAGGAACACTGAGTGAGAGATGACCTAGTTTATCAGTAGATAGTGGAGATGAAACAGCCGTGAGTCGTGTAGCTGATTTTCCTGAAATAAATTTGTTACATTAGATATATATCATAGTGTATTTGAAGAAATAAAACAACAACCAAGCATTATCCCACCAAATAGGGTCAGCTACACAGATCAATCTTCGTCGTCATAATGTTCTATCTAGGACCATGCTTCTATCCAAATAGTTAATCTCGATATCTTATTTGAGGAAACAGTTGTGATTATTTAAATAAAAGAAGTTTATCAAGTGATGTGAACCTTAGCCAAAACCCACTATCATTAAAATGGAGCAGAAGGAATATTCCATTCCCATGTTTGGAAATTTCAGAACGGAACAAGGCAAATTCTTTCATTCCACCCAAACCAGAGAGGAAGAAATATGGTGATAAGTGATGGAATGAAATGGAATTCATACCACTCCATTCTGCTTCTTCCGATTTTAAATGATCCAAACAATAGAACACCACTCCATTCAATCTCACACCGCTCCGCTCCATTCCATCCATTTAAACAAAGCCTTATTTTAGGGGTTAAGAAAAATTAAGACACCACCAAAATTTCAGGAACCCTCCAGTTTCATTATTCTTACATCAACCTCTAATATTTCACTAAATCTTTAAATCATATTACTGCAACTACCTAAAACTTAAAAATCACTAATAAATCCATATAAAACAGAATTGTTAGGAAAACATGAAGCATACTTACCCAGAGAACTGCCTGCAAGACCTTTGATGGCAAAACTCCTTTTCCTGTAGAATGTAACTCGTCTTTCCGGAATCAAATCTTTATTCCTAATTTATAAATAAATAAACAAAAAACACATAAATTTTGAGTTTTAAAATACAAAAATAAGTTAAAAGAATTAGGGTTTTGGGAAGGGAGGGTTTTAAGGAGACCCTCCTAATATGAACAACTCAAAAACTGTATCGGAGAAAACTTTGAAAAGTTTGAGAAGACTTATAAATCATAAAAATACAATCTATATTGCTATAATTCCTTAAATATAAAAAACATATTAATCAAAAGCAATTGTTTATCATCAACACAACAACAATCTTTCAAAAAAAAAATTAAAAATTAATCAATTTTTGAGTAGGGTTAGAAACATTGATCGTAACGATACAAAACACGATTATCGAAAGTGAAAATTGAAAAGGGAAAGAGATGATTACGAGAGAGAGGGAAGGCGGAGAAGAGAAACGTTGGATGTTGTTGTTGCTGCAGCGGCGGCGAATTGGGCTGCCATCGTCTTCTTTCTGCCCTCTTCTCGACTCTTCCGTTACCCACCTTTTTATTATTCTCGTTTTTATTTATTTTTTATTTTATTAAATTTTGCTGAATTTTGAAGAGTAGTATTTCAGAAGCTTGCCCTTGTCTATGGAAGGATCTCGAATTTCGAGGACACTTACCGGAGGCGGTGTCATACGTAAATCAAATTTCATTTTTATTTAAAGGTTTTCTTGTTTCTTTTGTAAGAAATATTTCCTCTGTTGTTGTAAATTTTGTATTTGATTATTACAATTGATTAAAAATATAAAACATTTTTATAATAAACTATTCTTTCTATCAGAGAAAAAAGTAAAATCACATTTATTAAAAAATAAGAAAAATATTTATTAATAAATTAATTATTTATTTAGTAGTAATGTTTTTTCACTATACACTCTTTGTTATTTATTGGATGTTTTTTCAATATTTAGTAGAAAAATATTGCCCTTGTAATGTTTAATTTATACAAGTTTTGAATGATTGATATAAATTATTGTATGTAAATTAAAAAATGAATTATTTTTATAAAAAATTATATTTTTTTAACTAATGATATAGACAAGAAAATTTTTAAAAACTAAAATAAAATAAAATAATATATAGTAAATGATATTATGAGAAAATATAAATTAATATTTTATTGTAAGATTTTAATTAATGAATAATACAATAAAAGAAATTATATTGTTAAAGGATCGCAATCACTCATATATGATGCATGTATCGGAAATGAAATGAAATTATTTAGATGAAGCAAGGGTATCTTTATTGTGAAGTATATAAAAGTGGAATGGACGATTAAGTGAATTCAAAAAAGTTTAGAAGGACTATTAATTTTATAGAATGTAGAGTTTTTTCTCTAAACATTTACTTTGTTTAGGAGAGAATGGAATTGCAGTCATTTTTAGTATCGCTTTTACAGTTTTGATTGTTTGTCAATTTTGTTTTACATTATATCATTTAGTTTTGTCGCTTGTTTTTATTATTTTCATTATATGAAATTATTTGGATTGTTGTAGTAATGCTATTATAATTCACTTGGAATAATGTATTAGTATTCATTCTCTTAAGTTATTTTAGTCTTTGTACCTTTGAAAACCCTCTTGACTAATTGACTTAGTTGTTGTAGTCTATGTTTGAGTCTTCTTTTAATCCTAGCAATTGGTTTTATGTCAAAAACACAAGTATTGTTTGAATCACAAATTATAACACTTGAATCAAGGTTGTAATGATTCAAATTATACATGTGTGACTTAAATCATAGAGCATCATGAAAGGTGAGATTTGACTTTGCCTCATTTGAGTCGAATCATAGCAAGGTGTGATTCGAATCACAACTTCTATGAGTCGAATCATGAGGTGTACATGACTCAAATCATGACCTCTTTCTCATATTTCCAACCTTAGATTCATGTTGAGTTTCTCTTTGATTTGAATCATAACTATGATTTGATAAAAACCTTTTGTCTCAGTTAGTTGAGAGTAGCATTCCCAAGAGAGAGTGTATATTCTCTTGCACTAATTTTTCATTTTTCTTCTTTTTGTTAGTGAGTGTGTCACCATAGAGAGAAAAACTCAAAAAAAAAATAGTGAGAAAACACATCTCTAGATTCATTGTTGTTCTTGTGTTCTAATTGAAGACCAAGAAACCCAGAGAAAGTAAAAGAGATATGATCAATCAACTGTTAGGATTGATCAATGTTAGAATAACCACCATAGAACCTTGAAACCCATTTCTGCAATGAATCTTGAGAGAGTGTAGAAAGTTTTCTTCATTCACCAACACCTAATTCCTTGTTGATGTCTTGTGATTAATCTTCTAGAATGTGGATCTTGTGAATTTGAGTTGTGTGTGTGAGATTCTTCAGATATTATTCACCATCTTCAGCCTTTGTAAAAAATCATTATTGTAGATCTTTAACTTTAAAGATTGAGTACGAAAGGTAGATAAAAGATATATTAGGGAATCTATTTTTTTTTTTATATTTTTGTGTATCAGGTAGAAGAATTATTTCTTGGATATGGATTTTGGTTATGTGTTGTTCACAAAGAGAGTGTCTCTATACTCCATTAAAGACTTTGGTGAAACCATGTGAAGGTTTTGGCATAACAAAGTTGGAAGTTATCCAATTAACTGAGGCTAATGTCAATCGCTCAGACGAGTCTTCGACAGATTCGAGGGAAGAATGATTTTGAAATGAAGCTCGGAGCAAGTTATTGTGGATAGTAAGATTATTGTATCAAGATCATTGAGGATTTTGCTTGTAGAAGTTGAGTATCTATATCAACAGAAGGAGTTATCATTGGATTCGTGTGTAGGCTATTGCAGTGTGGTTATTCATATCCGAATTGATGATAGTTTATTGTATCAAAATACTTGTATATTAACTCTTGAAAATAGTGGAAGACTTGATTATTTTTCCCAATGGTTTAAAACTATTAAAGAGTGAAATAGGCATAGCGAGACCGGTTGCCGAGCCACAACATATCTTATATAATTTCTTCCTTCCATATCTCTCTTTAATTTTTGTTGTTTAGCATGTAAAAGTTAAATCATAGTATAACTTTTATGTCATTTAGGTTAGATCATGATTGTAGTAGTGTATTGTATAAGCATAGGTATGTGTTGCATCTAATCTATTGAATTATATTTAAGTTGATTGTGTTAAACGACATTTTAAAGTTGAGATATTAAATTGCTTGGATCAAGCAACTTGAATTGTCCAAATTGACTAAAGTCATTGTTTGATTATTCTCTTAGTGATAACATTTAAATACATTGGTTATAATCTATAATGATGAGATTTTACGCTTTCATTTTATGTTGTTTTAGCTTCTGTAGACCAAAGTCTGATTTTTTTGTTGAATATTTTCAATGCTTTTAAAGGGGATAGTTTTATTCAACCCCCACCCCCCTTCTAGAGCTTTTCACTTATATCCTCAACCAACTTGTGGTCTCAGAGTTGGTCTTTAGATCAAGTCTAAACGACTTCAAAAGTCGGGATTACAAAGTCTTTTCGATCCTAAAATCCATGTTTTTGGAAGTTTTCTCATCTAAGTGGAAACCAAACATATTCATTGAGATCCTAATGATTGATTCATCCTTGATTGTTCAATAAGAAATAATATCAAATAATTCTCTATTGGAATGTTAGTTGATCATCAATTGAATTAAGAGATTCTTTAAGTTTGATTCCTCCAGGATTGAACTAACTAATTGTTGAGATATATGCAGGATTGATTGGAAATCCATCTTTATGTTTCTTATTTTAAAATGATGTCTACTAACAAAAGCTAATGATGTATTATTTATGCGACAATTATTTTTGAATTATAGATTATCGAGAAATGAAAGGAGAAGTATCTCTATTGACCTATTCTTTCAATATCGTTGTGAAAGGAGATGAAAATAATTTATGAATATTAGCAATGTTCATTTTTTGTCAACCAACTATCATGGGTTCAAAGTAGTAACTTTTGAAGGATCCATATTACCGTCTAAGTGTTGAAGTATAAGTCATAGATTTCCAAACTTTTATCGAGCAAATGAAGTAGCTAATTATATGCATATTCTTGAAATGATAATTAAAGATGATTATATGTGTTGTGCAAGTTCATCTGAAGACTTATAAATGAGTGTTTGATAGTGTACCTCAGACGTGCAAAGGAGTTGTATCCATTTGTATATGATTTATCGTATTTTTCTATAGTATGTTTGTTGTTGTTTACTAATCATTTACATGTGTATCAAATTAAGCCATTAATCTTTAAAATTGGTATGATCGTTCCAATCTAACTTATTCTTCTTATAGTATGCATATAAATTATCGCCCTTATATGTTAAATGCAATCTTTATGTGAAATGTATTTGTACGTGTTATTTATGCAAAGTATATCTCATTCATCTGAACACATTTGCATCATTGTTATTTCAACTGAACATTCATCATACATTCATGCATCACTTATCATTGTGTGCATTTATTTTTTTAATTGCATATCATTATTTTACATTCCATTAAAAAATTCATTAATTTCTCATAGCATTAAAATTCTATTCAATTATTTTCTATCACATTAAAACTCCATTTCATTAAAGTTATTTTTCATTATTTTTCAATTTTTTTTTCAAAGTAAGTGGTCATGATTCGACTCAAGAGTGATTCTTGATTCGAATCACAAAAATAAAAATTCAAGGAAAACGTAACTGCCAAATCTAATCGAATCGCACCATTTTTCTGAGTGACCTGAGTTATATAAAAGTAAGAAATAACTTTTAAAATAATAAGGCAACTCACTCACACACATAGGCATGACAATAAAACCTGTACCGCGGGTATCCACCCGAACCCGCCCCAAAGTTGACGGGGAAAAGTCGCTTTGGCTGAGTTTGAGTTTGGGTTTGGGTTCTCCCCCATTACAAAATATGGGGACGAGTCAGTTAATAGGGACACTGGTACCCACTCCAAACTCGTCATATTTATTTCATTATGTACATTATTATTTATTTTTGATAGTTTAGAATATTAAATGTATGGTCAATATTTTGATAATTTGATTTGTATTTATTATTTGAAATGTATGTTGAAATTTTTTGAGATTGTTTTATTTTATTATTTATAATGTAATTTGATTTTAGAAAAAATAAACATTTCGGTTAAAAAAATTGATTTTGCTAAATAGATAGTGGCAGGACGGGGATACTCGAACCCGTTTGGGATGAATTTGAATTTTAATTGTCCACCCTTGTTTGAGTTTGAGACGAGAAACGAAGATTATTTGAAAATTTGGATTTGGGTTTGGGAGAAGTTAAATCGTCCCCAACCTGCCTCATTGCCATGCCTACACACCTTAAAATCTTTTCAAATATTTTTGTCATGAAAATTATTTTCTAAGCCAGAGCCAAGAGATTAAAAAGGTGTCTAACAAATTTTCAAACTATTTTTTAACTAACCAATCAGTTGGTAAATTGTGTCAATCGGTTGGTAAAACTTTTGAGTTGACCAGTCGATTGGAGCATTATATAAATCAATTGGAATGGTGTTAATCGATTACCTAAACAATAAGGACATCACATTACTCTATATCCAAACTTTTTTATTTGGGCTTGTTAATCGATTATAAATGAGTTGGCCAATCAATAGAAATTTTGTGTCAATTGATTAGTTCATTAATTCGGCTCATGGATGATTTTCATTTTTAGTTTTTCCAACTACTATATAACGAAGGCACGCTTCCACTTCAAATCACACCATATCATAAAATTTTACTATTTCTTTGGAATTTCTCTCTCTCTCTCTAGAAAATATTTCTTTTCACTTCATAGTTAGTGACAGTCTAAAAGCACAGGTAAATATCAATTTATCGTAGGTATAGTCCAAAATACCTATACCGACGACACTTTTTCGTGATATAATTTGATATACCTACGAAATCTTCTGTTACCATAACCTATAGCTACGACACGCATCGACATCATTAAAATTCTATTTTTGAAATTCTGTCTAATAGATCTTGATGTGAATTTTTTTTGGAACATTTTTTTTATTCCAACATTTAATCTCCATCCATTAATATATATACCTCAATAACAATTTTTTTATTTATATATACACTCATTATACTAATCAAATTAGAGATTCAACAATTAAATAAATATATTTAAAAAAGAAATTGTAATAAAAATGTCACACCATATATGTAAACTAGAGAGATAGAAAAAATTAACTCAGAGTCTTACAAACTTAAAATTATTGATACTTGTATCATGTCAATCGTAATCCTAGAGTAATTTAGAGAGTTATACTAATAACTATAAAAGACTTTTGTAATCATGAAATATGCTACAAGTTCCAGCTAAAAAAACAAATTCAAATTGTGTCTGTGTCCACATACCCTATCACTTTCATCTTCAAGTTTCATCATCTTCTCATACTAGCCTTTAATCTTCACGTACAAGAAATTAAAATAAAAAGATGAATATTAAAACAATTCAACATAAATAATATGACTCCTAAAAATATTAACAACATTAGTGAGAAATAATCAATACCTTTTTCATTATCTTCGTTATTGTTTGGACTATGAGAGTTCAAATGGTTATGAGCACTAGAAGCATCGGTAACCTATCTAGCAGCTTGTATTATGTCATTCACATCTTGTCTCGAAATTTATTTGAAATTTATTTATAACTTCCAAAAGCAAATTCAAGAAATTCATTAACCCCTTGAATATATTCTTTACTTTATTTTGTTGGATCACGCATCCACTCTCTATGAGCCATTAGACAAAAGTAACTGAAAAATAATCAAAATAGATGATAAGACAATACAATACAGTTGAATTTAAAATTAAAATATTAAATGAACCAGAATCGAATTTTATATCCAAGTATATAAAATAATCAAATCACAACATAAATAACATAGTATTACAAAGTCAAATCACAAATGAATCATCAATGTATATAAATATCTTAGCATAGTAACAACAACACTGAAACAAAACTTCCAATCCAACCAACTGCAAACAAGATTTCATAGAAAAGAGATAAGAATAATCACAATACAATATATATATATTGTAATAAGTGATTTACATGTACCTGTCAGTCTCCAACAAAGCCGACACAACCTCAATATAGTGAACCAGCAGTAAATGCCAAGAAATTAGGGTGTTCTGCACCAGATTACAACTGCATTAGTAAGAACTGTTTGATAATTACATATACTATCATATATAATTGTATAAAAGTAGAATGTTAAAAGAAAGATATATATGCATCATATATAAGTCCTACCTGAGCTATCCTTCAAAAGTACTATGTGATTCATATAAGTTTTACAGTTACCAAAAAAAAATTTAACTAGGATTAAGACAATTGAAATTATTAAGAAAAAATCTCTAACTGGGAATTATTAAGATAAATCTAAAATCCATTTTAAGATTGATGTACTTGTAAGGTATTAAAGACCGGTCGCGTAAAGACTATCACGATTTTGATCGGTGTATAATTTTTTATGAAAACTTATAAAGCCTCGACAAAAATTAGTTCTGGTTTGGTGTGAATCATCTTATGTTACTTTATCTCCTGAAAATGATTTTTTTTTTGTAATAACTAGGTATTAAATTTTTTCTCCGCAAATAACCATGTTTCAGAGAAAATTACGCAAATAACCATGTTTCAGAAAATCCCACAAGAGAGGAGCCAACCCAGTTGGCGCATGCACCTAGGATTTTGCCCTAGGCGCCATCTCACTTGGCGCATGCACTCTATTTTAGTCAAGTGAGATGGCGCATGCACTTTAAAAGTGAATGGAGGTGCCATCTCACTTGACTCCTAGGGCAAAATGCATTTTTTATAAATAATTCGTCTGTTTCTCCGTCATTCTTTACACTTTCTCGCACTTTCCTCTTATTTTTTTTCTCTGTTATTTACGTCATGACATCGTCCATGATTTTTACCAGAGATGGTTACGTTATTTTCTCGGCACATTCACTCCATGGAGCGTCTGAAGAGGGAGTTGATGCGATGGCTAGAGGGAGACATCGAGGATGTGGAACAAATTAGAAGGATCCAACGAAGAAGAAGAACCACTTCACTTGCGACAGAAAGACCTAATTTTTGGTTGGAGGAAGTCAAAACAGACAACGACGTAATGTTGATGATGCATGGGTCAGATGAAATTGTTTTAACGGTTGTAATTTCGTACAAGGTTTATTGTGTTTTATTTGTTGTTCGCGCAAGGTTTATTGTTACAAATATTGTTAATGAAAAACCGTAATGTTTACAACTTAAAAAAGTAAAGATATTTTGTAATACAATTTTTATGTGATTGAGCTAGTAGCCTGAGTCGGACAATTTTTGCGATTGTGTCCGACCTGACGACATAAACCATACTTTCTTTCCAGCTTGTCAAGGGAGCTCATTTCAGTTGTGATGCGCTTACTTTTGGGACGACCCTTTTTATTCCTTCGCATTTGGTCATTGTGCCATATTATTTCGCCGTCGTATGCAGGCCAATAATCAGGTTTTGCTACCAAAGGGAAGTTGTTATTGTATACGTTGAGCAAGGTTTCAGATTTGTAAATGGGAGACAGAAGTTGTAATGCGTCTTGATGAGTACAGGCACACGCAACAATGACATGAGAGCAAGACATACGAAAGACTTGAAACTTTCCACAATCGCACCAATGAGAAGGTAGTATAACCCTGTACTCTTGTCTTGGCAGCCCCTCGTTGTGGTTGGTAGTCTCTTTGACAATGAAGTTGTGGATGTGTCGGTCGAACCGTATAACCAAATGGGTGTTGGCTTTGGCACTTTCTGCCTTAATATACTTCATGCAGCTTTCACTCCATAGTTGTCCAGATTGCAACACAACATTCCATATTTCACTTGTTTTGGCAAACAACAAAGTCATCCTAAAATATGTTGATTTAACCAAAGCAGTTACTGGGAGGTTTCGTATGCCTTTGAATACCCCGTTCATGGATTCAATTAGATTTGTTGTCATGTGGCCCCATCACTGTCCATTGTCGTATGACCTAGTCCATTTTTCTACCGGAATGTTATCGATCCACCTATCGGCGTCCGGATTTGACAATCGAATCTCGTTGGGATAATATTTGAACGTAGGTTGTGCCAATGCATATTCTGCATTCATAACCGCTTTCCTAAGAGCTTTGTATTTGATCTCCCTTGTGAAATTTTGGACGATATATCTAATGCAATAGACATGCGTAGAAGGAGGGTCATGTCAATTGTTTGCAGAATTGTTGTATGCACTCTCAATAGATGCATGTCTATCAGAGATCTGGTTGAGGAGCCACGTGTGTTCGGAGATTCTTGAGAAAGAAGCTCCAAGCACCATCAGTCTCTCCCTCGACTAGGGAAAAGGAAATTGGGAAAATATTGTTGTTGCCATCTTGTGCAACTGCCATCAGTAGCGTGCCTTTGTATTTCCCATACAACCAAGTCCCGTTAATTTGAATAATTGGTTTGCATGATGCAAACCCTGTGATGCAAGGTTGAAAAGCCCAGAACACTCGACTGAATATTCCATTTCCGGTGAGTTGACTACCATCTGGGGCGTACGCTGGCAGTGTTTCCAAAATGTAAACAGTACCCGGAGAATAAGTCTGAAGTGCATTCAGATAGTGAGAAAGTTCTTTGTATGACTCCTCCCAGTTTCTATATACCTTTTCAATCGCCTTGGTCTTTGCTAACCACGCCTTTCGGTATGACGGAGTATAGTTAAATACCGTAGTGATGTGAGAGATTATGGTTTTCACCTTCAATAATGGATCGTTGCTGACGACGGGTAGGATTTCTTGACATATGAGATCATAATTTAGTTTCTGATGATCCTGTGATTGAGTAGAACTAATGTAACACCCCAATTCTATCCCAAGCAATTATATAAATAAATCAGAGTTATAGAATTCAATCATGCAAATGAATCGGGACGTCACAAATTCTTCTATCAAAATTCATTGCATTCATCGTGGATATATAACACTTTCAAAATATCGGATGAACCATCAGCATAACATCTTTAATTAAATAACTCAACATCTACGCAGCGGAATTCTTAATAACATCTTTAACAATAAAACAACAACTTCAAAACAGCACATATTTAATAATAATCAACTTAACATTCAACAACTGAATAATCAACAATAAAAAACAGCAAGCGTTCATCTCCCCGAGTGTTACATATCAGAACAATGACACCGACTCGAACTATTGAAGGTATACATCCTTCACTCTCGATTACCTGCATGTTACCAATACAAGGACAACATTCAAACAGAAGGGGTGAGATATCTAACAATATACTAAAGTGCATGACAATTAATATATTAAATTAGATCAATAACATCACCACTTCTCATCTCATAATCAACAATAATCACAATGATAATATACTTCACAACATCATTATACACTTCTTTATGCAATCATATAATGCGACTCAATACTATGCAAATGCATGTGGTACTATTGGAGCATTACTCTCATATCAAAAATTTGCCAATTAATAGAGGCATCAACAAGGCATAGCCTTCATCTCAAAATTCGCCAATACAGGCCATCTCAACGAGCATAAGCTCCATCTAAAAATGCAAAGTATGCGACACAATCATGAATGTAATAACAACACCCAAATTAACAACATCTCAAATTAACAACATCTCAAATTAACAACAATTCAAAAGCGTATCAAATTAACAACATCTCAAAAGCATCTCAAATTAACAACATCTCAAAAGCATCTCAAATTAACAACATCTCAAAAGCATCTCAACGTCTCTTCATCAACATTTCGTATCATCATAATAATTCATCAAACACCATTTATTTATTATAAATTATCAACACAACATCATTAATAACTTCTCATCAACAACTCTACTGTACATTAATACTACGGTAACCCTTACTGCTATGTAGTCTTACATCATTACTATCACTAATCCTACTGTTATAATTCAAACAGCAGCCTCTAGGCATCTCATCTTCATCATTCCGTACAAAACCAACGCAACAATCAACACAGGAGCTAACTCTAAACCCTAAATTGGCTACTAGGACTACACTTTCTATTCTTCATTTTAATCCCCTAGAATAAAGTTAATTCGCATTAGCTATTCAACGCTTCGAACGACATCTCAAACGGCACCCTAAAACTTAAGTTACATGACTTTAAAACTGAATCTACCAAAAATCAGACAATAGGGGTCGATGCAAAACCCCTTGGATCGACGCGTACTGCTCTATCTGCACAACATGAGTCGACACATCCTCTCATGGATCGACTCATCCTGAGTCTTGCGCACAGCATGTATAGACACATGCATGCTACAGATCGACTCATCCCGAGTCTTTCAACCTTCATGTATCGACGCAAGCCTCTTCGTGTCGACTCATACTGAGTCTCTAAGCCCTCATGTATCGACACATCATGTTTGAGGTCGACACATCCTGATCCTTCCTGCATAATTCTGCGAATGTTTCTCTGCATCTCACTACGGGATTCATGTTTTTAGCCCTAAAAACTTAATATAAACATGATAAATCATCACATACAGTTATCCTACAATTCTACATCGATTAAACAACATCGGGACATCATTATTCATCTAAAATTCATCAATTCTTCATCATACAACATCACATGCATTCAATTCAAGAACAAGACAACAATCATCTCTAACCCCACATACCAATCATCATGATCCCAATTATAAAGTCAGAACCCCACCCTTACCTTGGATTGAAGGTCGCTCTACAATTTCCGGTTGAATCATCGTTCTGCCGTTTTCCTATTTTACAGCAGCTTCACGTTCTCTTCTCAATCCTTATTCTTCTACTGCTTCTTTCTTTTCTATTCTTTCTAACAACAATAAAAATAACCTATTATTCTTTATTCCTTATTGGGCTCCAAACTAATACACCCCCTTATTACTTCTAGTCCTTCAAAATAAGCCCACACCACATAATATTATACTTCTAATATTATTTCTCCACTTAATAAATAAATCCAATTAATCATAACACATCTTCACAAAATATTCCAAAAATAATTTAATTAAATAATTAATTAAATTACGGGCGTTACAACTCTCCCCCACTTAGAATATTTCCGTCCTCGAAAATTTACCTTAATCAAACAACTCAGGGTAGGAGTCTCGTATCTTGCTCTCCAATTCCCAAGTCATGCTTTCTCCGGCAGTCCTAGCCAAACCACTTTAACCAAAGCATTATCTTTGCCCCTCAGAGTCTTCATTTCACGATCTACGATCCGTACAGGCATCGTCTCCACCGTAAGATTATCCCGTACTTACACATCGTCCATATGAATCACATGAGATGGATCTGAAATATACTTCCGAAGTTGTGACACATGGAACACATCATGCAAATTCGAAAGATTAGGAGGTAAAGCCACTCTATAAGCAACATTCCCCACTCTCTCTGAAATCTGATGTGGTCCAGTAAATCGAGAAGTGAACTTCTTAGACTTCAACGCTCGCCCAACACCAATCACAGGTGTGACTCTCAAAAACACATGGTCACCAGCTTGAAATTCTAAATCCTTCATTCGCTTGTCATGATAACTCTTCTGTCTACTTTGGGAAGCTTTCATCTTTTCTCGAATCAACTTCACCTTCTCGGTAGTCTTACGAACAAGTTCAAGTCCAAGTACTACACTCTCACCAGATTCATGCCAACATAAAGGAGTTCTACATCTTCGACCATACAACGCTTCAAAAGGTGTCATCCCAATAATAGAATGGAAACTGTTATTATAAGTGAACTCTATCAACGGAAGATAAGTATCCCACGAACCTCCCTGCTCAAGAACACATGCCCTCAGCAAATCTTCCAATGATTGAATCGTCAGTTCAGTCTGATCATCTGTCTGAGGATGATACGCTGAATTCAACCTCAACACAAAACCGAACGCTTCTTGCAAACTCTTCCAAAAATCATAAGTAAATCTTGGATCTCTATCTGACACAATGCACAAAGGAACACCATGCAGCTTCACAAACACACTGATATAAATCTCAACCAACTTCGACACTGGAAAACTGATGTTAATAGGAATAAAATGAGCTGACTTCGTAAGCCTATCAACAATCACCCAAATTGAATCATGTCCTCTTAAAGTATAAGGTAACCCTGTCACAAAGTCCATTGAAATGCTATCCCATTTCCATTCTGGAACTTCCAACGGTTGCATCAATCCTGCAGGCTTCTGATGTTCAACTTTCGACTTCTGACAAGTCAAACACGCATACACAAACCGAGCCACCTCACTCTTCATTCCAGGCCACAAAAACAAACCTTTCAAATCTGGATACATCTTTGTAGCTCCTGGATGAATACTCAAATTACTTATATGTGTTGTACCCCAAAATTTTCCCTCCCATATTTCTTAATACATGTCAAGTGAGATCCTCAAATTGCTCAAGGTAGTCCAAAAGTTGACTAGATAAACCCTCTCCTAAGGCAGTCTACCTCAAAGTAGGGTTTCAGTTTGCATCAAGACGCCTGGGTCCAAAGGGTCCCAAATTCTCACCATTATCCTAATATGTTCCCAAGATCATCCATGTCATGTTTCAAACCTTGCAGAGAAATTTTGCTCAGTCAGTTGCTCAAAGGCCCAAAAATCGACTGTGCTAGGGCAAAAGTCAATTGTGGCCCACAAACAGTCAAAATTCAAGATTTTTGGTCAACATTATCATTTTGAAGTATTATTCATCATTTGATCAGGGGTTGATCATGATTCCTCAAGGATTGGTCACAATTCATCAAAACCCAAAAGTTGCTAAATTAGGGTTTTGCAGGAAAAGTCAACTCAACTTTGACCAAGCATAACTTTCTCATACTTTATCAGAAATGGCCCATCCAAAGCTCATTTTGAAGAGGATGTGATTCCCTACAATTAATATTCATTTCCAAAGTTCAAAAAATTCACTCACAAGAAGTTATGAATTTGGACATTATAGGTCATTTTGAAAAGTCAACAAAAACACCTTTTTTGTCAAAGCTTCATACATGAACATGGAAGACTCAATTAAGATGAGACAAAAAGGGTTGCTTAGAGGACATCTTGAGCTTTCTAAAAAGTCAATGAAAACATCTCTAGGGTAAAAATTGAAGGAGTTATGCATTGGTGAAGTTGACTCTTTTTGCAAAATTGCCAAAAGTCAAATATGTCTCAAATTGCAATTTTTGTCAAATGGGCCCAACTTTTTGTGCTTGCATTGAACTTGTAACATGATCCACGACCCATGATCCATCCCACTTGCCTTTATTTTATTTTTTTCATTTATTTTGATTTTACTTCAATTAAATCAAATTAAATCAAAATAAAATCATGAAAATATCAAAACTAATCAAAGCTTGAGATTTTGTGCAAATTTCAAGACCATGAATAGCTGGAAATGAGATCAAATTGTGCAAGGCTTGTTTGTACACAAAAAGATTAGGTTTCTCTTGTTTGGGAAAGATTTGATACAAGTGTGAATCAAGGATCAAATCTTCCTAATTGCAAGGATTTGGTGCAAACTTGTAACCCTAATTCACTCAAGAGTACATATAGAACAAATCCAGACCAAAAGCATAAGGGTTGGAGGCATGAGAAAGCATAATCAGATTCAAAAAATTCATTAAAAAGTGTGAAATCATTCTTGCAATTAGAGGGAAATTCAGGCCATTCCAAGACCACTATTCGTATCCTGGACCTTCTCTGAAGCAGATACGATCATTTGCAAGCATCCATACAGCCAGAAACTCGAACCACAGACCCACGATTTACCCTTCAAACTCAAAATCCATTCTTATGATTTATGCAACATTAGCATGTTTCAATGACATATATATGTTTGTTAATGCATTTGCAATATTTTGGTTATATTCAATTGAATTTTTGACGCACGTACTGAGATCCACCATTGCTAGGGTTTTCTTGTTCGTTTTAGGGTTTGCTCATGCAGGTAAAATTGGCCCAAAAGAGGGGTATCATGGTGCTCACAAGGCCAAGAAGAACTGATCTCTACCATTAGTTTTCATTTAAGATGCTTGTATGAGATTTTGGAGAAACGCAGGCTTATACCTACGCTCAAAAAACCGTAGGTAAAAGTCTTGGACTTTTGCCAACGGAGAGAGGAAGAAGAAGGGTGGCGTGGCACCCCCTGGCTGGTTCATTCAAAATTCGCGCGCTTTTGGATCCATTATCTCGTTTTCCATTATATTAATTCTTGTTTATTTCATATACAAAAGAATCAGCCAGCCTAGCTGGCAAGCACGCTATGGCCAGATGCTAAAGGGCCTGGGTTCGATCCCCAGGTCCCCTTGTTCTTCAATATTATTTTGTTATATGTAATTCCATGTGCAGGTTTCCAGGACATCCACCATACGTCCTCAATGATCAGCCAACCAGATGTCCAACAAGCCAAATCCAACGCCTGGCACATGAAGGTCTACCATGCATCTTAGTCAAGCCAACGCATTGGATCATGAGACTCAACGTGGACCCAGGCTTATTGGGCTCAGATCTGCTATTGGCACTCCCTTTCTACTTTGACACCAGGCCCATATTGCTATTCTTTTCCTTTTATATTTTTTTCTTTTAATTATTTTTGATTAATTATTTTCTCACACAAATTTAATTCTTTTTTTATTACAAAAAACTCATAAAATCAATTTTCATCAAATTAAAATTTAGTTTTTTTTATTTTATTTCGTCAAAATTAATTTAGTATTAGTTTAATTTAATTTTAGGGTAATTATAACTTTTTTTGTAAATAAGTTAAAACAAATTAGAAATTAGGGTTTGTTGGATTTAATTTTTATTTTCTTTTCTTAAAATAACAAAAGTGCAAAAATAGGTCAAATTAATTATTTTTCTTAATTTAAATTAACTAGTAATTAGGTTTGTATTTATTTAATCAAAACCTTATTTTTCTAAAAAAATAATCAAAACAAAAAAAAAATACTTTTCTTTTAATTAGGTTTAGACGGGGTCAAAACCCTAAATTTTCCCATTCTCGATTTATCACGCGCATTTATTATTTTTTTGAAAATATTAATGTAACTGCTCATGGGATGTAATAGTTTAATTATGACTTTTCGCTTATTTATCGTTTTACGGGTTTTGGCTATGTAATTAATCCCCCTCCCCGAAGCCTTGTAATAGTGTGGTTTTATTTTCCGCATTTTAATTTTCGTAAATATTAACTGTTAGATGTATGATAATAGGATTACATGACAAGAATGTATGTTAATTTTAAAATGGTTAACAAACCCTAAATGTGCAAAGATAATAACTGAAATC
Organism: Vicia faba; assembly: GCA_948472305.1. NCBI lineage: Eukaryota > Viridiplantae > Streptophyta > Magnoliopsida > Fabales > Fabaceae > Vicia > Vicia faba. The sequence goes on from OX451735.1 coordinate 328,754,215, forward strand.
AAATCACTCGCACATGTGCACCCCTAGGGTATACTCTCACTTCGGTTGCCTTTGGTAAACGATCATTAAGTATAGGGTGTTTTAGTGATCGCCCTCTTGTCTAAACAAATATCAAAATGTCCCGTTCGAAAAGGTTGCCTCAGAAATGTTACCTCGAATATGATCTTAAGACATTAAGGTTATTACTAAGACGTCCTAACGTTGCTTCAGTGATTGTACGTCCCTTTCAAATTGACCTTTACGATTCCAACGACGATGCTACCTACTCATTAATAGTGGGATATCATTGTCTAAAGGAAACAAAAACATAAACATTCTTTTTTCGAGTAGGTAGATGCTAGTAGGTACTTTCTCATAATAAACTTTTCCACACTTACACTCTTTTCAAACAAAGTTTTCAAAAACACTTCGTAACACTCTTGAGGACTGATACAAGGGTTAAAACTAAGTAAAATAAAAACTTTTCAAAACACACAAACACGGAAGCAATTTTAAAATGATGAGCAAGTACCTAAGAGCCCGTAGAAAATTACGGATAGAAAGGGTGCTAATACCTTCCTTTCTATAATCTACCCACCGTACTCAAAATCTCGAAAAAGGAATTTTTCTGTGCTTTTTTCCTTTCCAGTTGGATAAAATAAAAGTCGGTGGTGACTCTTGCTTACCGCGACATTTTGCGAATAAAAACGCAAAACGCAAACCAGAATTTTCCAAAACAGTCGGTTCTGCCACCGTATCACAGAATTGGCGACTCTACTGGGGACAATAATATGTGGGGTATACCTTAGGATTAGTTCATCATAAATTGCTTCTCTTGTTTGTTTTGGTTGCTTTACTTTTGAGGGTTTTATATTGGAAGTTACTATAGATCCTAACCCGGATCTGGGGGACACCTTTTAGGTAAGTAGCAATAGATTGTGAGGGAACTGTATGGCGTAGACCGATACGGTTGAAGCAATAGCTAAGTTGATGTGGCACATTGGTTAGTACCGGTATCCCTTGTAGAGAAACAAGGAGAATACGGGTCCACTGTGTGGTGTCATTAAGCATCAAATGACCTTAGAAGCTATAATTGACCAACTTGGCCATTAGAAAGTAGTGAGATAGCCAGCCTCGGTATAAAGCTGAGAACTGGTTGATACTCGATGCTACGCTCATTGAGACCATACTCTCGAGATAGTTCCGGCCGCAAGAAAAGATTGCGTGAGCTGAAACCATAACCGATGGAGGATGGTCAGTGATATTGAGAATCTCTAGAACCCGGTTACTATTATTAGGACAGGTTGAAACCAACTGAGCTTCAAGAGGGTAGTACCTAGACCCCATGCAAGCCTGAAACTTAAGGGATATTGTGTGACTTGTTTGCCTTTACCATGTTTGTTATCTGCTATACCTGTTGTGTGTTTCATCATGACATCATGCGTCATAACATAGCATGCACACTTCATTACACTAACCATTTCAAAGACCGAGGGGATTTATCTTTGTTCTGTTTTGCAGATTATGGCTTCCATACGCAGAAACACCATCCGAGTTAACTTTGTGCAAATACCTGCCCAACTCAAAGATTTAGCCTCGAGAGTTTCTGATACTTCTTCATTCATTAGGAGACATGGTCAGCTTCTTAGCTTGGTTACCTCAAAGTTTGATGAGCAGATGATGAGTATGCTTTTCCAGTTTTTCGATCCAGTGCATCATTGCTTTACCTTTTCGGATTATCAGCTGGTTCCTACTTTGGACGAGTTTTCTCACTTATTAGGCATATCCATCCTTAAGCAGATGCCCTTCACAGGTTTGGAAGAGACTCATAGGCCAAAAGACATTGCTTCATCTCTGCATCTAAAACAGGCTGATGTAGTATCCAACTGGGAGACACGAAGCGGGGTTGAAGGTTTCTTAGCTAGGTTTTTGATAGAGCAAGCTCAACTATTATGGGATAACTTGGATTTTCAGTCTTTTGAAGACATCTTGGCTCTCCTTATCTACGGTTTGGTTGTTTTTCCAAATCCAGATTCCTTCATATATGTGAATGCGGTTAAGATCTTCCTATCTCACAATCCTGTACCTACTCTTCTGGGTGATATTTTGCATGCCCTCTACACTTGTACTGTGCGTAGAAGAGGGACCCTCATGTGTTGCATGCCTTTGTTAGTGAGGTGGTTTATTTCGCACCTCCCCAAGTCCGTGTTGAAGAATGAGGAAGTTTTAGGATGGTCCTAAAAAATAATGTCCCTTGCCCATACCGACATTCTTTGGAGTTCTAAGGCTATGGAAAGCATTACAGTCATTGATCGTTGTGGGGGATATCCTAATGTCCCGTTGCTTGGAATCAGAGGAGGAATAACCTATAGTCCTTGTTTAGCTTTGCGACAATTCGTTCGTGCTTGGAGAGACGATCCTCATGAGCTACTTCTTACAGATATTGCATTTGACTATAAGGGGGACGTTAAGGAGCATCGCCGAAGGTTTATACGAGCTTGGGGCATGGTGAACAGGTCTGACCCTCAAGAGCTAGGACCAAGGACTTTTCTCCCTATGCAGCCTTATCTCCAGTGGGTCAGAGCTCGTGCCCAGAAGCTTGGAATACCTTATGAAGCTGTGTTTCCAGTGATAGTGGAGCCCACCAATGAAGAGGGCATTCCTTATACAGTTCTTTATCCTTACATGCCCACTGATCTTGGGGCATTGAAGAGATCCTGGATTCAGCTGAAAGAGGAAAGGGATACCTACCGGGAGAAGTATCATGAGCAAGAAAGGAAGATCTTGAAGCTCACCAGGCAACTTGAGAATGAAAGGATAATCAATGATTACGTCAGCACGAAGGGGCAGCATCCATGGGATTTCTGATTTTTTGCTTTTTCTAGTTTAGAATTGTTTTTCATTTACTTCGTTGTAAACGCCTTAAAGGCATTGTTGAACCTTTTACAGGTTTAATCTAATAAAGTGGTTTATTTCTTGGTTTGCAAATTTAAATCTCCCAAAGTCTTTGAAATCATTACATACGCATCCCATTATCATGCACATCATTACAGTTATCATTACAGGTTTCTCATCTCCTTCGCTGTTTATTTCAGCATGAAATGTCTTCTGAAATGCCTACAGATCAAGCCATCAAAGCTCTCCAGGCACAAAATGCCAAATTCCAAGAGTTGTTCTTGAACTTGGCTAAAGGGCAAGAGAATTTGAAGACTCTCATCCTGAAAGAGAAGAAGAAGAAGAAGAAGAAGGTGGTTCTTCTGAATATGGGTAACAGATTTGGGAATAGGTTGCAACAGGAAGCTGATGTGTCTCTTTCATCCAAAGGAGAGGAAGACCAAGAAGAAGAAAAGGGTCCCAGTCCGGTAGTCTCTGATAATGATACTGATTTTGATGATGAGCAGTATCCTCCTGCTGAGTGTGATCGGTGGGAATGAGAACTGACTGTTTTGGAATGCAGGTTCGTGTTTGCGTTTGTTTTTGCAAAATATCGCGGTAAGCAAGAGTCGCCACCGTCTTTTATTTTATCTAACAAGGAAAGGACAAAAGCACAGAAAAATTCCTTTCTGAGATATTTCTCGGGTTCGAGAGGTAGATTATAGAAAGGGAAGGTGTTAGCACCCTTTCTATCCGTGGTTACCCACGGGCTCTTAGGTACTTGCTCAAAGTGTTTTCAAAAGTTTGCTTTTCTTTGTGTTTGTGGGTTTGAAAGAGTTTTTTTGTTTTGAAAGAGGTGTAAGTGCGAAAAGTTTTGTTTTGTTTTAAAAGGAGCAAGTACTTAAGAACCATCTACCTACTCGAAAAAGGAATTAAACTGTGCAAATGTCCTTTAGACAATGTTAGCCCACTATTGATGAGTAAGTAGCATCGTCGTTGGAGTTTTCGGGTCAAATTAGATTAAGGGACGTGTGGTCACTAAAGCAATATTTAGAACGCCTTAGCGGTAACCCTAATATCCTAGATCATTTTTCCGAGGCAACCGTTTCGAGGCAACTATGATCTTTGGACAAGAGGGCGACCTCTAAAACTTCCTATACTCAATGACCACATTCGAGACAACCAAGTGAGGTGTACCCTAAGAGTGGCATGTGCGAGTGTGTCAATTCGGTTAATTTTTATCTGTACATGTCAATGGTGAGCTATGTTGATTTTAAGTTAAAGATTGATCTTGTCATGCATTGCCTAGTTACCAAACATCTAACAGTTAATATTGTGCGGAAATTAAATTGCGGGAAATTAAATCTAAGCTATTACAAGGAGTTGGGTATTTACATCGCCAAAGACAAACCCTTTAAAATTAAATTGCAGAAAGTAAATAAAAGGGATAAATAAATAAAGTCTTAATTTAAAACTATTACATTCCCGAAGCAGTTACAATATTGGATAAAAATAATACGCGTGCAAGAAAATTAAATCGGAGCATTTTTAGGGTTTTGACCCTTTTTTATTAAAGAAAGCATATTTTTTGTTATTTTGAATTAAAATGGAAATTAAATCTAAGTTAATCAATTAATTAATTAAATGAAAATATTTTGATTTTTTTTATAATTAAGGAAATAAAATAAGAATGATTAAAAGTTATTAAAAAACCCTAATTCTATATTAATTTTAATTTATTGCAAAATATATTAAAATTGTACCTAATTAAGAAACTAAATTAATTGGTTAAAGTTTATTTACAAAAATAATGAAATAGTGAAATTAATAAAAATATTTTTTATTTTTTTATTTGGGTTTTCTGATTTTTTTGTTATTTAAGAAAATAAATAATTTGTTAGTGAAATAAATAATAATTAACTAAATAATTAAATAAAAAAAGTATAAAGAGAAAAAGAAATAAACCAAAATGGGGGGTTTGGGCCTGAATCTGGGTGTAGGATCAACAATTTTCCAGGCCCAAAACGTTGGCCCTTGTTGACTTTTCCAGTCTCCTATGCGTGCATTGACTTGAGTACATGGTGAATACTCAGCTTTGGCCATTGGATTTTATTTATGGGACACTTGGCGCTTGAGATCTTGGCAGAACATGATGGTCCATGCCTTGGATGCTACATGGAATAACCTGAAACAAAATTGTAACAAAGTTTTAGGGGACCTGGGATTCGAACCCAGGTCCCAATGATCATTGACACGCCTCCTTTGCCAACTCAACCATGCTGCTTTATTTTTAATGGGATAAGAAGTAAATATAATATGTGAAAACAATTAACTATGCTGGAATTAAAAAAACGCGCTAAACACATTTGAATAGGCCAATGACGCAGGGACACGTTATCATCTTCTCCAACAAATCCTTGGTTATTTACCTGCGGATTTTTATCCGCAGGAAGATTCGTGGGATATCTCAAAAATCTTTCCTAGGCCATGTAAATGCAAGCTAAGGGTATCAACGTGATCGCCTCTCTTCCCTGAGCACGAATATGGCCATGGTTTGCCTTGATTGTACCTGTGCCAAGAATGCCTAAAAACAAAACAAGAAAACCCTAGATTCGGGTATCATGATACAGGCTCTGAAAATAAAATTGAATATTGCCAAAATGTTCTAAATCAAACGACAAACACAAATATGCAAAGATTTTAATGAAAGGATGCAAGAATCAAAGACTTGGATTTCATGTTCAGAGCTTGGTTTGTGGACACTTACAGCGAGTTACAGGCGATGAGAAGGCTTGGTTTTGATTGGTATCGCTGATTGCCATCAAGAGATTAGTGTCAAGCTTTTGCTTTGAATCGAGCTCTAATATTGATTTTGATCTTCCACTTTTCACACTTTTTTTCAATTCTGAGTTTGCCATTTTTGCAGTCCTTAGGGCGTGTTCATGTTATGCTTGGCTTGTACAAGTGTTATAGAATGAATTAGGTTTAACCTTTGGGCTTGAATCCATGTGCATTGAAGGTTCATGATTTGATATGATCTTCCATTAACAAACTTCCAAAAATGGCTCAAATCAAATATTTTGTGCACCATAAGGCATGATTCGGATTTGGTTTGGTGTATCTTGACAATGAAGACCTATAATGATCAAAGGAATCTCATTCCATTAATTTTTAGATTTTATTTGATTTAATATTGATTAAAAATGAATTAAATCAATAAAAATTAAATAAAATAGAAAAATAAATGTTTGGTCATGAAATTTAGGATGGGACACGTGTGTGGCATGACAAGACCATATCAAGTGGAAAAAAGTGGGCCCTTTTGTCAAAAATTGGAGTTTTGAGGATAGTTGACTTTTGGCAATTTTGGAAAAATGCCCAACTTCAACAATGCATAACTTCTTCAATTTTGAACTTTTGGAGGTGTTCTTGGACTTTTTAGAAACCTTGAGATGTCCTCTAATCAACCCTTTTGGCCTAATCTCATTTTGATGTCCCATTCTCAAGTTATAAGCTTTGGCAAAAAAGGTATTTTTGTTGACTTTCAAAAATGACCTATAATGTCCAAATTTGTAACTTTTGTGAGAGAACTTCTTGATCTTGGGGTGTGAATATGGATTGTAGGAAATTTCATCCTCTTCAAAATGAGCTTTGGATGGGTCATTTCTCATAAAGTATGAGAAAGTTATGCTTGGTCAAAGTTGAGTTGACTTTTCATGCAAAACCCTAACTTAGCATCTTTTGAATCTTGATGAATCTTGAGCAATCCTTGATGAATCATGATCAACCCTTGATCAAATGATGAATTATACTTCAAAATGAGAATGTTGGCAAAAAATCTTGAGGTTTGACTGTTTGTAGGTCACAGTTGACTTTTGCCCTAGCACAACCGATTTTTGGACTTCTTGAGCAATTGACTGACCAAACTTTCTCTGCAAGGCTTAAAATTTGACATGGATGAACTTGAACATGTTAGGACATTGGGGAGAATTTTAGGTCATTTTTATGTAAGGACCTTGATGCAACACAAAACCCTAATTTTGAATTGACTGCCTTAGGAGGTGATTTGACTGTCCAACTCTTGAGCCATCTTGAACCACTTGAAGATTATTCTTGACATGTCCTGAGAAATATGGGAGGGAAAATTTTGGGGTACAACAGTTGCCCTTGTTCAATCTTCTTAAACCTGAGGATATAGATTGGTGTTCGGGACTTTCGTGATCCGAAGGTGGAAGATGATTGAACACTAGAGTGCCCAGAAATTTGCACTCGCATGAAGTAGTGTTTGTCTTGTGATGTCAGGAATGGGCTTACAGATGCCATTTGGAGATTGATGATGGGAGATGGGATTAAATATGCCATCCGAAGGAGTGTCGATCGCGTAAGAGATTCCTTAGCGAGAGCTTGTATACCTGTTGTTGAGGGAGACTCCGTCGGGGAATGCTGTTCTTTGTCTTAGGAGAAATAGAACTTTAGGAGCTTCGGTCGTCCATTATTCTACTGGGGAATCATCTTTGTTGAAGAGGTGAGAGTGAACTACTATCTGGTCGTAACCCAGGCTTCATAGTGATAAGGCCGACTGCTATCTGGTCGTAATCTAGGCTTTATAGTGACTTACTGGGGAGATGAGATTAAACTTGCTATCCAGTCGTAATCTGGGCTTTGCAATACCTCATTTCTTATCTGGTCGAAATCCAGGCTTCAGAACAAATCAAGTGGTTATCCGGTCGCCTCCGGGCTTCAACTTGAATTTAGGGCACACTAATATCCGGCCGGCTTCGGGCTTCTTAGTGATTGTCCATGTAAACTGCTATTTGGTCGGAATCCAAGCTTCACAGTGTCTTGTACCGCTATCTGGTCGTAATCTAGGCTTCACAATGTGTTATACCATTATCTGGTCGAATCCAGGCTTCATAGTGTCACGTACTACTATTTGGTCGAATCCAATCTTCACAATACCTCATTTCTTATCTGGTCGAAATCCAGGCTTCAGAACAAATCAAGATATAAAGGAAAAACAGTTTGAAATTTGTCTGAAAATGAATTTGTATTGATTTTGAAGTTTGGCCTGTAAATAGGCGTTTTTGTACAAGAGGTTGACGTCCTAGTAAGAGAACGCCGCCGAACAAATAGAATTCATACAATTTATGAAAAAGAAACAAAACAGCTATATGAATAATCCCACTGGGTTCCAACTCTGCTATTGCCTTTATATCTTCAAGCATCTCATCACTTTGCTTCTTAGTTGAAGACGAATCTGTTTGATTAGTGCCGTCCGAGCTTGATAGTCGATACCGAAGTTTGGATGCGAGGTGATCCAATGAGACATAGTGTTACGCTTATCCCTAATTTTTGCCTGGACCTCCCCTTCGGGTTTTCAGTCCACCGGGATACCCATTTTTGCCCAAGCCACCTTTTTAGGTTTTCGACTTGCCGGATGTACAATTTTTTTTTAAATTTTCATCCCTTATTTCTGCGCGAACCCTTTTGGTTCGTCGGTAAGCCCTTATTTTTGCCTAGGCCAGTCAACCTAGCGGGTCTTTGATTAGGCGTAGTATCTTTTTACTATGTCTGCATTGACGGGGTGAGGAAGGTCATCACCGTCTATGGTGGTTAGAATCATAGCTCCTCCTGAGAAAATGTTCTTAACCACAAATGGCCCTTCGTAGGTAGGGGTCCATTTTCCCCTGGGATCACCTTGAAGTAGAATAATGCGCTTGATTACCAGCTCCCCAACTTGATACTCTTGTCGTCTAACTTTCTTGTTAAATGCCTTGATCATCCGTTTTTGGTACGTCTGACCATGACAAATGGCAGTAAGTCTCTTTTCGTCAATTAGGTTCAGTTGATCAAGCCGGGTCTAAATCCAGTCATCTTCGCTTAAACCTGCATCCTTCATGATCCGAAGAGAGGGTATCTGAACTTCAATAGGCGAGACTGCCTCCATGCCATAAACCAAGGAATAGGGTGTTGCCCCTGTTGACGTCCGTGCTGAGGTACGGTACCCATGAAGAGCAAATGGTAACATCTCGTGCCAGTCTTTGTATGTTACTGTCATCTTCTGCACGATATTCTTAATGTTCTTATTAGCAACTTCGACAACCCCATTCATCTTCGGCCGATAGGGAGAAGAGTTATGATGCTGTATCTTGAATTGCTCGCAAAGCTCAGTGATCATCTTGTTATTGAGATTGGTACCATTGTCTGTAATGATCCTCTCTGGTACACCGTATCGACAAATCAGATTATGTCGAATAAACCGTGCTACGACGTTCTTGGTTACAGTAGCAAAGGAAGGTGCTTCAACCCACTTCGTAAAGTAATCAATCGCTACCAGGATGAAACGATGCCCGTTGGATGCCGTAGGTCTGATCTCACCGATCATATCAATGCCCCACATTGCAAAAGGCCAAGGCGCTGTCAAGACGTTCAGAGGAACTTGAGGTATGTACACCTTATCAGCATATACCTGGAACTTGTGACATGTCCGAGAATGTTGATAACAATCAGCTTCCATTGTGGACCAGTAATATCCTGCCCGAAGGATTTTCTTTTCCATGGTGTGTACACTGGAATGAGTTCCAAAAGTACCTTCATGTAGCTCTGCCATGATTCTTTCTGCTTCATTCTTATCCATACAACGCAGCAGAATTGAATCATGGTTACGCTTGGAAAGGATATCATTGCTGATGAAGAACTTCGCCGCGAACCTCCTCAGAAACTTCTTGTCATTAACAGATGCAACCTCGGGGTATTCCTGAGCTTCAAGATACCTCTTCACCTCATGAAACCAAGGCTTTTCTATTACCTCTTCAGTCTCAAGATCACAACAATGTGCAGGTTCGTCCAATCTTTCAATGATGATCCGGGGAGCTTCGTTGTCCCAATTGATCTTGAACATAGAAGACATCATAGCCAACGCGTCCGCCAACTGATTCTCCTCTCTAGGGAAGTGTTCAAAGGTTATCTCTTCAAAATGGGGAAGCAATGTAAACACATACTCCTTGTAAGGAATAAGATTTGGATGTTTCATATCCCACTCGCCTTTGATCTGACTGATCACGAGAGCGGAATCTCCGAAGACACTCAAGAACTTAATCCTTAGGTCAATTTCTGCTTGAAGACCCATAATGCATGCTTCATACTCCGCCATGTTGTTGGTGCAATTGAAACATAATCGGGCGGTAAACGGAGTATGAGAGCCTTTAGGAGATATGATCACGGCACCAATGCCATTACCAAAAGTGTTCGAAGCTCCATCAAAGTACATAGACCATCGGGATCCTTCCTCAGTGTGATACGGTGGGAGAACTGACTTGAGGTTTTGCGTTTGTTTTCGCAAATGTTTCGATTTAGCAAGAGTCGCCACCGACTTTTTATTTTATCCTAAGGAAAGGCTAAAAAGCACAGCAAAAACCTTTGAGATGTTTTCTTGGGTTCGGGGAGTAGATTATAGAAAGGGAAGGTATTAGCACCCTTTCTATCCATGGTTATCCATGGGATCTTAGTTACTTGCTTAGATTACTTGCCTTGCATTTTCAATTGTTTGAAATGGTGCTTTGTGTGTGGGTTTGGAAGAGATTCTTGAAAAGAGGCCATTGTTGTGGAAACCTTTGTAATGATCCATGTTTGAATGTATACAAAGGTGTATTGGTCTTTTGAAAAGTTTTCAATGTTTTTGAAAGTTGTTTTGAAAGTGTGTTGTGATATGTGTTTTGAAAAATGGCAAGGATTGTTTTGCAAGATTGGTCAAGTAACCAAGAGCTATCTACCCTAAATTTCTCAAAGATCTTTCCTATGTTTTAACCCTTTTAACAGTATTGTTCCACCATTGTATTTGGTGGACAATCTTGTGTTAGGATGTTAACGGGACGGGCGCGGGTCATCGTTTAGACCATGAATGCAATGATGCCAAGTATCTTTGGCAATTTTTCCTTTAAGGGACTTGATCATTTTTAGGCAACTTGAGAAAGCGTCATCGAGGGACTATGATCATTTGAATTGTTTTGTTTTGCCAAAGACACTTAACATGCCAGCAAGGCCCATTATTGAAGGCAAAAAGTGGAGTAACCCTAGGGGTGTAAGTGTGATTAGTGTTGTCCATTTTCGTGCATTATTGTCTTTGCATTAGTCAAGCTATTGGTTGGTTGATTTTTGCATACAAACCCTAAGTCTATCATGGCATAATTAGAAAGCTTTAAAATACGGAATTTAAAGTCCTAAATTATTACAACATAATTATGGGGATGGGGGTACAAATGTTCAAATGGGGGATATTTAGCAAGAAATTTAAATCTAAACTATTACAATCCAAATTGAATATACAAGTTATTTAATTGTACAATAATTAAATAAATACAATAAATATGCAAAATGCACAAAAAATGGTTTTGTATATATGTAAAAGTATTTTTCATGAAAAATATAAACAAAAATAAATAAAGTCAATTTTTGGATATTTTCATGTTTTAGGGCAAAACCCTAGTTTTCTAAATAAATAGTATTTATTAATTATATTATATACAATATTTATTAATCATATACAAGAAATAAAAAAGAAGTATATTGTGAAAAAAAGGTATTTTTGATGTCATATATTAATAAAAATAAAAATGTATTATCTTCATATTTTATCCTAAATATTAATAAATGTACAAGTATTTATATTATATATTAAATATACTAAATATATATATAAAAATGAAATATTATTTATTTATATAAAAAAAAAAGTATATTTTTAGGAAATGTTTTCAAAAACGCAAATAAAAAATTATAATTAAAAATATATTTTTGTATTATTGTTTTTGATGTTTTAAATAAAAAGTATTATATTTGTTTACATGTACAAGTTCAAATAAGACAAATAAAATCCAAATAAAAATGCAAAAATGGGTGGAAAAATATTTTTAATATTTTTAATGTTTGAGCAAAAAATAATAACTCAGAATCAAAAAGAAAAAATAAAAAATGATTAAAAAAACACACAATGGGCCAGGGGGGTGTAAGTGGAAAAAGTGGTGTAAACAGAAAAAACAACTCAGGCCCAACCCAAGGGGCTTGTCTTCAACCTCCAGCCATTTCTGTCAAAAACGCGCGCCCTCCATGCTTGATTCAAACTTCCTGATTCTTTGATTTTTAGCCAAAACTCACAACATAAACAATGTAGAGCATTAAATCACGAGTTCATACATATAAGAAATTTGATCTAACTCTCAGAAATGAGAGAGAATTTCTTCTCCCCCAATTTCTGACCTAAGTTTTTTCCAATGTTCATGTCCCAAATTCTCTCAGCACACACAATATAAATGAAAAGTAAATATATGGATAGCTTTAGGGCCATGAGTAGAACATACTTTCTTCACAAACTTAAGCCTAAATATGCTTGGATAGAGAGATAGAAGTTCACATTTTACCTGTTTCAGCTTGACTCGAACAGAACAATATGGCCAACTTCAATGGTGTTTGAGGACTTGTACAGCTTGCCTGAGGTCCAAGGATGCTCCTCCAACCTTTAGCTTGCTTTGAAACTAACTGAATCGAGCTATGGAAGTCAACCTGCACAGGTGAAAAGTGAAAATGGCAACCTTGGTTATGGATGTTACAGTTCAAGTTCAATGCTTGGAATAGTTTCAATGGATGGTAGGGAGTGTGTTTGAACAAGCTTTGGCCAAAACGCACGTGTGGAAGTGTTTGTGGAAGTCAAGTTGCAGAAGGGACTTTGTTTTTGCAGCAAGAAGGTGTTTCTGTGAATGAGGAGGTATTGAAGGTGGTTTGATCGTGCTTTAGGTCAGTTAGGGAGTGTGAAAGATGTGGACAAAGTTTGCTTAGGCTTTTGCTTGCAGGAAATGAATGTTGTATATCTTTTGCAATGTTTCTTCTTATCTAAGCAAAGATTGTCAAGTTGGATTATAGGCTACTACAGGCCCCTCAAGCATGCTGCAAACTTGGTTCTTGATCAGTGGGATTTGTCCATAAACTTGTGCCCAAAAGATCTGGCTTGTACCTCTTTGATTTGTGAATTTGACATAAAGCACTTCTTTACAAGAATGGCAAAAATGCTTTTTCCATATATGGATTAATTTTGCATGTAATGGCTAAACACACAAAATAAGGCTTGAACACAAAGGATATGCATTAAATTATTGAGTGTGAGAAAGATTAGAGGCCTGTAATCTAGTTTGTGCAAGCTGAGTTTGAAAATGCAAAGTGTATGAACATGCCTTGGTCAAGAACAAAAGTGGATTTTGCCCAACTTTGCAAATTCAATTCTCCCTAACCACAAGGGTGTTTGAGAAGTTCTTGGACAATTTGGAAAGCTTGGAATGTGTACTATAATCCATCTTTGTAATGCAAGTTGAAATTCCAAGTAGAAGTATGTGAAAAGTGGCCATGAAGTTGGACAAAAATCCTGCCTAAAATAGGTCAAAAATTTTCTAAGTTAAGAATGTTTTGCACCCTTGTTCCAAAAATCATAACTTGAGCTACAAGCTTCTTTTGAGGAAACTTTGTGAATAAAAGTTGTAGATTATGAAATGGACTACAACTTTCATGTTTTGAGTTTTATTTGAATCCAAATGTATCTTGATGAAAAAATGGGACAAAGTTAGGAAAAAATAAGGAAGTTTCATAACTTAGAAAAATTCTAAGTTATGAAATTTTCTCATTCTAAACCCTAATTTGCAATTTTTGGTTTCTTGATGAACAAGTTTCATAATTTGACATGTCTTGATGAAAAATGAATCTTGGCACTTGATTTTGACCAAAAAGTCAAAGTTTGACTTTTCAGTATACAGTCAAATTTTGATTAGTTGACTGGAAAATTCATCTGTCAATCCTGTGCATCTGGGACCTTTTGAACTTGTTGAATGTGTCAAGACCATGCCATTGAGTCCTTGAATCCATATATGATCTTGGTTTGCCATTGGTTAGGTCAAACAGTCAAAAATTGCCTTTGTGCAGTCAAAACCCTAAAAATGACCATTTTGCCCTTTTGGTGATCTGATCAAATTTCTTGTGGAATTGTGATCCAAACTTGACCAAATGGTTCATATGAGTTCAAAATGTTGATGTGGGTCAAAAATCATGAGGTTTGACTGTCAATTGGCCACATTTGACTTTTCCCCCAATACAGCTGATTTCTAGGTCAACTGTCCAATTGACTGGGCAAAGATTGGAATCAAGGCTTGAAACTTAGTATGGATAAAATTGTGAGTCCAATATGAAGCATGAAAGTCACTTTGGGCATTTTAGATCAAAACATCTTTGTGCAAACTCAAACCCTAATTTGGGTCAACAGTGCAAGGAGGAGTCTTGAGCAGAGCAAACCCTAACTTGATCTTGAGCTCCAAGAGTCTAGTGATGAGAAAATGTTGGTGAAATGAGAGGGAAAATTTTGGGGTACAACAGTTGCCCCTGTTCAATCTTCTTGCACCTGAAGAGTTAGATTGGCAGGTTTTCCTTTCGCGTCTCGAAGGTAAAAGGAGATTGGACACTAGAGTGCCCCTTAAATTTGCACTCGTCAGAACGATGGATGCGGGAATGGGCTTAGAGATGCCATTTGGAGATGGGCTTAAAGATGCCATCAGGAGGGATGACAGAATCTTATCGGGGATGGGCCTAAAGATGCCATCGGGAATGTTTGTTGAACTGCAATGTGATAGGTCAGAAGAATGAGGGTCAAAATGGTATTCGTGTCTGGAATGCATTTGAACTATATCTGGAGACTGAGTTTGTACGAGCAAAAGGATGGCCTCCGTGTCTGGGCGTATCTGAGCTGGAACTGCGTTTAAAGGTAGAATTAATATTAGAATGACTGCCGTGTCTGGAGTGTATTTGTATTGTATCTGGGTAACAGAGAAATATCTGTATGGAGCAACTGCGTGCTGGGGACAAATTCTGAATGAGTGACAGAATGGCAACCGTGTCTGGAGCGTATCTGGACTGTATCTGAAGTTGAGGTTTGTATGAGTAGCAGAATGACTTCCGTTTTTGGAGTGTATCTGAAACTGTAACTGGGATTGAGATCCGTATGAGTAATAGAATGACTTCTGTGTTTGAAGTGTATCTGAAACTGTAACTGGGATCTAAACAAATGACAGAATGACTTCCGTGGCGAACGCACTGGGGAGAATCAAACTTCTGTTGTAAGGGTCAGAATGGTATCCGTGCTTGGAATGCATTGAACCTTGATAAGTGAATCTGAATGAGAGATAGAATGGCTGCCGTGTCTGGAGCGTATCTAGTTTGTATCTGATCGTTGTAGTCTGAATAAGTAGTAGAATGACCGCCGTGTCTGGGGTGTATCTGTATTGTATCTGACTTAAAATTTTGAATGAGTAATAGAATGACCGCCGCGTCTGGGGTGTATCCATACTATATCTGAGTAATTGTTAATGATAGACTTTTAATCTTATCCTGAAAAGGATGAAATGTTAGCTAAAACACAAAGTTATGTTGCATGATATGTATGATGCAATATATGTTATATCAATGTTTATGATATGAATGTAAATGAATGCGCATGTAAGCTGAAGAGCTGTCTTGCCGAGGATAGGTGAATCCTGGATGGCAGGAGATAAAAGAATCTTGACTGCTGCCAGGGAAAGTAATTCCTTGACTGCTGCAGGGGATTGCAAGTATCTTTGATTGCTGAGGATGAGACATCCTTGTTGACT
Organism: Vicia faba; assembly: GCA_948472305.1. Taxonomy (NCBI): domain Eukaryota; kingdom Viridiplantae; phylum Streptophyta; class Magnoliopsida; order Fabales; family Fabaceae; genus Vicia; species Vicia faba. The sequence continues at coordinate 328,769,745 of OX451735.1, forward strand.
ACTGCTGGAGAATCAGGAGCTTGGGTTGTATACCAATCTACTGGGGGTTCTTGTCCTGAGGAGATCTTCACTGGGGAACATCTGAGTATCCTGTGAGGAACTGAGAATGAGAGTCTTCACTCTGCTTGGGGAATGCAAGATCTTCAATTGTTGAGGGATCTTAGGACTACTGCGGGGAATTGGAATTCCTTGGTGACCTGTGGGGAATGAGAATTTTTGATGATCTCTACTGGGGAGTCTAGAATCTGGTAGACTTATGCTGGAGAGGTATGACCGAGAATCTTCAGTTTGATGGGAAGTACCTCTGTAGGGAGAAGGTTCACTAGTCTGGTTCCGCTGGGGATTGATAGTTAGAAATTTTAGCTCAGCTGGGGATTGGATTTTCAGATTTTTAAGGCTCCACTGGGGATACTGAAATTTAACTCTGAGGGGAACTGAGTTCTGGAAGGCCCTCCGGCTGGGGAGATCAGTTTTGATAAAGCTTTTGTTCTGCTGGAGATCCTGAAGTTTAACTTTGTTTGGGGAATTTGGAGTTTAACTCTGCTGAGGATTACTTCTGAAAGGGCATCGAGATATCTACCTGTACCTTCAACCTATCAGTAATCATCTTTCTGGATTTATAAGGAAAATGATTACGTTCAAATGCATATGCCTATTCAACAAAACATTGGACGTTTCTCAAATAAAACATACGTGTAGAAAAGCAAAAGGAAGACAAAGCAAATTTTTGTATTTTGAAAAGTATTTGTATTGACTTTCTATGAGTATATTTGTACAAAGGAGACAGTCATCCTAGTAAGAGGATGTCATCGTGAAAATTGAAAAATTTATACAAAAGAAAGATGGCTATGTGGAACAATTCTACGGATCCCCATTCTGCTATAACCTTCACAACTCTGAATATCTATCCATTCAATGCTTCGTCTGCCGATGACTGGATTGATCAGAAACTTGGAGTTGGTTGATGAGGAGATTGTCCTTAAAGTGATCCGACGAGACATGGTCATACGCTTTAATTCCCTAACTTTTGCCTGAATCGCCCTTTCGGGTTTTCGATCCACCGGGAAACCCCTTTTTGCCCAAGCCGCCCTTTCGGGTTTTCGACTTGCCGGGTGTACAGATTTTTTTGTTTTATCCCTAATTTTTGCCTGAATCGCCCTTTCGGGTTTTCGGTTCACCGGGATGCCCATTTTTTCCCAAGTCGCCCTTTCGGGTTTTCGACTTGTCGGGTTATTTTATGCGTAGTATCTTTTGACTATGTCTGCGTTCGCAGGGTGTGACAAATCGTCGCCGTCCATGGTGGTCAGAATCATTGCACCACCAGAAAATATGCTCTTGATCACAAATGGTCCTTCGTATGTAGGAGTCCATTTGCCCCTGGGATCACTTTGCGGTAAGATAATCCGCTTGATTACAAGATCTCCGACTTGATATACTTGACGTCTGACTTTCTTGTTGAAAGCCTTGATCACCCGTTTTTGATACGTTTGACCATGGCAAACAGCAACGAGTCGTTTCTCGTCGATCAAATTGATTTGATCAAGTCGGGTCTGAATCCAATCATCTTCATTCAAACCAGCATCCTTCATAATCCTTAAAGAAGGAATCTGAACTTCCATGGGCAGGATAACTTCCATGCCATATACCAAAGAAAATGGGGTTGTCCCGGTTAAAGTACGTGTCGTGGTACGGTATCCATGCAGAGCAAACGGTAGCATCTCATGCCAGTCTTTGTAGGTGACTGTCATTTTCTGAATGATCTTCTTGATGTTTTTGTTCGCAGCTTCAACAGCACCGTTCATCTTCGGCCGATAGGGAGATGAATTGTGATGATAAATCTTGAACTGTTCGCACAATGCGGTGATCATAGTATTATTCAGATTTGTACTGTTGTCTGTGATGATCCTGTCGGGGACACCATACCGGCATATGAGGTTCTGTTTGATGAAGCGGGCAACCACATTTTTAGTAACAGAGGCGAAGGAAGCTGCTTCGACCCATTTAGTGAAATAGTCAATGGCGACCAGGATGAAGCGATGTCCATTGGATGTCGTGGGTTTGATCTCTCCAATCACGTCAATGCCCCACATTGCAAATGGCCAAGGAGCTATCAAAATGTTGAGAGGAACCGGAGGAATATGAATCTTGTCAGGGTAGACTTGACACTTGTGGCAAGTACGGGAATGTTGATGGCAGTCAGCTTCCATGGTAGACCAGTAATAGCCTGCCCTTAGGATCTTCTTAGCCATTGTATGCCCGCTCAAGTGGGTGCCAAATGTACCGCTGTGTATCTCAGTCATGATTAACTCTGCTTCAGCTTTGTCTACGCATCAGAGTAAAACACAATCATGGTTGCATTTATAGAGGATGCCGTTGCTCAGGAAGAACTTGGCAGCAAACTTCCTTAGGAACTTCTTGTCATTTACGGAAGCTCCTTCGGGATATTCTCTAGTCTGGAGATACCTTTTGATTTCGTGAAACCAGGGTTGTTCCACTATTTCTTCGGTATTAATCTCATGACAATGCGCAGGTTCATCTATTCGCTCGATGGTGATTTGGGGCGCCTCGTTATCCCAGTTGAGTTTAAACATGGAAGACATTGTAGCCAGAGAATCTGCTAGCTGATTCTCTTCTCGCGGGAAATGCTCGAAGGTAATTTGCTCGAAACGAGGAAACAATGTCAGGACATGTTCTTTGTATGGGATAAGATTAGGATGTTTGGTATCCCACTCTCCTTTTATTTGACTGATAACCAAATCCGAGTCCCCAAATACGATCAAAGATTTGATCCCTAAGTCTATAGCAGCCTTGAGACCAAGGATGCAAGCTTCATATTCAGCCATGTTATTGGTACAGCTGAAGCAAAGTCGGGCCGTGAAAGGTGTGTGGCAACCTTCCGGGGAAATGAGTACCACACTGATACCGTTTCCAAGTGCATTTGAAGCACCATCAAAGTACAGGGTCCATCGGGATCCTTTTTCAGGTCCGTCATACGGTCCGTTACCTTCAATGTTGTCCAAGTTCATGATGTCCTCGTCCGGGAAGTCGAATCTCATGGATTAATAATCTTCGATAGCTTGATGAGCTAGATGGTCAGCTAGTACACTCCCTTTTATAGCTTTTTGGGTGGTGTACTGGATGTCATACTCAGTCAGGATCATTTGCCATCTAGCTATTTTCCAGATAAAGCAGGCTTCTCGAAGATATACTTGATAGGATCCATCTTGGAAATCAACAGAGTGGTATGAGTCAACATATACTGCCTTAGTCGGCGAGCAGCCCATACCAAAGCGCAGCAAGTTTTCTCGAGCAGTGAGTAGCGAGTCTCACAGTCGGTAAACTTTTTGCTAAGGTAATAAATGGCATGCTCTTTTCGACCAGACTCGTCATACTGGCCCAACACGCACCTCATTGAATTATCCAACACGGTCAGATACATGATCAGTGGCCTTCCTTCGACGGGTGGAATTAGAATAGGAGGTTCTAGCAAATACTCCTTGATCTTATCAAAAGAAGCTTGGCAATCGTCGTTCCATTCGACTACCTGATCTTTCTTCAATAGTTTGAAAATTGGCTCACAGGTAGACGTCAGATGAGAGATGAATCTGGCAATATAATTCAAGCGCCCCAAGAACCCTCTAACCTCCTTTTCAGTACAGGGAGCAGGCATTTCTCGTATAGCTTTCACTTTTGCTGGATCGACCTCAATGCCTTTGTTGCTGACAATAAATCCTAGAAGTTTACCAGACCTAACTCCAAAAGTACAGTTACTTGGATTCAGCCTGAGTTTGTACTCCTTCAACCTGGCAAACAGCTTCTGCAAATGTTCAAGGTGTTCCTCCTCTGTTTGTGATCGAGCTATCATGTCGTCTACGTAAAATTCGACCTCATGATGTATCATATCATGAAATAAAGCTACCATGGCGCGCTGATAAGTTGCCCCTGTGTTCTTCAGTCCGAACGACATCATCTTGTAGCAGAAGGTACCCCATTGTGTAACAAAGGTTGTTTTCTCCATGTCCTCGGGGGCCATTTTAATCTGGTTATAGCCCAAGAATCCATCCATGAAGGAAAACACCTTGTGCTGAGCTGTGTTGTCAATCAAAATGTCAATGTGCGGCAGCGGAAAATCATCTTTAGGGCTGACCCTATTCAAATCCCGGTAGTCCACACACATCTTGACCTTGTCGTCTTTTTTAGGTACTGGCACAATGTTAGCAACCCATTATGGATAGGATGTAACAGCCAGAAAGCCAATGTTGAATTGCTTCATTACTTCTGCTTTAATCTTCTCAGACATGTCGGGCCTCATTCGGCGGACTTTTTGCTTGATCGGTGGACAATCCTCTCTTGTAGGAAGACGGTGAACCACGATGTCTGTGTCTAAACCCGACATGTCTTCATAAGACCAGGCGAAGATTTCAACGTATTCATTTAACAGCTGTATCAAGCACTCCTTAACACTTGGCCCCAGATTGGCACCCACTTGTACTTCTTTCCGGTCTTCCTCTGTTCCTAAGTTAACAGTTTCCAACAACTCTTCGTGAGGCAAGATGGCCCTTTCTTCTTGTTGTAGAAGTCTGGCTAGCTCTCCCGGTACTTCACAACCTTCGTCATCTTCATACTCAGCCTGATTGACCAGATCCTCAGAGTTATTGAAGGACATAGCAGAATAGTCACCCATAGAATCCAAAGTGGATGGGTACCTGCATTTATGAGTGTGGGTGTGTGTAAGGGATAGCCATCCTTAAACAAACAAAAATGCAAAAGGAAAGAAAAATGAACATAGCAGTTTATCAATGAAAAACGTCCAATGAATCATTAAACATGGCATATGGATATGAAGATAATCAAAACCCTTACAAATGGACCTTCATGCCCCGGGCAAGGCATGAGGTGAAAAAGTAGCGTGCAGATTGTTCAAAAGTAATTATTACAAACCAACAGGAAATGTTTGACAGATAATTACTGATTAATAAAAGTAATGGGGACGAAGTCCTTCGCCTCCCAATTGCGTAGTCCCCCTTCGATGGTTTTGAAGATCCAATCTTTAATGTTGGCCTCTTCGTCTTCACCTTCCAAAGCATTGATTCCAAAAGGAGAAATCTTGATGGGTGTTCTTTCAACCTTTGAGCGGCGCATGGCTTTCTGCCCCGCAGCAGTGAATCCTAATCCAAACTTGTCTGTTTTGTGGGGAATATCAGGCAACTGACCCCATGTTGAGCTCTTCCCTTCCTTCATCGCAGCCTTCGCGTCTTTTAGAGATGCCATCCTGGCCATCTGCTTTGGTACCTCAGCTACCGTTTTTGCTACTGCCACCTCAGGAGAGACTTCCTCAAAGTGCTGGAATGGTGTCTCAATGAATTCACCCTCTACCTCTACATACCGAAAGGAGTTCAGGTGGCTGATCATATATTCTTCTTCACCGTGCACGGTTATGATTTTTCCTTTGACAGGGTATTTCAGCATTTGATGTAAGGAGGAAGTGACCGCGCCAGCATTATGTATCCATGGTCTCCCCAGTAAGCAAGAGTATGACGGACGGATGTCCATCACATAGAAAGTTGAGGGGAACACTTATGTGCCTACCTTAATGGGAATGTCAACCTCCCCATGTACCATTCTCTTTGACCCATCAAATGCCCTTACAATGATATTACTTGGCCTTAACTCCAAGCCTTCACAGTCCAACCGGTCGAGAGCCTTCTTAGGCAGCACGTTCAGAGAAGAACCAGTGTCGACTAAAACATGGACCAGAGTAGTTCCTTGGCATTCTACTGACACATGTAATGCGTCATTGTGCTTTCTTCCTTTTGGGGTCAGGTCGGCATCAGAGAAACCTAGGCCGTTGTCTGCGGTAAGGCTGGCCACGCAATCTTGGAATTGGTCGGCAGAGGTTTCCTGAGGCACATGGGCTGTCTTTAGAAATTTTATCAATGCTTTGGCGTGCGCCTCTGAACAAAGCAATAATGCTAACATGGAGATCTTCGAGGGGGTTTGCCCCAGTTGCTCTACCACGTCATAATCACTCTTTTTAATTATTTTCAAAATCTCCTCCATCTCTTTCTTAGAGGTTTCAGGGATGACCAAAGGTTGAGCCCTCGTCTTGACGAGCTCATCTTGGATCCCTTTCCCCTTATCAGCAGAAGTAGGAGGGACAACAACAGGAATAACAACTTCTTCAATCAACGGAGTTCTTGCAGGAAGTTTTATTGGTGCAGGAGTAACTTTGGCAGCAGCTGAGGGTCCAAAGATTGCCTTTGGGGGGCAATCTATGGAGAAAATATTCTCCCACTTCGGGTGATCTTGCTTGTACCGGAAATGTTTCCAATGGTGGCATCTTCTTCATCAGAGCTTTCCTCGGTTATCTCAACTTGTTTAACACCATGGTAGTAGATTTCTCCACCGTAATTCCATGGTATTGTTTTGTCAGAAGTGTAGGGGACAGGCCCTGGCATAGTTATTTTCAAGGGAACAATCTTTATAGAGGATGTAATCTTAACAGGCTTCTTGACGGCCTTGGAAAGATTGGTGGAAATGGTGATTATTGAAACATCTTCGGTAGTGGTTGGAATAGCAGGAATCTTTTCAAACAGAATTTGTTGATTGTCCATCAGGCCTTGGATGCCTTTCTTCAGCAATGGACAGTCGATTGGTAGAGATTAACAACAGTAGCAATCTTCTTTGCATCCTGGGAAAATCCCAGCTTTCAACAGATTTAACTTGATTGTTAACAGCGGAGTCATCAGGTCATCAACATCAGAAACATATAGATCTTCTTCAATAGCATGGACATTTCGACCATGCTTCGGCATCGGAGCGGATATTACGTTTGGCTTCTCTGGAGCATCGAATTCAACCTCTTTTGCATCTATCAAGTCTTGAATTTTATTCTTTAGCGCCCAACAATTGTTTGTGTCATGTCTGGCGCTATCAGAATGGAAGGCACATTTGGCATTGGCATGATAGTATGGAGATATGGTGTTAGGGTTTTTCGGTGCCTCCTTTAAACCAGTCAGATTCAACTTTAACAAATGTGGAAGCACTTGCGCCGGTGTCATATTGATGCGGGTGAACTGCCGTTGTGGCCGCTCTACCCGTTGCTAATTTGGTCTGGGCTAATTGTTGCGAGGCTGATCATTTGATGAACTTTGGATCATCACGGCCCCCACAGTCGGTCGGCGCTTAGTTCTTCCCACTCCTCTCTGAGAGTACACAACAGCCGTTTCCTTCTTCGCCGGAAATGATTTCTTAACAGTTGTAGATGCAAAGGCATCCTTTTGAATCTTCCCATTCTTAATATCGGCTTCCACCCGTTCGCCAGTCAGAATTAATTCAGTAAACCCTGCAGAAGAGCTACCGATCAAATGGTTGAAGAACGGGCCAGATAGGATTCCCAGGAACATATAACCTAGTTCTCTATCAGAAAGAGGTGGCTGCACTATTCCGGCCAAATCGCGCCATTTCTGGGCGTATTCCTTGAATCCCTCACCTGAGGCCATCCCCATACTTTGTAGCTGAATACGGGTTGGTGCCAAGTCATAGTTATATTGATATTGGCGATAAAAGGCAGCTGCCAAGTCTTCCCAACTATGTATCTCTGATCTCTCAAGCTTGTAGAACCAGTCGAGCTGTGTACCAGACAGGCTATCCTGAAAGAAGTGTACCCAAAGATTTCTGTCGGATGTATGAGGTTGAATTCTTCGGACGTACGACCTTAGGTGCATCTTTGGGCAAGACAGCCCATCATACCTTGCAAAAATTGGCACCTTAAACTTTGGAGGGATCACAATTCCAGCAATCAATCCCAAATCTTCGAAATCTAACCCGGGAACCCTTTGCAGTTCCATAGCTGCCAGCCTATCCTCTAGGTTTTTGTACTTGTCGTCTGCGGGCGGGTATTGTTGCTCTGAGTAGTCTTCATCTTTTTCAGCCTCTTCCTCTTCAGTTTCTGATTCAGAAGGTACCGCAACCCCTTTTCCTTTACTGGTTTCCTCTTCGGATGCGGAGGGAAATTCAAGAACTCTTCTGGCTTCACCCTCAAACCTTCTTCCCTGGGTAGCTACCCCCACTCTTTTCTTCTTCTTTTTCACTTGCTCTTTGTTCCCAAGCAAGGCTTTTAGATCCTCCTGACCCTTTGCCAAGGTCATTAGGAGATGTTGAAACTGTGAGTTTTGAGACTGCAAATCTTTGACCGTCTGTTCGAGATCCATCTTACTGAAATAAACAGCAGAAAGATAAGGAAACCTGGTGTGGAGACCTGCTTATGCACATGATGAATGATATGTTTATTCATGCAATGCATTCAAGGATTTAGAAATTCAAAATTGTTGCAAACAAAAAGAACACACGTCATATTAATAAGAAGAAATTTTGTCAGTACATAAATGCCCCATGGGCCAAATATTACAAAAAACTTCTCAAGGTAAAAAGACGTTGCGCATCCTCTTTGGTGCGATGTAGGTGTTGAGGGTCTCTTCCTCATGGAGTCGGCGGGTAAGCTCCAAAACCTTCTTCTTACTGGCGTAGAAGCTGGATTCAAAAGTATTCAGTTCCTCCTTGAGTTGGATCCAACTCTTCTGCATCTCCTCCCATGATGTTGGCATGTCAGGATATAGGATGGTTTAGGGAACCTCTCCTTCCTTAACGGGCTCTTTAATCAAAGGGAGAACATGAGGGTAAGGCATCATTAGACTCTGGGCTCGGGTCCTTACCCACTTAAGATAAGGGTCAAGAGGGATGGAGTTCTTGTGTCCCAGTGTCTTGCTATCTACCTTGTTAGGCATCCTCCAAGCTCTGATGAATCTTTGGCGAAGTCCTTGCGCATCGTTGTCGAAGTCAAAAACTAGGTCAGGAATCAACATGTCATGAGGGCCATCCCTCCGTGCATATCCAAATTGTCTTAAGGCTAGACAAGGGTTGTAGGTAATGCCTCCTCTAATGCCAAGTAATGGAACATTAGGGAACTCTCCACAACGATCGACGGTGATGACATTTTCTCTGGACCGAGAACACCAATGTACATCAGAGTGTGTGAGGGTCATCAATCGTTGTGACCACCTTAAGCCTTGGTCATTCTTCAAAACAGATTGTGGAAGGTGCGAAATAAACCACCTTGCAAGGAGAGGAGTACAGCACATGAGAACACCCCTCTTTCTCATTGTTCGTGTGTAAAATGAGTGGAGGATGTCCCCAAGTAATGTAGGTATGGGATTCCTGGATAGGAAAATCTTGACGGAGTTGACATCTATAAGCTGGTCAGGATTTGGGAACAAGACCAACCCATAAATGAGGAGTGCCACAATCTCTTTAAAGGCTTGTAGATCCAATGAATTCCAACACTCTTGTGCCTTCTCAAACAAGAATTTTGCCAAGAAGCCTTTGACACCACTTCTAGTTTCCAAATGCCCCTTGATGTCAGATGGTTGCAAGTGTAGTGCTTGAGCAACATCTTCAGGCTTTGGTTCTTTTTCCGTACCGTTGTAGGGTAGTTGATTAAGAATAGGAATTCTCAGGAGTTGAGAAAATTCCTCCAAAGTGGGCACCAATTGGTAGTCGGGGAATGTGAAACAGTGGTGAAGGGGGGAAAATAACTGGAACAACACTTTCACCATGTCCTCTTCAATGTTGGTGCTGACTAGGCTGAGCAGTCTACCATGTCTTTCACTGAAGGGAGAGCTTTCTGGAATTCTGGATGTGAGCTCCTTGAGTTGAGGAGGGATTCTCACAAGGTTGACTTGGATAGTTTTCCTGCGAAGAATTTCCATGACCTACAAAACAAGAACAAAGATGAAGATCTAAACCCTTGAAATGATTAGTGGATGCATATGATGCTTTATGATGTTCATGATGTATGCACAAACATATGTACAAGCAAGTCACACAAAACCCTAGTTTCAGGCTTGCATGAGGTTTCACAGGTAAGTACCCTCTTGAGTGTAGTTGGCTTAAAAACCTGTCCTATAAATAGTAACCGGGTTCTAAGGAGCTCAATATCATTGGATTGTTTTCCATGTTCATTGTTTTGGTTTAGCCACTTAACTAGCGACCAAAATATTCCAAGAAAACAACCCTCAATGAGTGTAGTATCGAGTATCTACCAACTTCGGACTGTACCAAAGCCGGTCATCTCACTACCCCTAATAAAAGGCCAAGATGGTCAAGTAAGGTTCTAGGTCATTAGTGCTTAGTGACATCACTCAGCGGCCCCGTACTCTCCTTGATTGAACTCAAGGGTTACCGATACTCACAAATATATCACACTAATATAGCTATTGCTTCAACCGTGTCGGTATACCCCGCACAATTTCCACAACGTATTGCTATCTATGAATGTTTCCCCAAATCCGGGTGTAGGATTTTAAGCCCAAACAAGAGAACCAAGATGTAAAGCAATCAAAGCAAACAATTAGTCATGCAAAAGGGTGATCTAAGCCCTAAGGTTACTCCACTTTTAAAATTTTCCCCAGCAGAGTCGCCAGTTCTGTGATACAGTGGGAGAACTGACTTGAGGTTTTGCGTTTGTTTTCGCAAATGTTTCGGTTTAGCAAGAGTCGCCACCGACTTTTTATTTTATCCTAAGGAAAGGCTAAAAAGCACAACAAAAAACTTTGAGATGTTTTCTTGGGTTCGGGGAGTAGATTATAGAAAGGGAAGGTATTAGCACCCTTTCTATCCATGGTTATTCACGGGCTCTTAGTTACTTGCTTAGATCACTTGCCTTGCATTTTCAATTGTTTGAAATGGTGCTTTGTGTATGGGTTTGGAAGAGATTCTTGAAAAGAGGCCATTGTTGTGGCAACCTTTGTAATGATCCATGTTTGAATGTATACAAAGGTGTATTGGTCTTTTGAAAAGTTTTCAATGTTTTTGAAAGTGTGTTGTGATGTGTGTTTTGAAAAATGGCAAGGATTGTTTTGCAAGATTGGTCAAGTAACCAAGAGCTATCTACCCTAAATTTCTCAAAGATCTTTCCTATGTTTTAACCCTTTTAACAGTATTGTTCCACCATTGTATTTGGTGGACAATCTTGTGTTAGGATGTTAACGGGACGGACGCGGGTCATCGTTTAGACCATGAATGCAATGGTGCCAAGTATCTTTGGCAATTTTTCCTTTAAGGGACTTGATCATTTTTAGGCAACTTGAGAAAGCGTCATCGAGGGACTATGATCATTTGAATTGTTTTGTTTTGCCAAAGACACTTAACATGCCAGCAAGGCCCATTATTGAAGGCAATAAGTGGAGTAACCCTAGGGGTGTAAGTGTGATTAGTGTTGCCCATTTTCGTGCATTATTGTCTTTGCATTAGTCAAGCTATTGGTTGGTTGATTTTTGCATACAAACCCTAAGTCTATCATGGCATAATTAGAAAGCTTTAAAATGCGGAATTTAAAGTCCTAAATTATTACAACATAATTATGGGGATGGGGGTACAAATGTTCAAATGGGGGATATTTAGCAAGAAATTTAAATCTAAACTATTACAATCCAAATTGAATATACAAGTTATTTAATTGTACAATAATTAAATAAATACAATAAATATGCAAAATGCACAAAAAATGGTTTTGTATATATGTAAAAGTATTTTTCATGAAAAATATAAACAAAAATAAATAAAGTCAATTTTTGGATATTTTCATGTTTTAGGGCAAAACCCTAGTTTTCTAAATAAATATTATTTATTAATTATATTATATACAATATTTATTAATTATATACAAGAAATAAAAAAGAAGTATATTGTGAAAAAAAGGTATTTTTGATGTCATATATTAATAAAAATAAAAATGTATTATCTTCATATTTTATCCTAAATATTAATAAATGTACAAGTATTTATACTATATATTAAATATACTATATATATATATATATATATATATATATATATATATATATATATATATATATATATATATATATATATATATATATATATATATATATATATATATATATATATATATATATATATATATATATATATATATATATATATATATATATATATATATAAATGAAATATTATTTATTTATATAAAAAAAAGTATATTTTTAGGAAATGTTTTAAAAAATGCAAATAAAAAATAATAACTAAAAATATATTTTTGTATTATTGTTTTTGATGTTTTAAATAAAAAGTATTATATTTATTTACATGTACAAGTTCAAATAAGACAAATAAAATCCAAATAAAAATGCAAAAATGGGTGGAAAAATATTTTTAATATTTTTTATGTTTGAGCAAAAAATAAAGTCAGAATCAAAAAGAAAAAAGAAAAAATGATTAAAAAAACACACAATGGGCCAGGGGGTGTAAGTGGAAAAAGTGGTGTAAACAGAAAAAACATCTCAGGCCCAGCCCAAGGGGCTTGTCTTCAACCTCCAGCCATTTCTGTCAAAAACGCGCACCCTCTATGCTTGATTCAAACTTCCTGATTCTTTGATTTTTAGCCAAAACTCACAATATAAACAATGTAGAGCATTAAATCACGAGTTCATACATATAAGAAACTTGATCTAACTCTCAGAAATGAGAGAGAATTTCTTCTCCCCCAATTTCTGACCTAAGTTTTTTCCAATGTTCATGTCCCAAATTCTCTCAGCACACACAATATAAATGAAAAGTAAATATATGGATAGCTTCAGGGCCATGAGTAGAACATACTTTCTTCACAAACTTAAGCCTAAATATGCTTGGATAGAAAGATAGAAGTTCACATTTTACCTGTTTCAGTTTGACTCGAACAGAGCAATATGGCCAACTTCAATGGTGTTTGAGGACTTGTACAGCTTGCCTGAGGTCCAAGGATGCTCCTCCAACCTTTAGCTTGCTTTGAAACTAACTGAATCGAGCTATGGAAGTCAACCTGCACAAGTGAAAAGTGAAAATGGCAACCTTGGTTATGGATGTTACAGTTCAAGTTCAATGCTTCGAATAGCTTCAATGGATGGTAGGGAGTGTGTTTGAACAAGCTTTGGCCAAAACGCACGTGTGGAAGTGTTTGTGGAAGTCAAGTTGCAGAAGGGACTCTGTTTTTGCAGCAAGAAGGTGTTTCTGTGAATGAGGAGGTATTGAAGGTGGTTTGGTCATGCTTTAGGTCAGTTAAGGAGTGTGAAAGATGTGGACAAAGTTTGCTTAGGCTTTTGCTTGCAGGAAATGAATGTTGTATATCTTTTGCAATGTTTCTTCTTATCTAAGCAAAGATTGTCAAGTTGGATTATAGGCTACTACAGGCCCCTCAAGCATGCTGCAAACTTGGTTCTTGATCAGTGGGATTTTTCCATAAACTTGTGCCCAAAAGATCTGGCTTGTACCTCTTTGATTTGTGAATTTGACATAAAGCACTTCTTTACAAGAATGGCAGAAATGCTTTTTCCATATATGGATTAATTTTGCATGTAATGGCTAAACACACAAAATAAGGCTTGAACACAAAGGATATGCATTAAATTATTGAGTGTGAGAAAGATTAGAGGCCTGTAATCTAGTTTGTGTAAGCTGAGTTTGAAAATGCAAAGTGTATGAACATGCCTTGGTCAAGAACAAAAGTGGATTTTGCCTAACTTTGCAAATTCGATTCTCCCTAACCACAAGGGTGTTTGAGAAGTTCTTGGACAATTTCGAAAGCTTGGAATGTGTACTACAATCCATCTTTGTAATACAAGTTGAAATTCCAAGTAGAAGTATGTGAAAAGTGGCCATGAAGTTGGACAAAAATCCTGCCTAAAATAGGTCAAAAAATTTCTAAGTTAAGAATGTTTTGCACCCTTGTTCCAAAAATCATAACTTGAGCTACAAGCTTCTTTTGAGGAAACTTTGTGAATCAAATTTATAGATTTTGCAATGGACTATAACTTTCATGTTTTGAGTTTTGTTTGAATCCAAATGTATCTTGATGAAAAAATGGTACAAAGTTAGGAAAAAATAAGGAAGTTTCATAACTTAGAAAAATTCTAAGTTATGAAATTTTCTCATTCTAAACCCTAATTTGCAATTTTTGGTTTCTTGATGAACAAGTTTCATAATTTGACATGTCTTGATGAAAAATGAATCTTGGCACTTGATTTTGACCAAAAAGTCAAAGTTTGACTTTTCAGTATACAGTCAAATTTTGATCAGTTGACTGGAAAATTCATTTGTCAATCCTGTGCATTTGGGACCTTTTGAACTTGTTGAATGTGTAAAGACCATGCCATTGAGTCCTTGAATCAATATATGAGCTTGTTTTTCCATTGGTTAGGTCAAACAGTCAAAAATTGCCTTTGTGCAATCAAAACCCTAAAAATGACCATTTTGCCCTTTTGGTGATCTGATCAAATTTCTTGTGGAATTGTGATCCAAACTTGACCAAATGGTTCATATGAGTTCAAAATGTTGATGTGGGTCAAAAATCATGAGGTTTGACTGTCAATTGGCCACAGTTGACTTTTCCCCCAATACAGCTGATTTCTAGGTCAATTGTCCAATTGATTGGGCAAAGATTGGAATCAAGGCTTGAAACTTGGTATGGATAAACTTGTGAGTCCAATATGAAGCATGAAAGTCACTTTTGGCATTTTAGATCAAAACATCTTTGTGAAAACTCAAACCCTAATTTGGGTCAACAGTGCAAGGAGGAGTCTTGAGCAGAGCAAACCCTAACTTGATCTTGAGCTCCAAGAGTCTAGTGATGAGAAAATTTTGGTGAAATGAGAGAGCAAATTTTGGGGTACAACACTCAGGTCCTTCATCCGGTCCAGGTGTCTCACAATCAGTTATCAACATGATATTCTCGTCCGGGAATTCAAAGTTCATAGACTGGTAATCATCCACTGCCTGATGTGCCAAATGGTCTGCCAATACACATCCCCTGATTGCTTTTTGAGTTGTGTACTGGATGTCATACTCAATCAAGATCATCTGCCATCTTGCTATTCTTTCAGACAAGGCAGGCTTTTGGAAAATATACTTGATTGGATCCATCTTTGAAATCAACAAAGTGGTGTGAGTCAACATATACTGTCTCAGCCGGCGAGCAGCCCATGCCAAAGTGCAGCAAGTTTTCTCGAGCAGTGAGTATCAGGTCTCACAGTCGGTAAACTTTTTTCTAAGGTAATAAATAACATGCTTTTTTCGGCCAGACTCGTCATGTTGACCCAGCACACACCCCATTGAGTTGTCAAGTACTGTCAAGTATAAGATCAAAGGTCTCCCTTCAACTGGTGGCATTAGGATGGGTGACTCCTGCAGATACTCTTTGATCCTTTTGAAAGCGGCCTGGCATTCATCATTCCAATGTACCACTTGATATTTCTTCAGTAATTTGAAGATTGGCTCACAAGTAGCAGTCAGGTGCGAGATGAAACGAGCAATGTAGTTCAGTCGTCCCAGAAAGCCTCTGACCTCTTTCTCTGTTCTGGGAGATGGCATCTCTTGTATAGCTTTCACCTTGGTAGGGTCCACTTGAATACTTTTGTCGCTTACAACGAAACCTAGTAGCTTACCAGATCTCACCCCGAAGGTGCACTTGTTCGGGTTCAACCTCAGCTTGTACAACTTCAGTTTGTCAAACAGCTTCTGTAGATGGTCCAGGTGTTCTTCCTCGGTCTGGGACCTTGCAATCATATCATCGACGTATACTTCAATATCATGATGGATCATGTCATGAAACAAAGCAACCATGGCACGTTGATACGTTGCACCAGCATTTTTCAACCCAAAAGGCATGACCTTGTAGCAAAAGGTACCCCACTGAGTAACAAAGGTGGTCTTTTCCATGTCTTCGGGAGACATTTTTATCTGATTATAACCGGAGAAACCGTCCATAAAGGAGAATACCTTATCCTGGGCAGTATTGTCAACCAGAACATCGATGTGAGGTAGAGGGAAGTCATCCTTAGGGCTCGCTTTGTTCAAATCCCTGTAGTCAACACACATTCAGACCTTACCATCTTTCTTCGGTACTGGAACCACATTGGCGACCCACTGAGGGTAAGAAGTCACTGCTAGAAAACCGGCGTCAAATTGTTTCATAACTTCAGCCTTGATTTTCTCAGACATCTCTGGGCGCATGCGACGAACCTTCTGTTTCACTGGAGGACAGTCTTCCTTGGTAGGCAGGCGATGAACCACAATGTCAGTATCCAACCCAGGCATATCTTCGTAAGACCAAGCAAAGATTTCAACATAGTCATGTAGCATCTGAATCAACCGTTGTTTCACACTAAGCTCAAGATTTGCACCGACCTTGACTTCCTTCTTGTCTGTCTCAGTACCCAGATTCACTGTTTCCAATGGCTCTTCATGTGGCTGAATAACCCTCTCTTCCTAGAGTAGCAGTCTTGCAAGTTCACCAGGCACTTCGCAATCATCTTCACCTTCGTCTTTGGCTAAATTGATCGGATTTTTGAAGTCATAACTGGCAGTAGCAGAGTCGTTACCAGTGAGATCCAGAGTGGATGTGGACCTGTATACGTGAGTGTGTGTAAAATAGCTGTTTTGCAATATATAATAAAGAAAGACAAGGAGCGCAAGATTTGAAATGCAAGAACGTCCAATGCTTTTATTAATGACATATGAAAATGACACACAAAAGCCCTCACAAATGAAGCCACGGTGCCTCGAGTAAGACACCGGGCCATAAAGTTTCAAAATATTGTCTATTACAAATTCAAAACAAAAGTTTCATTACTGGGTAACAAAAGTAATAGGGATGAAGTCCTTTGCTGTCCAGTTGCTTGGTCCACCATTGGTCGTAGGATAGATCCAGCTGTCGAATTCAGACTCTTCTACATCCTCTTCAATGGCATTTACTCCCGAGTTACTGATGAACACGGAAGGTCTTCCAATCCTTGCACTTCGAACAACCCTTTGAGCTTCTGCAGTGAAACCTAAACCAAACTTATTAGTCTTCTGTGTAAAATCAGGAAGTCGACCCCAATTTGCACACTCACCCTTCTCAATAAGAGCCCGAGCATCTTTTAAGGAAGCCATCTTCATAGGAGAATCCTCAGCCGCAGTCTCAACTGATGCCAATGTCTGGGGAACCTCTTCAAAGTGCTAAAATGGGGTCTCAATGGACTCCCCATCCATCTCTACGTATCTGAACGAGTTAAGGTGGCTGACCATGTACTCTTCCTCCCCTTGTACTGTCACAATCTTCCCTTTGACCGGGTACTTCAGTTTCTGGTGGAGCATTGAGGTTACGGCCCCAGCTTTATGGATCCTTGGACAACCCAACAAACAAGAGTAGGATGGCCGAATGTCCATCACATAGAAGGTAGAATTGAAAACCTGAGAACCAACTTTAATTGGAATATCAACCTCACCATGCACCATTCTTTTAGACCCATCAAAGGCCCTGACAACGATGTTACTTGGCTTTAGCTCTAACCCTTTGCAATCCAACCGGTCTAGATCCTTTTTGGGAAAGACGTTTAATAAGGAACCAATATCAATCAATACATGTGCAAGAGTAGTGCCCCTGCATTCAATGGAGACATGCAGGGCATCGTTATGGTTCTTCCCCTTGGCAGTCAAATCGGCGTCGAAGAACCCCAAACCATTATCAGCAGTTAAATTGGCCACACAATCGGTAAACTGATCAACTGATGTCTCTTGTGGCATGTGGGCAGTCTTCAGGAAGGTAATCAGAGCCTTGGCATGGGCCTCTGAGCACAGCAATAGCGACAAAATAGAAATATTGGATGGGGTTTGCCCCAGTTGCTTAACTACGTTGTAATCACTCTTCTTAATAATCTTCAGAATCTCTTCCATCTCCTGTTTGGAAGCTTCAACAATAATTGTCTTTGGTGCCTCCGTCTGGGCAGGCACATCAGTGGAGATCCCTTTGCCCCGAGCGTTAGATGACTCAGCGACAAGGGTAGGACTAGGAACTTGATCAAGAATGGAAGTAGGTACAGAGGTGTAGGGGATGGGCCCCATAATGGTGATGACCACAAGTGCGATCTTCGGAACAGATGTAATTCTAACAGGCTTCCTCGAGGGAGCCTTGGAAGAATTATCGAAAATGGTAATGATGGCAACTTCTTCAGAATTAACGGATGGAACAACAGTCTTCTCAAACAGAATCTCTTTACTATCCATCAGGTTTTGGATACCTGACTTCAGGAATAGGCAACCGGTAGGTAAAACAGAACACATATGGCAACCTTCGTCACAACCCGAAAATAAACCGGCTAGCAACAGGTTCTTCTTGACAGTTATCAGAGGGGTAACAATGTCATCCACAGAAACTACAAACAAGTCTTCCTCTACAACATTTACTCCATGTTTGGGCATTGGAGCAGTCACAACATTAGGCCTCTCGTGCGCCTCGAATTCAATCTCCTTTGCATCAATTAAGTCTTGTATCTTGTTGTTTAATGCCCAACAATCATCTGTATTATGCCACAGGCTATCGGAGTGATAAGCGCAGCGAGCATTAAGGTTATACATTGGTGACGTTGTATTTGAATTCTTTGGGGGTTCCCTTAGAGTCACCAGATTAGTCTTTAGCAACTGTGGCTGAATCTGAGATAGGGTCATGCTGAGACGAGTGAATTGCCTCTTAGGTCTCTCGTCCTTTTGTTGATTATTGTACTGAGGGGCACCGACAGGTTTTGAAATAACAACCGCATTGACAGCTTGGCGGTGTTCAGGTCTATTCTGTCTTCTTGCACTGTAGACAACACTGGACTCTTTCTTAAACGACTTCTTCTCGGTGCTCGATGAGGCACCCTTATGTATCTTCCCAGCCTTAATACCAGCTTCAATCCTCTCACCAGTCAAAATAAGATCTGTAAACCCAGATGAAGAGCTTCCAATCAGATGATTAAAGAATGGACCAGACAGGGTCCCTAGAAACATGTCAACAAGCTCACGATCAGCCAAAGGTGGTTGCACCCTTCCGGCAAGGTCTCTACACTTCTGAGCATACTCTTTAAATCCTTCACCCGTTCCTATGGACATACCCTGGAGTTGGGTACGCGTAGGAGCGAGGTCAGAGTTGTACTAATACTGCCTATAGAATGCAGTAGCCAAATCTTCCCAGCTGCGGATACTGGCTCCGTCCAACTGATAGAACCACTCAAGCTGAGTCCCCGAGAGACTGTCTTGAAAGAAATGGATCCATAAGTTCTTATCAGCAGTGTAAGGCTGGATCTTCCTCATATATGACCGGAGGTGCAGCTTCGGATAGGAAACTCCGTCATACTTGGCAAAGGCCGGTGCCTTGAATTTATGGGGTATCACCACCCCATATGATAGACCTAGATCTCCGAAGTCCAGACCGGGCACCTTCTGAATTTCCATAGCGCTCAAACGGTCTTCCAATTGTTTGTACTTATCCTCAGCAGGAGGATACTGTTCTTAATCGTAGTCCGTCTCATTGTCGGAGACCACAGGGCTAGGAGCCCTCCTTTCTTATGGACTATCTTTCCCTCCAGATGAGGTGGTCAGATCAACTTCATCCCGTAGCCTGTTTCCAAACCTAGGACCAGTGTTGAACAAGATTGTCCTCTTCTTCTTCTTCTTCTTCTTCTTTTTCTCCTTCAGAATCAAGGTCTTCAGGTCCTGCTGTCCCTTAGCTAGGCTCATGAACAACTCTTGAAATTGGGCATTCTGGGCCTGGAGGGCCTTGATAGCTTGCTCAGTTGAAGGTTCAGTAGATATGATGATTGCTGAAATAAACAGCGAAGAAGATAAGAGACCTGTAAAAGGGTACCTGTTTATGAAGTGCATGGAATGACATACGTATGATTTATGATTTTAAAGACAATCGGGATTCAAATTTGTAAACAAGAAAGGAAACACACTTTATTAGATTTAAACTTCAAAACTTAAATTGTTCAACAAATTTCCCTTAAGGCGTTACAAGAATGGAAATACTGAAAAGTAAACAAAAAACTAGAAAGGAAATCATCAAAGGTCCATCAATGCTCCCATGGTCTCTTCCTATCAGTGCGGACATAGTCGTTCAGGATTCGCTCGTTCTCCAATTGTCTGGTCAGCCTCTGGATCTTCTGCTCTTGTTCATTGAACTTCTCTTGGTAAGAATCCCGTTCTTCCCGCAGTTGCATCCAAGACCTCTTCAGTGCCCCAATGCCAGTGGGCATATAAGGGTGGAGAATGGTTGGAAGAACCCCGTCTCCATTAGCAATTTCAAGAGTGACAGGCCGGACAGGTTCATATGGCATACCTAGCTTCTGGGCACGGATGCATACCCATCTAAGATATGGCTCCATTGGCAGAGAAGTCTTTGGGCCCAACTCATGTGGATCTGATTGGTGAACTCTGTCCCAAGCCCTTATGAATCTACGACGTAGCTCGTCGCTATCTCCCTAAAAATCAAAGATGATATGAGGCATCAACATCTCATGAGGCCCTTCTCTTCTGGCTCTTCCAAACTGACGGAGAGCTAAGCATGGGTTGTAAGAAATTCCTCCATGGGTTCCTAGCAGGGGAACATTAGGATACTATCCACATCGATTAATGACAGTCACCTCATCCATACCTTTGAGAGTCCAGATAATGTCATTATGAGAAAGAGACATCACCCTATAAGCCCAGCCCATTCCTTCTTTGTTCTTCAATACTGACTTAGGAAGGTGCAAAATAAACCACCTTGACAATAAAGGAGCACAACACATCAAGGTTCCCCGCTTTCGGGCAGTACGAGCATAGAACTGATGGAGAATGTCACCCAAGAGAGTGGGTACAGGGTTCTGAGAGATGAAGATCTTTATGGCATTAATATCGACAAAAGTATCAGGATTCATAAACAATACCAAGCCATAAATCAAGAGAGCCAGAATATCCTCGAATGCCTTAAAGTCTAAGCTGTCCTAGAAGTAGTTAGCCTTGCCAACCAAGAACTTAGTCAAAAAAACCCTTAGCTCCACTTCTAGTCTCCCAGTTAGCCATTACCTCCTCTATGGTCAAGTGAAGGGCTCCAACAATTTCTTCGGGCCTAAGATTCTTCTCCCAACCAGTAAACAAAGTCTGCTCTAAGACAGAGATACCAAGCAGCTCGGAGAACTCTTCTAGGGTAGGAACCAGCTGATAGTCTTGAAAAGTGAAGCAATGGTACAACAGATCATAAAACTGGACCAAGACACTCATCATTTATCCGTCCTATTTGGAGGTGACCAAACTGAGAAGAGAACCATGCCTCATAATGAAGAAAGTAGTGTCTGGCATCCTGACAACCAACTCTTTAAGCAAGGTAGGGACTTGGACAAAGTTGATCCGGATAGTATTCTTACGCATAGGCATCATAATGACCTACAAAATAGAGCAAATATGAAACCCTCTTGTCTTTGAAATAGGTTAGTCCTTATGCAAGATGTATGCAATGCTATGATGTCATGATGTCATGATAAAGGCACACCACAAGTATCCAAAAAAATCAAATATGGTAAAGGCATACAAGTCACACTGAGAGCCCTTAGATTTCTGGCTGGCATGGAGCTTAGGTACTACCCTCTTTCAGTTCAGTTGGTTTAAACCTGTCCTAAAAATAGTAACCGGGTTCTAGAGGATCTCAATATCACTGACTACCCTCAATCAGTCATAATTCCAATTTAGCAACCTTTTCTTGCGGCCGAAATCATTGCGAGAGTTTAGTCTCAATGAGTGTAGCATACTGCTACTGTTCTATGGCCAAGTTGGTTAATTTAAGGTTCTAAGGTCAGTTGGTGCTTAATGACCCCTTAGAAGACCCATATTCTCCTCGTTCCAACACAAGGGATATCGGTACAGACTAAAGTGCCACACCAACGTAGCTACTGCTTCATCTGTATCGGTCTACACCGTACAAATCCCTCACAGTTTATTGCTACTTACCTAAAGGGTATCCCCAGATCCGGGTTAGGATCTATAGAACTCCGATACAAGCCCACAAAATTAAAGCATACAAAGCATACAATTGAAAACATAGTGATCTAATCCTAAGGTACACCTCACTTAATATTCCCCAGCAGAGTCGCCAGTTCTGTGATCGGTGGGAATGAGAACTGACTGTTTTGGAATGATGGTTCGTGTTTGCGTTTGTTTTCTCAAAATGTCGCGGTAAGCAAGAGTCGCCACCGTCTTTTATTTTATCCAACAAGGAAAGGACAAAAGCACAGAAAAATTCTTTTCTGAGATATTTCTCGGATTCGGGAGGTAGATTATAGAAAGGGAAGGTGTTAGCACCCTTTCTATCTGTGGTTATCCACGGGCTCTTAGGTACTTGCTCAAAGTATTTTCAAAAGTTTTCTTTTCTTTGTGTTTGTGGGTTTGAAAGAGTTTTTTTTTTGTTTTGAAAGGGGTGTAAGTGCGAAAAGTTTTGTTTTGTTTTAAAAGGAGCAAGTACTTAAGAACCATCTACCTACTCGAAAAAGGAATTAAATTGTGCAAATGTCCTTTAGGCAATGCTAGCCCACTATTGATGAGTAGGTAGCATCGTCGTTGGAGTTTTCGAGTCAAATTCGATTAAGGGACGTGTGGTCACTAAAGCAATGTTTAGAACGCCTTAGCGGTAACCCTAATATCCTAGATCATTTTTCCGAAGCAACCGTTTCGAGGCAACTATGATCTTTGGACAAGAGGGCGACCTCTAAAACTTCCTATACTCAATGACCACGTTCGAGGAAACCAAGTGAGGTGTACCCTAAGAGTGGCATGTGCGAGTGTGTCAATTCGGTTAATTTTTATCTGTACATGTCAATGGTGAGCTATGTTGATTTTAAGTTAAAGATTGATCTTGTCATGCATTGCCTAGTTACCAAACATCTAACAGTTAATATTGTGCGAAAATTAAATTGCGGGAAATTAAATCTAAGCTATTACAAGGCGTCGGGTATTTACATCGCCAAAGACAAACCCTTTAAAATTAAATTGCAGAAAGTAAATAAAAGCGATAAATAAATAAAGTATTAATTTAAAACTATTACATTCCCGAAGCAGTTACAATATTGGATAAAAATAATACGCGTGCGAGAAAATTAAATCGGAGCATTTTTAGGGTTTGACCCTTTTTTATTAAAGAAAGCATATTTTTTGTTATTTTGAATTAAAATGGAAATTAAATCTAAGTTAATCAATTAATTAATTAAATGAAAATATTTTGATTTTTTTTATAATTAAGGAAATAAAATAAGAATGATTAAAAGTTATTAAAAAACCCTAATTCTATATTAATTTTAATTTATTGCAAAAGATATTAAAATTGTACCTAATTAAGAAACTAAATTAATTGGTTAAAGTTTATTTACAAAAATAATGAAATAGTGAAATTAATAAAAATATTATTTTATTTTTTTTATTTGGGTTTTCTGATTTTTTTTGTTATTTACGAAAATAAATAATTTGTTAGTGAAATAAATAATAATTAACTAAATAATTAAATAAAAGAAGTATAAAGAGAAAAAGAAATAAACCAAAATGGGGGGTTTGGGCCTGAATCTGGGTGTAGGATCAACAATTTTCCAGGCCCAAAACGTTGGCCCTTGTTGACTTTTCCAGTCTCCTATGCGTGCATTGACTTGAGTACATGGTGGATACTCAGCTTTGGCCATTGGATTTTATTTATGGGACACTTGGCGCTTGAGATCTTGGCAGAACATGATGGTCCATGCCTTGGATGCTACATGGAATAACCTGAAACAAAATTGTAACAAAGTTTTGGGGGACCTGAGATTCGAACCCAGGTCCCAATGCTCGTTGACATGCCTCCTTTGCCAACTCAACCATGCTTCTTTATTGTTAATGGGATAAGAAGTAAATATAATATGTGAAAACAATTAACTATGCTGGAATTAAAAAAACGCGCTAAACACATTTGAATAGGACAATGACGCAGGGACACATTATCATCTTCTCCAACAAATCCCTGGTTATTTACCTGCGGATTTTTATCCGCAGGAAGATTCGTGGGATATCTCAAAAATCTTTCCTAGGCCATGTAAACGCAAGCTAAGGGTATCAACGTGATCGTCTCTCTTCCCTGAGCATGAATATGGCCATGGTTTTCCTTGATTTTACCTGTGCCAAGAATGCCTAAAAACAAAACAAGAAAATCCTAGATTCAGGTATCATGATACAGGCTCTGAAAATAAAATTGAATATTGCCAAAATGTTCTAAATCAAACGACAAACACAAATATGCAAAGATTTTAATGAAAGGATGCAAGAATCAAAGACTTGGATTTCATGTTTAGAGCTTGGTTCGTGGACACTTACAGCGAGTTACAGGCGATGAGAAGGCTTGGTTTTGATTGATATCGCTTTAGGGGATTGCCAGCAAGAGATTAGTGTCAAGCTTTTGCTTTGAATCGAGCTCTAATATTGATTTTGATCTTCCACTTTTCACACTTTTTTTCAATTCTGAGTTTGCCGTTTTTGCAGTCCTTAGGGTGTGTTCCTGTTATGCTTGGCTTGTACAAGTGTCATAGAATGAATTAGGTTTAACCTTTGGGCTTGAATCCATGTGCATTGAAGGTTCATGATTTGATATGATCTTCCATTAACAAACTTCCAAAAATGGCTCAAATCAAATATTTTGTGCGCCATAAAGCATGATTCGGATTTGGTTTGGTGTATCTTGACAATGAAGACCTATAATGATAAAAGGAATCTCATTCCATTAATTTTTAGATTTTATTTGATTTAATATTGATTAAAAATGAATTAAATCAATAAAAATTAAATAAAATAGAAAAATAAATGTTTGGTCATGAAATTAAGGATGGGACACGTGTGTGGCATGACAATACCATATCAAGTGGAAAAAAGTGGGCCCTTTTGTCAAAAATTGGAGTTCTGAGGATAGTTGACTTTTGGCAATTTTTGAAAAATGCCCAACTTCAACAATGAATAACTTCTTCAATTTTGAACTTTTGGAGGTTTTATTAGACTTTTTAGAAACCTTGAGATGTCCTATAATCAACCCTTTTGGCCTCATCTCATTTTGATGTCCCATGCTCAAGTTATAAGCTTTGACAAAAAAGGTGTTTTTGTTGACTTTCAAAAATGACCTATAATGTCCAAATTTGTAACTTTTTGTGAGAGAACTTATTGATCTTGGGGTGTGAAGATGGATTGTATGATATTGCATCCTATTCAAAATGAGCTTTGGATGGGTCATTTCGCATAAAGTATGAGAAAGTTATGCTTGGTCAAAGTTGAGTTGACTTTTCCTACAAAACCCTAATTTAGCAACTTTTGAATCTTGATGAATCTTGAGCAATCCTTGATGAATCATGATCAACCCTTGATCAAATGATGAATTATCCTTCAAAATGAGAATGTTGGCAAAAAATCTTGAGGTTTGACTGTTTGTAGGTCACAGTTGACTTTTGCCCTAACACAGTCGATTTTTGGACTTCTTGAGCAATTGACTGGCCAAACTTTCTCTGCAAGGCTTGAAATTTGACATGGATGAACTTGAGAACATGTTAGGACATTGGGGATAATTTGAGGTCATTTGGATGTAAGGACCTTGATGCAACACAAAACCCTAATTTTGAATTGACTGCCTTAGGAGGTGATTTGACTGTCCAACTCTTGAGCCATCTTGAACCACTTGAAGATTATTCTTGACATGTCTTGAGAAATATGGGAGGGAAAATTTTGGGGTACAACACTGAGGATAGGTACAAACAACTTGAATACCGTTTGACCACTATGGAGATTCAGAAGATCCCTGGTTTGGAATTCGGAGATCTAAGATTGGTATCAGGAGTGGTGATCCCTCACAAGTTCAAAGCTCCAGTTTTTGCCAAGTACGATGGAATGTCCTGTCCAAAACTTCATCTCCACTCGTATGTCAGGAAAATCCAACCCACACTGCTGATAGAAATTTTTGGGTGCATTTCTTTCAAGATAGTCTGTCAGGGACTCGGCTTGAATGGTTTTATCAATCGGAAGGAGCCAACGTCCGAAACTGGGAAGACCTTGCTGCTGCTTTTTATAGACATTACCAGTATAATGCCGATGTCACTCCCACTTGTACTCAACTCCAGAGTATGTCAATGGGTGCAAGTGAAGGTTTTAAGGACTATGCTCAAAAGTGGAGAGATTTGACTGGCAGGGTTCAACCCCCTTTATCCGATCGAGAGTTAGTTGATATGTTCTTGGGGACGCTATCTGGTCCATTTTTCAATCATCTGATCGGTAGTTCATCATCTGGGTTTACTGAATTGATTCTGACTGGAGAGAGAGTAGAAGCTGGTATCCGAAGTGGTAAAATACAGAAGGATACTTCATCAAGTGCAGTGAAGAAGCCTTTCACTGGTAAAAAAGAATCTAGTGCAGTCTACGGCCAGAGGGGCCAAAGTAGACTTGAACACCGTCAAGTGGTAAATGCGGTAGTAATATCAAGACCCACCGTTTCTCCACAATGCAACCATCAACCAAGGGTGGAAAGACCACAAAGACATTACACTCGGCTCAATATGCCCTTGTCTCAAATTTTACCATAGTTATTGAAGGCCAAACTGATAGCTCTGAGGGAGGCTCCGAAGAACCCTGACACCACTTTTTCTCAATATAACCCGAATGCCCGCTGCGCCTATCACTCTGATAGCTCAGGTCATGATACAAACAATTGTTGGGCTTTGAAAAACAAAGTACAAGACTTGATCGAAGCCAAAAAAATTGAGTTTGATGCTCTAGAAAAGCCCAACGTTATAACTGCTCCCATGCCCAAACATGGTCATGGAGTAAATGCTGTGGACGATGATTTATTTGTGACCTCCGTGGAAGAAATTTCTACTCCTTTGATGACAGTTAAGAAGAATTTGTTGTTGGCCGGTTTATTTCCGGGTTGTGGCGAAGGTTTCCACGTGTGTTCAGTGCTGCCTACTGGTTGCCACTTATTGAAATCAGGTGTTCAGCGCCTGATGGATAATAGAGAGATCCTGTTCGAGAAGACTATGATTCCGTTAGTTCCAATTAAAGATGTTGCCATCATAACCATTTCCACCAATCCCTCCAAGGCTTCCTCGAGAAAGCCTGTTAGGATTACACCCGTTCCAAGACTCGCTCCGTTGATCATTACTACCCATGGTCCTATCCCATACACTTCAGACAAGGCTGTCCCATGGCACCATGGTGCTGATGTGTATTACCATGGAGTTAAACAAGACTTTAAGAATGAGGAAGCTAATACTGATGTCAGCAATATTGTCAGGGATAGCAAGGTCACCAGAAGTGGAAGACTCTTTTCTCCCGAGATTTCCCCTCTGACTATTCAAAAACTTGTTGTCATTCCATCTGCTAGTACATCAACTACTGTTTCAGTTCTTACTCTAGTTATCACTCCTGTCGCCGAGACATCTGAGACTCGGGGCAAAGAAGTCGTAAGTGAGCCTGCCTGGATGGAGGCACCTAGAAAGCTTGTGTTGGAAGCTTCTAAACAAGAGATAGAGGAAATTCTGAAGATTATCAAGAAGAGCGACTATAATGTAGTTGAGCAGCTGGGGCAGACCCCGTCAAAAATCTCCATGTTATCCTTATTGTTATTCTGAAGCTCACGCAAAGGCTCTAATTACACTTCTCAAGACTGCGCATGTGCCGCAGGAAACTTCTGCCGATCAATTCAAAGACTGCGTAGCTAGTTTGACTGCCGACAATGGGCTGGGTTTCTCAGATGCAGATCTGACTGCTAAAGGAAGAAATCACAATGATGCTCTGCACATCTCGATCGAGTGCAGGGGCACTACTATGGCCCATGTACTGGTGGATATTGGGTCCTCATTGAATGTTTTACCAAAGAAAGCATTAGACTGTCTAGACTGTGAAGGTTTGATTCTGAAGTCGAGTAATATTGTGGTCAGGGCTTTCGACGGGTCAAAAAGGATGGTACATGGGGAAGTGGACATCCCTGTTAAAGTTGGCTCTCAAACTTTTGGATCCACTTTCTACGTGATGGACATCAGACCATTGAATTCTTGCTTGCTGGGTCGTCCATGGATTCATAAGGCTGGGGCAGTAACTTCAATGCTCCATCAGAAGCTGAAATATCGGCAAAGGGGAAGATTGTCACGGTACAAGGTGAAGAGGAGTATATGGTGAGTCATCTCAATTCCTTTCGCTATGTGGAGATGGATGGGGAGTTCATTGAAACCCCTTGTCAGAACTTTGAAGAGGTCCTCCAGACTTTGGCGTCAACAGAAGTTGCTACCGATAAATCTCCGATGAAGATGACTTCTCTCAAGGATGCCAGGGCTGTAATTGAAAAAGTTGGGTGTGCAAATTGGGGTCAGCTCCCTGATTTCACACACAAGACTGACAAGTTTGGTTTGGGCTTTACTGCAGAGGCACAAATGGCTATTCAGCGCGCGCGAATTGGAAGACCTCCTCTAGGATTCAGATATCAACGGCTGGATCTACCCTACAACCCATGGTGGCTTGAACAACTGGACGGCGAAAGACTTCATACCTGTTTCTTTTATTCCACAGTAATTGACTTTTGTTTGAAGAGTTGTAATAAACAGTTTGAAATTTACGGCCCGGTGCCTTGCCCGAGGCACTTTGGCTTTGTTTGTGAGGGATTATTATTTGTCATTTTCATATATCATCAATAAAGCATTGGACATTTCTTGCATTACAAATTTTACGCTCCTTGTTTTTCTTTTCTATCGCACTTTATTAAAACAGCTATGCTCTTACACACACTCACGTATCATAATGCAGATCCATATCCACTCTGGATCCCATTGATAACAACTCTGCTTCTTCCAGTTATGACTTTGAAAATCCGATCAACCAAGCTGAGGACGAAGGTGAGGATGATTGTGAGGTTCCTGGAGAACTTGCTAGACTGTTACTGCAGGAAGAGAGGGCCATATAGCCTCATGAAGAGCCAATTGAATCAGTAAATTTGGGTACAGACAAAGACGAGAAAGAGGTTAAGATAGGTGCAAATTTGGAGCCTAGTGTCAAACAGAGGTTAATACAAATGCTACGCGACTATGTTGAGATCTTCGCTTGGTCTTACGAAGATATGCCTGGTTTGGAAACCGATATTGTGGTTCATCACTTGCCGAATAAAGAAGACTGTCCTCCGGTAAATCATAAGGTTCGCCGTATGCGCCCTAAAATGTCTGAGAAAATTAAAGCTGAGGTCATGAAACAGTTTGACGCCGTATTTTTAGCTGTCACTTCTTATCCGCAGTGGGTCGCCAACGTTGTTCCGGTACCCAAGAAGGATGGTAAGGTACGAATGTGTATGGACTATAGAGATCTGAACAGGGCAAGCCCCAAAGATGACTTCCCACTTTCTCACATTGATGTTCTGGTCGATAACACCGCGCAACATAAGATCTTCTCCTTCATGGATGGTTTTTTTGGTTACAATCAGATCAAGATGGCTCCTGGAGACATGGAGAAGACAACCTTCGTTACACAGTGGGGCACCTTTTGCTACAAGGTAATGCCTTTTGGGTTGAAGAATGCTGGGGCAACTTACCAGCGCGCCATGGTCGCCTTGTTCCACGACATGATTCACCATGAGATTGAGGTTTATGTTGATGACATGATCGCAAGGTCCCAGACTGAGGAAGAACACCTTGACCATCTACAGAAGTTGTTTGACAGGTTGAAGATGTACAAGCTAAGATTGAACCTGAACAAGTGCACCTTTGGGGTAAGGTCTGGTAAGCTGTTGGGTTTCATTGTCAGTGATAAAGGTATACACGTGGATCCTGCAAAAGTAAAAGCCATACAGGAAATGCTGGTTCCCCGCATAGAAAAGGAGGTTAAAGGCTTTTTGGGACGTCTGAACTACATCGCCCGATTTATTTCACATATGATGGCTACTTGTGAGCCAATCTTCAAGCTGCTGAAGAAAGATCAAGTGGTAAAATGGAATGATGAATGTCAGACCGCTTTTGAAATGATCAAAGAATATCTCCAAGAGCCACCAATTCGGATGCCTCCAGTTGAAGGAAGACCTTTGATCTTATACTTGACAGTGTTGGATAATTCAATGGGGTGCGTGCTGGGACAGCATGACGAGTCTGGCCGAAAAGAGCATGTTATTTACTACCTTAGCAAAAAGTTTACCGACTGCGAGACTCGATACTAGTTGCTCGAGAAAACTTGCTGCGCTTTGGCATGGGCTGCTCGCCGGCTGAGACAGTATATGCTGGCTCACACTACCCTATTGATATCAAAGATGGATCCAATCAAGTATATCTTCAAAAATCCTGCTGTGAGTCGCCATCGGCTTTTTATTTTATCCTAACGAAAGGTTAAAAAGCACAGGAAAGACCTTTGAGATGTTTTCTTGGGTTCGGGGAGTAGATTATAGAAAGGGAAGGTATTAGCACCCTTTCTATCCATGGTTATCCATGGGCTCTTAGTTACTTGTTTAGATCACTTGCTTTGATTTTCAATTGTTTGAAATGGTGCTCTTCAATTGTTTGAAATGGTGCTTTGTGTGTGATTTTGAAAGATGTTTTTAAAAAAGACCATCGTTGTGGCAACCTTTGTAATGATTCTTGTTTGAATGTATACAAAGGTGTTTTGTCTTTTGAAAAGTTTTCAATGTTTGAAAGTAGGGTTTTGAAATTGTGTTGTGAAGTGTGTTTGAAAATAGCAAGGATGTTTTTGCAAGCTTTTAATCAAGTAACTAAGAGCTATCTACCATATTTTACTCAAAGATCTCTCTTATGTTTTTTAACCCTTTTAACAGTGTTGCTTCACCATTGTATTTGGTGAACAACCTTGTGTTAGGATGTTAAACGGGACAGGCACGGGTCATCGTATAGACCATGATAGCAATGGTGTAAAGTATATTTGGCAATTTTCTTAAGGGACTTGATCATTTTTGTTTAGGCAACTCAGATAGCGTCATCGAGGGACTATGATCTTTTTTTGTTTTTGTTTTGCCAAAGTTCTTAACATGCATACCTGTTAGCTGGCTATTTCGAATAAGGAAGAAACCACTATCAAAATAATATTTCGAATAAAAGTACCTAAGGAGATTAATATCAATATTGGATATTGGTGGGAAATATGGAGTCATTATGCTGAAGGATTATTCAATTTCCAGCAGATTTTGATTTTGACTTCTTTTAGTGTTCGAATTATAAAAGAGCTCCTTTATGTCAGGGTGCCAGAAATTGGAAACGGTCTAGGTAATTGGGTTATTTCGAAAGCAACGAAGGAACAAGATACTTCGATTGGTACAAATTTCGAATTTCAAATAAAGAGCGCCATTCTAGAAGACGCGTGGAAGTCAGCAGACATAGGAAGCCTGCATGCTTCGAACGTGGCGTGATTTTAGAATAGGACCGTTAGGGTCAAGACATTATAAATAGGTGTTCTTATGTTAGATTTAGGATGTTCACTTTTATGTACTAAAAGATCTCAAAACACTCAAACTACCGTGAATTAAGGGAAAAGAGTCAGAAGATACAATGTACGTATTGAACATCATTACTTTTTTACAATTTCAATACAAGTCTTGTTATATTTAGTTCGCCATTACAGTATTTCTGCCCTTAAATCCTTCGATTTCCTTGCATTTCCTTGCCCTTTAAATCCTTCGATTTCCTTGCATTTCCTTGCCCTTTAAATCCTTCGATTTCCTTGCCCTTTAAATCCTTCGATTTCCTTGCATTTCCTTGTTTTACTTGCCTTTAAACACAGTCACTTTGTTAGAAACTTTACTTTCACTTTATCCTTTTAGTCAAACACTTATCCTTACATTCAAGCCCAAGTCTAATTCGAAGCCTTTCCTTCCTACATTCAGTTAGTTTATTCCTATAGACCATTTTAGAAATCTTTCCTAAGAATCTCATATTCGAACTTTACATACAATATAAGTCTATCAAGATAATAGATATGAACATAGAAATGAGTTATGACACATGTGTTCTAGGATCAATCTAGTCGATCCTGCAAGTAACCAATAATAATTAGTAAATTGGAAGACTAGCGGTTGTTTACTAGAAATCAGTGTAAACAATACCATGGCCCATTTTTGAAGGCAACAAGTGGATGGTAACCCTAGGGGTGCAAGTGTGCATTGTGTTTGTTTTTTCATACATTTTTGTCTTTGATTAGGTCAAACTATTTGTTGGTTTTGATTTTTGCATACAAACCCTAATTCTCTAATCATGGCACAATTGAAAGCATTAAGTGCGTAAAAATAAATCTAAGCTATTACAACTTTGATATAGGGAGGGGGGTACAATTTTGAATAGGGGATTATTTTGCAAGAAATTAAAACCCTAAATTATTACAACCAAATTGAATTTATAATCCATAATATTTAAATGGGCAATATTTAAATAAACAAAAATAAATAAATGTTAAATAAAAATGTATTTATGCAAAAAAAGAGTTTTTTATGTATGTAAAGTATTTTTTTAATGTGAGAAAAGGTTTAAATAATTAAAATAACAAAAGGTTAATTTTATTTAATAAAGGGGTAAACCCTAATTTTCCTTAAAGAAAATAATATTATATTATTTATATAAAAATATATATTAATATGTACAAAAATAAAAATATATTAAAAAAAGTGTTTTTTAGTATAAAATAATAATAGAAATGTAATATTTTTGTGTTTTTATTCTATGTTTTTTAATAAAATAAAGTATATATGTGTGTGTATGTATATATATATATATATATATATATATATATATATATATATATATATATATATATATATATATATATATATATATATATATATATATATATATATATATATATATATATATATATATATATATATATATATATATATATATATATATATATATATATATATATATATATTAAGGATGTATAAAATAAAATAAAATATTTACAAAAATAAAATATATTCAAGAAAATATTTTCAATGTGAATAAAAATAAGAAATGAAAATAAAAGTATTATTTATATCATTTTCAAGTTTAAACAAAATAATATATAAGTATATAAAATGTTTTAATGCTAGTAATAATTAAAATAAATATCAAATAAATGTAAAAATTATGAAAAATATTTTTTAAGCATTTTTTATGGTTGGAAATAAATAAACAAAGTCAGAAATGAAATTAAAATATAAAAATGACAAAATATAAAGGAAATGGGCCAGTGGGTGCATTTAGCAAAAGGAGGGTGTTAGAAGCAAGAAGCCAAGCCTAGCCCATCAGCTTCATCTTCTTCCTTGTGACAACAGAAAACATGCGCCCTGTATCCATCTTTGAACATCCTGGAAACGTGACTTTTTGCCAAAACTCATAACATCAAACTTGTAGAGAATTTAAACACGAATCTAACCATATAAAGCATTAAATCTAACTCTCAAAGACCAGAGAGAATTTCTCTGGCCCTAATTTCTAACCTAGTTTTTTAAGAAAGTTCATGGATGAAATTCTCTTAGCACGTTTAATATAAATGAAAACTGAGCATATATATGGTTTCAGGGCAATGAGTACTACATCTTTCATTCATAAACCTAAGGCTAAATATTCCTAAATAGAGAGATAGAAGTTCATGAAAAAACCTGTTCAGTTGGATTCGAGTTGGACAATGCAGCAACTTTCAGTTAGGCCCGAGGTTCTTTTGAGCTTTCTTGTTGTTACTTGAACATTTCCCAATGCTTAGTTTGTTTTGAAATGGCCTGAATCTTTCTACAGAAGTCAACCTGCACAAGCTTGAAATGAAAATGATGAACACTGTAAATGGAGTTACAATTGGCAATGGAGGTTTGGAATAGTTTGAGTGAGTTGAGTGGAAGGTATTGGAACTGATTGCAAGCAAAACGCACGAGTGGAATGTGATTTGGCTTGTGATTTGCAGGTCCTGCCCTATTTTGCAAGAAAATGTGGTTTTTGAGTACAAGGGTGTTTTTGAGGTGAAAGGCTCGTGTTTCTGGCTTACAAAGATGTGTAAAACTTGTTTTAAATCTTGGCTTGAGTTCAATATATCAGATATGCAAGCTATGGACT
Organism: Vicia faba; assembly: GCA_948472305.1. NCBI lineage: Eukaryota > Viridiplantae > Streptophyta > Magnoliopsida > Fabales > Fabaceae > Vicia > Vicia faba. Next base: position 328,803,671 of record OX451735.1, read on the forward strand.
TTTAGAAAGTTGACTTGTTTTGAAAGAAAAGTGTGAAGTGAAATGAGATAGGCTTGTACAGGATATCTCTAAGCATGCACAAACTTCTTGTACCTTTGCCTAAGTTTGTGGAACTTGTTTGCTGCAAAGAAAGAAGTTCAAGGATCAAGAAAAACAACTTTGCAAAAGTTATGCTTTATGAAAATGGAAGTGTGATCTTTATGCCCAAAATGGAATTATTCAATGTATAATGCTCCCTTGATCAGGACAATGCCTCTAACCAATGTATTTGCATTAAATTTTTGAGTGTAAATTGGTTTAGAGACCTGTAATCAATTACAAAGCTAGTTTGGTCAGATTTGCAACTTGTATGAACATGTATTGGTCATGGTTACAAAGTGAGTTTTTGCCAACTTCAAGCATTCGATTCTCCCTAACCACAAATGTGTTTCAGGAGTTCTTGGACAATTTGGAAAGCTTGCAACGTGTAATATAATCCATCTTTGAAATGCAACTTGAGAATCCAAGTGGAACTATGTGAAAAATGGCCAAGAAGATGGGTCAAAATCCTGCCTAAACTAGGGCAAAATTTCTCTAAGTTAAAAGTTTTAGGGACCCTTATTCCAAAAATCATAACTTGAGATCCAAGCTTCTTTTGAGAAAACTTTGTGAATAAAAGTTGTATACTTTGTGATGGACTAAAACTTTCATGTTGTAAGTTTTGTTTGAATCCATTTGAATTATGGTGAAAATATGGGACCAAGTTAGGAAAAATTAAGAAAATTTCATAACTTAGAAAATTTCTAAGTTATGAAAATTTTCAATTTCAAACCCTAATTTGCAATTTTGGGTTTCATGATGAACAAGTTTTATAATTTGACATATCTTGATGAAAAATGACCCTTGGCACTTGATTTTGACCAAAAAGTTAAAGTTTGACTTTTCAGTGTACAATCAAATTTTGATCATTTGACTGAAAAATTCATCTATCAATCCTATGCATTTGAGATCTTTTGAACTTGTTGAATGGGTCAAGATAATGTCATTGAGTCCTTGAGTCCATGGTTGAGCTTAATTTTCCATTGGCTAGGTCAAACAGTCAAAAATTGCCTTTGTACAGTCAAAACCCTAAAAATGACCATTTTGCCCTTTTGGTGATCTGATCAAATTTCTTGTGGAATTGTGATCCAAACTTGATCAAATGGTTCATATGAGTTAATAATGTTGATGTGGGTCAAAATTCATGAGGTTTGACTATAAATTGGCCACAATTGACTTTTTCCCCAATACAACTGAATTCTAGGTCAATTGTCCAGTTGACTGGGCAAAAATTTGATTCAAGGCTTGAAACTTGGTATGGACAAACTTGTGAGTCCAACATGAAGTATGAAAGTAACTTTGGGAATTGTAGGTCAAAATATCCCTGTGCAAACTCAAACCCTAATTTAGGTCAACAGTGCAAGGAGGTGTTTTGAGCAGAGCAAACCCTAGCTTGGTCTTGAGTTCCAAGAGTCTTGTGATGAGAAATGTTGATAAAATGAGAGGGAAAATTTTGGGGTACAACACCTGCCTTGTCCAGAAGAATAGCAAGATGGCAGATGATCTTAACTGAGTATGACATCCAATACACAACCCAGAAAGCAATCAAGGGGAGTGTATTGGCGGATCATTTGGCACATCAGGCAGTGGACGACTACCAATCCATGAATCTCGAGTTCCCGGATGATAACATCATATTGGTGACCGATTGTGAAGAACCTAGACCGGATGAAGGACCTGAGGAAGGATCCCGATGGTCTATGTATTTTGATGGAGCCTCGAACGCGTTGGGTAATGGTATTGGCGCTATGATCATATCTCCTGAGGGCTGTCATACTCCGATCACCGCCTAATTATGTTTTGACTGCACCAAACAATATGGCGGAGTATGAAGCATGTATCCTGGGTCTTCGAGATGCTATTAATCTGAGGATTAAGTTCTTGAGTGTATTCGGAGATTCTGCTATAGTGATCAATCAAATCAAAGGCGAGTGGGATACGAAGCACCCAAATCTTATTCCTTACAAGGAGTATATACTGACATTGCTTCCATACTTAGAGGAGATAACCTTTGAACATTTCCCCAGAGAGGAGAATCAGTTAGCAAACGCGCTAGCTACCATGTCTTTTATGTTCAAAGTCAGGTGGGACAATGAAGCTCCCCAGATTACCATCGAGAGGTTGGACGAACCTGCACATTGATGTGACATTGAGACGGAGGAGGTAGCAGATAAAACCTGGTTTCACGAAGTAAAAAGGTATCTTGAGGCTCAGGAATACCCTGAGGGTGCATCTGTTAATGATAAGAAGTTCTTGAGAAGGTTCGCCGCGAAGTTCTTCGTCAGCAATGGTATCCTTTACAAGCGTAACCATGATTCAACCTTACTACGATGTGTGGAAAAAAGCGAGGCGGAGAGGATCATGGTAGAGTTACACGAAGGCACCTTTGGAACTCATTCCAATGGACATACCATGGCAAAGAAGATCCTACGGGCTGGATATTATTGGGCTACTATGGAAGCCGATTGTTATCAGCATTCCCACACCTGTCATAAATGTCAAGTCTATGCTGATAAGGTGCATGTACCTCCAGTTCCTCTGAATTTTTTGACAGCTCATTGGCCTTTTGCAATGTGGGGCATTGACATGATTGGTGAAATTAGACCTACTGCATCTAATGGGCACCATTTCATTCTGGTAGAAATTAATTATTTTACGAAGTGGGTTGAGGCATCTTCTTTCGCTACAGTAACCAAGAACATCATGGTGCGGTTCATCCGACACAATCTGATCTGTCGATATGGTGTACCAGAGAGGATCATTACGGACAATGGTACAAATCTCAACAACACAATGATCGCCGAGCTCTACAAACAGTTTAAGATACAGCATCACAACTCTTCTCCCTACCGTTCAAAGATGAATGGGGTTGTTGAAGCAGCCAACAAGAACATCAAGAAAATTGTGCAGAAGATGACGGTGACGTACAAAGACTGGCATGAGATGTTACCATTTGCTCTTCACGGGTATCGTACCTCAGCATGGACGTCAACAGGGGCAACACCCTACTCTTTGGTGTATGGCATGGAGGCAGTCCTACCCATCAAAGTCCAGATTTCATCTCTCCGGATTATGAAGGATGCGGGTTTGAATAAAGACGACTGGATCCATACCCGACTTGATCAACTGAACTTAATCGACGAGAAGAGACTTACTGCTATTTGTCATGGTCAGACGTATCAAAAGTGAATGATCAAGGCTTTTAACAAGAAAGTTAGGCGTCAGGAATATCAAGTCGGGGATCTGGTGATCAAACGCATCATTCTGCCGCAAGGTGATCCTAGGGGAAAATGGACCCCCACATACGAAGGGCCGTTTGCGGTTAAGAACATTTTTTGGGAGGAGCTATGATTTTAACCACTATGGATGGTGACGACCTTCCTCACCCCGTCAATGCAAACATAGTGAAAAAATACTACGCATAAATCAAAGACCCGCTAGGTTGACCGGCCTAGGCAAAAATAAGGGCTTCCTGGCGAACCAAAAGGGTTCGGGCAAAAGTAAGGGATGAAAATGAAAAAACTGTACACCCGGCAAGTCGAAAACCTAAAAAGGCGGCTTGGGCAAAAAAGGGTATCCTGGTGGACTGAAAACCCGAAAGGGCGGTACAGGCAAAAATTAGGGATTAAAGCGTAACACTATGTCTCATTGGATCATCTTGCAACCAGACTCTGGTATCGACTATCAAGCTCGGACGGCGCCAATCAATCTGATCTACCTTCAACCAAGTAGCAAAGTGATGAGATGCTCGAAGATATAAAGGCAATAATAGAGTTGGAACCCAGTGGGATTGTTCACATAGTTGTTTTTCTCTTACACAAATTGTATAATTTCTATTCTTCGACGGTGTTCTCTTACTAGGACGTTAGCCTCTTTGTATAAAACGCCTATTACAGGCCAACTTCAAGGATCAATACAATTCATTTTACAATAAAATTTCAAAAAAATGTTTTTTCTTTTTCTGTTTTGTTTTGCAAGAACGTCCAGTGATTCATTTTTGATATATGCATTTGAAAATAATTACTGTTCATAAATACTTACATGCGAAACAAGAGACAATTACTCGTAATTCCAGGAACAAGGGCAAACAAGAAATGTCCAAACCGTATAGTTGCTCTACCCACTAGGTACAGGGATAGAGCCAACTCGAGAATATGACTAAAGGTACATACACTTCCCGTAGGGTAATAGGTATCCAAAGGCAGTGGTGTTAGCCCTCCCCAACCTAAGTTCATAATCGCGAATGAGTCGGAAAAATTCTCCCCAAGCAAAGTTTATCTATCATCAGCATTAGAAGATTATCCCCAATGGAATTTATTTCTTCCACAAGCAGAAACTCAGTCCCCAACAAGGATCCATTATCGCCAGCAATGATAATTCATCCCCAGCCGAGGTTTTTTCCCCAAATCAGCAGATCTTCTAGCAGAATATCTCTCTTCCCCATAGGGTCATTCTCTCGCCAATTCATTCTCCAGCAGGGCTATTCTCCTTCCAATTTATTCTCAACTCATCTTCGGTCGTTTTCCCCAGCGAGCGCGAAGAACTCAACTCTTTGAACTCTTCAACAACAGTCTGGGATTTATTCTTCCCAGCTAGAGAACATCACAAGAACATTGCATATCCATACATCATGGCATACGCATATGCATCATACAACACAATCTCATTTATTTTGAGAACATCATTACTCAATACATGTCATACATCATGACATTACATACGAATAACTCTTTACCTTTCAGGGAAAGATACAACCAAATTCTCACAAGCTCTCTGGTTCAGTCGAATCAATGCTAAGATTTCTGTTCCCGTTCAAGTTATGAAGCCCGAATTCGACCAGATAATATCTTGATTTTTTTCTCCATCATACTATGAAGCCCGGAAATTGACCGGAAAATAGATGAATCCCCAGCAAGTTACTGTGAAGCCTAGAATCGACCAGATAGCAGTACAAAGCACCATGAAGCCTAGAATCGACCAGATAGTGGTACATCTTAAATTTAAGTTATGAAGCCCGGATTCAACCGGATAGTATCTTGATCTCTACAAAGCACCATGAAGCCTGGAATCGACCAGATAGTGGTACATCTTAAATTCAAGCTATGAAGCCCGGATTCGACCGGATAATATCTTGATCTCTACAAAGCACCATAAAGCCTGGAATCGACCAAATAGTGGTACATCTTAAATTCAAGCTATGAAGCACGGATTTGACCAGATAGTATCTTGATTTCTCTAAATACCGTGAAGCCTGGACTCGACCAGATAATGGTATATGACGATGTGAAGCCTGGACTCGACCAAATAACAGTAACGAATACTACGAAGCCTGGACTCGACCAGATAGTGGTATATCTTTAATGCAAGTTATGAAGCCCATATTCGACCAGATAGTATCTTGATTTCTCCAAATACCGTGAAGCTTGGACTCAACCAGATAATGGTATAGGACGCTGCGAAGCCTGGACTCGACCAGATAACAGCAAAAGACACTGAAGCCTGGACCCGACCAGATAACAATATGAGACACTGTGAAGCTTGGATTTCGACCAAATAGAAGTTTACTTGGCCAATTACTAAGAAGCCCAGAATCAACCGGATATTAGTGTGCCTTAAATTCAAGTTGAATCCCGGAGGCGACCGAATAACAACTTAATTCCTTCTGAAGCCTGGATTACGACCAGATAAGAATTGAGAAATCATGAGGCTTGGAGAACGAACAGATAGCAAGTTTAATCTCATCCCCCCAGTAAGTCACTATGAAGCCTGGAATCGACCAGATAGCATTCGGTCTTATTTTTCTCAGAAAATCACTGTAAAGCCTGGATTACGACCAGATAGCAGTTCACTTACACCTCCTCGAAAGAGAGACGATTCCCCAGTAGAATAACGGACGACTGAAGCTCATAAAATTCTATTTCTACCACGACAGAGACCAGCATTCCTCGGCGTAGTCCTCCTCAATAACAGGTATATGGGCTATCACAAAGGAATCTCTTATGCGATCAACGCTTCTCCTGATGGCATCTTTAAGCCCATCTTATGACTTCCACTTTTAAATGGCATCTATAAGCCCATTCCCGACATCGCAAGATGGATACCACTTCATGTGAGTGCAAATTTCTGGGCACTCTAGTGTTCAATCATCTTCCACCCTCGGATCACGAAAGGCAGACAAGCCAATCTACATCCTCGAATTTAAGAAGATTGAACACGGGCAGCTGTTGTACCCCAAAATTTACCCTCCCATATTTCTCAATACATGTCAAGTAAGGTCCTCAAATTGCTCAAGGTAGTCCAAAAGTTGACCAGACAAACCCTCTCCTAAGGCAGTCTACCTCAAATTAGGGTTTCAGTTTGCATCAAGATGCCTGGGTTCAAAGGATCCTAAATGCTCATCATTATCCTAAATTCTAACTCTTTACCTTTTCAGGTAAAGTCTACCAACAGACATATATCATCAACAATTTTCGAACAGGTCGTAGATAAATTCCTGAAATAAGACAGGGCAACTATCTGTGGAAACAAATTGTAGATCAATTCTAGAAACAGGACGGGGCAACTATATACATGAACATATTGAAGAAACAGGACGAGAAAACTGTCTTTCTATCTTTATAATCAAATGAAGATCAATACCCGAAACAGCACAGGGCAACTATCTTTATCACCAAATGGTATGAACTCTTGAAATAAGACGGGTTTACCAACATAAATAGATTGTAGATCAATTCCCGAAATAGGACGAGGCGATTATCTACATGACTAACACTTCTGTTGTACCCCAAAATTTTCCCTCTCATTTTATCAAGATTTCCCCTCACAAGACTCTTTAAACTCAAGACCAAGCTAGGGTTTGCTCTGCTCAAGACATCTCCTTGCATTGTTGGCCTGAAATTAGGGTTTGAGATTTCTAAAGGATTTTTGGACTTTAAATGCTCAATGTGACTTTCATACTTCATGTTGGACTCCTAAGATTGCTCATACCAAGTTTCAAACCTTGAATCAAATTTTTGCTCAGTCAATTGGATAGTTGACCTAGAAATCAACTGTATTGGGGAAAAAGTCAACAGTGGCCAATTTACAGTCAAACCTCATAATTTTTTATCCACATCAACAATATAAACTCATATGAACCATTTGATCAAGTTTGGACTACAACTCCTCAAGAAATTTGATCAGATCAACAAAAGGGCAAAATGATCATTTTTAGGGTTTTGATTGTAGAAGGGCAATTTCTGATTTTTGACCTAGCCAATGGCAAATTGGGTTCAAGCATGGATTATAGGACTCAATGGAATCATCTTGACCTAATCACAAGGTTCAAAATATCTCAAAAGCATTGGATTGACAGATGAATTTTCCAGTCAACTGATCAAAAATCAACTATACATTGAAAAGTCAAACTTTGACTTTTTGGTCAAAATCAAGTGCCAAGGGTCATTTTTCACAAAGATGTGTCAAAACATGAAACTTGTTCATCAAGAAACTTAATTTTGCAAATTAGGGTTTAAGATTGAAAAAATTCATAACTTAGAAATTTTCTAAGTTATGAAATTTTCTTATTTTTTTCCAACTTTACCCAACATTTTCACCATGATGCAATTGGATTCGAACAAAACTTACAACATGAAAGTTGTATTCCTCCACAAAATATACAACTTTGATTCACAAAGTTTTCCAAAAAGATGCTTGGATCTCAAGTTATGATTTTTGGAACAAGGGTCCATGAAACTTTTAACTTAGTGAAATTTTGCCCTAGTTTAGGCAGGATTTTAACCTATCTTCATGGCAATTTTTCACCTAGTTCCAATTGGAATATCAATATGCATTTCAAATATGGATTGTAGAGAATGTTACAAGCTTTCCAAAATTTCCAATAACTCCCCAAAATCATTTGTGGTTAGGGAGAATCAAAGGTTTGAATTTGGAAAAATGTCACTTTGATCCATGGCATTTTTCACTATGCTACCAGTTGCAATTTCTATCCAGCCTTGTTTGTACTTGTTTACAGGTATCTAAACCCTTCCAAACTCAAAAATCGAATGCAAACTCAATGGATTAAAGCATTGTTCTGATCAATAGAGGTTTACACATTGAATTAATCTAAAAATGGTAAAAAGGTAGCATTGCCATTTTGGTAAAGTTGGCTTTATGTCAAGTTGTTCCTCTTGAGCCAAGGACCCAATCTTTTCAGCAAAAAAAGTTCACTAATATCAGGCAATTGTTACCAACTCTTGGCAGACCCTAAGCTAGATGGTACAACCCTTTGCATTGTCTTTTCACACTTTTCTTAAAAGCCAAGTCAACTTGCAAAAAGGAGAGAACTTTGGTATTTGATAAAACCAACTCTGGTAACGATTCCAAACAATATATTGCCTTAAGTCAGAAGCACGAGCTAACCACTTCTCAAGCATTCCAAAACACTAAAACACCAAAACACCATCTTCTTGCAAAATAGGGCAGCTTCTGCAGTTACACCTCCATCTCACAAACCACTCATGCGTTTTGCCCCAAACCTCTTCCAACACACTCCATACGACCCACCTAAGCTCTCCCAACCATTGGCCAGTGACTGTAACTCCATTTACACCCTTCACCATTTCTGAATTCTGTTTGTGCAGGTTGACTTCTATAAGCTTATTCAAGCAAGTACAAAGCCAACTAAGCATTGGGGAAGGTCAGAGGAAGTTCAGACAAGCTCACAAGCATCTCAGGCCTCACTGAAGATCTCTACATTGCCATACTCGTGTTCAACTGAAGCAGGTATTTTCCAACTTTCTATCTCTCTATTTAGGAATCATTAAGCTTAGGCTTGTGAATAAAAAAGGTAGTACTCATTTCCCTTAAGTTGTACATATGCATAGATTTTGTTTAAGTTAACTGAGTTGGGAGAATTTGATTGATGAACTTTCTGAAAAAGTTAGGTTAGAAATTAGGGCCAGAGAAATTCTCTCTGGTCTTTGAGAGTTAGATTAAGTTCTTTACATGGTTGGAATCGTGCTGAAAAATGCTATAACTTTTGTGTTGTGAGTTTTTGCTTTAGAGCACGTATGCAGGATTTCCAGATTTGAACATCAAGCGCGCATTTTTGTTTGTCACAAGGTTGAAGATGAAGCAAGTGGGTTGGGCCTGTGTTGTTCCATGCTTTTGACACCCTCTGACTTTCTATTTACACCCCTCAGCCCATTTGTTTATTTTTTTGCATATTTTTCTATTTCTTTTTCATTTCTGATCTTATTTTATTTTTCCTAAACATTAAAAATACCAAAAACATTTTCATAAATTTTCACTTTTTATTTTATTATTTTTTATTATTTTTTGGACATAGAAATAATTATTAAATAATATATACATTATTTTCTTAATAAAAAAACTTGTAAATACTACAAAAAATATTATATTTTTATCTTATTTGTATTTTTATTATTTACATACTTAAATAATATTTTTTCTAACATATTTTTATTTTTTGACATTTGTATATATTTTTATTGTACATGAATAAATAATTATTGATATATATGTTTTCTTAAAACAAATTAGGGTTTACCCCTTTAATGAAAATAATCTTTTATTTTCTTATTTTTTTCAACACATTAAATATTTATTTTTACATACATAGAATAATACAAAAACACTTTTTGCATATTCATATTTATTTGCATATCTAAATATTGTCTATTTATTTTATTTGATGCAAAGAATTTAATTTGGATGTAATAGTTAATCTTAGGGTTTTATTTTCTTGCAAATAATCCTCTATTCAAAATTGTATCCCCCTCTCCATATCAATGTTGTAATAGCTTAGATTACTTTTACGCATTTATTACTTTCAAATATGCCATGATAGAGATTAGGGTTTGTATGCAATATCTAAAATCAAAACAAATAGCTAGACCTAATACAAGACATAAAAGCATGTAAATTGACAACACAATGCACACAAGCACCCCTAGGGTTTCATCCACTTGTTGCCTTTAAAATTGCCATGGTATACATGTTAGGTATCTTGGCAAAACAAAAACAAAGCAAAAATATCATAGTCCCTCGATGACGCTATCTTGGTTGGCTATACAAAAATGATCTAGTCCCTAAAAAAAACTTGCTAAGATACTTGGCAACATTGTTATCATGGCCATACGATGACCCGCGCCCGTCCCGTTTTACATCCAAACACAAGGTTGTTTACCAAATACAATGGTAAAATAACACTGTCAAAAGGGTTAAAAATGTGTAGGAAATATCTTTGAGTAGGGTAGACAACTCCTAGTTACTTGATCAAACTTTCAAACCATCCTTGCTAATTTCAAAACACACAATTTCAAAACATTTCCCAAAACAAACTTTCAAACATTGAAATATCTTTTCAAAAGATAAACACCTTTGTATATATTCAAAAAAGAATCATTACAAAGGTTGCCTAGACAAGGCCTCTTTTCAAAACATTTTCAAAACCACACACAAAGCACCATTTCAAACAATTGAAAAGCAAAAGCAAGTGATCTAAACAAGTAACTAAGAGCTCATGGAAAACCATGGATGAAAAGGGTTCTTGCACCTTCCCTTTTCATAATCTACCCCCCGAACCCAAGAAAACATCTCAAAGGTCTTTCCTGTGCTTTTTGACCTTTCCTTTGGATAAAATAAAAAGTCGGTGGCGACTCTTGCTACACCGAAACATTTTGCAAACACAAACGCAAAACCTCAAGTCAGTTCTCCCACCATATCACAGAACTGGCGACTCTGTTAGGGAAAACTTTAAAAGTAGGGTAACCTTAGGGTTTAGATCACCTTTACATGCTTATCTTGTTTGCTTTGATTGCTTTACATTTTGGTTCTCTTGTTTGGGTTTGAATCCTCCACCCGAATTTGTGGGAAACATTCATAGGTAAATAGCAATACATTGTGGAAACTGTACGGGGTATACCGATACGGTCTAAGCAATAGCTATATTAGTGCGACATATTTGTGGGTACCGATAGCCTTTGAGTCAATAAAAGAGAATACGGGGCCGTTGAGTGATGTCATGAAGCACTAATGGACTTTTAGAACCTTTACTTGACCATCTTGGCCTTTTTAGGGGTAGTGAGATGACCGGCTTTGGTGCAGTCCGAAGTTGGTAGATACTCGATACTACACTCATTAAGGGTTGTTTTCTTGGAATATTTCAGTCGCCAGTAAAGTGGCCAAACTGAAACTATGAACACAGAAAATAATCCAGTGATATTGAGATCCTTAGAACCCGATTACTATTTATAGGACAGGTTGAGCCAACTAACTTCAAGAGGGTACTTACCTATGAAACCCCATGCAAGCCTGAAACTAGGAACTTGTGTGATTTGCTTGTGCATATACTTGTGCTTACATCATGAACATCATGAAGCATCATTTGCATCCACTAACCATTTCAAGGATCTTGGATTTTCATCTTTGTTCTTGTTTTATAGGCTATGGAATCACTCCGCAGAAAAACTATTCAGGTCAACCTTGTGAGAGTTCCTCCTCAGCTTAAGGAGCTTACTTCCAGGATTCCAGAGTATTTTCCATTTAGTGAAAGACATGGTAGACTTCTCAGCTTGGTCAACTCCAACATATAAGAAGACACGGTGAAAGTTCTCTTCCAGTTCTTTGACCCCATACATCACTACTTTACATTCCCTGATTACCAGTTGGTACCTACTTTGGAGGAATTTTCTCAGCTCCTGAGGATTCCTATTCTCCATCAACTACCTTTCAACGGTACATAGAGAGACCCAAAGCCTGAAGATGTTGCTCAAGCCTTACACTTGCAACCATCTGATATCAAAGGTCATTGGGAAACCAGAAGTGGTGTCAAGGGTTTCTTGGCAAAGTTTTTGTTTGAAAAAGCTCAAGAATGCTGGAATTCTCTAGATCTGCAAGCCTTTGAAGAGGTGGTAGCACTTCTCATCTATGGGTTGGTCTTGTTCCCAAACCCTGATCAACTTATAGATGTGAATGCTGTCAAGATATTCATGTCTCAGAATCCTGTACCTACATTGATTGGGGATATCCTACACTCATTTCACACACGAACAATGAGGAAAATAGGTGTTCTCATGTGTTGTACTCCTCTGCTAGCAAGGTGGTTTATTTCTCACCTTCCCCAGTCAACTCTAAAGAATGAGCAGGGTTTAAGGTGGTCACAACGGCTGATGACTCTCAAGCATTCTGATATACATTGGTGTTCTTGGTCCAGAGAAAATGTTATCATCATTGATCGTTGTGGGGAATTCCCTAATGTCCCACTACTTGGCATTAGGGGAGGAATTTCCTATAACCCATGCTTGGCTCTCCGACAGTTTGGTTACGCTTGACGAGATGGCCCTCATGACATGCTCATTCAAGGGATAGTCTTCGACTTCGACAACAACGATCAAGCTCTCCGGCAGAGGTTCATCTGAGCATGGAGAATGCCCAACAGGGTAGACAGACAAACTTTGGGACACAAGAATTCCATCCCCCTCGAGCCTTACCTCAGGTGGGTATGAATCCGAGCCCAAAGTCTCATGATGCCCTATCCATCCATTCTTCCAGTGATTATAGAGCCTGTTCAAGAAGGAGAGGTTCCATACACCCTCCTACATCCTAACATGCCAACATCACATGAAGACCTACAACGGAGTTGGATACAGCTTAAGGAAGAGTGTAATTCTCTTGAAACCAATCTCTACGATAGTGAGAAGAAGGTTTTAGAGCTTACAAGGCTATTACAAGAGGAGCGTACTCTTAATGCCTACATCGCATCAAAGAGGATGCGAAACATCTTTTTATCTTAGATTTCTGTATTATTTTGCCCAAACGGCTTTTGATGTACTAACTTCTATTTTAATTAATATGACATTTGTTCCCTTTTATTTGAAACAAATTTGAATTTCTGAGTCCTTGAAAGCATTACATGAATACATATCATTCATCATATGCATAAACAGGTCTTAACACCAGGTTTCCTCATCCTTTTGCTGTTTATTTCAGCACCGTGGATCTGGAACAAATAGTTAAAGATTTGCAAGCGCAGAATCCACAGTTCCAACAACTACTCATGACCTTGGCAAAGGGTCAGGAGGATCTCAAAACTCTGCTTGAGAAGGAGAAAGAGAAGAAGAAGAAAAAGAGGGCTGGTGTGGCTACTATGGGAAGAAGATTTGAAGGCCAAGCAAGAAGGATCCTAGATTTCCCATCAACATCTAAAGAGGGTGAAGGAAAGGGTAAAGGAGTTGCAGTACCTTATGATTCTGAGGCAGAAGAAGAAGAAGATGAAGACTATTCAGAACAACAGTATCCTCCTGCAGATTAAAAGTACAAAAATTTGGAAGAACGACTGGCAACCATGGAGATTCAAAGAGTGCCTTGACTGGACTTTGAAGAGCTAGGGTTGGTTTCTGGGATTGTAATCCCTCCTAAATTTAAAGTACCTCTGTTTTCTAAGTACGATGGCGTGTCTTGCCCAAAGATGCACCTACGGTCTTACGTCAGAAAAATTCAACCTCATTCTTCTGACAAGGATCTATGGGTCTAATTTTTTCAAGATAGTTTATCGGGGACGCAGTTGGATTGATTCTACAGCTAGAGAGGTTGGATGTCCACAATTGGGAGGATTTGGCAGCTTCTTTGTACAAGCAGTATCAATATAATACGGACCTAGCACCAACCCGTACTCAATTACAGAGTATGGGCATGGTCTCCAATGAAGGCTTTAAGGAGTATGCTCAAAAATGGAGGGACTTGGCTGGTAGGGTGCAGCCACCATTATCTGAGAGAGAGCTTGTTGATATGTTTTTGGGGACTCTGTCAGGTCTATTCTTTAATCACCTGATAGGTAGTTCGTCTGCAAGGTTCACCGAGTTAATTCTGACTGGTGAAAGAGTTGAAGTCGGAATCAAGAGTGGTAAAATTCAAAAAGATACAGCTTCTTCCACTGCTATCAAAAAACCTTTTCCAGCCAAGAAAGAGGTGTTAGCTGTCTACTCTCAAAGAGGTCGAGGGAGAATCGAGCGCCAGCCAGCGGTGGGGGCTGTAATGATTCAGAAGTCTACAGTTGATCAGCCTAGAAACAATCAACCGAGGACCAACCAAGCCAGGGTGGAAAGGTCTGCTAGGAAATTCACCAAAATAAACATGACGCCTACTCAGGTTCTCCCCCATCTCCTAAAGCTAAACCTTACCAGTTTGAGAGAGGCTCCGCAGAACCCGAATACAACTTCTCCTTTTTAACATGCCAACGCCAAGTGTGCTTATCATTCGGATAGCTTGGGGAATGACACCAATAATTGTTGGGCCCTCAAAAATAAGATTCAATATTTAATAGACGCTAAGGAGGTGGAATTTGATGCCTCTGAAAAGCCGAACGTAATCTCCGCACCAATGCCAAGGCACGACCATAATGCCCATGCCATTAAAGAAGACCTTTTTGTTGCCACTGTTGTGATTTAATAACTCCACTACTGACGATCAAGTTAAATTTGTTGAAAGCTGGAATCTTCCCAGGCTGTGAAAAAGATTACTCCTTTTGCTCATCCTTATCAACCGACTGTCCATTTTTGAAGTTAGGCATCAAGCGCCTAATGGATAATTAAGAAATCCTCTTTCAAAAGACTCCTGTTACTCCGACTCCTGTCAATGACATTTCAATTATCACCATATCCGACAATCTTTCCAAGGTATCCAAAAGACCTGTTAAGATTACACCTGATCCAAAGTGTATATCGCTGAAGATAACTATGCTGGGGCCTATCCCATACAAGTCCAACAAGTCGATATCGTGGAACTATGGAGGGGAGATCTTCTACCACGGTATTAAACATATTGAAGCAAATGAAGAAAGTTCCGATGAAGAGACTCCTGACATAGGAAATATTGCTGGAACAAGTAAAATTACACGTAGTGGAAGAATTTTCTCTTCGAAGATTGCCCTTCCAAAGGCAATCTTCGGACCCTCTTCCGCTCCCAAGGTTACTCCTGTACCGATCAACATATCTGCCAGAACTCCTGTCATTATTGAAGAGATTGTCACTCTCGAGGTTATTCCCCCTGTTGCTACTGCTGATAAAGGAAAGGGGATCCAAGAAGAGCTCGTCGGGACGAGGGCTCAGCCATTGGTTATCCCCGAGACTAATCAAAAGGAGATGGAGGAGATTTTAAAAATAATCAAAAAGAGCGACTATGATGTTGTGGAGCAACTGGGGCAAACCCCTTCAAAAATCTCTATGCTGGCCCATGTTCCCCAGGAAACCTCCGCGGATCAGTTTCAAGAGTGTGTAGCTAGCCTTACAGCCGATAACGGTCTTGGTTTCTCCGATGCTGACTTAACATCTAAAGGGAGAAATCATAACGATGCCCTGCATGTCTAGGTGGAATGCAGAGGGACGACTCTGGCAGACATCTTGGTTGATACTGGGTCATCTTTAAATGTCTTACCGAAGAAAGCATTGGAAAAATTGGACTGTGAAGGTTTAACCCTAAAGCCCAGTAATATCATTGTCAGAGCTTTGATGGCTCTAAGAGGATGGTTCACGGAGAGGTGGACATTCCGATCAAGGTGGGAACCGAAACTTTCAATTCCACATTTTATGTGATGGACATCCATCCCTCCTACTCTTGCTTGTTGGGAAGACCCTGGATCCACAACGCTGGGGCCGTCACTTCTTCTTTGCACCAAATGCTCAAATACCATGTCCAGGGTAAAATTATAACAGTTCATGGTAAGGAGGAGTATATGATAAGTCATCTTAATTCTTTCCGCTATGTGGAGTTAGATGGCGAATTCATAGAAACCCCTTTCCAACACTTTGAAGAGGTCTCCCCTGAAGTTGCAACAACCAAGACAATGACATCTGTACCCATCATTACCAAACCTGTGTCCCGGATGTCATCCCTCAAATATGCGAAGGCTGTAATTGAAGAAGGAGGAAGCACATTATGGGGTAAACTACCAGACTTTCCTTTCAAGGCAGATAAGTTCGGCATGTGTTTCACTGCTTCTGCGTAAAAGGCTGTACGCTGCACCCGGGTTGGAGGACCGCTATTGAAGATCACTCATCATGGAGTCAGTGCTCTAGAGGATGGTGAAGAGGAAGGTGACTTTGAAGACTGGATATTCCTGACTATTGAAGGAGGACTGAATAACTGGGAGGCGAAGGACTTTATTCCCATTACTTTCATAAATCAGTAATTTATCTTTCGAACATTTCTGTTGGTCTGTAATAATTTTTAAACAATTCGTACACTCTTAGCCTTATGTATTACTCGAGACATATAGGTCCATTTGTAAGGGTTTTGATTCTTCATTTCCATATGCCATTCTTAATGAATCATGGACGTTTTCACATATAAACTTTTATGTTCATTTTTCTTTATTTTTACATTTTATTTTGTTTAAAGGTGGCTATCCCTTACACACACACACACTCACCAATGCAGGTACCCTTCCATTCCGGATTCCATGGGTAACAATTCTGCTATGGCCTTCAGTGACTCTGAAGATTCGGTCTACCAAGCCGAGCACGAAGGTGAGGAAGACCGTGAAGTGCCAGGAGAGTTGGCTAGACTGCTGCAACAGGAAGAGAGGGCTATTCTACCTCATGAGGAGCTGTTAGACACTATCAACCTGGGAACTGAGGAAGATAAGAAAGAAATAAAGATAGGTGCCAACTTGGAGCCAAGTGTCAAAGAACGCCTGATTCAGCTGTTACATGACAATGTTGAGATTTTTGCCTGGTCTTACAAAGACATGCAAGGACTAGACACTGATATTGTGGTACACCGTCTGCCCACGAGAGAAGATTGTCCACCTGTTAAGCAAAAGGTCCGCCGTATGAGACCTGACATGTCTGAAAAGATCAAAGCAGAAGTAATGAAGCAGTTCAACACTGGATTTCTGGTTGTTACTTCCTATCCATAATGGGTTGCTAACATTGTTCCCGTGCCTAAAAAGGACGGCAAAGTGAGAATGTGTGTGGATTACAGAGACTTAAACAGAGCTAGCCCTAAATATGACTTTCCACTACCGCACATTGACATCTTGGTCAACAATACAGCTCAGCATAAGGTATTTTCCTTCATGGATGGATTTTCAGGGTACAACCAGATCAAAATGGCCCCCGAAGACATGGAGAAGACTACTTTTGTTACACAGTGGGGTACCTTCTGCTATAAAGTGATGCCATTCAGACTGAAGAATTCCGGGGAAACCTATCAGCACGCCATGGTAACTTTGTTTCATGACATGATACATTATGAGATTGAAGTCTATGTAGACGACATGATAGCCCAATCACAAACGGAAGAAGAACACCTCGACCATTTGCAAAAGCTGTTTGTCTGACTAAAAGAATACAAGCTCAGACTGAACCCTAACAAGTGCACTTTCGAAGTCCGATCCGGTAAACTCTTGGGTTTCATTGTCAGCAACAAAGGCATAGAGGTTGATCCTGCCAAAGTCAAAGCTATACGAGAAATGCCTGCTCCTCACACTGAGAAGGAGGTCAGAGGTTTCTTGGGGCGCCTAAACTACATTGCTAGGTTCATCTCTCACCTAACATCTACCTGTGAGCCAATCTTCAAGCTATTGAAGAAAGATCAGGTGGTTAAATGGAACGACAAATGCCAGATAACCTTTGACAGAATCAAGGAGTATTTGCTAGAACCTCCTATCTTGATGCCTCCCGTCGAAGGAAGACCTTTAATCATGTATCTGACCGTCCTGGAAAATTCAATGGGGTGCGTACTGGGGCAGCATGACGAGTCTGGCCGAAAAGAGCATGCCATTTATTACCTTAGTAAAAAGTTTACCGACTGTGAAACCAGATATTCACTGCTCGAGAAAACTTGATGCACTTTGGTATGGGCTGCTCGCCGACTAAGGCAGTATATGTTGACTCATACCACTTTGCTGATTTCTAAGATGGGTCTGATCAAGTACATCTTCGAGAAGCCTGCTTTGTCTGGAAGGATATCTAGATGGAAAATGATTCTAACCGAGTATGACATACAGTACACAACCCAAAAAGCTATAAAGGGGAGTGTGCTAGCTGATCATCTTGCACATCAAGCTGTTGAAGACTATCAATCGATGAAGTTTGAATTCCCAGACGAGTACAATATGACTTTGGACAACTATGAAAGTAACAGACCATATGACGGACGTGAACAAGGATCCCGATGGACCCTGTACTTTGATGGTGCCTCCAATGCATTTGGTAATGGTATTGGTGTTGTGCTTATATCTTCAGAAGGTTGCCATACACCTTTCTCCGCCAGACTTTGCTTTTATTGCACTAACAACATGGCTGAGTATGAAGCTTGCATCTTTGGTCTCAAGGCAACTATAGACTTGGGAATCAAATCTTTGGTTGTGTTTGGAGACTCAGCTTTGGTCATCAGTCAGATCAAAGGAGAGTGGGACACTAAACATCCCAATCTTATCCCCTACGAAGAACATGTCCTGACATTGCTACCACATTTCCAGCAGATCACCTTCGAGCACTTCCCGCAAGAAGAGAACCAGCTAGCAGATGCTCTAGCTACAATGTCCTCCATGTTTAAACTTAACTGGGATAATGAGGCTCCCCAAATCACCATTGAGCGGATGGATGAACCTGCACATTGTCACAAGATTAATACCGAAGAAGTAGTGGACCGACCCTGGTTTCACAAAGTCAAAAGGTATCTCGAGGCTCAAGAATATCCTGAAGGAGCTTCAGCCAAAGACAAAAAGTTCTTAAGGAGATTCTCGGCTAAGTTCTTCCTGAGCAATGGTATCTTGTACAAGCGCAATCATGATTGCATTCTACTCTGTTGTGTAGACAAGGTTAAAGCTGAACAAATCATGGCTGAACTGCATGATGGCACCTTTGGCACCCACTCGAGCGGGCATACGATCGCGAAGAAAATCCTTCGGGCAAGCTATTACTGGTCTACCATGGAAGCTGACTGCCATCAATACTCCAGGACTTGTCACAAATGTCAAATCTACGCGGACAAGGTACACATACCTCCAGTTCCTCTCAACGTCTTAACAACTCCTTGGCCCTTTGCTATGTGGGGAATCGACATGATTGGAGAGATCAAGCCTACAACATCCAATGGACACCGCTTCTTTCTGGTAGCCATTAATTACTTTACCAAATGGGTCGAAGCAGCTTCCTTCGCATAAGTTACAAAGAATGTTGTTGCCCGCTTTATCAAGTAGAACCTCATTTACCGGTATGGTATCCCCGATAGGATCATCACGGACAACGGTACAAACCTGAACAATACTATGATCACCGCTTTGTGCGA
Organism: Vicia faba; assembly: GCA_948472305.1. Taxonomy (NCBI): domain Eukaryota; kingdom Viridiplantae; phylum Streptophyta; class Magnoliopsida; order Fabales; family Fabaceae; genus Vicia; species Vicia faba. The sequence continues at coordinate 328,823,048 of OX451735.1, forward strand.
ACAGTTCAAGATTCAACATCATAATTCATCTCCCTATCAGCCAAAGATGAACGGTGCTGTCGAAGCTGCGAACAAGAATATCAAGAAGATCATACAAAAAATGACAGTCACCTACAAAGACTAGCATGAGATGCTACCGTTTTCTCTCCACGGGTACCGTACCACGACTCGCACGTCAACTGGGGCAACACTCTATTCTTTGGTTTATGGAATGGAGGTTGTCCTGCCTATTGAGGTTCAGATCCACTCTCTAAGAATCATGAAGGATGCTGGTTTGAGTGAAGATGATTGGATTCAAACCCGACTTGATCAACTTAACTTGATTGATGAGAAACGACTTACTGCTGTTTGCCATGGTCAGACATATCAAAAACGGATGATCAAGGCATTCAACATGAAAGTCAAAAGACAACTGTATCAAGTCGGAGATCTTGTGATCAAGCGGATCGTCTTGCCGCAAAGTGATCCCAGGGGCAAATGGACTCCTACTTACGAAGAACCATTTGTGTTAAAAAACATCTTTTCTGGTGGGGCAATGATATTAACCACCATGGACGGTGACGACCTACCACACTCTGAGAATGCAGACATAGTTAAAAGATACTACGCATAAACGACCTGCTAGGTTGACACACCTAGGCAAAAAAGGGGCATCCCGGTGAATCGAAAACCCGAAAGGGCGGTTCAGGAAAATGTTAGGGATAAACAAAAAAAATCTGTACACCCGACAAGTTGAAAACCCGAGAGGGCGACTTGGGCAAAAAAGGGTTTCCCGATGGACTGAAAACCTGAAAGGGCGGTCCAGGAAAAAGTTAGGGAATAAAAGCGTATGACTATGTCTCGTCGGATCACTTTAAGGACAATCTCTTCACAAGATAAGCTCTTGGCTTCTGATCAATTAAATTATCTTCGGACGAAGCAGCAAATGGACAAGATTTCCAGAGTTACGAAGGTTATAGCAGAATAGAAATCCCATGGAATTTTTACACATAGCCATCTTTCTTTGTATAAATTTTTCTCATTTTTATGGCAACATTCTCTTACTAGGATGTCTGTCTCCTTTGTATAAAATACTTTCACAAAGTTAATACAAAGATACTTCAAAGTGCATAAAACTATTTGTCTTACACTTGTGTTTTATTTGAAAACGTCCAATGATTTATTAAATGAGCATATGCATTTGAATATAATCACCGTTTACAAATGAACGAATTGAAAAGAATAATTACTGACAGGATGAAAGTATAGGAAAACGTCTTTAGGTTGTTCCAAGAAAAAATCCCCTGAGTTACATCATCAAAATCCCCAGCGGAACTAAAATCTTGAAATACATATCCCCAACGGAGTTAAATTTCAAAATCCCCATCAGAGTTAAATCTTCAAACTCTCAATCCCAGCGGAGCCAAAACTTTGAACTACAGATCCTCAAACGAAGATGAAACTTTCTTCCCCAACGGAGTCAAATCTTCAACCTTTAACCACAGTGGAAGCCTTCCAGTTTCCCCCAATTTCCCTGGAGAGTCGCTCTTAAACCAGATAATTCCCCAACTTGCTAACTAAGACAACTTCGAATAGTTCCCCAGTAGATTGGCATACAACCCAAACTCTCGAACTCTCTCCAAAAACAGGAATGAACTATTCCCCACAGGGCCTCCTAAAACTCCTCAGCAGTATAACTATTCTCCACAGGGTTTCTACTGCTCTCAGACAGGATAAACTTTCTCTCCGCAGAGTTATTCTTACTTCCCAGCAGATTGAAGATCCTCAATCCCCAGCCACAGTTATCAGGGTTCTCGGAATTCCCTAAAAGGTTTCTCAAGCCATGTTTCTCAAGCAGCACTTAACAATATTATTACAAGAGAATGTCTATCATTTTTCAACTTCAAAGGACATGAAGATTCTCACATCCCCACGGAAGTTGTCAAAGTTTTGATAATCCCCGCGAGTTGCCAAAGATCTTGAATCTCCAGCAGCGGTCATGGATTTATTTTCCTCAACAGCAGTCAAGGGCTTTGATTATCCCCAACTGTCAAGGATTTATTTCCCCCAGCATTAGAGCAAATCAGCTTATATGCGCATACATTACATTCACATATCATAAACATTGATAAGGCACATCTATTGCATCATACATTTCATGCAACATAACTATGTGTTCATCTAACATTTTACCCTTTTCAGGATAAGGTTCAAAGCTATTTCTAACAAAGATTTCAGATACAATACAGTTACACTCCAGACAGGAAGTCATTGCTGGTACTCATTCAAGTTTTCAACAATCAAATTCTTACAAGCTCACTGGTTCAGTCAAATCAATGCTCAGATCCCTGTTCCAGCTCAAGTTATGAAGCCCGGATTCGACTGGATAATATCTTAATTTCTTCTCCATCATACTATGAAGCCCGACTTCGACCGGATATTAGTTTACTCTCCAGCAAAAGACCATAAAGCCTGGATTTTGACCAGATAATGGTACAAAACACTGTAAAGCCTAGATGTTGACCAGATAACAGTGAGGTACACTGTGAAGCTTGGATTTTGATCAAGTAGCAGTTTACTCGGCCAATTACTTTGAAGCCCGGATTCAACCGGATATTAGTAGGCCCCAAAATCAAAGGAAGCCTAGATTTTGACCAGATAACCATTTGATTTTCTTCTGAAGCCTGGATTTTGACCAGATAGGAAGTAAAACACTGTAAAGCCTGGATGTTGACCAGATAACAGTGAGGTACATTGTGAAGCTTAGATTTTGACCAAATAGCAGTTTACTCGGCCAATTACTTTGAAGCCCGGATTCAACCGGATATTAGTAGGCCCCAAAATCAAAGGAAGCCTGGATTTTGACCAGATAACCATTTGATTTTCTTCTAAAGCCTGGATTTTGACCAGATAGGAAGTAAAACACTGTAAAGCCTGGATGTTGACCAGATAACAGTACAGGACACTGTAAAGCTTGGATTTTGACCAAATAGCAGTTCTTACCTGAACAGTTACTAAGAAACCCGGAGTCGACCGGATATTAGTACGCCCCTTAAACTCAAGTTGAAACCCGGATGCGATCGGATAACCACTTGATTCTTTCTGAAGCCTGGCGAACAACCAGATAGTAGTTCATTTTTCATTTCCTCAACTAAGAGATGATTCCTAAGTAGAGTAACGGATGATTGAAGCTCCTAAAATTCTATTTCTACCACGACAGAGACCAACATTCCCCGACGCAGTCCTCCTCAACAATAGGTATACGGGATCTCGCAAAAGAATCTCTTGTGCGATCGACACTCCTTGGATGGCATCTTTAAGCCCATCTACAACAAGATTCTATCACATCTCCAAATGGCATCTTTAAGCCCATTCTCTCAACTATACTCTGACGAGTGCAAATTTACGGGCACTCTAGTGTCCAATCCTCTTTTACCTTCGAGTCGCGAAAGGCAAACTCGCCAATCTAACTCTTCAGGTTCAAGAAGATTGAACAGGGGCAGCTGTTGTAACCCAAAACTTTCCCTCTCATTTTATCAAGATTCCCCCTCACAAGACTCTTTGAACTCAAGACCAAGCTAGGGTTTGCTCTGCTCAAGACATCTCCTTGCACTGTTGGCCTGAAATTAGGGTTTGAGATTGCTCAAGGATTTTTGGACTTTCAATGCTCAATGTGACTTTCATACTTCATGTTGGGCTCCTAAGATTGCTCATACCAAGTTTCAAACCTTGAATCAAATTTTTGCTCAGTCAATTGGACAGTTGACCTAGAAATCAGTTGTATTGGGGAAAAAGTCAAATGTGGCAAATTTACAGTCAAACCTCATAATTTTTTATCCACATAAACAATATAAACTCATATGAACCATTTGATCAAGTTTGGACCACAACTCCTCAAGAAATTTGATCAGATCAACAAAAGGGCAAAATGGTCATTTTTAGGGTTTTGACTGTATAAGGGCAATTTCTGATTTTTGACCTAGTCAATGGAAAATTGGGTTCAAGCATGGATTCAAGGACTCAATGGCATCATCTTTACCTAATCACAAAGTTCAAAAGATCTCAAAAGCATTGGATTGACAGATGAATTTTCCAGTCAACTGATCAAAAATCAACTGTACACTGAAAAGTCAAACTTTGACTTTTTGGTCAAAATCAAGTGCCAAGGGTCATTTTTCACCAAGATGTGTCAAAACATGAAACTTTTTCATTAAGAAACTTAATTTTTCAAATTAGGGTTTAAGATTGAAAAAATTCATAACTTAGAAATTTTCTAAGTTATGAAATTTTCTTATTTTTTTCCAACTTTACCCAACATTTTCACCATGATGCAATTGGATTCAAATAAAACTTCCAACATGAAAGTTGTAGTCCTCCACAAAATATACAAGTTTGATTCACAAAGTTTTCCAAAACGATGCTTGGATCTCAAGTTATGATTTTTGGAACAAGGGTCCATGAAACTTTTAACTTAGTGAAATTTTGCCCTAGTTTAGGCAGGATTTTAACCTATCTTCATGGCAATTTTTCACCTAGTTCCAATTGTAATCTCAATATGCATTTCAAAGATGGATTGTATATCATGTTACAAGATTTCCAAAATGTCCAATAACTCTCCAAAATAATTTGTGGTTAGGGAGAATCGAAGGTTTGAATTTGGCAAAATGTCACTTTGATTCATGGCATTTTTCACTATGCTACAAGTTGCAATTTATATCCAGCCTTGTTTGTACTTGTTTACAGGTATCTAAACCCTTCCACACTCAAAAATTGAATGCAAACTCAATGGATTAAAGCATTGTTATGATCAATAGAGGTTTACACATTGAATTAATCTAAAAATGGCAAAAAGGTAGCATTGCGATTTTGGTAAAGTTGGCTTTATGTCAAGTTGTTCCTCTTGAGCCAAGGACCCAATATTTTGCAGCAAACAAAGTTCACTAATATCAGGCAATTGTTACCAACTCTTGGCAGACCCTAAGCTAGATGGTACAACCCTTTGCATTGTCTTTTCACACTTTTCTTAAAAGCCAAGTCAACTTGCAAAAAGGAGAGAACTTTGGCATCTGATAAAACCAACTCTGGTAACGATTCCGAACAAGTTTTGCATATTGCCTTAAGTCAGAAGCACGAGCTAACCACTTCTCAAGACATCCAAAACACCAAAACACCATCTTCTTGCAAAACAGGGCAGCTTCTGCAGTTTCACCTCCATCTCACAAACCACTTGTGCGTTTTGCCCCAAACCTCTTCCAACACACTCCATACGACCCACCTAAGCTCTCCCAACCATTAGCCAGTGACTGTAACTCCATTTACAACCTTCACCATTTCTGAATTCTATTTGTGCAGGTTGACTTCTACAAGCTTATTCAAGCAAGTACAAAGCCAACTAAGCATTGGGGAAGGTCAGAGGAAGTTCAGACAAGCTCACAAGCATCTCAGGCCTCACTGAAAATCTCTACATTGCCATACTCGTGTTCAACTGAAGCAGGTATTTTCCAACTTTCTATCTCTCTATTTAGGAATCATTAAGCTTAGGTTTGTGAATAAAAAATGTAGTACTCATTGCCCTTAAGCTGTACATATGCATAGATTTTATTTAAGTTAACTGAGTTGGGAGAATTTGATTGATGAACTTTCTGAAAAATTTAGGTTAGAAATTAGGGCCAGAGAAATTCTCTCTGGTCTTTGAGAGTTAGATTAAGTTCTTTACATGGTTGGAATCGTGTTGAAAAATGCTATAACTTTTGTGTTGTGAGTTTTTGCTTTAGAGCACGTATGCAGGATTTCCAGATTTGAATATCAAGCGCGCGTTTTTGTTTGTCACAAGGTTGAAGATGAAGCAAGTGGGTTGGGCCTGTGTTGTTCCATGCTTTTGACACCCCCTGACTTGCTATTTACACCCCTCAGCCTATTTGTTTATTTTTTTGCATATTTTTCTATTTCTTTTTCATTTCCGACCTTATTCTATTTTTCCTAAACATTAAAAATACCAAAAACATTTTCATAAATTTTCACATTTTGTTTTATTATTTTATATTATTTTTTGGACATAGAAATAATTATTAAATAATATATACATTATTTTCTTAATAAAAAAACTTGTAAATACTACAAAAAATATTATATTTTTATCTTATTTTTATTTTTATTATTTACATAAATAATATTATTTCTAACATATTTTTATTTTTTGACATTTGTATATATTTTTATTGTACATGAATAAATAATTATTGATATATATGTTTTCTTAAAACAAATTAGGGTTTACCCATTTAATGAAAATAATCTTTTATTTTCTTATTTTTTTCAACACATTAAATATTTTATTTTTACATACATAGAATAATACAAAAACACTTTTTGCATATTCATATTTATTTGCATATCTAAATATTGTATATTTATTTTATTTTATGCAAAGAATTCAATTTGGATGTAATAGTTAATCTTAGGGTTTTATTTTCTTGCAAATAATCCCCTATTCAAAATTGTATCCCCCTCCCCATATCAATGTTGTAATAACTTAGATTACTTTTACGCATTTATTGCTTTCAAATATGTCATGATAGAGATTAGGATTTGTATGCAATATCCAAAATCAAAACAAATAGCTAGACCTAATACAAGACATAAAAGCATGTAAATTGACAACACAATGCACACAAGCACCCCTAGGGTTTCATCCACTTGTTGCCTTTAAAATGGCCAGGGTATGCATGCTAGGTATCTTGGCAAAATAAAAACAAAGCAAAAAGATCATAGTCCCTCGATGACGCTATCTTAGTTGCCTATACAAAAATGATCTAGTCCCTCAAAAAAACTTGCTAAGATACTTGGCAACATTGTTATCATGGCCATACGATGACCCGCGCCCGCTCCGTTTAACATCCAAACACAAGGTTGTTTACCAAATACAATGGTAAAACAACACTTTCAAAAGGGTTAAAAATGTGTAAGAAAGATCTTTGAGTAGGGTAGACAACTCCTAGTTACTTGATCAAACTTGCAAACCATCCTTGCTAATTTCAAAACACACAATTTCAAAACATTTCCCAAAACAAACTTTCAAACATTGAAATATCTTTTCAAAAGATAAACACCTTTGTATATATTCAAACAAGAATCATTACAAAGGTTGCCTAGAAAAGGCCTCTTTTCAAAACATTTTCAAAACCACACACAAAGCACCATTTCAAATAATTGAAAAGCAAAAGCAAGTGATCTAAACAAGTAACTAAGAGCCCATGGAAAACCATGGACGAAAAGGGTGCTTGCACCTTCCCTTTTCATAATCTAACCCCCGAACCCAAGAAAACATCTCAAAGGTCTTTCCTGTACTTTTTGACCTTTCCTTTGGATAAAATAAAAAGTCGGTGGTGACTCTTGCTAAACCGAAACATTTTGCAAACACAAACGCAAAACCTCAAGTCAGTTCTCCCACCGTATCACAACTTCCTTCAGAGACTAAATTATGAAGAGCATCCCCTTTAAAGACTGAATTCTGACAAGCATTTCCCTCAGAGACTAAATCTAACAAGTAGCTACTTAAGCACTTTCCCCGGGGAGTCATTCTAAAAGCACCTTTTCTAGTTAAATTCAGGCGTAGACATCTTCTAGTACATCATTCGGATGAAATCAAGCATAGATTTATTTTTGATATTCCTTTAAGAAAAAGTCTGGTGTAGGCTCTCTCTTGTACCTCTTCTGGTTGAAGTCGGGCGTAGACATCTTCCGATTCAGATGAAATTAAGCGTAGATTTCTTTATGATACTCTTTTGGAAATAGTCGGACGTAGACTCTTTCTGGTACCTCTTCTGGTGAAGTCGAGCGTAGACATCTTCTAGTTCGAATGAAATCAAGCATAAATTTCTTTCTAATACTCTTTTGGAAAAAGTCGGGCGTAGACTCTTTCTGGTACTACTTCTAGTTTAAGTCGGGCGTAGACATCTTCTGGTTCAGATGAAATCAAGCGTATATTTCTTTCTGATACTCTTTTGGAAAAATTCGGGCGTAGACTCTTTCTACTACCTCTTCTGGTTGAAGTCGGGCGTAGACATCTTCCAGTTCGGATGAAATCAAGCGTAGATTCCTTTCTGATGCTCTTTTGGAAAAAGTCAGGCGTAGACTCTTTCTGGTACCTCTTCAGGTTATCTTCGGGCGTAAACATCTTCCGGTTTGGATAAAATTGAGCGTAGATTTATTCTAATACTCCTTCGGAAAAGTAGGGCGTATACTCTTTCCAACACTTTTTCTAGATGAAGTCGTGCGTAGACATCTTCTAGTACATCATTCAGACGAAATCGAGCGTAGATTCCTTCTAAAGCTCCTTAGGAAATGTCGGGCGCAGACTCCTTCCAATACTTCTTCCAGTTGAAGTCGACCGTAGACATCTTCTGGTTCAGATAAAATCGAGCATAGATTTATTGTGATACTCCTTAAAAAAAGTCAGGCGTAGACTCTTTCCAATACCTTTTATAGATGAAGTCGGGCGTAGACATCTTCTAGTACATTATTCAGAAGAAATCGAGTGTAGATTCCTTCTGAAACTCTTTTGGAAAAAAGTCGGCCGTAGACTCATTCCAATACCTCTTTCGGTTGAAGTAGGGCGTAGACATCTTCTGGTTCAGATAAAACCAAGCGTAGATTTATTCTGATATTCTTTTGGAAAAGTCGAGCATAGACTCATTCCAATACCTCTTCTAGTTGAAGTCGGGCATAGACATCTCCTAGTTTAAACAAAATCAAGCGTAGGTTCCTTCTGAATCTCCTTTGGAAAAGTCGGGCGTAGACTCATTCCAAAACTTCTTCTAGTTGAAGTCGGGCATAGACATCTTCTAGTTCAGATTAAATTAAGCATAGATTTATTCTGATAATCCTTTTGGACCAATTCGGGCGTAGACTTACTCCAAATACATCTTCTAAGACAAAGTCGGGCATAGACTCACTCCAAATACATCTTCCAAGACAAATTCGGGTATAGACTTAGTCTAATTTCTATCAATGGTTACCTTAGATGGCATCTATAAGCCCGTCTCTGATGACTCTCTGTCACCTCTTCAAATGGCATCTTTAAGCCCATTCCCGGTATAATCAACCAATAGTGTTACTTCGTGCACCTGCAAGTGCAAATTTCTGGGCACTTAGGTTTTCAATCATCTTCTACCTCCAAGTCGTGAGTGGCGGACATGCCAATCTAACTCTTCAGGTTTAAGAAGATTGAACAGGGGAAGCTCTTGTGCTCCAAAATTTTCCCTCCTATTTTTTTTTCATGACATTCTTCTAGGGTTCTCACATGCTTAAGGATGCTCAAGAATTTATCAGACAAATTCTCCTTCTCAACAATGGATCCATAACTAGGGTTTCATCTTGCACAAGGAAGAATGGGTTTCAAAGGTCTCAAATGTTATTCATGGTTCACCATAGGTCTTCAACAGTGCTCATATCAAGTTTCAAGTCTTACATCACAAGTTTACTCGGTCAATGGCTCAGATTATTGAAAATCAATTGTATTGGATAAAAAGTCAAATATGGTCAACATACAGTCAAACTTCAATATTTTTGGTCAGCATTAATATTTTAAAGTGACATTCATCATTTGATCAAGCATTGATCATGATTCCTTATGGAAAGCCCTCAAATCATCAAAAGTCAAAAGTTGCAAAATTAGGGTTTCCTTAGGAAAAGTCAACTGAACTTTGACCAAGCAAAAATTTCACATGCTTCATCAAATTTTCCCCAACTAAAGCCCATTTTGAAGGAAATTCAATTCGCTACATCTTTTTAAATTTATGCTCAAGTCCAAAAAGTGCTTCATTTGAAAGATATGAGCCCATACATTATAGGTCATTTCAAAAGTCAACAAAAAGATACTTTTTGTCAAGGCAACCTACATCAATATAAAGTCTCCAAATGCAAAAATGATAAAAAGAGAAATTGAAGAGAACGTCTTGAGCTTTCCAAAGAGTCTAAGATCACCTTCAAAAGATGAAAATTGAGAGAGTTGTGACCAGTGCAAGTTGGGAAATTTTGGTTAAATTCATGAAGTGCAAAGTAAGCAAACTTGAAATTTTGAACTTGTGGGCATAACTTTTTAGGTTTCAAACATGTCCATGACCTTATGAAAGACTCCTAATCTCACTCATACCTTATCTTATATTTTCTTATTATTTTATTTATGTTTATTTTATTTTTATTCAAATAAATACAAAATAAATTAAATAAGGTACAAGATCATTGGGCCAAGCGCATGATTGGTTTGTTAATCATCTAGAGGCCCAAAACAATTCAGCATAACTTGCCAAATCTTGTGATCATGGAAAAGGAAAGGAAAATATCAAGAAAGTAAGTTTTTTAATGTGTTGGATTATTGTTTAGCATAACCATGATTGCTTGATTTTGTTCCATTTTGGTTGCTTCACTCCTTTCTCTATTTAAGCACAACAAGTCAGACCATCAAGACCATAATTCCCTGCCTGAAGAAGCTGGCAAAAAATTCTCAATATTTTTCAAAACCCTAAGTTTTAAAACCGATGTTACAAGCCCTTTCTTTCCACAACTTCAATATCGTTCACCTTCTAGAGCATCAAAGGGTTTGAATAAGTGTTATGGTCCCATGCACTCAGATTTTAAAGGCACCATATTTACTCTAATCGGTGTAGTTTGACTATAAATGAGTGATACAATGACCCACGACCAATACTAATTCTAGATTTGGATTCAGGAGGGTAAAATTAGGGGGGCATGGTGTTTTGGGGTTACTAATGCTTGATTTTCGTAAGTTTGAGATTTGTAGGTCGTCAGAGAAGACAACCGGAGTTAGGGCTCTGATGCTTCTCCGGCCATAAAAGTCATTTTGTGTATTTGTTGTTTTTGTTTGATTCAAATGAACGGAAGTAACGGCCGCCCCATTGGTAAACGTTTGTTTGTAAGGGTGTTAGTGTACCAGGGCATGGGTTCGATCCCTGCCCCTGGTATATTATTTTTCATGCTTTTCGGTTTCAGATCCAATGCAAGTCAGGTCCATATGCTCACCTTGCGCTCTCACATCAACACCATCAGATCCAGATCTAGGGAATCAAATCACACGCACACGGTAGACCCCTAAGGAGGAGTTGTATGGATCACACGCAAGCAACTGGATTGTTTGTATTGGGCCTAACAGATTTGCTTTACTGACACCCCCCTGGGTTTACTTTTGCAGGCCCATTTCTTTTTTCTTTTACAAATTATTTTTTAAAACATAATTAATTTTTTCTAATTGATTAATTAAAGCTAACCTAGATTTAGGTTAAAATCAACTTAACTTTTTTTTCATTTATTTAAATTGAATTAACTTTTTGTAAATAAATTAATCAAATTAATTAACTTAATTAAACTTTTATTCAATTAAAAATAACTTAGGTTTTATTAGGTTTTAATTCCTTTTTCTCAAAAATAAACAAAAAAATCAATTAATCGTCATTTATTTTCCCTCAAATAAACTCTTTGTCTCTTCTTGCAATCTTCATGCTTTTCTCATTTTTCGCATTAATTTTTCATAATATTGTAGCTGATAAAGGTTGTAATAGCTTAAACTAGGGTTTACTGTTTCTTCCCCCCAATTTTTATGGTTTTGTATCCCCCTTCTCGAAGCTTTGTAATAGCGTAGGAAATTTAAATTATGTTTATACTGATTTCCTTATAACTCTACTAGATGTATGCTAATAGGCTTGTATGGAAAGAATAAAAGCAACCATAGCTAACGCTAATCAAAGATAAACATTAACTAAAAACAAATAACTTTTCACACATGTACCTCAAGGGTGACTCCACTTGTTTCCTTCAGAAAAAAGTCATGTCCCTCGAACGTGGGACGCTTTAGCAAAGACCCTCGGTTAAAAGATCGTAGTCCCTTGATGACCCTTTGATGTTGCCTTCGGTAAATGATCTTAAACCCTTACGATAAATTGCTAAAGTGCCCTCTGATTTGCCTTTATGATTGTATGATGACTCGCACCTGTCCCTCAAACATCCAATGGTAGGGCTTCCTACTAACCAATGGTAGGATAGCACTATATAAAAGAAGAGGAAAAGAACAAAAGACTTTTGAGTAGGTAGATATTTATTAATCACTTGCTCACGAACATTTTAAAACATTTTTCACACAATACACTTCTCTTCTGAAATATTTTCAAAACAAACACTTTGTATACGTTCTCAACTGATACGAGAATCATTACAAAGTTTCCAAACTTAGGCATTTTCAAATATTTTCATACTTTTAAATTCACTAAGAATTTTCAAAAGTGAGCTAGCGATTAAGAGCCCATTGGTAAACTATGGATGAAAAGGGTGATAATACCTTCCCTTTTCATAACTTACCCCTTACTCAAAAAAATTCTCAAAGGTCTTTCATGTTCTTTTCACCCTTTCCTTTATTGGATAAAAGAAAAGTCGATGGTGACTCTTGCTATCCACAACATTTATGATAAAATGCAAAACTAAAAGTCAGCTCTCCTACCGTATTACAAGTGATTATGATGGTGGTAGCAAGCATAAAGTATGAGTTGATAAATGGTTTTTCATGTGCATCTAGAAAGTTGTTATGGTTCTTTACTTATCACTTAAAGCTTTAAGAAATGGTTAGTTGTTCAGTTCTCCCAATCTATGTAAATTAATTCGATGTTTTTGTTGATAAATGTTGTTAGTGAGTTTGTTATATCATATGTGATTGCTTGTTTCACTAACCCCTCATTGTACTTGTATTCATTTAAAAAGATTTTTAAGGTAATAATTTAAAAAATTAAATTATTCTTGAAAATCAACTTATACGGTCCAATGTTTTTTCGAATTGCATTTATCTTGTAAATTGTAATTCCGTCTTTAGCGTGTAGAATTTCATTCAATGTCACAAACTCTTCAAAACAATATTCATAAATGGATGTTAGTCTGGATGTTTCACACAAAACTTGATGTTTGTAAAATAAAGTAGAAAAGAAGAGAAAATCAAATTTTATATGAAAGACTCAGACTGGCATCCATTTATCAATATTACTTTTGAATAATTTGGGATTGAATCAAATCCTATAGGCTAAAATAGGAAATCATGATTTATAGGATGGTTGCAATTCAAAAAATATTAGATCTTTTAAGTTGTTTTTCAAGAATAACTTAATTTTTCTGATTATTGTCTCAAAAATCTATTTAAATAGTTGTATATGGTTAATGAGGGGCAGGGAAAAACAAGCAGTCTCATATTTTATAATAAACTCTTAAATATACCACAACTGTTGGAACATTTAACTGTGGTGAAATGTTATTTTTATGCGCTTTAATTTTGGTTGTAGTTGGGTATCGAACCTATGCCACTATATTTATTACAACGGTTGTTTACATCAACCGTTGTGATAGATATTTTACTACAACGGTCATCAGACCATGGTTGTAAGTGTCACATATACAACCACACTCTACATAACAACGCCTGAACTCGCGTGATTATATGTGTTTCCAACTGTTGTTAAATGGGTTTTCCGTAGTAGTTTAACTTGTATGTCATTTAAGTTAGGTCACGCTTGTAGTGGTTTATTATATAGGCATAGGTTTGTGTTGCATCAAACATATTAAATCACGCTTAAACAAATTTTATTAAACAACATTTCTAAATTGAGATATTAAATTGCATGGATCAAGCTACTTGAATTGTCCAAATTGACTTAAGCTATCGTTTGATTATTCTCTTAGTGATAACATTGAAATACCTTGGTTATAATACATAAGGATGAGATCATGTGCTTTCATTTATGTTGTTTTAGCTTCCACCCGCCAAACTCTAATTTTGGTATTAAAAGTTTTCAAATGTTTTAAAAGGGGATATGTCTATTCAATCCCCATTCTAGATCTTTTTCACTTATATTCCTAACCAATAAAGGATTTGCATGTGTAAATTTGGAATGGTAGGGAATGATGTATTTCATTATAAATATATACTCGTTCTATAGTTTACAAAAAAAAAAAAAGAGGAACACTTAGACTGAATTGAGAAAACTCAATAGTAAACACCTAAAAAGAGAATGGTACATTGGTGGAGATTTTAATGCAATGACAAGTAGAAAGGAAAGAAAAGATATCAACTCAAAATTCAATGAGACTGAAATACCAGAGTTTAGATAATTCATTTAAAGGATAGAATTAGAGGATGTACCATTAATCGAAAGTGTAAGTTCCATGGTTTTAGGATTGGTAGCAATTTTGCTAAAACATGGTTCTATGATGTTGGGACAGATGTTCTAACATGTTGATGAAACATTACTAAAGACATATATTGTGACAGATGTTGAAACATGTTATGCCAGAACATCAGTTCAGTTCTTGTTTTTAAATATTTGTAGATTGTCTTAATTAATTTGAATATTTTGTATGCTTTTGATACTCATGTAGTTGCAACCAAGCAAGGATGTTTTAGGAACTTTTATGTTTTGATCAGGTTTCATAAAAAGGATTTTTGAGCCTTTTTAGGAAACTTTGTTTTTTAGTTCCTATTATTGTGGAAAAGATTTTGCAATTTATTTATAGCTGGAAGATTGGATTTGCATGAAGAGTCTAACCCCATGATTGCAAAAGTCTATTTAAGAAGACATTCTAAACCTAAAGCACTTGGAGAAGCAGTGGATAATATTGTGCGTGGGATAAGGGTTTAGGGTTTTAGTGTGTCTTTTTTCATTGTGATCCTCTAGATTATCTTTTGATATTAGAGGTGGACTGTTTAGTTTGTCAATCACTCAGAAGCTTTTAAGCAAGAGTGGATTGTAGGTCAAGGTACCTTTTGTTCATTAGTCAAAAGCTTTTAAGCAAAACTAATTTTATCTTTTAAGAGTGTCTTATTTCTTTTAGTTGTTGTTAAGGGTTTGTCACAATGTTGTGGCTATTGGGAAGTGAGAGGGGTTCTCATATCTAGGAGTGTCCTAGGTAGAAATTGCATTGGTAGTGATTAGGTGAGAAACTTATAAGCAGGGATTGTTTAGGGTTTCGAAATAATACTATTATAGTGGATAAAATTGTGCGTGAGATAAGGGTTTAGAATTTTAGTGTGTCTTTGTTCATTGTGATTCTCTCTATTATCTTTTGGTATTAGAGGTGAATTGTTTAGTTTGTCAATCACTCTGAATGTTTTAAGCAAGAGTGCATTGTAGGTCAAGTTACCTTTTGTTCGTCAGTCAAAAGCTTTTAAGCAGAACTAATTTTATCTTTGAAGAGTGGATTATTTCTTTTAGTTATTGTTAAGGGTTTGTCACAGGGTTGTGACTATTGGGAAGTGAGAGGGGTTCTTATATCTAGGAGTGTCCTAGGTAGAAATTGCATTAGTAGTGATTAGGTGAGAAAATTTTAAGCATGGGTTGTTTAAGGTTTCAAAATAATACTATTATAGTGGATTTCCTTCATGGCTTGGTAGTCCCCAGATGTAGGTGAAGTTGCACCGAACTGGGTTAACAATTCATGGTGTTATTTACTTTCTGTAACTTATCTGAATTGCATATTTGTTTCTATTATGTTTACTGATTTGATCCCAGTGTCGTAACATCTGGTTCTACATTTGGAATCTATGTGCTATAATTTCAATTGGAATATGAGCAGACACCTTGTTCTTCTTATGGTGAGATCCAAGGAAGTTACTTTATGGTATCATGGACAAGGAAGAAATATTTAACAATAGACCACCCGTTTTAGATGGCACTAACTATGACTATTAGAAGGCTCGTATGATAGCATTCCTGAAATATCTGACCAACAAAACTTGGAAAGTTGTCATAAAAGGTTAGAACCATCTAATTTGTAAAGGACAAAGATAGGATTGAAACATTTAAGCAAAAATAAGATTGGTCTAAAGAAGAAGATGAACTTTCTCTTGGAAATTCCAAAGCCTTGAATTCCCTAATCAATGGAGTTGACAAAAACATGTTCTGATTAATAAAGACCTATATTGTGGCCAAAGATTCTTGGGAAATTCTCAAGACTACTCATGAAGGCTCATCTAAAGTCAATATGTCTAGAACTCAGCTTCTTAATAATAAATTTGAGAATTTAAAGATGAATGAGGATGAAAGCATTCATGACTTTCATACGAACATCCTTGACGTAGAACACTCTTTTAGTTCCTTGGGAGAAAAGATGACTGAAGAGAAGCTGGTTAGAAAGATTCTTAGATCTCATCCTAAAAGATTTGACATGAAGGTGACAACTATTGAAGAAGCCCAAAACATCAGCATCATGAGAGTGGATGAATTGGTTGGGTCACTTCAAACATTTGAATTAACTATCAATGGCAATTCTGAAAAGAAAAACAAAAGCATAACTTTTGTATCCAACAATGAAATTGAAGAATCTCAATGTGACCTGGATATTGAGGAAGAAATGTCAAATACCATTCTTTTACTTGGAATGAATTTCAAAAAAGTGCTAAGGAGATTGGATATGGGGGCAAGATTAGATATCAAGAACATCTCATATGACATCAGCAAAAATAGTGATCTTCAGAGAAGAGCCAGAACTGAAGAAAAATCTAGTCTTTATAAATGTATTCAATGTTATAAATGTGTAGGCTTTGGCCATATTAAGTCAGAATGTCCTATCTTCTTAAAAAGACAAAAGAAGGGTCTCTTTGTGGCTTGGTCTGATGATGAATCAGAAGATGAAACTAATGTTGAGACAACCAAACATGTAATTCTCTCATTGGCAAATGGGATCTGATGAAGAATCTTGTGATGAAAATGTTATTTATAATGACCCAAATGTTTCCTACAAAGGACCATGTATCAGGTGTGAAGAAGGTTTTAAGGTAGAAGACAAACAGAAGAAGACAATCTCTCAACTACAGGCTGAAAAGGAAGAATTCTTAGTTGACATCTCTAATCACAAATATGAAGTGTCTCAGTTGACTTCAAGAATTGAAAATATGACCAAGTTCATAAGGATGTTGAACAATGGTTCTGAAGTGCTGGATGAAATCCTTCAAGATATAAAAGGAGGCAAAGGGTCTACTGGTATAGGGTTTAATTATCAGTCTCTGAAAATTAAAAAGAAAAACCTTGTGATGAAGTTTGTTTCTGGTGGAATGGAGAATAAGAGCATGACAACCGACCAAGCTACAGCCTTGGAAATGTTATCATTGTGAATCATGGTCACATAAAATCATTTCATTACCAACTGTATGGTTTTCCAAAGCAGACATCTAATCCCAGGTCTAATTCTGTTAGAGTGAAAATAAAAAAGGAATGGAAAGTGAAGGATGTTTTTACTAGTCTCATAGCCCACACCTCTCTCAGAGTTTCATCTAGAGAAGATTGGTACTTTGACAATGGATGTTCCAGACATATGACTGGAGTGAAAAATTTCCTGGTGTATATAAGGTCTCACACCACCAGTTTTGTTACTCTTGGTGATGGTGCAAAAGGGGAAATCAAGGTATTTGGAATAATTGCATGTGAAGGGTCTCCAAAGCTTGAATATGTTATGCTTGTGAAATGTATGACTGCTAATTTGATAAGTATCAGTTAGTTGTATGATCAAGGATTTAAAGTAAATTTTACTAAATCTGAATGTGCGGTCACTAATGAGGGGAATGAAGTGCTTATGAAAGGGACTGGGTCTAAAGATAATTATCACCTAAGGACATTGTTGTACCCAAAAAATTTACCTCCTTTTTCTTTAAGACATTCTCTTAGGGTTCTCAACTATTCAAGACTACCAAAGGCTTCTCAGGCTCCAAGACATGTCAATTGATTCATCAAGGGTTCTGGTCTGCAAGTGTTTCAAAAGAGAATCGTGTTTCTCCTGTCCTTTGGTTTTAAACTAGGGTTTTGACTTTTGAATGTGTTCATGAAGCTTTATCTTCTTTTCATCATACAAGTCATCTTTGCGCAAGGGTTCTCATATGTGGCATTTAAATATGGAAATCCATCAAATGGGGTTCATTAGATTTACATGTTAAGTCGATCTAGGTCATTATTTCCCCGTGTCTCAAGTTCCATATTCATTTTCAAGGGATTCCTTAAGGCATAGTTGTTGTGTTAGAAGATACGATTCATGGATTCTAAACATCATCATTATCCTTTTAGTGGATTGTTGCTTGAAAATACAAGTATTTGGTCGCTTAAGGATTGAAGATAGGGTTTGTTTTGAGGAAATGGAGATATTTGGATACTTCATTCGATAATATTCAATTTGTCTAAATATTTCAAATTAATCAAAAGGGAGTTTAGTGCTTGGCATGGCTCAAATTCAACTTAGTAAAAGAATTCATCATTGAGCATTAAAAGTTATATCAAACCACATTCATAATTATTTCCAGCATAATCCATTCAAGATTTTGTTATTCTAAATATTTTTCATTCATGCTCAAGAACTCAAAATGATACAAGTTTCATCGCTACAACCATATAGTTGTTTCTAGTTCTATTACCAATTACAAGTCCTTAAGCCTTACAAAGTTCAATTACAATTTAAAAACACAAACTACAATTTTCCTATTTTGTTCTATACAAAGCAAAAAGATTTCTTCATTATTCTTGATCCATTTTCAAGTGTCTTGTTCCCACTCTCTTCAAATATTCCTCTTTGATCTTGCAAACTCATCCAAATACATGAAACAAAAAAGAAAAAATATTAGTTGGCAAACAATCAAATTTGAATAAGAAAATTTGCAAAGTATTGTAAATTCATCATTAGGGTTTGGCTTAAGGAATCAGATTTTTAGGGCCTAGATTAGCCTATTGCAAATCACAAATCTAAGTTTGGTTCACAAAAAGACAAAGAAAAATCAACAAATCTAAAACAGAATTTCAAAACTCAACATCATGTTCAAGCATACAAGCCTCATACAATTTTGTTTCACAAATTGGATTCTATCATTGGCTAGGGGAATTTCTACTGCAAATCAAAAAACAAAGTTTGGTTTTCAATAAGAAAAGGCAAATCAAAGGATCCAAATCAGAATTAACAACATGTTTCACGAAGTACCACAAAATGGATATCAGAAAAATCAGAAAAGATGATAAATCCAACAAAGCCTGAAAACCGAGCAAGAAAAGTGAAGAGTCCAACAAAAGAAGTTTCTCTCAAGTCTGTATCAAAACTTTACAGAAAAGAGATAACGAAATTCACAGTATAAAACCAACCGAGCCATAGTTCAAACAGCGGGACAGAACCACGAACCCCTTCAAAAAAATTTGTTCACAGAGAGAAAAGAGAGATATACAAACAGAGTTGTAAGAACCCTCAAAACCCTAAATCTATTCATTATTTTCCTCAATCTTAACCCTTCAGAAATTAGAAAAGAAGAAGAAAAAGAAAGATCTCACCCGAAGCCGCGCAAAAAGGGAAAATTGGAACCACTAGGGTTTCGTTCACCCTCTTCAAGATCTGCTCAAAATTGTGCGTCATCTGCAAGAATCAACCACAGATTAATACTCAGGAGAACAAAACGAATCCAACAATGTAAAAATTTTCACGATCGAAGCCTCGCAGTTGTCGTCGCCACCGTGAAGGTGATTTCCGACGCGGCCATTTTCTCTTCTCCGGCGAGAGTATTTCAGAGAGGACGAAAGAGAGTTTAGAAATGAGAGAGAGAGAGAGAGAGTTTTTGACAAATAATCCACATGATCTTTGTTTTGTTTAATTTGTTGAGTGGGCCTTTACAAGCTTCCAACCAGCCCAATTTCCTTCCTCACTTACCCCCCCTCCACATTTTGCTTGCTCAGCAACACTTGGGCCATCTACAAACTCCTCCCTCCAGCCCAATTTTGTACCATTTTTGCGCGCCCCCTATTCTGCTGCTAAACAAAAAACCCTACCGGACCTCAACCAAGCTTCCTTCTCCGGGCCCAACTTCACTTTACTCACTAACACCCCCTAATTACTCATACCTCGCAGGCCCATATTTCCTTTTTTATTTATTTTTACTTCTAACAAAAATATGTTTGGGCCTATTTTCTAACACCCTTTCCTATTTCTTAAACCCTTGGCCCATATGTTTTTCTTTTCTTTTCATTTTATTTTACTTTTTATTTATTTTCTTTAATATAAAATATATAAAAATATATTTTCTTTCTAAATAATTATATTAAAACTTTTTCTATTTCATTTTTTTTATTTCTTATTTTATTTTGTATAGATAGAATATTAAAAATATTTTTTTTACTATTTAATTTTCTTTTCTTGTTTAAACTATTGTTTAATTAGACTTTATGTTTATTTAAATTTCTTGCATTTAATTAATTAGTTAGGTTAAACCCTTTTCCGTGAAAATACAAAAACAATTTTCTTTTCAATTTCTTTTCTCTTTACATTATCTTTACATTTTTTGCACATTTTATTATTTTGCATTATTATTCATGTAACTGTCAAAACCTTGTAATAGTTAGGTTTTACTTTACTTGGTATCCTCATTTGTAATTTGTACCCTGTCCCCTAAAGTATTATAATAGTGTAGGACCTTTAATTTCCGCAATTTATAGCTTTCCATATTATTGCTAGTAACTAGGTTTGTGTGGAAAGACATAAAACCAACAAGTAGACAACCTTAATTCAAGACAAAAATGCATGAAAACAAACACTTTGCACACTTGCACCTCTAGGGTTAACCCACACTTGTTGCCTTAGAATAAAACAGTCACGTCCCTCGAACGTGGAATACTTTAGCAAAGACTCTCGATTACAAAATCGTAGTCCCTCGATGACCCTTCGATGTTGCCTTCAGTAAACGATCTTAGACCCTTATGACAAATTGCTAAGGTATCCTACAATGTTGCCTTCTATGACTGTACAATGACCCACGCCTGTCCCTTCTCATCCAATAATAAGGTTTATTATTAACTAAATGGTAAGATAACATTATCTAAAGGAGGAGGAAAAGAACAAAGACTTCCTTTTGATTAAATAGAACGCTCGTAGTTGCTTGCTCACAAACATTTCCAAACAAAACATCTTTCAACACACAAACATTTTCATGAAATATTTTCAAAAGTCAACACTTTGTATACATTCTTATAGAGACGAGAACCATTACAAAGTTCGTCTAAACAAAGGCCCTTTTCAAAAATACTTTCAAAACAAATCACAAACATATTTTACAAAGCATTTCAAAGTGAACTAGCAACTAAGAGCCCGTAGATAACTACGGATGAAAAGGGTGCTAACACCTTCCCTTTTCATAACCTACCCCCCAAACTCAAGAAAATTCTCAAAAGGTCTTTCCTGTTCTTTTCACCCTTTCCTTTATTGGATAAAATAAAATTTGGTGGTGACTCTTGCTATCCGCAACAATTGCGATAAAACGCAAAACACCCAAGTCAGTTCTCCCATCGTATTACAGAATTGGCGACTCTACTAGGGAAAATATATTAAAAGTGGGGTTACCTTAGAGACTAGATCACATTTGAATGCTTTCATTTTTCCGATTTTTTTGCTTTGTACTTTGGGTCCATGTTTGGTTTTTGAATATATCCTCTACCCGGATCTGGGAACATCTTTAGGTAAGTAGCAAAAATTATGGAGACTGTACGGCGTAGACCGATATGGTTGAAACAATAGCTACATTAGTGTGACACATTTGTGGGTACCAGTATCCCTTGTGGCAAATCAAGGAGAATATGGGGCTGCTGTGTGGTGTCATGAAGCGCTAACTGACCATAGAACCTTTAGTTGAACAACTTGGCCATTAGGAAGTAGTCAGATAGCCGGCTTTGGTGCAGTCCGAAGTTGGTTGATACTCGATACTATGCTCATTGAGATTGGACTTTCGGGATATTTCGGTCGCCAAAATAGAGGCTTGCATTGAAACAATGTCCGATGAAGAAAGATCAATGATATTGATATTCCCTAGAACCCGATTACTTTTTAGGACAGGTTGAACCAACTAAACTTCAAGAGGGTACTTACCTATAAACCCCATGCTAGCCCGAACCTAAGGTTACTTATGTGACTTGTTTGAATTTATGATCTGACAACTTGAACTCCTTGTAGGGTTTATTTGTATTCAATATCTAACCAAACATGAATTCCTTGCAGGGCTTGTTTGTAGTCACTACCTTACACTTTTGCTTGGTGCATGGCATATACATCATAACATCATACCATATCATTCTCACTGACCATTTCAAGGATCTCAAGGGCCAGTAATGCAGGTTATCATACCATGATGTCAAAGATCAAAGCACGTTATCTTGAGTCGGAGGCTATGACCCACTCGACATGGTGAGCTTAATTCTCGTAGAAGGACATTCAACAATATGAAGTTCTTCAAAGCTGTAATCAAAGTTCAACTTCTGACATTTTCTTGTGTTTACCCAGTGAAAACACCGCATCCACATATCATGCATCATGTTATAATAGGTTTTCCCCATACAGGTTTTCTCATCCACTTACTGTTTATTTCAGTAAAAAATGGCTCTCGGACAGACTGTCCAAGATCTTCAGACCCAAAATGATCTGCTTCAAGAATTGTTCCTGAACCTATCCACGGGGCAAGAAGAAGTGAAAGCACTCTTCATTGAGAGCATGACCAAGAAGAATCCTAAACACAATGAGGGTGCCCAGTTGAAACAATTGCAAGATGAGATAGCAACATTGAGAATCCAGATGTTGGGTCAGATGGCTCTTATCCAAAACCTAGCTCGGCGCAAGAAGAGTTGAGATCTCTCATCAACAAACTTCATCAAGACGAATACAATCATGTGGGGAAAACGACTAGAATTGGGAATCAAATCATTAATCAGCCTCCGATAAGACAAGAAGTTGGCTTGGTCGAGAGTAGGCCTTTTTGGATTTCTACTACATCACAAGTCCAACAACGACCTCGTCAACAACAACAGGGTGTTCAGCGTAAACGGAATATGCCTAAAAGACATTTTACCGAGATCAACATGTCCTTGGCTCAAGCATTTCATCATATGTTGGAGGCCAATTTGGTTACATTGAAGGATCCTCCTTAAAAGCCCAATACTTCTTCTCCCCGTTACAATCATAAAGAAAGGTGTGCATACCACTCCAACAGTCGTGGACACGACACTAACATATGTTGGATGTTGAAGAACAATATTCAAGACTTGATCGAAGAAGGAGTCTTGGAATTTACACAAGATGGTTAACTTGATTTCTTCTGTCATCCCTCAAAGACACACCATCTGAAGTGAGAAATTTAGGTGGAGAAGCTTTTGTTCATTCGAATTTTCAGTTGTAATTTCTTTGTTTGCTTAAACAATTATCTTTATGCAAAACTTTAGTTGTTCTCATTAATGCATTACATATGTTTTCCTTGAGTTAATCCATTCGTTTCCACTATACTGAAATTGTGCTTTTACATTTTTTATGATATTCAACTCTTGATTAAAAGCTACAAGCCTTTAGAGGGAGGATGACGAAAATAATACCATAATCTCTACAGTATGCTTTTGAAAAGACCTTGCTGGTGATGTACAGGTGTTGTTTCAAACCCTAAACAGTGGAGTTATAAGGAAGATAATCCCTAGTCAACCCCTTTGAGCCAAAGAAGTAGGAGTTTTCTTTTTCATATAAATTGGACCTTTAATCATAACCTTGGGTAGGGTAGTTTCTCAGTTAATTCAAATGTGTGTTCAGTCGCTAGCTTTCACTTTGTACACAACGAATGACATCAAAAACATCCTTCTGAATCAAAAGATGGTGATGGTTTCCTGTAAAATATGCAGTCATTATCTCTCAAAAGAAAAGCCCAGTGAGTCAAAACCTATGAAGGAGACTTAAGAAAAAATTGGGGTATCCCGCTGACTGTAGTCTCAAAACAAAAATAGTCAGGCAAGAATTAGGGATGATAAATAAATAAAAAAGAGGTTATTAAAAGTCCTTAACAACGGAAAAATGTTGCAAAAATGATTTCCTTCTCAAATAAACTTCCAGTATTCGAACCATCACCCAAATATCATTCCAGATTCTATTGGGAGATAAACGCACAATTAAATGAGTATAGGGCTGAAGAACATCATGAAGAACGGGTGGATACAAATAAAATTTGAGCCTTATCCTTTGTTTCTTAAACCGTGAACCAGGCCACGTTACAACCCCTTAAAACTCCTAATTGAAGCATATGTTAGTTCGAAAACATACTGTTACAAAAGGTATCCTGACTCTTGTAAGGTTTACTGTAAATTCTGAGTTGAATTCATATTCTTACAAAATTTTGCTTCTTGTTAAAAAATGCATTTTCCAAAAAAAAACCAAGATATACATAAACTTTGCATTGTTTGAATACCATTGTCTGCATATGGCCAATTATTCGACAATAGAGAAATTCGCACGACGAATATCCAATGAACAGAAATTCTCTCAATGAACAGAATCACTTCAAATGGAAAGACACTTCCAATGACAAATCTCCCATCATCAAGGGGCATGACATGATCATTGTCCAACACATCTGGGGCAGTCAAGTCGAGATTCAACGAATCTCTTAAAAAGTACTGAATAGCCAGGGGTAGATCTCCATCTGAATCACTTGGGGGAAATGTTACATTGATCAAGGGTTTCAGCAAAAGCCATTTGGAAAATTAAACCTTCGGTACCACCAAATTGCTTGTCTGTGTCAGTAGTATCGAATGGTGTCAGTATCATTTCTTCGAATCCTTCCATGATAGTTCTTAGAAAATGCTGAGGAAGACTATCAGAAACTTGATCAAAAATCTTCGGTACCACCAAATTGCTTGTCTGTGCTAGTAATATCAGATGGTGTCTGTATCATGTCTTAGAATCTTTCCATCACAGTTTCAAAAAATTACTGAGGAAGTTCAAAACTATCAGGAATTTGATCAAAAACTTCAAACATCAGGTGCACCAGATTAACCTCAGGGGAAAACAGGCTCCCACATATGAAAGGTCACGTGCAATCAAGCAAATAATTTCTAGCATTACTATAACACTTACTACCACAGACAATGACAACTCTCCAAACCCTATGAACGTGAACATAGTCGGAAAATACTACACACAAAAAGATACCCGCTAGGTTGACATACCTAGGTAAAATAAGGGTATCCCGACGAACCAAAAAGGTTCAGGCAAAAATTAGGGATGTATATACAAAAGATTGTGCACCCGGAAAGTCGTAAACCTGAAAAGGCGCCTTGGGAAAAAAAGGGTATCCCATTGGACTGAAAATCTGAAAAGAAGGTCCATGCAAAAGTTAGGGATTAAAGCGTACGACTATGTCTTGTTATCTTATCATTCTTATACCAATAAGAGAATTGTCACTCTGATCAAGCGTTTACTAAAGACTCTGGGAGATAAGAAAAGGTTCAAGCTGTCCACAAATTCCCACAGAGCCAATTCCATGGATTATCCTCACAAAGTAATCTTCACAAAATACATTACACACATCATGCCAGTTCCCAAACAGATGGAGATTTTCGATAGTTTATCATCTTCTGGATACATTTCAGATACAATCTAAATACAGATTCATTCTAACAATCATTCCAAATTCTATTGCAGATACAATGCAGATACAATATAGATATTGATTCCTTATGACACTCACTCAAATGAATCTTCCTAGATACAGTTCAGATATAATCTAAATACAGATTCATTCTGACAATCATTCTAGATTCTCTTGCGAATACAGTTCAGATACAATCTAAATACAGATTCATCCTGACACTCATTCCAGATTCTCTTGCAGATACAGTTCAGATATGATCCATATATGGATGTCATTCTGATACTCATTCAATACATCCTCAGATGCAATTAAGACTTGGATTTGTTTTGGCATTCCCCAGCCGAGTTTGGACCTCCAAAACTGAAACCTTGCAAAAGTTCTTCCCTAGAAGAATTCATTTCCTCAGTAAGGTCGCCAGAATACTTTCCTCAACAGGGTTTATTTCCCTAACAAATTGCAATCTCCCCAACTTGAGTCTATTCCTCAGACTACTACAAATCACTGACAAAATTCCTCTTCCCTAATAGAATTGCCACTGTCCCCCAGGAAGTTGCTATAAAGCCTGGAATTCGACAAGATACCAGTTAACTTTATACGACAAGATGGAAGTTTAATCATCTCTTTTATCCCCAGTCAGGGTATATGAGAATTAAATTCCCCAGTAGAGAAATGGACAACCAAGGTTCCTGAACCCTACTCCTCAAGCAGAAATCAACATCCCCTACAGAGTTTCCTCAAACAAATCATCAGGAATCCCCATCTGAAGTATTCTAAACAAATTCGAAGATACACATATTCTTTATCCTCAGCGACAGTCAAGGATTTATTTTTCCTAGACACACATTTCACATCCATACATCATATCATATGCATATGAAATGCATATAGCACAATCTAATTTATGTTGAGAGCATCATTATGCAATGCATTTCATACATCATGATATCGCATACAGTTAACCATTTTCCTTTTCAGGAAAGAATCAATCAACAAACAAAAGACCTCTTTTGGTTTAGATTTATTTCTTCCAGTTAAAGACATGCGAACGAAAGACGTCTTCTGGTTTAGATTTACTCCTTCCAGTTAAAGACAAGCGAACAAAAGACCTCTTCTGGTTTAGATTTATTTCTTCCAATTAAATACAGACGAACAAAAGACCTCTTCTGGTGTAGATTTATTTCTTCCAGTTAAAGACAGACAAATGAAAGACCTATTCTGGTGTAGATTTATTTCTTCCAGTTAAAGATAGGCGAATGAAAGACCTCTTCTGGTTTAGATTTATTTCTTCCAATTAAAGATAGGTGAACGAAAGACCTCTTCTGGTTTATATTTACTTCTTACAGTTAAAGAAAAGCGAATGAAGACCTCTTCTGGTGTAGATTTATTTCATCCAGTTAAAGACAGGCGAACAAAAGACCTCTCCTGGGTTAGATTTACTTATTCCAGTTAAAGACAGGCGAAAAAAAGACCTCTTATGGGTTAGATTTACTTCTTCCAGTTAAATACAGGCGAACGAAAGACCTCTTCTGGTTTAGATTTACTTCCTCCATTTAAAAATAGGAAAACGAATGACCTTTTCTCTTCCAGTTATCAACAGGTAAATATTATCAACATTTCTCAAATAGATCAGAGAATAATTCCTGAAACAAGTCGGGGCAACTATCTCTACGACCAACAAAAAGTAGGTTCCAAATTAATACCTGAAACAAAACAGGACAACTATCTGGATGACCGGCCAAAGATTAATACCTGAAACAAGACATGACAACTATCTGTGAACAATAAATCGATTGTATATTAATACCTAAAATAAGACAGGATAATTATCTACATGAACAGATTGAGGATTAACTCCAGAAACAGGACAGAGAAACTATCTTTCTTTCTCTTTGGTCAGATAAAGATCAATTCCCGAAATAGGACGGGGCGACTATCTTTATCACCTAGTGGTATGAACTCTCAAAACAGGATAGGTTTGCCAATGAACTGATTGTAGATCAATTCCCGAAACAGGACGGGGAGACTATCTACATGAAAAACACTTCCTTTAAGACTTCTACTGGTTCAGTTTATATCGACTAATGATTTATCTTGACTCCGTTCTGGTAGACACTTTCTATGGTTCAGTTAAATCAATCCTAAGATTTTTCTGATTCTTATCCAATTAAAGATAATTCAAGACCTCTGTCGATTCAGTTTAAATCAACCAATGATTTATCCTAATTTGTTTCCAGTAGGAACTTTCTCTACTTCAGTTAAATCGCTCCTAAGATTTATGGTGACTCATTATCCAGTTAAAGACCATTAAAGACCTCCTCTTGCTCAGATTAATTTCTGATACTTCTTTCAGATATAGGCATCTGCTGGCTTAGATTAATTTATGATTCCTCTTTCAGTAGATCTCTATTGTACCCCAAAATTTTCCCTCCCATATTTCTCAAAACATTGCAAGAAAGATCCTCAAGTTGCTCAAGATAGTCCAAGGATTGGCCAGACAAGCTCTCTCCTAAAGCAGTCTACTTCAAACTAGGGTTTCATGTTGCATCAAGATATCTGAGTCCAAATGGCCCAAAATACTCACCAATGTCCTAATATGTTCTCAAGATCATCCATGTCAAGTTTCAAGCCTTGCAGAGGAAGTTTGCTCAATCAATTGCTCATAGGTCCAAAAATCGATTGTGCTAGGGCAAAAGTCAAACGTGGCTCCCATACAGTCAAACTTCAAGATTTTTGGTCAACGTTCTCATTTTGAAGTATATTTCATCATTTGATCAAGGGTTGATCATGATTCATTAAGGATTTCTCATAATTCATCAAGACTCAAAAGTTGCTAATTTAGGGTTTTGCAGGAAAAGTCAACTCAACTTTGACCAAGCATAACTTTCTCATACTTTATGAGAAATGACCCATCCAAAACTCATTTTGAAGAGGATTCAATTACATACAATCCATCTTCATCTCCCAAGTTCAAAATATGCACTCACAAGAAGTTATGAATTTGGACATTATAGGTCATTTTGAAAAGTCAACAAAAACACCTTTTTTGTCAAAGCTTCATACATGAGCATGGAATATCAAAATGAGATGAGACCAAAAGGGTTGCTTATAGAACATCTCAATATTTCTAAAAAGTCCAAGAAAACCTCCAAAGGTTCGAAATTGAGGAAGTTATGCATTGTTGAAGTTGATATTTTTTGCAAAATTGCCAAAAGTCAACTATCCCCAAAACTTCAAATTTTGCCAAATGGGCCCATTCTTTTTCACTTGTTTTGAGTTGGCATCATAGCCCATGTTCTCTAGCCCTTGCCACTTGTCTATATCATATTTTTATTAATTATTTTTATTTTTATTTGAATTAATTTGATTTAAATCAAAATAAATCAAATAAAAATCCAAAGCATTGATAACAAGGGATTTTGTGATGATTTCAGGTCTTAAATCACAGCTAGCCATCATCAAATTTGCATCAAGCCATATGTGTACCAAGAGATTTGATTTGAACCAATTTTGGAAAGCTTTAAAGAAGCAAATCAAATCAAATCAAAAAGGATTAAAGGAGGGAGATTTGGATCAATTATGGACTTGGCTTCATTCTCTGTTACATAAGGAGTGCAGCCAGACCTAAAAGAGGGTTGAAAATCAAGCATAGGGCAAGAACAGAATTGGCAAAAAGAAGCAAAAAGTGTGAGATCAAAATCCCACTTAGAGGCATCCTCAAGGCTCGATACCTCTCCCAATCGTTTCCTGGCAGTCTCCACAACCTAAAGCAATCGAGACCAATCGTTTTCAAGCCCTCTAGCGCACTGTAAGGCCGTCACAGTATCACCCTTTTCTTGAATTCGAAAAGCTTCATTCTTGCATCCATAGTGTAAAATAATTGCATATTCTTGATCACCATGATGTTTGCAAACTTTTTACAATAGCCAATTTCATTTATATGGACTGAATCGAAACTCACCATTGTTAGGTTTTCAAGCTTTGGTTTAGGGCTTTTTGTTTCAGGAATAATTAGCCTTTATAATGGACATGGTTGTGATCAGGAGAGTGAGACGAACTCAACCATGGCGTTGGATTCCATTTAGGTGGCCTGTAGCGGATTTTTGAAATGCACTGACCTGTAGCAACGGACTCTGTCCGTAGGTATAGGTGGTATAATTTTTAGCCACGGTCCAAGAACAGGGATGAAGGCGTGTCACTCCTCCATTCGTTCATTCAAACATTGGCGCGTTTTTTTTCTTCTTTTTGTCCACTAATATTTGTTTTTGTATTTTATTATTATCTTTTAATATTATAACAAACAGTAACAAGTGATCCAGTGGCAAGCGTGGCAAGGAATTCCCCTTGGGGCCTGGGTTCGAATCCCAGGTCCCCCTATTTTCTCTATATTATTTTCTTACAGGAAATCCAGTACACGCTTAAGCTTGATAACCATCATACACTCTCACTATCCAACGCGCCAGATGGCCAGATGGCCAGATCTGGTGGCCACCATTGAAGGCACACCATAGACCAAGTCAATGCATAACCATGGGATCAGAAAAGTCAATATGGATCAGCATCATTGGGCCAGAATTCTTGCTATTTACACCCCTAAATCAGGCCCATTTCTCATCTTTTTTTTTATTTTAATTATTCTTATTTATTTACTAACCAATAAAATAATTTCTTTTTATCAAAAAATCACAAAAATATTTTATGTCCAAATAAATCAGAATTTTATTTTTCATTAATAAATATTAATTAATTTAATTAGGTTAATTTTAGATAACTTTCATTTATTTTGCAAATATTTAAAATTAATTAGAAATCAATAGGTTTTTAACACTAATTTAATTAGTTTATTTTTTTTCTTAAATTAACAAAACTCCAAAAATATGTCATTTAATTATTTTCCATTCATTAATTTAATTAATTTAGCCTTTAATTCTAGGAATTAATTTCTTTTCTTAAAAATACTAAAAAAACCAAAAAAACATTTTTTTTCTTTAATTAGGAGGGTCAAAACCCTAGTTTCGCATTCGATTCAATTGTCTCGCGCGCTTTATTTTTCTTTATCCAAATTATTGTATCTGCTCCTGGCTTGTAATATTTTAATTAGGACATTTACTTTTACCGCTTTTTATTTTCAAAGGGTTGTTTTTGGTGATGTAAATACCCGACGCCTTGTAATAGCGTAGTTTAATTTCCGCACCTTTAATTTTTGCAAATATTTAACTGATAGATGTTTGATAATAGGGTTTGCATGACAAGAATGAATGCCTGAATTTAAAACAGTTAGATCACCCTAAAATTGTGCAAAGATAAACAAATTTGAAATCAACACACTCGCACATGCGCACTCCTAGGGTACACCCCACTTGGTTGCCTTTGTAAACGGTCATTGAGCATAGGTTGCTTTAGAGGTCTCCCTCTTGTCTAAAAGATCATAGTCGCCTCAGAAAGGTTGCCTCAGATATCATTGCCTCAAATAAATGATCTAGGACATTAGGGTTACCACTAAGGCGTCCTAACGTTGCTTTAGTGACTGTAAGTCCCTTTCGAATTGACCCTCAAATTCCAACGACGGTGCTACCTACTCACTAATAGTAGGATAGAATTTTCTAAAGGAAATGAATACACAACGATTCCTTTTTTGAGTAAGCATATTAGTTCTTAAGTACTTGCTCAAACAAAAAACAAAACTTTTCACACTTACACTCTTTTACAAACAAAGTTTTCAAAAACACTTCATTACACTCTTGGAGACAGAAGCAAGAGTTAAATTAAAGTCAAAACAAAAACTTTTCAAAACCCACAAACGCAAAGAAAACAATTTTGAAAATGATGAGCAAGTACCTAAGAGCCCATGGAAAACCATGGATAGAAAGGGTGCTAATACCTTCCCTTTCTATAATCTACCCCCCGTACTCAGAAATATCTCGAAAAAGGAATTTTTTTCTGTGCTTTTTTCCTTTCCTTGTTGGATAAAATAAAAGACGGTGGCGACTCTTGCTTACCGCGACATTTTGCAAAAACAAACGCAAAACGCAAACCAGCATTCAAAAACAGTCAATTCTTCCACCGTATCACAGAACTGACGACTCTGCTAGGGAATAAACGTGGGGTGTACCTTAGGATTAGTTCATCATATTGTTTTCAATTGCTTGATTTATGTGCTTTATATTTGTGGGTTTGAATCGGAGTTACTATAGATCCTAACCCGGATCTGGGGGATACCCTTTAGGTAAGTAGCAATAGACTGTGAGGGAACTGTACGGCATAGACCGATACGGTTGAAGCAGTAGCTACGTTGGTGTGACACTTTAAGTTTGTACCGATATCCCTTGTGGAGGAACAAGGAGAATATGGAGAAGCTAAGGGGTCAATAAGCACCAACTGAACTTAGAACCTATAATTGACCAACTTGGCCATAGAAAAGTAGCAGCATGCTACACTCATTGAGACCAAACTCTCGAGATGGTTTCGGTTGCAAGAAAAGGTTGCTAAACTGGAATTATGACCGATCGAGGAGGGTTAGGGATATTGAGAACCTCTAGAACCCGGTTACTATTTCTAGGACAGGTTGAACCAACTAAACTGAAAGAGGGTAGTACCTAAACTCCATGCCAGCCTGAAATTTAAGGGTTATTGTGTGACTTGTTTGCTCTTACCATGTTTGCTGTCTGTGAATACCTGTGGTGTGTTTTTATCATGACATCATGCATCATGACATTGCATGCAAATTGCATTGGACTAACCATTTCAAAGACCAATGGGATTCATCTTTGTTTTGTTTTGCAGATCATGGCTTCCATGCGCAGAAACACCATTCGGATCAACTTTGTGCAGGTCCCTGCTCAACTTAGAGATTTGGTTTCAAAGATCTCTGATACTTCTTCTTTTGTCAGAAGACATGGTCATCTCCTTGGTTTGGTCACTTCCAAGTTGGATGAACAAATGATGAGTGTTTTATTCCAGTTCTTTGATCCATTGTACCACTGCTTTACCTTCCCGGACTATCAGTTGGTCCCTACCTTGGAAGAGTTCTCTGATTTGCTCGGCATCTCTATTCTAGAGCAGACCCCATTTACAGGTTTGGAGATGGTCCCTAAACCAGAGGATATTGCATCAACCCTTCATCTGACAAAGGTTGATGTAGTATCTAATTGGGAGACTCGGAGTGGTGAGAAAGGTTTCTTGGCTAAATTTCTGATTGGTCAGGCTCAACAGTTTTGGGATAGTTTGGCTTTCAAGCGTTTGAAGACATCCTGGCTCTTCTCATTTATGGCCTGGTTCTATTCCCTAATTCAGATTCCTTTGTCGACGTGAATGCAGTGAAGATTTTCATGTCCCGTAATCCAGTGCCCACTCTCTTGGGTGATATCCTGCATACTCTCTATGCCTGTACTGCTCGGAAACGAGGAACTCTCATGTGCTGTGTACCATTGCTGGAGAGGTGGTTTATTTCTCACCTCCCCAAATCTATTTTGAAGAACGAGGAAGGCATGCTTTGGGCCTACAGAATTATGTCCCTTGATCATACGGACATCATATGGAATACTAAAGACATGGAAGAAGTAGCTATTATTGATCGCTGTGGGAAATACCCCAATGTTCCATTGCTGGGGATTAGAGGAGGGATCACCTATAATCCTTGTTTGGCCTTACGACTGTTTGGGCAAGCTAGGAGGGACGGACCTCATGAGTTGCTGCTACCAAGCATTGTCTTTGACTTCCAGGGAGATGCTGAGGGACATCGCCGCAGATTCGTACGAGCCTGGGATAGGGTGAACAGGTCTGATCCGCATGAGCTAGGCATGAAGACTTCTCTCCCGATGGAACCATATCTCCGGTGGGTTCGAGCCCGTGCTCAAAATCTGGGGATCCCATATGAAGCTGTTTTACCAGTGATTGTGGAGCGTGCTGATGAAGAAGGGGTTCCTTATACGGTCATCCATCCTCATATGCCTGCTGACATTGGGGCATTGAAAAGGTCTTGGATCCAGCTAAGGGAAGAAAGGGATACTTACAGAGAGAAGTATCATGAGCAGGAGCGGAAGATTCTGAAGCTTACAAGGCAGCTGGAGAATGAGAGGATCCTCAACGACTATGTCAGCACCAAAGGGAAACGACCATGGGAGCGCTGATTTCTTGTTATTGTTTCTAGTTTAGATTTTACTTTTCAGTATTTCCTTTGTAACGCCTTAAAGGCATTTGTTAAACATTGATTTCAAGTTTTTATCTAATAAAAGTGTGTTTCATTTTGGTTTACAAATTTAAATCTCCCTAAAGTCTTTGAAATCATATCATATGCATTCCATTCCCATGCACCTCATTACAGGTACCCTTATAGGTTTCTCATCTTCTTCGCTGTTTATTTCAGCACGATCGTGTCTTCTGAAGCAACTACTGATCAAGCTATCAAGGCTCTTCAAGCCCAAAATGCTCAGTTCCAGGAGATGTTCATGAACTTGGCCAAGGGTTAGCAAGATCTGAAGACTCTTATCTTGGAGGATAAGAAGAAGAAGAAGAAGAAGAAGAAGAAGAAGAGGACAATCCTCCTGAACATGGGGCATAGATTTGGAAACAGATTGCGAGAATAAGCTGATTTGTCTCACTCATCTGGAGGGGGAGAGAACCAAGAAGAAAGGGGGGCTCCTAGCCCTGTGGTTTCTGACAATGAGACTGACTTTGATGAAGACCAGTATCCTCTGGATGAGGACATGTATAAGCAACTGGAAGACCGGTTAAGTGCAATGGAGATCCAGAAGGTCCCTGGTCTGGACTTCGGGGATTTGGGTTTGGCATATGGGGTGGTGATTCCCCACAAGTTTAAAGCGTCTGTCTTTTCTAAATACGATGGAGTCTCCTGCCCAAATCTGCACCTCCGCTCGTATGTTAGAAAGATTCAACCATACACTGCTGATAAGAACCTCTCGATTCATTTCTTTCAAGATAGTCTTTCAGGGACTAAACTTGAATGGTTTTACCAACTGGAAGGAGCTAACGTCCGTAACTGGGAGGACCGTGCCTCTGCTTTTTACAAGCAGTACCAGTACAATGCCGACCTTGCTCCCACGCGTACCCAACTTCAGGGTATGTCTATGGGTGCGAGCGAAGGTTTTAAGGATTACGCTCAGAAGTGGAGAGATCTTGCGGGAAGAGTACAACCCCCTCTGGCTGATAGGGAGTTAGTGGATATGTTTCTTTGGACCTTGTCTGGTCCATATTTCAACCATTTGATCGGAAGTTCATCATCTGGTTTCACAGAGTTGATTATGACTGGGGAAAGAGTTGAAGCCGGTATCAAGAGCGGCAAGATACAGAAGGGTGCTTCGTCAAGCACAGAAAAGAAGCCCTTCAAGAAGGAGTCTAGTGCAGTTTATAGCTCAAGAAGCCAAAACCGACCCGAGCACCGCCAAGCAGTGAATGCGGTGGTTATATCAAGGCCTGTTGTTGCCCCACAATGCAATAATCAGCCAAGAGCAGAGAGGCCGCAGAGACAATTCACTCGGCTCAGTATGACAATGTCTCAAATTCTACCGCAGTTGTTAAAGACCAACTTGGTGATTTTGAAGAAGGCTCCGAAGAATCCCAATACTACATCACCGCTGTATAATACGAACGCCTGTTGTTCTTTTCACTCCGATAGCTCGGGGCATGATACAAATAACTACTGGGTCTTGAAGAATAAAGTGCAGGATCTGATTGATGCTAAGGAGATTGAGTTCAAAGCGCCGGAGAAGCCTAATGTCATAACGGCACCTATGCCCAAACATGACGCGGGAGTGAATGCTATTGGGGATGATGAAGAAGAGTTTGATATTGACAGCTGGATTTACCCGACTACTGACGGTGGATTGAGAAATTGGACAACGAAGGATTCTATGCCCGTTTCTTTTATTACCCAGTAATGAGACTTTTGTTTTGAGTTTATATAACAGACAATTTGAAACTTTTACGGCCCGGTGCCTTGCCCGAGAAACCCTGGCTTTGTTTGCGAGGGCTTTATATTTGTCATTTCCATATATCATTAATAAAAGCATTGTACGTTTTCTTGCATTACAAATTTTGCGCTCCTTGTTTTTCTTTTCTATTTTTCAAAACAGCTATTTGTCTTACACACACACACATACAGGTCTACATCCACTCTGGATCCCACTGATAACGGTTCTGCTACTGCCAGTTATGACTTTGAAATTCCGATCAACCAAGTCGAGGACGAAGGTGAGGATGATTGTGAAGTGCCTGGGGAACTTGCTAGACTGTTACTTCAGGAAGAGAGGGCCATACAACCTCCAAGACCTACCAATTCTGATGCCTCCAATTGAAGGAAGACAGTTGCCTTATACTTAAAAGTGTTGGATAATACAATGAGGTGTGTGTTGGGGCAGCATGACGAGTCTGGCCTAAAAGAGCATACTATTTACTGCTTTAGCAAAACGTTTACCGACTGTGAGACCCAATACTCACTGCTCGAGAAAACTTTTTGCGCTTTGGCATGGGCTGCTCGCCGATTGAGACAATATATGCTGACTCACACTACCCTATTGATATCAAGAATGTGAATGTCTCGACAGCTCCTTGGCCTTTTGCAATGTGGGGCATCGATATGATCGGTGAGATCAGACCTACCACGTCTAATGGGCATCGTTTCATCCTGGTAGCTATTGATTACTTTACAAAATGGGTTGAAGCAGCTTCCTTTGCCACTGTAACAAGAATGTCGTGGTACGGTTTATTCGGCACAACCTGATCTGTCAATATGGTGTACCAGAGAGGATCATTACGGACAATGGTACAAATCTCAACAATACAATGATCACCGAGCTCTGCAAACAGTTCAAGATACAGCATCACAACTCTTCTCCCTACCAGCCAAAGATGAATGGGGCTGTTGAAGCGGCTAGTAAGAACATTAAGAAGATTGTGCAGAAGATGACGATGACATACAAAGACTGGCACGAGATGTTACCATTTTCTCTTCATGGATACCGCACCTCAGCACGGACGTCAACAGGGGCAACCCCTTATTCCTTGGTATATGGTATGGAGGCAGTCTTGCCCATTTAAGTTCAGATACTCTCTCTTCGGATCATGAAGGATGCAGGTTTGAGCGAAGATGACTAGATCCAGACCCGGCTTGATCAGCTGAACTTAATTGATGAAAAGAGGCTTACTGCTATTTGTCATGGTCAGACGTATCAAAGGCGGATGATCAAGGAGTTTAACAATAAAGTTAGACGACAAGAGTATCAAGTCGGGGATCTAGTGATCAAGCGCATCATCTTACCTCAAGGTGATCCCAGGGGCAAATGGACCCCTACTTACGAAGGGCCATTTGTTGTTAAGAACATTTTCTCAGGAGGAGCTATGATTCTAACCACCATGGATGGTGACGACCTTCCTCACCCCGTCAATGCAGACATAGTGAAAAATACTACGCATAATCAAAGACCCGCTAGGTCGACTGGCCTAGGCAAAAATAAGGGTTTCCTGGTGAACCAAAAGGGTTCGGGAAAAAATAAGGGATGAAAATAAAAAAAATCTGTACACCTGGAAAGTCAAAAACCTGAAAAGGCGGATTGGGCAAAAAAGGGTATCCCGGTGGACTGAAAACCTGAAAGGGAGGTCCAGGCAAAAATTAGGGATTAAGGTGTAATATTATGTCTCATTGGATCACCTTACAACCGGACTTCGGTATCAACTATCAAGCTCGGACGACACTAATCAATCTGATTTATCTTCAACCAAGTAGCAAAGTGATGAGATGCTCGAGGATATAATGGCAATAGCAGAGTTGGAACCCAGTGGGATTATTCACATAGCTGTTTGTTTTTTTTTACAAATTGTATAAATTCTATTTGTTCGGCGGTGTTCTCTTACTAGGACGTCAGCCTCTTGTACAAAAACGCCTATTTACAGGCCAAACTTCAAAATCAACACAATTCATTTCCATAAATAAATTTTTATTTTTCTGTTTTGTTTTGCAAGAACGTCCAATGTTTATTTTTGATATATGCACTTGACATTAATTGTTGCTCATAAATATTTACATGCGAAGCAAAAGACGATTACTTGTAATAAATAGCAACAGGGGCAATAAGAATTATCCAAGCTTTATAGTTGCTTTATCCACCAGGTACAAGGATAAATTTAGCTGAAGAATATGACTGAGATACATTCACTCCCGCAGAATAAGAGAAAGACCAGTAATGTTAACTCTCCCCAGCTGAGGCTCGCGACCTCGAATGAATCGGCAATATTCTCCCCAAGCAGAATTTATCCGTCATCAGCACTAGACAATTATCCCTAATGGATTCTGGAAAATCTTCCCAAGTGGAGTTTGGAGAATCATCCCCAGTAGACTCTGGAAGATTGTTCCCAGTAGAGTCTAAAAGGTTATCCCCAGTGAAGTCACAACTGAAGAATTATCCCCACCGGAGTTCATTCCTTTCACAAAATCCCCAACAGGATTCAGTATCACCAACAATAGTAATTCATCCCCAGTTGAATTTACCAACGGAATCCTCTACAGAGCATCTCTTCCCCACAGAGTAATCTCCTCATCAGTTTATTCCCCAATGGAGTTATCCTCTCCTGGAGGCTTATTCTCAGTCATCTTCATTCGTTATCCCCAGCAGAGACGAAGAATCCAATTCTTTTCTCCAGCAGCAATCCAGGATTTATTTTCCCTAGCTAAAAACATCACATTTCCATACATCATGACACATGCATATACGCATCATACAACACAATCTAATTTATTTTGAGAACATCATTGCTTGATACATATCATGCATTACATACAGCTAACCTTTACCTTTCAGGAAGGATACAATCAGATTCTCACAAAATCCAGGATATGAAGTTTTTACCTCCGTTGAATTACGGACGAGTTCCTAAATATCAGCAGAGATGTTTTCTCAGTTGAATTACGGGCAAGTTCCTAAATATCTATAAAAGTGTTCCTCCGTTGAAGTACGGCGAGTTCCAAAATCTCAACAGAGAAGTTTTCTCAGTTGAATTATGGGCGAGTTCCTGAATCTTGACGAAGATGTTTCCCCCGTTGAATTACGGATGAGTTCCTAAATCTCAGCAGAGATGTTTTCTCAGTTGAATTACGGGCAAGTTCCTAAATCTCGACAAAGATGTTCCTCCGTTGAATTACAGACAAGTTCCTAAATCTCGGCAGAGATGTTTTCTTAGTTAAAGTACGGGCGAGTTCCTAAATCTCGACGAAGATGTTTCCCCAGTTGAATTACGGACGAGTTCCTAAATCTCAGCAGATATGTTTTCTCAGTTGAATTACGGGCAAGTTCCTAAATCTCGACAAAGATGTTCCTCCGTTGAATTACATACAAGTTCCTAAATCTCAGCATAGATGTTTTCTCAGTTGAAGTACGGGCAAGTTCCTAAATCTCGACGAAGATGTTTCCCCAGTTGAATTACGGATGAGTTCCTAAATCTCAACAGAGATGTTTTCCCAGTTGAAGTACGGGCGAGTTCCTAAATCTCGACAAATTATTCCTCCGTTGAAGTATGGGCGAGTTCCTAAATTTCAGCAGAGAAGTTTTCTCAGTTGAATTACGGGCGAGTTCCTAAATCTCGATGAAGATGTTTCCCCAGTTGAATTACGGGCGAGTTCCTAAATCTCAGCAGAGATGTTTTCTCAGTTGAATTACGGGCAAGTTCCTAAATCTCGACAAAGTGTTCCTCCATTGAAGTACGGGCGAGTTCCTAAATCTCAGCAGAGAAGTTTTCTCAGTTGAATTACGGGCGAGTTCCTAAATCTCGACGAAGATGTTTCCCCAGTTGAATTACGGACGAGTTCCTAAATCTCAACAGAGATGTTTTCTCAGTTGAAGTACGGGCGAGTTCCTAAATCTCGACAAAGTGTTCCTCCGTTGAAGTACGGGCGAGTTCCTAAATCTCAACAGAGAAGTTTTCTCAGTTGAATTATGGGTGAGTTCCTAAATCTCGATGAAGATGCTTCCCCAGTTGAATTACGGACGAGTTCCTAAATCTCGACACCTCAGTTGAATTACGGACGAGTTCCTAAATCTCGACACCTTAGTTGAATTACGGACGAGTTCCTAAATCTCGACACCTCAGTTGAAGTACGAGTGAGTTCCTAAATCTCGACATCTCAGTTGAATTACGGACGAGTTCCTAAATATCGACACCTCAGTTGAAATACGGAAGAGTTCCTAAATATCAGCAGAGATGTTTCCCCAGTTGAATTACGGACGAGTTCCTAAATCTCAGCAAAAATATTTCCTCAGTTAAGTACGGACGATCGAAGTTCCTAAATATCAAATGAGATGACTCACCAGCAGAATAACTGACGCCGAAGCTCCTAAATTTCCACTTCTCTCAACAAAGATCAGTTTGTTCCCCAGCGGAATCTTCCATAATAACAGGTATACAAGATCTCGCTAAGGAATCTCTTATGTGATCGACACTCCTTCATATGGCATCTTTAAGCCCATCTCCCATCATCAATATCCAAATGGAATCTGTAAGCCCATTCCCGACATCACAAGATAATTATCACTTCATCCGAGTGCAAATTTCTGGGCACTTTAGTGTTCAATCATCTTCCACCTTAGGATCACGAAAGCCAATCTACATCCTCAGGTTTAAGAAGATTGAACAGGGGCAGCTATTGTACCCCAAAATTTTCCCTCCCATATTTCTCAAAACATTGCAAGAAAGATCCTCAAGTTGCTCAAGATAGTCCAAGGATTGGCCAAACAAGCTCTCTCCTAAAGCAGTCTACTTCAAAATAGGGTTTCATGTTGCATCAAGATATCTGAGTCCAAATGGCCCCAAGTGCTCACCAATGTTCTAATATGTTATCCAGATCATCCATGTCAAGTTTCAAGCCTTGCAGAGGAAGTTTGCTCAGTCAATTGCTCAAAGGTCCAAATATCGACTGTGCTAGGGCAAAAATCAATTGTGGCTCCCATACTGTCAAACTTCAATATTTTTGGTCAACATTCTATTTTTGAAGTATGTTTCATCATTTTCTCAAGGGTTTATCATGATTCATCAAGGATTGCTCATAATTCATCAAGACTCAAAAGTTGCTAAATTAGGGTTTTGTAGGAAAACTCAACTCAACTTTGACCAAGCATAACTTTCTCATACTTTATGAGAAATGACCCATCCAAAGCTAATTTTTAATAGTATTGAATTCCCTACAATCCATCTTCATCTCCCAAGTTCAAAATATGCACTCACAAGAAGTTATGAATTTGGACATTATAGGTCATTTTGAAAAGTCAACAAAAACACCTTTTTTGTCAAAGCTTCATACATGAGCATGGAATATCAAAATAATATTATACCAAAATGGTTGCTTAGAGGACATCTCAAGATTTCTAAAAAGTCCAAGAACACCTCCAAAGGTTCAAAATTGAGAAAGTTATGCATTGTTGAAGTTGACCTTTTTTGCAAAATTACCAAAAGTCAACTATCCCCAAAACTTCAAATTTTGCCAAATGGGCCCATTCTTTTTCACTTGTTTTGAGTTGGCATCATAGCCCACGTGCTCTAGCCCTTTCCACTTGTCTATATTATATTTTTATTAATTATTGTGATTTTTATTTGAATTAATTTTATTTAAATCAAAATAAATCAAATAAAAATCCAAAGCATTGATAACAAGGGATTTTGTGATGATTTCAGGTCTTAAATCACAGCTAGACATCATCAAATTCGCATCAAGCCATATGTGTACCAAGAGATTAGATTTGAACCAATTTTGGAAAGCTTTAAAGAAGAAAATCAAATCAAATCAAAAAGGATTAAAGGAGGGAGATTTGGATCAATTATGGACTTGGATTCATTCTCTGTTACATAAGGAGTGCGGCCAGACCTAAAAGAGGGTTGAAAATCAAGCATAGGGCAAGAACAGAATTGGCAAAAAGAAGCAAAAAGTGTGAGATCAAAATCCCACTTAGAGGCGTCCTCAAGGCTCGATACCTCTCCCAATCGTTTCCTGGCAGTCTCCACAACCTAAAGCAATCGAGACCAATCATTTTCAAGCCCTCTAGCGCGTTGTAAGGCCGTCACGGTATCACCCTTTTCTTGAATTCGAAAAGCTTTATTCTTGCATCCATAGTGTAAAATAATTGCATATTCTTGATCACCATGATGTTTGCAAACTTTTTACAATAACCAATTTCATTTATATGGACTGAATCGAAACTCACCATTGTTAGGTTTTCAAGATTTGGTTTAGGGCTTTTTGTTTCAGGAATAATTAGCCTTAATAATGGACATGGTTATGATCAGGAGAGTGAGACGAACTCAACCATGGCGTTGGATTCCATTTAGGTGGCCTGTAGCGGATTTTTGAAATGCACAGACCTGTAGCAACGGACTCTGTCCGTAGGTATAGGTGGTATAATTTTTAGCCACGGTCCAAGAACAGGGATGGAGGCGTGTCACTCCTCCATTCGTCCATTCAAACATTAGCGCATTTTTTTTGCTTTTTGTCCACTAATATTTGTTTTTGTATTTTATTATCATCTTTTAATATTATAACAAACAGTAACAAGTGATCCAGTGGCAAGCGTGGCAAGGAATTCCCCTTGGGGCCTGGGTTCGAGTCCCAGGTCCCCCTATTTTCTCTATATTATTTTCTTACAGGAAATCCGATACACGTTTAAGCTTGATGACCATCATACACTCTCACTATCCAACGCGCCAGATGGCCAGATCTGGTGGCCACCATTGAAGGCACACCATAGACCAAGTCAATGCATAAGCATGGGATCAGAAAAGTCAATATGGATCACCACCATTGGGCCAGAATTCTTGCTATTTACACCCCTAAATCAGGCCCATTTCTCATCTCTTTTTTATTTTTATTTTAATTATTCTTATTTATTTACTAACCAATAAAATAATTTCTTTTTATCGAAAAATCACAAAAATATTTTATGTCCAAATAAATCAAAATTTTATTTTTCATTAATAAATATTAATTAATTTAATTAGGTTAATTTTAGATAACTTTCATTTATTTTGCAAATATTTAAAATTA
The DNA here is from genome assembly GCA_948472305.1 of Vicia faba. Classification (NCBI taxonomy): domain Eukaryota; kingdom Viridiplantae; phylum Streptophyta; class Magnoliopsida; order Fabales; family Fabaceae; genus Vicia; species Vicia faba. The sequence continues at coordinate 328,865,515 of OX451735.1, forward strand.
ATTAGAAATCAATAGGTTTTTAACACTAATTTAATTATTTTATTTTATTTCTTAAATTAACAAAACTCCAAAAATATGTCATTTAATTATTTTCCATTTATTAATTTAATTAATTTAGCCTTTAATTCTAGGAATTAATTTCTTTTCTTAAAAATACTAAAAAAACCAAAAAAACATTTTTTTTCTTTAATTAGGAGGGTCAAAACCCTAGTTTCGCATTCGATTCAATTGTCTCGCGCACTTTATTTTTCTTTATCCAAATTATTGTATTTTCTCCCGGATTATAATATTTTAATTAGGACATTTACTTTTACCGCTTTTTATTTTTAAAGGGTTACTTTTGGCGATGTAAATACATGACGCCTTGTAATAGCGTAGTTTAATTTCCGCACCTTTAATTTTTGCAAATATCCAACTGCTAGATGTTTGATAATAGGGTTTGCATGACAAGAATGAATGCCTGAATTTAAAACAATTAGATCACCCTAAACATGTGCAAAGATAAAAAAAATTGAAATCAACACACTCGCACATGCGCACTCCTAGGGTACACCCCACTTGGTTGCCTTCGTAAATGGTCATTGAGCATAGGTTGTTTTAGAGGTCGCCCTCTTGTCTAAAAGATCATAGTCGCCTCGGAAAGGTTGCCTCGGATATCATTGCCTCAAATAAATGATCTAGGACATTAGGGTTACCGCTAAGGCGTCCTAATGTTGCTTTAGTGACTGTAAATCCCTTTCGAATTGACCCTCAAATTCCAACGACGGTGCTAGCTACTCACTAATAGTAGGATAGCATTGTCTAAAGGAAATGAATCCGGAACGATTCCTTTTTCGAGTAAACAAATTAGTTCTTAAGTACTTGCTCAAACAAAAAACAAAATTTTTCACACTTACACTCTTTTACAAACAAAGTTTTCAAAAACACTTCATTACACTCTTGGAGACAGAAGCAAGAGTTAAATCAAAGTCAAAACAAAAACTTTTCAAAACCCACAAACGCAAAGAAAAAAATTTTGAAAATGATGAGCAAGTACCTAAGAGCCCATGGAAAACCATGGATAGAAAGGGTGCTAATACCTTCCCTTTCTATAATCTACCCCTCGTACTCAGAAATATCTCGAAAAAGGAATTTTTCTGTGCTTTTTCCTTTCCTTGTTGGATAAAATAAAAGACGGTGGCGACTCTTGCTTATCGCGACATTTTGCAAAAACAAACGCAAAACGCAAACCAGCATTCAAAAATAGTCAGTTCTTCCACCGTATCACAATCTCTCTCAGGCTTAGATTAAGTTCTGATACCTTGTTCGGATAAAGATATAAAAACCTCTGTTGGCTCAGATTAAAGCGACCAAAGGATTTATTTTGATACTTCTCTCAGTAGACATTTTCTAGCTCAGATTAAATCAACCAAAGATTTATTCTGATACTTCTCTCAGTTGGCATTTTCTGGCTCAAATTAAATCGACCAAAATATTTATTCTGATACTTCTCTCAGTAGACATTTTCTGGCTTAGATTAAATCGACCAAAGATTTATTCTAATACTTCTCTCAGTAGACATTTTCTGGCTCATATTAAATCGACCAAAAGATTTATTCTGATGTTTCTTTCAGTAGACACTTTCTGGCTCAAATCAAATAGACCATAGATTTATTTTTGATACGTCTCCTAGTGAAAGGCAAGCACTAGACTTACCAACAGTCACTTTAGATGACATCCATAAGCCCATCTCCGGTGACTCTCCATCACCTCTGGATGGCATCTATAAGCCCATATCTGACAGTATTCTGTCACTTTCCAAATGGCATCTTTAATCCCATTCCCGATACAATTAACTAACAATATTACTTCTGTTGTACCCCAACTTTTGCCCCTAAGATCCCTTCATCATACCATATTGATTCAATCACAACAAGATCACATTAGGGCTTTTGGTTCTCCTCCCTATCTTTAGCTTTTCTCTTTGAGGAATCACCAAGCACCTTGACTTGTTTTTATTTTGTGATCATGCATGTTTTGTTTTGATTTTCCTTTTAATTAATAAAATGCAATGTTGGTTTGTCTTACTTATTAATAATGTAGGTAAAGGCAACGTGGCTTAGCAAGTTGATCCAAGGGTTCATGAGTTTATTCCATGCCCTAGTCAATAAAGCTTGAGAAATGCAAACCTCGCCATTGAATTTATTTAGGAAGAAATGGCATGGCAAGGTTTATTTTGGTTCACCATATTTCAAAGTTATCAAGATTGATTCAAAAGTACAAGGGGTTGATTGAAGAAGTTGTCATGATTGAATAAGGCCTTGTTCCCATTGGTCACAAGTGCATATTTCTATCAATTCTAAAGATATCGAAGTTTTTTTGGTTTCTATGAGTTCTCATTATCATCCTTAATAACTTCTATCTACAAAGCAAAAGTGTTGGTACAAGAAGGTTGTTTAAGATTGTTGAAGTTCCTCAAAGCATTTTCTTGATCTAGGAGCTAGGATTTTGAACTTCAAATAAGTATATATTGATTATCTTTTGGTATTTTTGAGTGATTCCAAAAACATCCTTCTCTTCAAAGAGTTATTAACAAATCACTTCAAAAGTTTCAAGGAGTTTTCATGTGGAAGAAACTTGATGATGAAGAAAGATTACAAGTCCTCCAGATGAACCCTCAAATCTCTTCATGTGACTTCAAATGATCATAACTTGGTCCATTTTTATCACCTTGAGCCCACTCTTTTTCCAAAATGATCTTGAGGATGTGAGATTTATTCCTTCTTTTATATGCAAAGTGATAAAATGGATAGAATATGCCCTAAGGATACAAAAGATTATATGTCATTTCATGCTTTTTTTGCCAACTTCAACAATTCATAACTCTATCAATTTTTGGATATTTTGAATGGTTCAAGTTTCAAAATGTCACTCAAGAGGTCTATTTCATGCCATCTTTTTTGGTCAAGAGCAAATTCCAAGAGGAAGGCCATGTTTGGATGCAAAACATTATAGGTCACTTTTGAAGACAAACTTAAAATATTTCTAAGTATGGAAAGTCAACTTCTTTTTCCCAACTTTGACTCATTGGAACTTTAAGCTCAAACATCCGTTTGATTCCATTCTTTTCCCATTGCAAAGCTTGTAATATCATATTTCTAAAGCTTCAAGAATCATGTCCTAAGACCCCTTGAGTTAGAAATGCATTTGTTTTGAAATTGGTAACTTGAAACTGAATTTCTCACCAAGTCAGAATTTTGAAATCAATAATGTGGCCTCTAATCACAAGATTTGTGCATGTTTTTTATTTAAACTTGATTAACAAACTTTCTAGAAGTGTTTAGCACCTTAAAACGCAAAGATTGGATGAGTTTTGGTGAAAATGAGATCACACTTCACTGTGTCCAATCTCCACAAGAATTCCCTCCAAAATGCATCATTCACCCGTTCTTTTGATCCCATTTGCTTCTCCTAAAAATACATGAGCTATCTCATTCGTTTTCTCAAGCTTGAACAGCCAAAATCACCCTGCCAAACTCATTCCATAACTCACTTTTCTACAACTTCGAAAGCAGTGTTCAAGCCTTTTTCAATCCATTTTTTCTATCAATTCACCTTCCTTGATCTTCCCTGAAGCTAACCATACAATTACCTTCAAGAATCGTGACCTATATTGATCCATAGAAGTCCAGTTTCAGAGCTCTGCAACTTAACTTCAATAGGTAGATTCCTTCACTAATTCTCTCAAACTTTGATATCATTGTGAAGCTCTCATTGCCCTGGTTCTAGTTGCGACACTTGCTTTTAACTGGAAATACGTTTTGGCCATGAATTTTCAAATTCCTTTTCAAAACTTTCCTTCCAAATTGCTTGAGCTACAGTTTACATAAATTTTTCGCGAAGGTGTGGTTGTCTTCGTCTTGATGAGACGAAGAGAATGGCATAGGTCTCGTGCTCTAATTTTACAGTTTGAGTGACTTGGTTTTGAGATTGGCTGGAGGTTGAAGATGACTAATTGTCATCCTGCAACCAATGAAACCGTGTCATTTGTTTTTTTTTTAATTTTTGATTTAATTAGTGATCTAGTGCTTTATTCACTAAAGTCCATAACATGCACAGCGCACCAGGTCCACTTGATATGTTTACTAACATGTTTTGACAATGATCAGATGGCCCATATTTTTTGGTTTGATATTTTATTTTCTGATTTTTATTTTAATTGTTTTAAACTTCAAAAAATCATAGAAAATTCATTTTTAGTCCAAAAAATCTGAAAAAATTATGAAAAATATTTTTTATTTTTCTCTTTCTGGTTTTTATTTTTTTACAATTTTATTTTGTGTTTTGATATTTTTTATAAATTTTCACTTTATTTGAATTGTTTTAAATGTTTAAAAATACTTTTATGCATTTTTAAATTCTGAAAAAAATTGGAATGATCCAATGATATTGTGACAAATATTAGTGACCTCATTTATTTTTTATTTCTGAATTTGTTATTTTTTATCATTTCTTTTAATTTTAAAAATAGTTTCTGACTTTAAAAAAATTACCAAAAATTTTATAAAAAATGTTTGAGTCCATTTCTGATTTTTCTATGGCCTTACTTATTTCTTCTTGATTAATTTGAACATAGCTGATATTTTTCTCTCTTATTTCTAATTTAAAACTTTTTAAAACCCTTTTTAATGTATATATTAAATGAAATATTATTTTGTGATTATTTTCTGGTTGATCTTGGGTTGAATTTTTGGTCATGAACTTTGTTAACATCATTGGGTCCACAGTGTTGAGTTTAACTCTATAAAAATGGATGAATGATTTTAATAATAGTTTGATTAAATTTTCTAATTTAAATGTGGTTTGTATATTCTTTCCCACTGTTGTACCCCAAAATTTGCCCTCGCATTTTTCCACAAGAAATCACATCTTCAGGCTTTTCCTGATTTTTCAGATTGGCTCAAGAATCGGTCAAACAGACTTTTCTCGTCAGTCAGACAAAATTAGGGTTTTCATTGATTTTCATGGCTCTGGAACAATTCAAACAGTTGGTTTAGGGTTTGGTTGATTTTGGCTCAAGTTTGATCAGGCGAACGCTTCTTTGGCATTTGATCAGGAACTAGGGTTTGTGCGCAGATCTCTCAGAAAGATTTAAATTCTACAGTGCTTTTCAAGTTATTCCGAGATATGGACTGAGGCATTTGGACTGAGTTTGCAATGCTTGACTAAATCAGTGAAAAGAGTCATTTGGATTGAGTTTGCAGTGTTTGATTGAATCATTAAGAGAAAATATATTTGGGCAGTTGTTGTGTTTGACTGTGCATTACTTTGGATTTTTGAAACGCCAGGTTTATTAATTGATCGATGCTAGAGACCACAATGTTTATGGATTATTTATTCTAAGTTAAATGGTTGGAATTTATTTTCAATTATTATAATTTAAAGAATTATAAATAATAAATAAACAATTGAAAAGAATAAAAAGAATTAATTGGTTAAAAGGAATTTTTATTCATCTTTAAATATTTGTTACAATTGTTATTTAAATACAAGTATTTATTTACAAAGTATTTATAATAATGATAGTTACAATAATTAAATTTGAAATAAACTATCCTAAATTCCTAAGTCTTCAAATTCTTCATCCTCCATTTGTTGCTATTTGATTTTTTATCTGCAAAGAAAAGAAGAAAAAGTCAGAAGCAGATAAATAACTAAAGGCAGACAGATAAAAATTGGGTCCATCATTAAAAGCAAAAGGCCGGGATCAATTCGCCCTCTCTGCAAATCACGAGATTTCTCCCGGTTCACAAAGAGGGATGAATGATGTTTGCAAATTAAAGAATGAATGCACAAAGTATACAAATTGCACATTTCAAATTGGCCAACCAACTGCATAGTTCAAAGAAAACAGCATGTACAACTATAAAAGTTCAAATTGCCAAACAAAGTCCAATGTCAAACTGAACAAAAAAAAAAGCTGTCAAAAGAAGATATGGAAAGATAACAAGAGACATAAAATCTGGAAGAAGTACAAAGTATGCAGAGAAAGATTAATATGCAAGCAAACTTTTCATTTCATCATTTCCCAAGCCAAATTGCTTTTTCAGTTAAAGTACATGATAAACATTATTTAATGTTTTAAGTTGTACTGGAGAGAGAAGAAGAGAAAAAAGAATAGGCTTACTGGCTTTAGGCTTGAGGCATAAAGAGATATAAGACACAAAAAACTGCAATGAAACAGGAGGAGGAGGCAGAAATCACAAGCGAAACAGAACTCAGAAGATAAAGCACCCAAAGCCTTACCCTTCAAAATATATAACCGGTCCAAACCTCAATAGGCCTGGGATCTGTAACATAAACCTAAACAGCACAAGCCTTAAACCAGTTCACATAACCACAAACTGCACCAGTCATCAAGCCTGAAGCCTGAAAGCATCAAGCCAAGATAACCTGTCAAAAGACCTCAATAAACCTTAAAACCATAGCCTTCAAACCAGACAAATAGCACAAGGCCAAGCCCCCTAACCTGTGATGGCCTAAAGACACAAACCAGTCCATCAAAACTGTAAGCACAAAAGGCCATAGGCCATAACCTGTAAACAACATTAAATCAAAATATCCAAAGCAAAAACCAGTAAACTTACCACAAGTCCTCAACCTGCTGAAATCCCCCAATAACCATTCAATATCAAAACCTGCCTAAAGCCTTCAATAACAACATCATTAAAGCTTTCCCCAAACTAGTTTCCAAACCAACACAAAGAGCCCTCAGAATTGTAATTCATCATTGGGCTGCCAAACATACCAACAAACACATCAAGCTAAAGCATTTCAAGACAACAGGGAAAGCATACCCAAGATCACGCATTCAAGGAAATACAGGGTAAGGCTACAAACCCTCAGAGGAAGCCTCATCATAGGGCAAACATACAAGGCATCAAGTAAACATATAGAGGTAAACAAGCTAGGCAACATATCAATCATCATCAAGCATACAGAAACGAGGAAGAGAAAGATTCAAGTCAATATCTCAAGGCAACTCAGAGGAAACCGAAGAAAGTGAAAGAGAAGAGGATAAAGAAGCATAAAGGGCGAGGCAACCAGAAAAGAAGAGGAAGAGAGATATACAAAGTTCTCAAGTGTCATCATCGAACCAACAAGCAAAGAAGAGCAATACAAAATACCAGTTTCCAGCAAGCGAGCTCAACATATTCACTGTTTCCTTCGCCGTCAAGCCGCCTACGCGCCTCCTAGTTCCCTCCTCCTCTGTCTCCAAGAGGTAGTCTTCTCACACCCTTTGCATGCATTTCAAAATGACAAACGAAAACACATAAATCAGAACTCAATCAAAACATAAAATCAAAAGAAATAACGAGTCCTAACGCGATTGAACCTTGCAAGCATCGCCTGAGCAGTACACTGAGGGAGAAGGGGGAACGGTGGCGTCGGTGGCCTTAGACGGAAGTTTTCGTTCAGACGAGCATGGTTCGGAAAGATGAAGAGAACGACCCAAGCGAGGTGAACGACGGCGCCTCTGTGTTGTTAACAAACCCTAAGCTTTCCCAAATGACACAAACTTTGTCAAACCCTAAGACAAAAATTATCAGCTTGCTCTTTGGGCCTTGCCCTTTCTAATACGCCCAAGCCCATTCAATCTCCAAACTTTGCTTTTCTTTATATAAAACATATCTTATTTTTTAACATACTATTTTTATCATTCAAAATTTCATTAATCTCTCTTTTTTTAATTTTGAAACATTTTAATCTTTTTTAAAACTTAATACTTTCTTTTTTTTTGTACATAAAACAATACTAACATAAATACTCAAAACATTAATATTAATACATAATAAAAAATAGATTTTTAAAGTTAAATACTTTTTCTTAAAACATTTTCTTTTCTCTAATTAAAATAATTTTATTTGTACATAATTACATCAATACATAATATTTTTTCTTTAAGATAAATACTTTTCTTTTCTTAAAATATTGTCTTTGTACATTAATACTAAAAAATACTAATATATAAGAAATAGGATTTAAGACTTTTCTTTTTTTCTTAAAATATCTTGTTTGTACATATTAAACAAAAATACAAGACTACAAAAATTAAATAAACAAAATATTTAATTCTTTTCATTAAGTTAACAATACTTAATTTTCTTAACATTTCACAACTTGTAAATAAACCATATACACTTACACTTACACACTTACATTGATACATTATACATTTGTTATTCTTATACATTGCTATACATGATACATATTACATTTGATCGCAATTCGATTTGGTTGTAATTATTTAAGTCTCATCCCCATTTGTGTATACTTGTACCCCCACTCCCGGATACTATTTTGTAATAGCGTAGACTTTAAATTCCCGCAATTTATCGCTTTCAAATGTACCATGGTTAGACCTAGGGTTTGTATGTGCATAAAATCAAAAGCTAGATAACCTAATACAAGACAAATACATGAACTCAATACACAATCACACTTGCACCCCCTAGGGTAATCCCACATGTTGCCTTCCAAAATGGGCCATGCTTGCACGTCGAGTTTCTTTGGAAAAAACAATTCAAATGACCATAAGTCCCTCGATGACGCTTTTGAAAGTTGCCTATCAAAATGATCATAGTCCCTTCAAGCAAAATTGCCAAAGACACTTGGCACCATTGCATTCATGGTCCATACGATGACCCGCGCCTGTCCCGATCACATCCTAAACGCAAGATTGCCCACCAAATTCAATGGTGGAACAAAATTGTTAAAAAGGGGTTGAAAACATAGAGAAAACCTTTGAGTACAATAGGAGTAGACAAAACTCTTAGTTACTTGGGATCAATCTTGCAAAAAACACTTGCCTCCTTTTCAAAACCACGATCCACAAACACTTTCAAAACAAACTTCCAAAAAACATTTTGAAACATCTTTTCGAAAAGATATACACCGTTGTATATACTCAAACACGAGTCATTACAATGGTTGCCGAAACAAAGGCGTCTATTTCAAAAACATTTTCAAAACCCACACATACACACACCATTTTCAAGCAATCAAAAATCAAGGCAAGTGATCTAAAAACCAAGTAACTAAGAGCCCATGGATAACCATGGATGAAAAGGGTGCTAATACCTTCCCTTTTCATAATCTACCCCCCGAACCCACAAAACTTCTCAAAAAGGTTTTTCCTGTGCTTTTTAAACCTTTCCTTTAGGATAAAATAAAAAGTATGTGGCGACTCTTGCTAAACCGAACAAGTGTGAATACGAACGCAAAACTCAAGTCAGTTCTCCCACCGTATCCAAGAACTGGCGACTCTGCTGGGGAGAATTTAAAAGTGGGGTTACCTTAGGGTTTAGATCACCTTTACATTCTTGCTTTGATTGATTTGTTTTCTTTATCTTTTGGGTTCTTGTTTGGGTTTGTTGTAAATCCTACACCCGGATTTGGGGCACCTTCTTAGGTAAATAGCAATAAAACTGTGAGGGAACTGTGCGGGGTATACCGACACGGTTGAAGCAGTAAGCTATGTTAGTGTGACATATTTGCGAGTACCGGTAACCCTTGAGTTCAGTCAAGGAGAGTACGGGGCCGCTGAGTGATGTCGTGAAGCACTAACGAACTCTTAGAACCTTAATTGACCATCCTAGCCTTTTTAGGGGTAGTGAGATGAGCGACTTTGGTGCAGTCCGAAGTTGGTAGATACTCGACACTACACTCATTGAGGGTTGTTTTCTTGGAATATTTTGGTCGCCAGTTAAGTGGCTAAACCAAAACGATGAACACAGAAAACAATCTGATGATATTGAGCTCCTTAGAACCCGGTTTCTATTTTAGGACAGGATGAGCCAACTAACTTCAAGAGGGTACTTACCTACAACCCCATGCAAGCCTAAACCTAAGGATTTGTTTTGCTTTGTGTGAATATGATCGCCTGTATATACACTCACTGGCTTTTGCATACATGTACATAACATCATGACATCATACCATAGCATTTTTCACTAACCTTTTCAAGGATCTCGAGGGTCTGTTGATGCAGGGTCACGTTGAACCAGACGTCTACCCTGGGCAAGAGGTTTATCCTCTAAACAAATGCCAACCAAAGATCAAGTACAACAACTTGAATCAGGGGCTATGACCCACTTGACATGGTGAGCTTGATTCTCATGGAAAGACATCCACCGATACAAAGTTCTCCAGCCAAAGATCAAGTACAACAACTTGAATCAGGGGCTATGACCCACTTGACATGGTGAGCTTGATTCTAGTGGAAAGACATCCGCTAATGCAAAGACCTCCACCAAGATCAAAGTTCAACCTCTAACATTCTCTTGTGTTTACCCCGAGAGATCCTTGAAAGCATGCATCCACATATCATGCATTGCATTTTGATAGTTTTTCCTTTTTCAGGTTTCCTTACTCTCATACTGTTTATTTCAGTAAGAGATGGCTCTAGAAAGGTCTGTCAAGGATATCCAGGACCAGACTGCTCAGTTGCAGGAAATGTTCTTGAACCTGTCACTGGGGCAAGAAGAAATGAAAGCTCTCCTCACAAAGGGTTTGGTCCAGGAGACTTCAAACAATGCCAGGAGTGATCAGCTTGCGGAGCTGCAGTTTGATTTGGCAACATTGAGGATCCAAGTGATGGGACAGTTGGTGGGCCAGATGGCTCTCATCCAAGATCTGTCTCAAAGACAAGAGGAACTCAGAGTTCTCGTCCGCCAACTGCTTCAAAACAACCAATTGGGGCAAGCATCTGAGGTTGAAGAGCAAGTCACCGCTCAGCCTCCATCCACTTAAGAAGACAAAGGGAAGGCTCCTTTGCTTGCTTCAGGGTCACAAGCCCATCAACAACCTCGCCGGCGTCAACGGGGTAATCGGCGTAAACAAGAAACGTCGAGAAGACAGTTCACAGAGACTGACATACCGTCATCTCTGATTCTAGAGCGTTTGTTGGAGGTCAATCTGACTGCTTTGAGGGATCCTATCCGGAACCCAAATACCTCCGCTCCTAACTATCATCCCGATGCATTTTGTGTTTACCACTCCTACAACCCGGGACACGACACCGACGACTGTTGGGCCTTGAAGAACAAGATTCAAGATCTGATCGACATTGGAGTGCTGAGGTTCATGCCAGACGGCGAGATGAAAATCTTCCTTTAACGAGTTCTCCACCTGAAGTGACAAAGCTCAAACTGAAAGACTTTTGTTTCATTTGAACTTTCAAAGTTGTAATCTTTTGTTATTCGAACAATTATCTTTTAATGTCAAACTCTGTTTCATTAATGCATTGCATATGTTTGTCTTGAATTCATACATTCGTTCTCACTGCTCTTATGCTTTCTTTATGATATTTAACTCTTGATAAAAAGCTGCAAGCCTTTAGAGGGAGGATGACGAAAGTAATACCACAATCTCATACAGTATGCTTTTGAACAGACCTTGTTGATGATGTACATGCATTTCTTTCAATTCCCAAACACTGGAGTTATAAGGAAGATAATCCCTAGTCAACCCCTTCGAGCCAAAGAAGTAGGAGTTTTTCTGTTCTAAACAAATTAAAACCTTTGATTTAAACCTGGGGCAGGGTAGTCTCTCAGTTAATTCAAAAAAGGGTGCGCATTGAAGTCGCAAACTCTCAGTTCGTAACACAACGAACGACGTCAAAAACAAAAAAGAAAGAGCATTCCTCTGGAATCAAAAGACAGTGATGGTTCCCTATCACATAGGCAGTCAATCTCTCAAAAGAAAAAAGCCCGCTGAGCCAAAACCTGTAAAGGAGGCTTAAGGAAGCTGGGGCATCCCGCTGACTGTAATCTCAAGAACGGGAGCAGTCAGGCAAAAGTTAGGGATAACAAATCAAAATCAAAATAGTGAGGTCCTTACAAATCCTCAACAACATGAAAAATGTCGAAAAAGAAAAAAGGAGATGATGATTGTCTCCCAAATTCAACTGGGGAACCATCACCCGAAAAGTCGTTCTAAACTCAAAACCGAGTGCGACGCGCAATTAACTAAGCTTAGGGTTGAAGAACATCACGAAGAGCGGGTGGGTACAAATATACTTTGAGCCTTTGTCTTTTGTTCCTTAAACCGTTAACCAAGCCACGTTACAACCCTTCAAAAGTCCTAATTGAAGCATGGGTTAGTTTGAAAGCATACTGTTTCAAAAGGTATCCTGACTCCTGTAAGGCTTTGCTCTAAATCTTGTGTTGACTTGTCTTATAAAAAGTTTTCTGATAAAAAACGCATTTTGCAAAACTTCGAGACAAACATAAACTTTGCATTGCTTGAATATCACTGTCTGCATTTGACTATTTGTTTGACAGCGAAGAAATTCATACAGCGAATGTTCGGAGGAACGAAAACTCTCTCAGTGAACAAAATCACTTCAAAAGGATGAAACTTCCAACGACAAATCTCCTATCAACAAGGGGCATGACATGGCACCATCCAGTTAACCTGGGGCAGTCCAGTCAAGGTTTCAACAGATCTTTCAAAGTTCAGTTAACCTGGGGCAGTCCAGTCAAGGTTTCAATAAATCTCTCAAAAAGTTAAGTGAACTCGGGGCAAGTCTCCTTCATCTTCACTTGGGGCATTCGAATGTCAAAAGTGTTCAACAATCCCTTCATCACCTGTTGGAAGCCACAAGTCGTCAAAGATCAAATTCTCACAAAATTCAAGTTATGAAGCCCGGACTTGACCGGATAGTATCTTGATCTCTATAGCACATTGTGAAGACCGGACTACGACCGGATAACAGTGTCAGTCTACCACAAAGCCTGGATTACGACCAGATAGTGGGATCTCCTGAATTCAAGTTATGAAGCCCGGACTTGACCGGATAGTATCTTGATCTCTACAGCATATTGTGAAGACCGGACTACGACCGGATAACAGCGTCAGACTACCGCAAAGCCTGGATTGCGACCAGATAGTGGTGTCCCCTCAGAGCAAGCTATGAAATGCGGATTCGACCGGATAATAGTTTAATCCCCAACAAGTTATTGTGAAGACTGGATTACGACCAGATGGCAATACAAGTTTCTGTGAAGCCTGGACTACGACCAGACAACAGTCAAGAATACTATGAAGCCTGGAATCGACCAGATAGTGGTATATCTTCAGCACAAGCCGTGAAGCCCGGATTTGACCGGATAGCAGCTTAGCAAGCTACCGTGAAGCCCGGGTTTGACCGGATAGCAGCTTAGCAAGCTATTGTGAAGACTGGATTACGACCGGATAACAGTTAACCCTCAAGAATGAAGACTCTCATCCTTGAAGCCTCAGAAGATTGGTATACTCCCAATTTCTGATCCTGAACAAAATCAAGATCTAGAGATAGTTCAAGATGTGACCCAGAGATGGCGACATTCAGTAACTTATTCCAGATCAACACCACTTGGGGCATTCGAATGTCAAAAGTGTTCAGCATTTCCTTCATCACCTGTTAGAAGATACAGTTTCAGATACGCTCCAAACACGGTTGCCATTCTGTCACCTTTCTTAAGTTCTAGATCAACACCTGTAACAAGTCAGGAAAACATCTGTGGACGACTGATTATGGATTAACACCTGTAACAAGCCAGGAAATTATCTACATCACCACTTGGGGCATTCGAATGTCAAAAGTGTTCAGCAATTCCTTCATCACCTGTCGGAAGATACAGTTTCAGATACGCTCCAGACACGGTAGCCATTCTGTTACTCATTCAGATCCTAGTTACAGTTTCAGATATACTCCAGACACGGAAGTCATTCTGCTACTCATACAGATCTCTACTTCAAGATACAGTCCAGATACGCTCCAGACACGGTAGCCATTATGTTACTCATTCAGATCCTAGTTACAGTTTCAGATATACTCCAGACACGGAAGTCATTCTGCCACTCATACAGATCTCAAATCCAAGATGTAGTTTTACACATCAGGAAACCCTACACCGGTTCCTTCTCAAACTCAAAAGATTCTTACTCAAGATCTAGAAATAGTTCAAGATGTGACCCAGAGATGGCGACATTCAGTAACTTGTTCCAGACCAACACCCACAACACCCGAAGATTCTTGCAATCCCCAGCCGGAGAACCTTCCAGAAGCTAACTCCCCTCAGAGTCAAGTTTCAAAATCCCCAGCGGAGCTAAAAACTTCCAACTATCAATCCCCAAGCAGAATGAAGACTCTCATTCTCAGTTCCTCATAGAATATTCGAATGTTCTCCAGTGAAGATCTCCTCAAGACAGGAATTCCCCATAAGCTTGGCATACAACCCAAGTTTCTGATTCCCCGGTAGCTTGGCCTACAATCCAGACTCCTGATCCCCCAACAGTGGTCCCAGGACTTCTCATCTGCAGCAATCAAAAGATTCTTGCCCTCCACAGCAGCAGCCAAGGAGTTGTTCTCCCCGACAGCAGTCAAGAGTCTTTTATCTTCAGCCATCCAAGATTCATCTATCCTCAACAAGATTAGCTCATCAGCTTACATGCGCATTCATCACATTCATATCATAAACATTGATATAACATACATTGCATCATGCATCATGACATTGCATACAGCTAACTCTTTACCTTTTCAGGAAAGAACAGTCAACAGACGAAGACCATTATCTTCCGAGATTCACCCAGAAATAGTTCAGATGTGACCCAGACACAGCGACATTCTGATACTTATTCTAGATTCACCCAGATGCAGTTTTACACGGACTCATCATCAGGAAACCCTACACTAGTTCCTTCTCCACTTTAAGACTTCTGAAAACAGTTTACGGATTCTTCCCAACACCGGATGTTAATCTATCGCTTGTTCAGATTCTTCTCAACCTTTGAAAACAGTTTACGGACGCTTCCCAACAACGGATGTTGTTCTATTGCTTATTCAACTCCAACTCCTGAAGACAGTTTACGGATTCTCCAGACATGGATGTCAATCTATCGCTTGTTCAGACCCTAGTTCAGAGACGTTCCAAAACATGGATACCTTTCTGATACTCGTCCACTCACCAAGGACACGCG
The DNA here is from genome assembly GCA_948472305.1 of Vicia faba. Classification (NCBI taxonomy): domain Eukaryota; kingdom Viridiplantae; phylum Streptophyta; class Magnoliopsida; order Fabales; family Fabaceae; genus Vicia; species Vicia faba. The sequence continues at coordinate 328,880,521 of OX451735.1, forward strand.
GTTCAATACTTCCAGATGGCATCTATAAGCCCATCCTCCTCCAGACATTTCCAAATGGCATCTTTAAGCCCATTTCCAGATGGCATCTCTAAGCCCATCCCCCGACAAGATTCGGTAACAGTTCTAAATGGCATCTTTAAGCCCATTTTCAGATGACATCTATGAGCCCATCCTCCTACCAGCAGTCACTAGATGGCATCGTTAAGCCCATCACGAAAATGGCATCTGTAAGCCCATTCCCTCTACCATCACATCGCCGAGTGCAAATTTTCTGGGCACTCTAGTGTCCAATCTCCTTTTACCTTCGAGTCGCGAAAGGCAAACGTGCCAATCTAACTCTTTAGGTTCAAGAAGATTGAACAGGGGCAACTGTTGTACCCCAAAATTTTCCCTCGCATTTTTCCACAAGAAATCACATCTTCAGGCTTTTCCTGATTTTTCAGATTGGCTCAAGAATCGGTCAAACAGACTTTTCTCGTCAGTCAGACAAAATTAGGGTTTTCATTGATTTTCATGGCTCTAGAACAATTCAAACAGTTAGTTTAGGGTTTGGTTGATTTTGGCTCAACTTTGATCAGGCGAACGCTTCTTTGGCATTTGATCAGGAACTAGGGTTTGTGCGCAGATCTCTCAGAAAGATTTAAATTCTACAGTGCTTTCCAAGTTATTCCGAGATATGGACTGAGGCATTTGGACTGAGTTTGCAATGCTTGACTAAATCAGTGAAAAGAGTCATTTGGATTGAGTTTGCAGTGTTTGATTGAATCATTAAGAGAAAAGATATTTGGGCAGTTGTTGTGTTTGACTGTGCATTACTTTGGATTTTTGAAACGCCAGGTTTATTAATTGATCGATGCTAGAGACCACAATGTTTATGGATTATTTATTCTAAGTTAAATGGTTGGAATTTATTTTCAATTATTATAATTTAAAGAATTATAAATAATAAATAAACAATTGAAAAGAATAAAAAGAATTAATTGGTTAAAAGGAATTTTTATTCATCTTTAAATATTTGTTACAATTGTTATTTAAATACAAGTATTTATTTACAAAGTATTTATAATAATGATAGTTACAATAATTAAATTTGAAATAAACTATCCTAAATTCCTAAGTCTTCAAATTCTTCATCCTCCATTTGTTGCTATTTGACTTTTTATCTGCAAAGAAAAGAAGAAAAAGTCAGAAGCAGATAAATAACTAAAGGCAGACAGATAAAAATTGGGTCCATCATTAAAAGCAAAACGCTGGGATCAGTTCGCCCTCTCTGCAAATCACGAGATTTCTCCCGGTTCACAAAGAGGGATGAATGATGTTTGCAAATTAAAGAATGAATGCACAAAGTATACAAATTGCACATTTCAAATTGGCCAACCAACTGCATAGTTCAAAGCAAACAGCATGTACAACTATAAAAGTTCAAATTGCCAAACAAAGTCCAATGTCAAACTGAACCAAAAAAAAAGTTGTCAAAAGAAGATATGGAAAGATAACAAGAGGCATAAAATCTGGAAGAAGTACAAAGTATGCAGAGAAAGATTAATATGCAAGCAAACTTTTCATTTCATCATTTCCCAAGACAAATTGCTTTTTCAGTTAAAGTACATGATAAAAATTATTTAATGTTTTAAGTTGTACTGGAGAGAGAAGAAGAGAAAAAAGAATAGGCTTACTGGATTTAGGCTTGAGGCATAAAGAGATATAAGACACAAAAAACTACAATGAAACAGGAGGAGGAGGCAGAAATCACAAGCGAAACAGAACTCAGAAGATAAAGCACCCAAAGCCTTACTCTTCAAAATATATAACCGGTCCAAACCTCAACAGGCCTGGGATCTGTAACATAAACCTAAACAGCACAAGCCTTAAACCAGTTCACATAACCACAAACTGCACCAGTCATCAAGCCTGAAGCCTAAAAGCATCAAGCCAAGATAACCTGTCAAAAGACCTCAACAAACCTTAAAACCATAGCCTTCAAACCAGACAAACAGCACAAGGCCAAGCCCCCTAACTTGTGATGGCCTAAAGACACAAACCAGTCCATCAAAACTGTAAGCACAAAAGGCCATAGGCCATAACCTGTAAACAGCATCAAACCAAAATATCCAAAGCAAAAACCAGTAAACTCTCCACAAGTCCTCAACCTGCTGAAATCCCCCAATAACCATTCAATATCAAAACCTGCCTAAAGCCTTCAATAACAACATCATCAAAGCTTTCCCCAAACTAGTTTCCAAACCAACACAAAGAGCCCTCAGAATTGTAATTCATCATTGGGCTACCAAACATACCAACAAACACATCAAGCTAAAGCATTTTAAGACAACAGGGCAAGCATACCCAAGATCACGCATTCAAGGCAATACAGGGTAAGGCTACAAACCCTCAGAGGAAGCATCATCATAGGGCAAACATACAAGGCATCAAGTAAACATATAGAGGTAAACAAGCTAGGCAACATATCAATCATCATCAAGCATACAGAAACGAGGAAGAGAAAGATTCAAGTCAATATATCAAGGCAACTCAGAGGCAACCGAAGAAAGTGAAAGAGAAGAGGATAAAGAAGCATAAAGGGCGAGGCAACCAGAAAAGAAGAGGAAGAGAGATATACAAAGTTCTCAAGTGTCATCATCGAACCAACAAGCAAAGAAGAGCAATACAAAATATCAGTTTCAAGCAAGAGAGCTCAACATCTTCATTGTTTCCTCCGCCGTCAAGCCGCCTACGCGCCTCCTAGTTCCCTCCTCCTCTGTCTCCAAGAGGTAGTCTTCTCACACCCTTTGCATGCATTTCAAAATGACAAACGAAAACACATAAATCAGAACTCAATAAAAACATAAAATCAAAAGAAATAACGAGTCCTAACGCGATTGAACCTTGCAAGCATCGCCTGAGCAGTACACTGAGGGAGAAGGGGGAACGGTGGCGTCGGTGGCCTTGGACGGAAGTTTTCGTTCAGACGAGCATGGTTCGGAAAGATGAAGAGAACGACCCAAGCGAGGTGAACGACGGCGCCTCTGCGTTGTTAACAAACCCTAAGCTTTCCTAAATGACACAAACTTTGTCAAACCCTAAGACAAAAATTATCAGCTTGCTCTTTGGGCCTTGCCCTTTCTAATACGCCCAAGCCCATTCAATCTCCAAACTTTGCTTTTCTTTATATAAAACATATCTTATTTTTTAACATACTATTTTTATCATTCAAAATTTCATTAATCTCTCTTTTTTTAATTTTGAAACATTTTAATCTTTTTTAAAACTTAATACTTTCTTTTTTTTTTGTACATAAAACAATACTAACATAAATACTCAAAACATTAATATTAATACATAATAAAAAATAGATTTTTAAAGTTAAATACTTTTTCTTAAAACATTTTCTTTTCTCTAATTAAAATAATTTTATTTGTACATAATTACATCAATACATAATATTTTTTCTTTAAGATAAATACTTTTCTTTTCTTAAAATATTGTCTTTGTACATTAATACTAAAAAATACTAATATATAAGAAATAGGATTTAAGACTTTTCTTTTTTTCTTAAAATATCTTGTTTGTACATATTAAACAAAAATACAAGACTACAAAAATTTAATAAACAAAATATTTAATTCTTTTCATTAAGTTAACAATACTTAATTTTCTTAACATTTCGCAACTTGTAAATAAACCATATACACTTACACTTACACACTTACATTGATACATTATACATTTGCTATTCTTATACATTGCTATACATGATACATATTACATTTGATCGCAATTCGATTTGGTTGTAATTATTTAAGTCTCGTCCCCATTTGTGTATACTTGTACCCCCACTCCCGGATACTATTTTGTAATAGCGTAGACTTTAAATTCCCGCAATTTATCGCTTTCAAATGTACCATGGTTAGACCTAGGGTTTGTATGTGCATAAAATCAAACGCTAGATAACCTAATACAAGACAAATACATGATCTCAATACACAATCACACTTGCACCCCCTAGGGTAATCCCACATGTTGCCTTCCAAAATGGGCCATGCTTGCACGTCGAGTTTCTTTGGCAAAAACAATTCAAATGATCATAAGTCTCTCGATGACGCTTTCGAAAGTTGCCTATCAAAATGATCATAGTCCCTTCAAGCAAAATTGCCAAAGACACTTGGCACCATTGCATTCATGGTCCATACAATGACCCGCGCCTGTCCCGATCACATCCTAAACGCAAGATTGTCCACCAAATTCAATGGTGGAACAAAATTATTAAAAAGGGGTTGAAAACATAGAGAAAACCTTTGAGTACAATAGGGGTAGACAAAACTCTTAGTTACTTGGGATCAATCTTGCAAAAAACACTTGCCTCCTTTTCAAAACCACGATCCACAAACACTTTCAAAACAAACTTCCAAAAAACATTTTGAAACATCTTTTCGAAAAGATATACACCGTTGTATATACTCAAACACGAGTCAATATAATGGTTGCCGAAACAAAGGCGTCTATTTCAAAAACATTTTCAAAACACACACATACACACACCATTTTCAAGCAATCAAAAATCAAGGCAAGTGATCTAAAAACCAAGTAACTAAGAGCCCATGGATAACCATGGATGAAAAGGGTGCTAATACCTTCCCTTTTCATAATCTACCCCCCGAACCCACGAAACATCTCAAAAAGGTTTTTCCTGTGCTTTTTAAAACTTTCCTTAGGATAAAATAAAAAGTCGGTGGCGACTCTTGCTAAACCGAACAAGTGTGAATACGAACGCAAAACTCAAGTCAGTTCTCCCACCGTATCACACCCACCATTCTTCATCTTATCCCATTCTTATTGCACTAAGTGTTATTGGAGCATGATCTCTATATCATGTCTCAAAACAAATGATGCATAGATTGCTATTGGCCGGCCTCAAAATAGGTGCGACTTCTATATAAGTCCACTTACGATTGCTTAACATAGCGCTAAATTTTGTCCTGATTCGAACAAATGATCATTTGTGGCCCAAACCTATGTTTGCAAGCCCAAGTATAATAATTTGATCTCTTTGATCCAATAACCTTGAGATTCATTGTGTGGAGGCTTTGGTTCTACCAATCCTCTAATGGATCTACTTCACTTTTGGTCAATGCGGGTCACTTAAACACCGTTGATCATTAAATGTTACTTTTGAGGATTCCAAAATGGATGATATACTTGACAAAAAGCAAATTCAACTTGTTGTGTGGAGGCTTTGGTTCTACCAATCCTCTAATGAGTTCCAAATGCAAGTTTCAAGATGGTCATCTAACTAACCACTAATTTCTAATAATTTACTTTATTTTGTATTTTTATTTTATGCACCATTTACTTTAGCATTTACATTTCATGTTATTTTTCATCTTTGCTCACTTGAGCATTTACTTTCTTGTCATTTTTATTTTTGCTCATTTGAGCTTTTCTTTTTTAAGATACTTAATAATCAACATGAACCATAAAACTTTAATGATACTTGGACTATTTGGTTACTATCCTTGGCATTATGGAGTATTAGACTTCTTGGACTTAGGGTTAGAAACCTTGGCCTATGTTGGAGACCTTGTGACCTTAATTGATATTTTGTCTGGAGTTCTTGAGGTTTACCTCAAGACATTGGGTTGTTTTTTTGTTTTGTGTGTAGGTTATTGTGATTACATACTTTGTTTGTAATCTGGAATTCACTCGTATACAACCGTTACTCTGCCCAATTTTTGTGCAGACTTAATACATTTGAAGTTTGATTCTCTCAAGAGGTCTAGTATCTTTGCTTGTTTGGTTTCAATCCAAATAATGGTAATTTTATCTTGACTCATAATGTCAAGTATTGGCTTCTTGTTGGTTAGATGGTTCTTATCCCTAGCTTTTACCTTATGCTTTAGGATAGTCTCTTCTTCTCCTCCCATCTCTTTAATTTCAAAAATCTTCTTCCTCCTTTTGAAAACTTTTCTTGTTTCTAAACTTGAACCACTTTCATAATAAACTTGAACTCATGTCCATGCTCATTTTCAAAACATTTTCATAAATAAACTTCAATCAACTTAATAATACCTTGACAATTTTTGTGAGAAGACTAAAAGTCAATCAATCTCATTTCAAACCATTTTGCCACTTTGGCTTTCTATTTTAAAACCTTTCTCAAAATATTAGACTCTTGTCAATCCTTGTAGTGATGCAAAACAACTATACTTCTACAATATGTAGTGAAGAGATATATTTTCCACTTGGGTGTTGAGTGAGGCATTGTTGATTTTAAAATCCAAGCCATATCTTCCAATTTGAAATGATGCAAATTCTCCTTTCTCACGATTGTGGGTAGTAAGTATGTTTTCCACACGGACAATGACGGTGATGTCTTATCTCGTAAAATCAATCAACACACTTGTGTTTTAAAAATTTTAAAAGGTGAACTATGTGTACCCTGATCCCCTATTGCATGAAAGGTAGTACGTAGGCACTAAAGGTTCGCAACCGCGGCGGGTGCAAAAACTAAAAAAATATATTTATTTTCTCACCTCCACCATCTAACTTTCATACAACATTTTATAGCCAAAATATATAGATTTTACAAAGAGGTTCCTACATAGTACTGTAGATGTTTAGGGTGCTAATACCTTCCCTTTGCATAAGCAACCCCCTTACATAGAATCTTTCCCCCTCTTATTGGGTTACTCGCTCTTTTACTATTCCTTCGGAAACAATAAAGCGCGGTGGCAATTTTTATTTTGATCTGTATAAGTCTAGTCAATCTAATGGCTTAGTCTTAAACATTTCTACCGCTATAGAAAAAAAATGGCGACTTCACTGGGGAAAGATTGACCTCTTGTTGGTTTATCCCTAAGTGGATTGAGCCTATCTTTGTTTATATCTGTGTATGTGTGTTGTACCCTAAAATTTTCCCTCCCATTTTACTCAACATGTGTTCATTGAGATCCTCAACTTGCTCAAGGATGCCCAAGAGTTGACCAGACAAACTTTCTCCTAAAGCAATGAACCTCCAACTAGGGTTTCCATTTTCATCAAGATGGGGGAGCTCCAAAGGCCTCATATACTATCCATAATCCTAATATGTTCTCATGACCATCCATGTCAAGTTTCATGCCTTGCACAAGAAGTTTACTTAGTCAACTGCTCAGATGCTTGAAAATCAATTGTATTAGGTCAAAAGTCAATTGTGGCCCCCATACAGTCAAACTTCAATATTTTTGGTCAACATCAACATTTTGAAGTGATATCCATCATTTGATCAAGGGTTGATCATGATTCCCCAAGGAATGATCCTAATTCATCAAAACTAAAAGTTGCTAAATTAGGGTTTCTTAGGAAAAGTTAACCAAACTTTGACCAAGCACAAATTTCTCATACTTTATCATAAATTTCTCATCCAAGGCTCATTTTGAATAGAATCCAATTCCCTACAACTCATCTTCAGCCCTCAAGCTCAAGAAATGCACTCATGAAAAGATATGAATTCAGACATTATAGGTCATTTCAAAAAGTCAACAAAAACACCTTTTGGGTCAAAGCTCCTTACATGAACATGTAAGATCCAATTGAGATGAAAAAAAGTGTTGTTTAGGGGACATCCTAAGCTTTCTAAAAAGTCCAAGAACACCCTCTTAGGGTCAAAATTGAAAGAGATATGCATTGTCAAAGTTGACCATTTTTGGAAAATTGCATGAGGCAAACATTGATCAAATTTGAATTTTTTCCAAATGGGCCTAATTTTTTCAAGTTTGGAACTTGTTCTCAACATGATCCACGACCCATAAACCCATACATGCTTTATCTTCTCATTTATTTTATTTATTTTGATTTTTAATCATTAAAAATCCAAATTAAATTAAATAAATGATATAAAAATATTTTGAGATGTTTTTCCCATTTAATGAATGGCAATATATGCTGATTATGGCCAAGAGATCGTGCAAGGCATGTAAAAGGAAGAGAATATTCAAAAATGTAAAGTTTGGAAGCAATTGTAAAAGGACATTATTCTTTTGGATTCTCTCCATATATGTTAACCTAGATCTTGCCTCATACATAAGGAGGAGATTCTAACCCTAAAGCATATAACCGACACACGAGAAAGCGGCCTCAAGAAAAAGAAAAAAGTTTCAAAAAAATTCAAGAAAGGTGAAATTTCTCCACGACACGATACAACCAATCCCATTTGTTTCCAAGCAGCCTCCTGGAGATCTCAGTATCTCATTCCAGCCACTCTTGAAGGCCAAGACACCCAGGATCACTCCTTCCAATACCCCTTGAGTTGGTAATATTTTTAAGCTTCAAACTTTTGAATCATGCAATATACATTGACTTCTTGCATTGTTATGTGTTTATAATGTTGTTCTGAAGTGTTTTGAATCGTTAGTGGCAAGCATGCACGCAGAAATAACCATATGCCATGTTTAGGGCACGACCTAAAAATGTGTTCGAAACTCTGGATATAGCCATGATCCCTCAAAACCAAGCTCATATTTGAACTCAAGAGGTGATTTTATATAGGACAAGTCTCTTTGTGAGCTTTAAATCTCATGAAATTTGCAGGTTGTTCGTTGACTGAGCCGGAGAAGACGACCAGAGCGCAGCTCCAGTGTCGTTGACTCGTCTTCCTCAGGCGAAGGAAGTTTAACTGCTGGCGTGGCATTTTCTTATAACATGATAGGCTTTAGGAATGCTGACGCGTTTATTTTTTGCTGACTGGAATTTAATGGATTTGTTTAATATATATTATTTTTATTTGATTATATGTATGAGTTAACATACAGCGCAGTTGGTTAGGGGAAGGAAGTATGAATCTCATGTCCCGGGTTCGATCCCAGGTGTGAGCTTTTGGCATTTTTTCCATTATTTTCACAGTATCCAGTGTGCCTCACCATCCAGAGTCCATCATATGCCCCAGATGCACAATCATCATATCTATCTCCAGCCAGATCCAATGCCCAGCATACGCGGGTCCACCATGAATCCTCAGAAGATGACCTCACTGGATCACGCGCTAGACTCTGGGCCATCATTTTGGGCCCATTACAAATTTGGAAGCACATCCCCCAGTCTGCTCATGACATCAGGCCCAATTCCTTTAATTCTTTTTTTCTAATTTCTTTATTTAGTTTGTCTTAATTTCTTGTTTTAATTATTTTCAAAAAAATCATTTTTTTAACTAAATCATAAAGTCAGAAAATCACTAAAAAATTAGATTTAGTTTTTTTCATAGAATATTTAATTGCAATTAATTAATTATCCTAATTAGGTTAATTTAAATTCCTCTTTTTTTGTAATTAAAATTCAATAGAAAATTCGGCAAACTTGAAAACTTCTTTTTATAATTAAAAGTAAATAGAAATTAGGTTAATTTGCGAGATTAACTATATTTTGATAAAAAAATCAAAAAAATATCCTTTCTCCATTCCCGTCTCCGTTCTTCGTGCGCATTTTATTTATTTATTTTTCGAATTACTGTAATTGTTTCAAGTTTGTAATAGTTTAATTAGGATGTTATTTCCACATCCTTATTTTCAGTCTAATTTTTGTGTATCTGCCCAAAAGCCTTGTAATAGCTAGGACTTTAATTTCTCACATTTTTTAATTTCTGCCATCATTAAATTGTTAGATGTATTGACATTAGGATTGTATGCGAAAGATAAATCCACGATTAAAAAGGTAGATAACCCTAATTGTGCAAAGATAATTAATTGAGAAAACGCACTTGCACATGCTCACTCCTAGGGGTTTCCCCACTTGGTTGCCTCGGAAATAATGGTTATATCCCTCGAACGTAGGGATACCTTAGCAATGACTCATAGTTCAAAGTCGTCATAAAGATCATAGTCCCTACTTGTTCCTCGAGATACCTACGAAAAATGATCTTATGACGATAGTCCCTTTGAAATGCTAAGGTATCCTTACTTGTTGCCTTCAGAGACCATTTCATCCCTTCGAACGTCCCTTTAAAATTCCAACGATGGAGCTACCTACTCCTTAATAGTAGGATAGCGGTGTCTAAAGGAAATGAAAACGAACAGACTTTTTTCGAGTAGGTAGAAAACTCTTAAGTACTTTCTCAAAATAAAAGCTTTTCACACAAACACTTTTCAAAAACAGTTTTCAAAAACAACTTCGTCACACTCTTGAAGACATATACAAGGGTTATCACGAAGTAAACAAAACTTTTCAAAACAAGCACACACAAGAAATTTAAAAAATGAGCAGGTACCTAAGAGCCCGTGTGTGATACGGTGGGAGAACTGACTTGAGTTTTTGCGTTTGTATTCGCACTTGTTTGGTTTAGCAAGATTCGCCACCGAATTTTTATTTTATCCTAAAGGAAAGGTTAAAAAGCACAGGAAAAACCTTTTGAGATGTTTCGTGGGTTCGGGGGGTAGATTATGAAAAGGGAAGGTATTAGCACCCTTTTCATCCATGGTTATCCATGGGCTCTTAGTTACTTGTTTTAGATCACTTGCCTTTAATTTTCAATTGCTTGAAATGGTGGTGTGTGTGTGTGTGTGTTTGAAAATGTTTTGAAAAAGATGCCTTGTTTAGGCAATCGTTGTAACAATTCTTTACTCGAATGTTTTACAAAGGTGTGTGTCTTTTCGAAAAGATGTTTCAAATGTTTTTGAAAGTTTGTTTTTGAAAGTGTGGTTTTGAAAGTTGTGTTGTGGAGTGTGTTTTGAAAGTAGGCAAGTGTGTTTTGAAAGTTTGATCAAGTAACTAAGAGTTGTCTACCCCTAAATTTACTCAAAGATTTTTCTCATGTTTTAACCCTTTTAACAGTATTGTTCCACCATTGTATTTGGTGGACAATCTTGTGTTAGGATGTTAACGGGACAGGCGTGGGTCATCGTATGGACCATGAATGCAATGGTGCCAAGTATCTTTGGCAATTTTGCTTGAAGGGACTTGATCATTTTTTAGGCAACTTCGAAAGCGTCGTCGAGGGACTATGATCATTTGATTTGTTTTGTTTTGCCAAAGAAACTCAACATGCAAGCATGGCCCATTTTGGAAGGCAACGAGTGGGATTACCCTAGGGGTGCAAGTGTGAATGGTGTATTGATTGTCATGCATTTATCTTGTATTTAGGTTATCTAGCGATTGATTTTATTTACATACAAACCCTAGGTCTAAACATGGTATAATTGAAAGCGATAAATTGCGGGAATTTAAAGTCTACACTATTACAAATAAGTGTTCGGGGATGGGGGTACAAATATTTACAAATGGGGATGAGACTTATTAGGAGAGTAGTGTCCAAATATATTTACAACCAAATCGAATCGCATTCTCAATATCAATGTAGCAATGTATAAGAATAAAAGCAATGTATTAAAAGTATATGTGAATGTGTATGTGATTATTCACAAGTGAGAAAGATATTAACTTAATGCAAATTTAAGTATTTATTTATTTTTTTGATTTTTGTTAATATGTACAAACAAAAGATTTTAAGAAAAGAAAAATATTTAAAGAAAATTAATATTTAGTTTATATTTTTATGCATAAAAAAGGTTTAATTAAAGAAAAGAAAAATGTTTTAAGTTCTATTTTTTATGTACTTTGTTAAGGTTTTATATACAAAATTTAAATTAAGCAAAAATGTTTCAAATTTAAGAAAATTAATATTTATGTATTAATGCTTTTATGTATGGAAAAGATTCATTAAAAAGAGTTTTAAGATAAAATCTATTAATTAAATCAAATATTTATATATTTTCCAAATGTAATAAAATAAAAAGAAAATTTCGTATAAAAGAGTTAATGTATTATTTTTTATTTACAAAAATGAATTAAATTATGTAAGAAGAAAATAAAAATGTATTAGTTCAAATAACTAGAAAATAAAATAAATAAATGAAAAAAAAGGGAGGAATTAAATGGGCCCAAGGGGGAAGCTGGGCCCAAACAAAATAAATAAACTGAATTAACAGAAAAATGAGGGGTGAAACACCAGATTCGTTGGGCTTAAGCTTTAGGATGGGGAAAGCCGGCCCAGACGGGTTTCACAAATTGTTTTAGGGTTGAAATTGTTTGTTCACTTTTGGGATTAGGGTTGCAGAGCGGCGTCGTCTTCTTCTTCGCTTCCTTCGTTCTTATGCCAAGCTTTTCTGAACAAAGTCTCCTCTTCGCCTAAGGCCACCCAGCGCCACTGTCCATCTGCTCGCGTTTACTCAAACAATGATAAAAAGAGGTAGATTTCTGTCTTTAGGGTTCTCAGATTTCCAATCATGTTTTTATTTGTTCTGATTCTTTGATTATTGTTATGTCTTGTATGAGGTGTGAAAAGAAAGAAAAGAAAAGGAGTTATACCTTTGGAATTCGTTGCTTGGAGAGGAGGAGAGGCGGACTTGGAGGCGCGTAGGGTGGCCGAAGACGGAGGGAACAGTGATGCTGAGCTTTGGAAATCTGGTATTCAGTATCTTCCTTTAGGTTTTATGATGATTGCCTTCTGAAAACCTTAGCATAATTTCTTTTCCTCTTCTGTCCACTTGAATGCTTGCCCCTGAAACACTTGCTTCTGAAACACTTGCTTCTGTATATTTATTGCTGGCTTTGTATGATGTTCTTGCTTCTGGGTATGATGTTGTTTGAATGTTGGCCCTATGATGAGCCTAGCTCTGAGGGTTTGGATTGCTTGAATCTGAGTTGCTATTGTTGGTTATTGCTTGTGGTTTGGACTGTGTTGAAACAGATTAGCAGGTTTGTTGATGGCTTGACACAGGTTTATAGGCAGGTTTATGCTTGTATGCTGGTTTTGATTTGTGAGTTTGATGGCTTCATGTTTGAGGCTTGACACAGGTTTAAAGGCAAGTTTATGCTTATTGTTTACAGGCTGACTGTTAATTGTTGTTTGAATCAATTTGGAGTATTCTACCTCTTTTCTGGTTTTGATGCAGGTGAAGGCTTAGGCTTCTGTCTTTGAAACAGGTCTGAGCTTCAAGCTTGTTTTGGGTTTGTATCTGAAGCAGGTTAAGGCTTGAAGCTTAATAGATTTGCTTGTTTTCTAAGTTTGAGGCAGGTTGATGGTTTACAAGCTTTGAACTCGTTGGAGGCTTATGAGCTTTGTGTTTTGAATGTTTGACACAGTTGTGTTATTTTTTTGTTATGTGTTTCCGCCTCCCTTTACTTGTTCTGATATCTTTGTCTTATATCTTTTTCTTTCCAAGCCTCAAGCCTGCTGTAAGCCTTTCTCTCCTCTGTCTTTCTCTTCTCTCTCCATAGATAAAAAGCATATAATATTGCTTAAATCTGTACTTGCTCTGAAAAAGTAACTGGCCTTGAAAATGATGTAACTTGAAATGTTTGCTTGCATTATGGTTTAGCTCTGCATATCTCTTTTCCAGATTTCCTGCATACTGTGTACTTTGTTGACAGCTTTGACATCTCTTGTGGACAGTTCTGCACTTGGTTGGCATCTTTGGCTTAGTTTGGTTCAGTTTGCCTTTGTACATCAGTTTGCCTTTTGGACTTTGTACTTGGTTTGGAATTTTTGAAATGGGCAATTTGTTCTTTTGGCATATTCTTTGGTTGACAATTTATGCAGTATGTTTGATATTTTGAATTATATGTTGCCTTGTATATTTTTACACGCTTGCAACATTTTCTATCCTTCTCTGTGAACCAAGAATTCTCTTGTGATTTGCAGAGAGGGTGAATAACTGATTCCAGCCAGTTACTTTTAATGATGAGCTTTAAAATATCTGTCTGCCCTTAATTTTATCTGCATTGACTTCTTTTCTTTTCTTGTTTTTGCAGATAAAAATAAGTTGAGCAAAGGATGAGTAGCAGTAGAAGATGAAGATTTCAAGACATTTAGGACATAGTTTTATTTCAATTTTAATTATTTGTAATAATATTAATGTAAATAACTGTAAATAAATTTACAGTATTTAAATAATATCTGTAACAAACAATTCAAAATGAATAAACACCCTTTTTTATCAGTTAATTCTTCTTTCAATTCACTGTCCATTTAATTATTTGAATTTCTTAAATTAAAATAACTGGAAGTAAATCCAATTATTCTGACTTAGAAAAAAAATAATTAATAAACACTGTGGTCTTGCCATTTAGCATGAATCAATAATAAACCTGGCGCTCCAATTAAACAAGCAATGCATAGTCAATCACAACAAACATCCACATGCTTATCCCTTTTACTGATTAAATCAAATACTGCAAGCTTTCAATCAGAAGCCTCAATCCATATCCCAGAGTAAATTAAAAAGCACTGATAGAATTAATTCTTTCTGAGAAATATGCACACAAAACCCTGATTCTTGTTTTAATTTTCACATAAGCGCCTGCCTGATCAAACCCTGAGCCAAACTCAACCAAACCCTAATAATTTGCTTGAACTGTATCAAAAGTCCATGAAAACCCTAAATTGGATAGACTGATAAGAAAAAGTCTGTTTGACTGATTCTTACGCCAATTTGAAAAATCAGGAAAAGCCCGAAGCTGTGATTTCTTGTGGAAAAATAGGAGGGCAAATTTTGGGGTACAACATCGTGGAAAACCACTGATGGAGAGGGTGCTAACACCTTCCCTTTCTATAATCTACCCCTCGTACTCAGAAACATCTCGAAAAAAGGTTTTTTCTGTTCTTTTTCCTTTTCCTTTGTTAGATGAAATAAAAGTCGGTGGCGACTCTTGCTTACCGCAACATTTGCAAACAAAAAAATGCAAACCAGTATAATAGTCGGTTCTGCCACTGTATCACAGAACTGGAGACTCTGCTAGGGAAAGATAAAGTGGGGTATACCTTAGGATCTAGGTCATTTTTAAATTACTTTCTTATTTGCTTTGCCTGCTTTATCTTTAAGGGTTTTTGCTTGGGTACTGTTGAAGATCCTACACCCGGATCTGGGGGGAACTTATTAGATAAACAACAATAGATCGTGGAGACTTTACGACATAGACCGATATGGTTTAAGCGATGGCTGTGTTGGTGTGACACTTTGGTTGGTACTGGTATCCTTCGTGTGGAAACGAGGAGAATACGGGGCTGCCACATGGTGTCATGAAGCACTAATGTACCTTAGAACCTTAGTTGAACAAACTTGGCCATTAGAAAGTAGTGAGATAGTTGGCCTCGGTATAAAGCTGAGGATTGGTTGATACTCGATGCTACACTCAATGAGATCAGACTTTTGGGATATTTCGGCCGCAAGAAAAGATTGTCTGGGCTGAAATAGTGCCCGATAAAGGATGATCAGTGATATTGAGAATCCTTAGAACCCGGTTACTTTTCTAAGACAGGTTTGAAACCAACTAAACTTTAAAAGGGTACTTACCTTTAACCTCATGCAAGCCTTTGAACCTAAGGTCTATTGTGTGTTTTGCTTGTGTGTGATTTACTCTGTTTGAACATAACATCATGCATCATAACATAGTATTGATTCTCATTACACTAACCGTTTCAAGGACCAAGGGAATTTATCTTTGTTTTTTTTTTTGCAGATCATGGCTTCCGCTCGTAGAAACACTATTCGAATCAGCTTTGTGAGAATACCTCCCCAACTCAAGGAACTAGTATCAAGGGTTTCTGAAACTTCTTCGTTCACTAAGAGACATGGTAGACTTCTCAACCCGGTTACTTCGAGCTTTGATGAAAATATGATGGGTGTACTCTTTCAGTTCTTTGATCCCAAGCACCACTGCTTCACCTTTCCAAACTATCAATTGGAGCCTACCATGGAAGAGTTCTCTCAGTTATTGAATCTACCCATTCTTGACCAGGTGCCTTTCGCAGGTTTAGAAGAGGTTCCTAAGCCAGAAGTCATTGCCTCAGCTTTGAATCTGAAACGGGCCGACGTGGTATACAATTGGGAAACAAGAAGCGGAGTCAAGGGTTTTTTAGCCAAGTTCCTAATAGATAAGGCCTAGTTGTTTTGGGATGATTTGGGATTTCAGGCTTTTGAGGAGGTCTTGGCCCTTCTAATCTATGGGTTAGTATTGTTCCCTAACCCAGACTTACTCATAGATGTGAAGGCTATCAAGATCTTCCTCTCTCGCAACCTTGTGCCTACCTTGCTCGGAGATATCTTGCATGCTCTCCATACTCGTATCGTGAAGAGAAGAGGGGTTCTTATGTGCTGCATGCCATTACTGTCGAGGAGGTTTATTTCTCACCCCCTAAGTCAGTGTTGAAGAATGAAGAAGGTTTGGGTTGGTCGCAAAGGATAATGTCACTCTCTCACACGGATATTCTCTGGTATTCCCGATATATGGGAGATATTTCTATTATTGACCGCTGCAGAGAGTTCCCTAATGTCCCACTACTTGGCATTAGGGGAGGCATAAATTACAATCCTTGTTTGGCTCTGCGACAATTTGGTTACGCTCGAAGGGATGGTCCTCATGAGATACTTATCCAGAGCATTGTGTTTAACTATGAGGATGATGTTCAAGGGTATCGCCAGAGGTTCATACGAGCTTGGGGCATGGTAAACAGATTTGACGCCAAGACTTTGGGGCCGAAGAATTCCATTCCTATGGAACCTTATCTCCAATGAGTACGAGCTCGTGCTCAGAAACTTATGATGCCCTACATATCCGTCTTACCAGTGATTGTGGAGCCCATTATTGAAGGGGATATTCCCTACACGGTTCTTCATCCTGATATGCCCACCGATCTTGAAGAACTACAGAGGTCATGGATTCAGTTGAAGAAGGAGCGTGATACTTATAGGGACCATTTCTATGCCCAGGAGAAGAAAGTTTTAGAGCTCACAAAGCATCTTCATGAGAAAAGAAGCCTTAATGTCTATCTCGGCACGAAGAGGAAGCATCCATGGGAAACTTGATTTATTTTAGTTTTTAGAATTTTAAATTGTAACGCCTAAAAGGATATTGTAATTTGAATTCTACTAATAAAATCTTTGTTTCATTTTGGTTCGCAAATTTAAATTTCCCAAAGTCCTTGAAACCATTGCATACGCATCCCATCCATAGCATTGCATAAACAGGTACCATTACAGGTTTCTCATCTTCTTCGTTGTTTATTTCAGCAAAACTGTCTTCTGAACAAAGCATCAAAGATCTTCAGGCACAAAATGCCCAATTTCAACAGATGTTCATAACTCTGGCAAAAGGGCAGGAGGATCTGAAGGCCCTCATCCTGAAAAATAAGAAGAAGAAGAAGAATAAGAATAAGAAGAAGAAGAAGAAGAAGACCGTCGGTGTCCTGAACCTGGGCAGAAGATTCAGGGGACTGTTGAAGCAAATGGTTGATCTAACCTCTTCATCCAAAGAAGGGGAGAATCAAGAGAGGGAGACAAGGGAGGAGGACCCCAGTCCTGAAGTTTCTGAAAATGATACAGACTACAATGATGAGCAGTATCCTCCCACTGAGGATAGATACAAGCAGTTAGAAGATCGGTTGAGCACTATGGAAGTCCAGAGAATACCTGGGTTGGACTTTAGAGAACTGGGATTGGTGTCGGGAGTGGTCATCCCGCATAAATTTAAGGCTCCGGTTTTCACAAAGTATGATGGGGTGTCTTGCCCAAAGCTCCATCTCTGTTCCTATGTAAGGAAGATCCAGCCCCACACCGCTGATAGAAACTTGTGGGTTCACTTCTTTCAAGACAGTCTGTTAGGGACTTAGCTTGAATGGTTCTACCAACTGGAGGGAACCAATGTCCGAAACTGGGAGGATTTGGCTGCTGCTTTTTATAAGCAGTATCAATATAATGTCGACCTTTCCCCTACCCGTACTCAACTCCAGAGTATGTCCATGGGTGCATGTGAAGGCTTTAAAGACTATGCGCAAAAATGGAGAGATTTGGCTGGGAGAGTCCAACCCTTTTATCTGACAGGGAGTTGGTTGACATGTTTCTTGGAACACTTTCTGGTCCATTCTTCAACCATTTGATTGGCAGCTCGTCAGTTGGTTTCCCTCAGCTGATATTAACAGGAGAAAGGGTAGAAGCTGGGATCCGGAGTGGCAAAATACAGAAAGACACCTCTTTAAGTTCAATAAAGAAGCCTTTCACTGGTAAGAAGGAGGCCAATGCCATTTATAGCCCAAGAGGTCAGAGTAGAGTTGAACACCGTCCAACGGTAAGTGCTGTAGTGATACATAGACCTGCGGCTGCCCCATAATGCAACAATCAACAAAGGGTAGAAAGACCACAAAGGCAGTTTACTCAAATTAACATGACATTGACAGAGGTTCTACCCCATCTGCTAAGATCCAACTTGGAAACCTTGAAAGAGGCTCCCAAGAATCCTAATACCACATCTCCCTGGTATAATCCAAACGCTCGATGTTCCTAGCATTCTGAGAGTCCTGGCCACGATACAAATGACTTTTGGGCTATGAGAAATAAAGTACACGATCTTATTGAAGCCAAGGAGATTGAGTTTGATGCTCTGGAGAAGCCCGATGTCATAACTGCTCCATGCCTAAGCACAATTGTAGAGTTAATTTTGTTGATACTGATCTATTTGTGACCTCAGTTGATGAAGTTTCTACTCCTCTTAAGACTGTTAAGAAGAATTTGTTGTTGGCTGGTTTATTTCCGGGTTATGGTGAAGGTTGCCACATGTGTTCATCTCTGCCCACTGGTTGCTATTTGTTGAGAGCAGGTGCCCAACGCCTGATGGACAACAGAGAAATTTTGTTTGAAAAGACTTTGATTCCAACTGTTCCGTGTGAAGATATTTCTATTATAACCATTTCTACCAATCCATACAAGGTCTCCTCGAGAAGACCTGTTAGGATTACACCCGCTCTGAGAGTTGCACCATTAATAATCACTTTTCCTGGTCCTGTCCCATACGCCTTGGACAAAGCTGTCCCTTGGCATTATGGCGCCGATGTTTACTATCATGGCATTAAACAAGATCTGAAGAATGAAGAGGCTGATCCCGATGTCAGTAATATCGTCGGGACCAGTAAGATTACCAGAAGTGGAAGGGTTTTCTCTCACGAGATTTCCCCGAAGACTATAAATAAGCTTGTTGTTATTTCACCTGCTATTCCTACCTTCAGATACTACTCCTGTTCTTACTCCAATTGTTACTCCTGTCGTCGAGTCATCTGGGGCTCGAGGAAAAGAAGCTATAGGTGAGCCTTCCCGGAAGGAGGCACCTAGAAAATTTGTTATGGAATCCTCTAAGCAAGAGATAGAGGAGATATTAAAAATAATTAAAAATAGCAACTACATTGTGGTCGAGTAGATGGGGTAGACCCCCTCAAAGATATCCATGTTGTCTCTGTTGTTGTGTTCCGAAGCCCATGCGAAGGCCTTGATTGAATTCCTAAAGACTGCACATGTGCCACAGGAAACTTTAGCCGATCAATTCAAAGACTGCGTAGCCAGTTTGACTGTTGACAATGGGATGGGTTTTTCAGATACCGACTTGACACTGAAAGGGAGGAAGCATAATTATAATTTGCATGTCTCGATCGAATGTAGGGGCATCACTATGGCTCACGTGCTGGTGGATACTTGGTCTTCGCTGAATGTTCTATCCAAGAAGGCTCTTGATCGGCTGGATTGTGAAGGCTTGACCTTAAAGCCTAGTAACATTGTGGTAAAGGCTTTTGATGGGTTGAAGAGAATGGTGCATGGGGAGGTGGACATCCCTGTCAAAGTAGGATCTAAGACCTTTGAGTCCACCTTCTATGTGATGGACATCAGGCCATCGTACTCTTGTTTGTTGGGTCGTCCTTGGATCCATGAATCTGGGGCCGTTACTTCTACACTGCACCAAATGCTGAAATATCCGGTGAAAGGGAAGATTGTCACTGTGCATGGCGAAGAGGAGTATATGGTGAGCCACCTGAACTCCTTCAGGTATGTGGATATGGACGGGGAATTCATAGAGACTCCTTGTCAAAACTTTGAAGAGGTTCCCCAGATTTTGGCGTCAACCGAAACTACCACCAGCACCAAACCTCCTCTGAAGATGGCTTCTCTCAAGGACGCCAGAGCAGTGGTCAAAGAAGGTGGGTGTACCAACTGGGGACAGTTCCCTGATTTTACTCACAAAACTGACAAATTTGGTTTGGGCTTTACTTCAGGAGCTCAAAGGGTTGTTCGACGCGCTCGGGCTGGAGAACCTCCCCAACACATCAGCAATCGTGGGGTCAATTCTATTGAAGACAGCGAGGACGACTCTGACATTGACAGCTGGATATACTCGACTACCAACGATGGACCGAGTAATTGGATGGCCAGAGATTTTATAACAGTTTCTTTTATTCCACGGTAATTGTCTTACTTGTTTTCTGAGTTTGTAATAAACAATTTGAATTTTACGCTCTCTATTTTTCTTTTTCTGTTTTTACTTTATCGAAACGGCTATGCTCTTACACACACTCACGTATCAAACTGCAGATCCATATCCACCCTGGATCCCATTGATAACAGTTTTGCTATTGCCAGTCATGACTTTAAAAATCCGATCAACAAATCCGAGGACGAAGGTGAGGACGATTGTGAGGTGCCTGGAGAACTTGTTAGACTATTACAACAGGAAGAGAGGGCTATACAGCCTCATGAAGAGCCAGTTGAGACGATAAACTTAGGCACCTTCCCAGGAGAGGAGTGCAACACATAAGGACACCTCTCTTTCTCATGGTTCGAGTGTAACATGAGTGAAGGATGTCTCCCAGCAACGTAGGTATAGGATTCCTGGACATGAAGATCTGGACAGCACTGATATCTATAAGATGATCTGGGTTATGGAACAACACCAAACCATAGACAAGGAGGGCCACAACTTCTTCAAAAGCTTGTAAGTCAAGGGAGTTCCAACATTCATGGGCCTTTTCAAACAGAAACCTGGCTAAGAACCCTTTGATACCACTTCTAACTTCCCAATGTCCCTTGAGGTCAGATGATTGTAGGTGTAAGGCTTTAGCAATCTCTTCAAGCTTGGGTTCGTTTTCCGTACTGTTGTAGGGTAGTTGGTCAAGGATAGGGATCTTCAGGAGCCGGGAGAACTCCTCCAATGTAGGTACCAGCTGATAGTCCAAGAAGGTGAAACAGTGATGCAGATGGTCAAAGAACTGGAACAGGACCTTTATCATATCTTCCTCAATGTTGGTATTGACCAAGCTGATGAGTCTTCCATGTCTCTCACTGAATGAAGAACTCTCGAGAATCCTGGATATAAGTTCCTTGAGTTGAGGAGGGACCCTTACAAGGCTGATTTGAATTGTCTTTCTGCGAACAGTTTCCATGTCCTACAAAACAAGAACAAAGATGAAGATTCGAACCCCTGAAATGGTTAGTCAATGCATATGATGCTGGATGATGTCATGATGCTATGTTTAAACACACCACAGATATTTACAAAGACAAACATGTAAGGCATACAAGGCACACAAGACAAGCCCTTAGGGTTTAGGCCAGCATGGGGTCTGGGTAGTACCCTCTAGAAGTTGGTGGGCTCAACCTGTCCTATTAGAAGTAACCGGGTTCTAAGGGTCCCAATATCACGGGATTGCTTTCATTGTTCATCGTTTCGATTTAGCCACTGAACTGGAGACCGAAATATTCCAGGAAAGCAACCCTCAATTGAGTGTAGTATTGAGTATCAACCAACCTCGGATTGCACCAAAGTCAGTTATCTCACTACCCTAAAGAGGCCAAGATAGTTCAATTAAGGTTCCTAAGGTCTGTTGATGCTTCATGACACCACGCGGAGGCCCCGTACTCTCCTTGACTGAACTCAAGGGTTACCGGTACACACCAAAGTGTCACATCAACGTAGCAGACTGTTTCAACCATGTCGGTATACCCCGCACAGTTCCCTCACAGCCTTGTTGCTACTTTCTAAGAAGGTATCCCCAGATCCGGGTTAGGATCTATAGAACTCCCAAGCAACCCACAATTTAAAGCAAGCAAAGCAATACAATTGAAAACACAACTTCTGCTTGTACAGTTTCAACCGGTCAAACAACTTCTGCAGATGATTTAGGTGTTCCTCCTCAGTCTGGGACCTTGCGATCATGTCGTCAACATACACTTCTATCTCATGATGGATCATGTCATGAAATAAAGCAACCATGGCACGTTGGTAGGTTTCCCCAGCGTTCTTCAGTCCGAAAGGCATGACCTTGTAGTAGAAGGTGCCCCACTGAGTAACAAAGGTAGTCTTTTCCATGTCTTCAGGTGCCATCTTGATCTGATTGTAGCCTGAAAAACCATCCATGAAAGAGAACACCTTATGCTGAGCTGTATTGTCAACCAGGACATCAATGTGAGGTAGGGGGAGTCATCCTTGGGACTGGCCCTGTTCAGATCCCTGTAATCGACACACATTCTGACCTTACCATCCTTCTTCGGTACCAGAACCACATTAGCAACCCACTGAGGGTAAGAAGTCACTGCAAGGAACCCAGCATCAAACTGTTTCATAACCTCGGCTTTGATCTTCTCAGACATCTCTGGACGCATACGACGGACCTTTTGCTTAACCGGAGGGCAGTCTTCCTTAGTAGGCAAGTGATGGACCACAATATCGGTATCCAACCCGGGCATGTCTTCGTAGGACCAGGCAAAGATCTCCATATAATCATGTAGCATCTTAGTCAACCGTTGCTTCACGCTGAGCTCTAGGTTGGCACCAATCTTTACCTCCTTCCTGTCTACCTCAGTACCCAGGTTTATTATTTCCACTGGCTCTTCATGTGGTTGAATTGCCCTCTCTTCCTGGAGTAACAGTCTGGCAAGCTCGCCGGGCACTTCGCAATCATCTTCACCTTCGTCTTCGGCTAAGTTGATCGGATTTTCGAAGTTATAACTGGCAGTAGCAGAGTCGTTACCAGTGAGATCCAGAATGGATTGAAACCTGTATGAGTGAGTGTGTGTAAATACAGCTGTTTTGAAATATATAAAGGAATGAAAGACAGAAAAGGAGCATAAGATTTGAAATGCGAGAAAACTTCCAAGATCTTTATTCATGACATATGAAATGACAATTTATATGCCCTCACAAATGAAACCGCAGTGCCCCGGGTAAGACACCGGGCCATAGAGTTTTAATTGTTTATTACAAATAACAAAACAAAGAAGTTTATTACTGCGTGACAAAAGTAACAGGAGTATGGTCCTTGGCAATCCAATTGGTCAATCCGCCATCAGTTGTCGGGTAGATCCAGCTATTGAACTCAGCTTCATCCACTTCATTATCCTCCCCAACAGCATTCACTCCTGGATTGGTAATGAGCACAGGAGGTCTTCTGGTCTTTGCCTTCCGCCTAGCTTTCTGTCCCTCTGCAGTAAAACCCAGCCCAAACTTGTCAGTTTTCTGTGTAAAATCAGGGAGCCTGCCCCAGTTAGCACATTCACCTTTCTGAACCACAGCCCGGGCATCCTTTAGGGAAGCCATCCTCAAAGGAACATCCTCTTCGACCGCTGTTTCTGCTGCTGCTGAAATTGGAAGTACCTCTTCGAAATGCTGAAAGGGGGTTTCAATGAACTCCCCGTCCATCTCAATATACCTGAAGGAATTCAAATGGCTCACCATATACTCCTCCTCTCCCTGCAGTGACAATTTTCCCTCTGACAGAGTATTTTAGCTTCTGGTGCAAGGTAGAGGTCACTGCTCCAGCTTTGTGGATCCAAGGTCGACCCAGTAGACAAGAATAAGATGGACGGATATCCATCACATAGAAAGTAGAGTCGAATACTTGAGAGCCCACACGAATAGGAATGTCAACCTCTCCATGAACCATCTTCTTGGAACCGTCAAAGGCTCTGACGATGATATTGCTAGGTTTCAGCTCCAGGCCTTCACAATCCAAACGGTCTAAGGCCTTCTTGGGTAACACGTTCAAGGAAGAACCAGTGTCCACCAACATGTGCGCCATAGTAGTGCCCCTGCATTCAATAGAGACATGCAGGGCGTCATTGTGGTCTCTTCCCTTAGCAGTAAGGTCAGCGTCTGAGAAACCCAAACCATTGTCCGCTGTCAGATTTGCTACGCAATCAGTGAACTGAACTGCAGATGTCTCCTGTGGCACATGGGCCGTCTTGAGGAATGAAATCAGAGCCTTAGCGTGGGCCTCTGAGCACAATAGTAAGGAGAGCATGGAGATCTTGGAGGGCGTATGCCCCAGCTGCTCGACAATGTTAAAGTCGCTCTTCTTGATTATTTTTAGAATTTCCTCCATCTCTTGTTGGGAGGCCTCAGCAGTTACAGGTCTTGGTGCCTCCATCCGGGCAGGCTCATCTTCAATCCCTTTGCCCCGAGTATTAGATGACTCGGCAGCAGGGGAAACAACTTGATCAGAAACAGGAA
The DNA here is from genome assembly GCA_948472305.1 of Vicia faba. NCBI lineage: Eukaryota > Viridiplantae > Streptophyta > Magnoliopsida > Fabales > Fabaceae > Vicia > Vicia faba. Next base: position 328,904,806 of record OX451735.1, read on the forward strand.
CAGGTACACTTGTAGGTGTTATAGTGAGGGGTCTTCGAATAGCGGGCGGTGCAATGTCAGGCGAGAAGAGCCTGCCACTGCGGGTAACCTTTGTTGGACCAGTGATATTGCTGATACTGCTGCCAGTGTTGAACTCTTGTTTGATTCCATTCACATACACATCTGCCCCATAGTGCCAGGGGATAGCCTTATCAGATTCGTAGGGGAGAGGCCCCGGGACAGTAATAACAACAGGTGCGACAGTCATGATTTGAACAGGCTTCCTTGGGAGAGCCTTGATTGGATTATTGAAGATTGTAACAACAGCAACTTCTTCTACCGGAACCAACTGAACAGCGGACTTCTTGAATAGAATCTCTTTGCTGTCCATTAGGCTTTGGATGCCCAACTTCAGCAAAGGACAACCAGAGAGAGAAACAGCACAGAAAAGGCAACCCTCACTACAACCCGGAAATAAACCGGCCAGCAGTAGGTTCCTCTTGACAGTCATTAAGGGAGTAGCCACGTCATCCACAGAAACGGCGTATACATCTTCATCAAAAGCATTTACTCCATGCTGAGGCATAGGAGCAGTCACCACATTCGGCCTCTCAGGCGCTTCAAACTGTATCTCTTTTGCGTCGATAAGGTCTTGCACCTTATTCCTTAATGCCCAACAGTCATCAGTGGAATGCCCCGGGCTATCAGAGTGATAAGCACAACGGGCATTTGGATTGTATTTGGGGGAGGCAGTGTTTACAACCTTTGGGGCCTCCCTAACAGTCACTAGGTTGGTGGATAGCAACTGCGGCAAGATCTGCGATAGGGTCATACTCAAACGGGTAAACTCTCTCTGGGGTCTTTCAGCCCTTTGAGGATTGGTTTGCCGAGGAGCGGCAGCAGGCTTAGCAATCATCACCGCGTTGACAGATTGGCGGCGCTCAGGTTTCTCTTGTCTTCTAGAGCCATATACAACACTAGTCTCCTTCTTAAAGGGCTTCTTTTCAGAACTTGACGATGCACCCTTCTAAATTTTGCCAGACTTCATCCCAGCCTCTATTCTCTCCCCAGTCAGAATAAGATCAGTAAACCCTGCAGATGAGTTACCAATGAGATGGTTGAAAAACGGCCCAGAGAGGGTCCCTAAGAACATGTCTACCAACTCCCGGTCAGTCAACGGAGGCTGCACCCTGCCAGCCAGGTCCCTCCACTTCTGTGCGTACTCCTTAAAACCTTCGCTTGACCCTAGCGACATACCCTAGAGTTGGGTACGTGTAGGGGCAAGGTCGGCATTATATTGATACTGCTTATAGAAAGCAGTAGCCAACTCCTCCCAGTTACGAACCTTGGTCCCATCCAGCTGATAGAACCATTCGAGATGAGTCCCTGAAAGACTCTCCTGGAAGAAGTGGATCCACAAGTTCTTATCCACTGAGTACGGTTGAATCTTCTGCACATAAGACCTGAGGTGTAGCTTGGGACAAGACGCCCCATCATACTTGGTAAAGGATGGTGCTTTGAACTTATGAGGAATAATCACACCAGTAGACAAACCCAAATCTCCAAAATCCAGCCCGGGCACTTGTTGGATCTCCATAGCAGCCAGTCTGTCTTCCAACTGCTTGTATCTGTCTTCTGCCGGAGGATACTGTTCCTCATCAAAATCAGTCTCGTTGTCGGAGACTACCGGACTAGGACCTTTTCCCCTTGGGGAGTACCCTTGCCTATAGAAGAACCAGCCTCTTCATTCTGCAGAGTGTTGCCAAACCTTCGGCCCGAGTTGAAAAGAACAGTTCTTCTCTTCTTCTTCTTCTCCTTCTTCAGAAGCAGAGCCTTCAGCTCTTCTTGGTCTTGAGCCAAACCCATGATTAGTTCCTGAAATTGCACATTCTGCGCCTGAAGAGCCTTGATGGACATCTCGGTTGATGATGAGTCAGGATTCATGATGCTGAAATAAACAGCGAAGAATGGTAAGCAACCTGAAAAGAAGAAAACCTGCTATGCACATGATGAATGATATGTGTTTATGCAATGCATTCAAGGGTTCGAAAGTTCTAATTTGTTGTAGACAAAAAGAACACACGTTATCATTAAGGAAATAATGGTTCAGTACATCAAAGCCTCATGGGCACAAATTACAAAGCAAATCAATCCCAAAAGACACTACGCATCCTCTTTGGAGCTATGTAGGTGTTGAGATTTCTCTCCTCATGCAATAGGCGGGTGAGCTCCAAGACCTTCTTTTCACTAGCATGTAGACTGGTCTCAAGAGAATTCCGTTCTTCCTTAAGCTGGATCCAGCTCTTCTGCATCTCTTCCCAGGACGTGGGCATGTCAGGATGCTGAATGGTGTAGGACACTTCTCCTTCCAAGACTGGCTCTTTGATTACTGGGAGCATATGAGGATATGGCATCACTAACTTCTGGGAGCGGGCTCGTACCCACTTGAGATAAGGTTCCAACGGGATAGAGTTCCTGTGCCCCAGTGTCTTGCTGTCTATCCTACTTGGCATCCTCCAGGCTCTGATGAATCTCTGGCGAAGTCCTTGAGCATCGTTGTCAAAGTCAAAAACTATGTCAGGAATTAACATGTCATGAGGACCATCCCTCCGAGCATAACCAAACTGTCTCCAAGCCAGGCATGGGTTGTAAGTAATACCTCCTCTGATTCCAAGTAAAGGAACATTAGGGTACTCCCCGCATCGATCAATGATAGTGACATCTTCTCTGGACCGAGGGCACCAATGTATATCTGCATGTGTAAGAGTCATCAACCGTTGTGACCATCTCAAACCCCGCTCATTCTTCAGGACTGATTGTGGGAGGTGCGAAATAAACCACCTTCCCAGGAGAGGAGTGTAACACATAAGGACACCTCTCTTTCTCATGGTTCGAGTGTAACATGAGTGAAGGATGTCTCCCAGCAACGTAGGTATAGGATTCCTGGACATGAAGATCTGGACAGCACTGATATCTATAAGATGATCTGGGTTAGGGAACAACACCAAACCATAGACAAGGAGGGCCACAACTTCTTCAAAAGCTTGTAAGTCAAGGGAGTTCCAACATTCATGGGCCTTTTCAAACAGAAACCTGGCTAAGAACCCTTTGATACCACTTCTAACTTCCCAATGTCCCTTGAGGTCAGATGATTGTAGGTGTAAGGCTTTAGCAATCTCTTCAAGCTTGGGTTCCTTTTCCGTACCGTTGTAGGGTAGTTGGTCAAAGATAGGGATCTTCAGGAGCCGGGAGAACTCCTCCAATGTAGGTACCAGCTGATAGTCCAAGAAGGTGAAACAGTGATGCAGATGGTCAAAGAACTGGAACAGGACCTTTATCATATCTTCCTCAATGTTGGTATTGACCAAGCTGATGAGTCTTCCATGTCTCTCACTGAATGAAGAACTCTCGAGAATCCTAGATATAAGTTCCTTGAGCTGAGGAGGGACCCTTACAAGGCTGATTTGAATTGTCTTTCTGCGAACAGTTTCCATGTCCTACAAAACAAGAACAAAGATGAAGATTCGAACCCCTAAAATGGTTAGTCAATGCATATGATGCTGGATGATGTCATGATGCTATGTTTAAACACACCACAGATATTTACAAAGACAAACATGTAAGGCATACAAGGCACACAAGACAAGCCCTTAGGGTTTAGGCCAGCATGGGGTCTGGGTAGTACCCTCTTGAAGTTGGTGGGCTCAACCTGTCCTATTAGAAGTAACCGGGTTCTAAGGGTCCCAATATCACGGGATTGCTTTCATTGTTCATCGTTTCGATTTAGCCACTGAACTGGCGACCGAAATATTCCAGGAAAGCAACCCTCAATTGAGTGTAGTATCGAGTATCAACCAACCTCGGACTGCACCAAAGTCAGTTATCTCACTACCCTAAAGAGGCCAAGATAGTTCAATTAAGGTTCCTAAGGTCTGTTGATGCTTCATGACACCACGCGGAGGCCCCGTACTCTCATTGACTGAACTCAAGGGTTACCGGTACACACCAAAGTGTCACATCAACGTAGCAGACTGTTTCAACCATGTCGGTATACCCCGCACAGTTCCCTCACAGCCTTGTTGCTACTTTCTAAGAAGGTATCCCCAGATCCGGGTTAGGATCTATAGAACTCCCAAGCAACCCACAATTTAAAGCAAGCAAAGCAATACAATTGAAAACACAGTTATGAACTAACCCTAAGGTACACCTCACTTTAAGATTATCCCCAGCAGAGTCGCCAGTTCTGTGATCGGTGGATCTGGAACTGACTGTTTAACGCTGGTTCGCGAAATGTCGCGGAAGCAAGAGTCGCCACCGTCTTTTATTTTCTCCAAATGGAAAGGACAAAAGCACAGAAAAATTCCTTAAAGAGATTGCTCTCGGTTCGGGAGGTAGATTATAGGAAGGGAAGGTGTTAGCACCCTTTCTATCCATGGTTATCCATGGGCTCTTAGATACTTGCTCAATGTGTTTTCAAAAATGGTTTGTTTGCTTTTCAATGTGGGTTTTTAAAAGTTTCTTTGAAAATTCCAGTTCGACTCTTGTATCGGTCCTCAAGAGTGTTTGAAAAATTGCTTTCGAAAGCTTTTTGAAAAGGTGTCGGTGTGAAAAGTATTTTTGAATTTTGTTTTGAAATTTAGAGCAAGTATCTAGAGTCGTCTACCTACCCTAAGGAATTCGTCTGTGTAAATGTCCTTTAAAGTAGTGCCATTCCACCATTGAGAGGTAGGTAGCACCACCGTTGGAGGTGTTCGGGTCAATTCGAGTTTGGGACATGGTGATCACCAGAGCAATGGGAAGATACCTTAGAAGCTACCCTCATGCCAGGTTCCCGGATCATGAGGACTTACTAAGACATCCTCTACTCGACGATCACCTTTCGAGGCAAGGCAACAGTGAGGCGTACCCTAGGGGTGGTGTGTGGTTTGTGTGTCATTTTCAGATATTTTGTCTTGTCATGTATTGGTGATCTACGCTTTTGTTTTTATTTTGTCATTCATTCTTGCATGCCATTATTAACAGTTAAAAAAGTTGCAAGAAATAAAAAGTTCCTAAACTATTACAAAGGCGCGGGTCCACATCGCCAAATTAAAATCCAGGACCCGATTTGACATAAAATAAAGAAATAAAGTGCGAGAAGTATAAACTGTCCGAGTTACATGGCTTTGGGAGAATTGAACACGCGAATTGAATTAAAATTGAAAGCGAGGGCGTTGGACCCTTTTTAATGAAATTAAATTATTATTAACAAATTAATTAAAATAAAATAAAAAGGAATTATTTTTGAGGTTTTTTGGTATTTATGATTTTTTATGTGAATTAAATGAAAGTTAAACCTAATTCTAGCTATTTTTAATTTATTAAAAAAAATATGAAAATTACCTAAAATTAAACCTAATTAATTAATGCAATTTGATTTATGAAAATAAATAATTAGTTATTAGTAATGAGAAAATAAAAGAAAAAGTAATTAAAATAATTAAAACCTAATTCTACAAGTTTTTAATTTATTAAGAAAATATATTTGAATTAAACCTAAATTTAAAAGCTAAATTAAATTGATGAGATTTATTTACAAAAAAAGATAATATTTAAATAAAACATATTTTAATTTTGTCTTTTCTGATTTTTTTACTATTTTTATATTTTATGAAAATAAATTAGTTTAAAGAATTAAAAAAGAAATAATTGAAATAAATAAAAATAAAAAAAGAATTGAATTGCAAAACCTTAGGGGGTTCTGTCCCCAATTGGAGGTATAGCTTAGCAATTAGGCACATTAAGCCTTGGCCCTTCTGACTTTTCTGCTGGCGTGTATACGCGTTGACTGAGACACATCGTATGCTCTGAATCCTGGCCTTGGGTTTGATCTTGGTGGCCATGTGGCGCCCTTGGACTATGGAGTGTATGATGGACTCTTGTATTGAAATTACACAGAAGCACTATTAGCAAAATAATATGGAATAGAAAGGTGGACCTGGGACTCGAACCCAGGTCCCAGGGGTTACCAACACATTCCTTGCCAGTTGCGCTGCTGATGCACTTTGTATGTTATATGAACAACAATTATTATAAAAAAAACAAACGCTAGTGGCATAAATCAGAAAAGCGCGCGCCAGAATTCAAAGTATCCAGTCATGGCTTGCCACATACCCTTCTTCTTCGTTGATCCCTGAAATAAAAAAAGGTTAGCGGGGGTTTTAAACCCCCCCAAAACAGGCCCTTTTCCAAGAATAGCGAATAGCTCATCTTGGAATATAAATTGGGCGCGACCCCCTCATTGAATTCGTCTGAGTGCCCTGATTTTGACCATGGTATCGAGGTGTTCTAATTTTACAGCATTCATAAATGCCCAATTTAAAACTTGAAGAACCCTAATAATCGTTCATGGTGATTCTTCATACAATGCATAAAAACTCAATTAAATCATCTGGTTAGCTTCAGAAAGGTCCAATTAGTATAAATCCATAAATAAAATGCAATGAGAATGCTTGAAAATCGAAACACGAATATGCATATTATATGAAAATTTTTGAGTTCTGTATACCAATTCAGGGTGCTATGCGCGTGGAAAACTATTCAGACACGTTTCTTGATGTCCCGGGAAGGTGATAGAATGGTTATTTCGCCTTGAAACCTCTTGGAACCCTGTTTTCAATTTTGAAAATTTTAGGCAAAAACTCAAACTTTTCTCTTGGTTTCTGGCGCAGCTTTGTGGTTCTGATCACTAGGGTTTGCATTAGTATATATGTGTGAATGATTAGGGTTGAGAAATTGATCCAAAGAACCTTTGCATTGATGAAGAGATATTTGATTTTCATGGCAAATATTTTTCAATCTTTTTCACATGTTTTTGATGCCAATCATATCCAATTGCCTTGATTCTTTCCAAATCTGATCATGCACGAAATATTGAGTGTATTTCATGCATAAAAAGATTTAAAACTTAGGTTTGGTATTTTTCATGTATTTTAATTAATTAAATGAATTATTAGCAATTAAAAATCCAAATAAATAAATAAAAATGATGAAAAACTTCCCTTTGGGCCAAATGGTCGTGCACATGCTTTGGATGATGAATTTTGGAAGAAAATGTGGCCCATTAGCAATTTTAGGGCATTTGAAGCAATGTTCACTTTTCAAAATACCCAAAAATTTCCCAACTTCCACAAGGCATATCTTGCTCAATTTTTAAGCTTTGATCATGTTCTTGGACATTTTGGAAAGGTCTTGAAGTCATCTAACCAATGCCTTTGGTCCCATGTCATTTTGATTTACCAATCTCAAGTTATGGCCTTTGACTTAAAGTCCCTTTTTGTTGACTTTTGAAAATGACCTATAATGTTGAAATTGATAACTTTTTGTGAGAGCATTTCTTGGACTTGAAGTGTGAAGAGGAGTTGTAGGAAATGTCTTTCTCTTCAAAATGAGATTTGGATGGAATTTTTCTGATAATCCATGTGGAAGTTATGCCCTGGTCAAGTTACAGTTGACTTTTTCAACTGTCCAAATATGGAAACTTTTGCATCTTGAGACTTTTTGAGCCAAGCTTTGAGAATCATGATCAAGCATTGATCAAATGATGTTTGTGGCTTCAAAATGAGATGTTGACCAAAAATTTGAACTTTTGACTGTCAAATGACCATTTTGCCCCTGCAGTTGACTGTAGGGCAATTAGGGTTTTTGACTGTGCAATTTTGTGCTGTAAGTCTTGAAACTTGGTATGAGGATGCTTGACCATGTTTGTAGGCATGTGGGACTTGATTGGACCCTTGGAAACTTCATTTTCTTTGTCAGAACCAAAACCCTAGTTTTTGACTGTTTAGGAGGCCCTTGAACTGTGCAACCCTTGGGGAGATTTTGAAGCATGCTCTTTGCAAATTTTGAAGAATATGGGAGGGAAAATTTTGGGGTACAACACCGTGGATGACTACCAGTCTATGAATTTTGAGTTCCCAGACGAGAATATTATGCTGGTGACTGACTACGAAGAACCTGGACCGGATGAAGGACCGGAGGAGGGATCCCGATGGACTATGGTTTTTGACGGAGCTTCAAACGCACTCGGTAATGGCATTGGTGTAGTAATCATATCTCCTGAGAGCTGTCATACTCCTTTCACTGCCCGATTATGTTTCAACTGCACTAACAACATGGCGGAGTATGAAGCCTGCATCATGGGTCTCAAAGCTGCTATTGACCTGAGGATCAAGTTCTTGAGCGTTTTCAGGGATTCAGCCTTGGTGATAAGTCAGATCAAAGGCGAATGGGATACGAAGCATCCGAATCTCATCCCATACAAAGAGCACGTATTGACATTGCTCCCATACTTTGAGGAGGTAACCTTTGAACATTTCCCACGATAGGAGAATCAGTTAGCGGATGTGCTAGCTACCATGTCTTCTATGTTCAAAGTCAGGTGGGACAACGAAGCTCCCCGAATCACCATTGAAAGGTTGGATGAGCCAGTGCACTGCTGTGAGATTGATATCGAAGAGGTAGCAGACAAACCCTGGTTTCATGAAGTGAAGAAGTACCTCAAGACTCAAGAGTATCCCTAAGGGGCATCTGTCAATGATAAGAAGTTTCTGAGAAGGTTCGCTGCGAAATTCTTCCTCAGTAATGGAATCATCTACAAGCGCAACCATGACTCTACCTTACTGCGGTGTGTAGACAAGAGCGAAGTAGAGAGGATTATGACAGATCTACATGAAGGTACCTTCGGAACCCATTCAAGTGGATATACCATGGCTAAGAAAATCCTACGGGCAGGATACTACTGGTCCACCATGGAAGCAGATTGTTATCAACACTCCCGAACTTGTCATAAGTTCCAAATCTATGTTGATAAGGTGCATGTGCCCCCGGTTCCTTTAAATGTCTTGACAGCTCTGTGGCCCTTTGCAATGTGGGGCATTGACATGATCGGAGAAATCAGGCCTACCGCTTCCAATGGACATCGCTTCATCCTAGTGGCCATTGATTACTTCGCAAAATGGGTTGAGGCGGCCTCTTTTGCTACTGTGACCAAGAACGTTGTGGCGCATTTTATTCAGCATAATCTGATCTATCGGTATGGTGTGCCAGAGAGAACTAATACTGACAATGGTACAAATCTCAATAACACGATGATCACCAAGCTCTGTAAACAATTCAAGATACAACATCATAACTCTTCTCCCTACTGACTGAAGATGAATGGCGTTGTTGAAGCGGCTAACAAGAACATCAAAAAGATTATACAGAAGATGACAGTGACATACAAAGACTGGCATGAGATGTTACCATTCGCTCTTCATGGGTACCGTACCTTATCACGGACGTCGACAGGGGAAACATCCTACTCTCTGGTATATGGCATGGAGGCAGTCCTACCCATTAAGGTCCAGATTCCTTCTTTAAGGATTATGAAGGATGCGGGTTTGAACGAAGACGACTAGATCCAGACCCGACTTGATCAACTGAATTTGATCAATGAGAAAAGGCTTACTGCTGTCTGTCATGGCCAGACGTATCAAAAACGAATGATCAAGGCTTTCAACAAAAAGGTCAGACGTCAAGAGTATCAAGTCAGGGATCTATTAATCAAGCACATCATACTGCCACAAGGTGATCCCAGGGGGAAATGGACTCCCACCTATAAAGGTCCATTTGTGATTAAAAACATTTTCTCGGGTGGAGCCATGATTCTGACCACCATGGACGGTGACGACCTTCCTCACCCTGTCAACGCGGACGTAGTGAAAAGATACTACGCATGATAAAAGACCCACTAGGTTGACTGTCCTAGGAAAAAATAAGGGCTTCCCGAAGAACCAAAAGAGTTCGAGCAAAAATAAGGGATGAAAATGAAAAAATGTGTACACCCGGCAAGTCGAAAACTTGAAAAGGCGGCTTGGGCAACAAAGGCTATCCCGGTGGACTGAAAACCCGAAAGGGCAGTCCAGGCAAAAATTAGGGATGTAAAGTGTATCACTATGTCCCATTGAATCACCTTGCGATCAGACCTCATTATCAATTATTAAGCTCGAACAGCACCGATCAATCTGATCAGCTTCATACAAGCAGCAAAGTGATGAGACGCTCGAAGACATGCGGGCAATAGCGGAATTGGAACCCAATGGGATTGTTGTACATATCTGTTTTATTTTTACACAATATTGTATAGCCTCTATTTTTACAGCGGTGTTCTCTTACTAGAGCGTCAGCCTCCTTGTACAAAAAAGCCTATTACAGGCCAACTTCGAAAATCAATACAAATCATTTTTACAAAAACTATGAGTTTTTTCCTTTTCTGTTTTGTTTTGCAAGAACGTCCAATGATTTATTCTTGACATATGCATTTGAATATGATTGCTGCTCATAAATATTTACATAAGAAACGAAAAGACAATTGCTCGTAATTTAAGAAACAGGGGCAAAAGCCAGAAATGTCAAAACCCAATAGTCACTCTGTTCAGCCGGTACCAGGGCAGAGACGGCTTTGAAGCACAGTCGTCAGTGCATACAACCTCGTGACATTTATACTCCCTACAGAGTAAAAGCAATCGAAGCGCTAATATTAGCTTTCCCAAAACATGAGGTACCCTTCCCAACCAGTTCCCTTCAGAGAAATGACAGCTATATTCCCCGGCCGAATTTCATAATCGCGAGTGGGTCATAAAATTTATCTCTCAAGCAGAGTTTACTTCCCAGAATGCGGAAACTCAATCCCCGACAGAGTTTATCCATCCAGCTATGGAAGTTCACCTTCCAACAGAGTCATTCCCCCGCAGAGCTATTCTCATACAGAGTCTCTCCCTGGCAGAATATTCACAAACAACAAAGAGTAAATATCTAGCACAGTCATTTCTGTTCACCATCCCCAGTGGAAGTAGAAGAACCGCATTCCTCTACAACAGTCAGGAATGCTATACTCTCCAGCAGCAGTCCGAGATTTATTCTCCTAAACTCGGATTTAACTGTATAGCATTTCGTGCTCATATATCATGACATGCGCATACATATCATATATAGAATATTCTCATTTATTTTGAGAACATCATCTCACAATGCATTGCATGCATCGCATATAATTAACCTTGTTATCTTTTCAGGAAAAACAATTGTCACCAATAATTCCAGCAGTTATACAGGTCACATCAGCAGACAACTAATGGAAACTCAATTACCGAAACCAAACGGGTCAGCTAATCTACGTGATCATTTCGAAGTAACCCTACGACCCAGGTTCCTTCCGATAAGCCCTACTATCCAGGCTTTTATCCCGAAGTAACCCTACTATTCAGGTTCCTTCTCATAGCCCTACTATCCAGGCTTTCATTTCGAAGTAACCCTACTACCCAGGTTCCTTCCGATAAGCCCTACTATCCAGGCTTTTATCCCGAAGTAACCCTACTATCCAGGTTCCTTCTCATAGCCCTACTATCCAGGATTTCATTTCGAAGTAACCCTACTATCCAGGTTCCTTATCATAGCCCTACTATCCAGGCTCTCATCCCGAAGTAACCCTACTATCCAGGTTCCTTCTCATAGCCATAGTATCCAAGCTCTCATCCCTAAGTAACCCTACTATCCATGTTACTTCTCATAACCATACTATCCAAGTTCCTTCTCATTGCCCTACTATCCAGGCTCTCATCCCGAAGTAACCCTACTATCCAGGTTCCTTCTCATAACCCTACTATCCAAGTTCCTTCTCATAGACCTACTATTCAGGCTCTCATTTCGAAGTAACCCTACTATCCAGGTTCCTTCTCATATCCCTACTTCCAGGCTCTCAGTTTGAAGTAACCCTACTATCCAGGTTCCATCTCCCTTATCTCCAGACAACAGTTTACAACACTGTAAGACCTGGACCCTACCAGATATGGTCGATTTCACATTTCCCTAGTAAGTCGTTGTGCAGCCTGGATCCTAACCAGATGTGCAGTATACTCCTACCTCCTCAACTAGGAGTTAATTCCCCAATAGAATAATGGACAACCGTAGCTCCTATACTCTATTTTTCCAGACGTAAATCAATATTCTCCAGCGAAGTCCACCTCAACGGCAGGTACAGGAATTCTCGCAAAGAAATCTCTCATGCAACTGATATCTTTTTTGGATGGCATCTTTAAGCCCATCTCCGACGATTCTCTGTCGACTCCCAAATGGAATCTGTAAGCCCATTCCCGATATCACCAATCAGTATTACTTCATGCGAGTGCAAATTTCTGGGCACTCTAGTGTTCATTCATCTTCTACCTTCAGATCATGAAAGGCAGACCAGCCAATCTACATCCTCAGGTTTAAGAAGATTAAACAGGGGCAGTTGTTGTACCACAAAATTTTCCCTCCCATTTTACTCAACATATGTTCATTGAGATCCTCAACTTGCTCAAGGATGCCCAAGAGTTGACAAGACAAACTCTCTCCTAAAGCAATGAACCTCCAACTAGGATTTCCATTTTCATCAAGATGGGGGAGATCCAAAGGCCTCATATGCTCTCCATAGTCCTAATATGTTCTCAAGACAATCCATGTCAAGTTTCATGCCTTGCACAAGAAGTTCTCTCAATCAACTGCTCAGATGCTTGAAAATCAACTGTATTAGGTCAAAAGTCAATTGTGGCCCCCATACAGTCAAACTTTAAGATTTTTGGTCAACATCAACAGTTTTAAGTGATATCCATCATTTGATCAAGGGTTGATCATGATTCCCCAAGGAATGCTCCTAATTCATCAAAACTAAAAGTTGCTAAATTAGGGTTTCTTAGAAAAAGTCAACCAAACTTTGACTAAGCATAACTTTCTCATACTTTATCAGAAATTTCTCATCCAAGGCTCATTTTGAAGAGAATACAATTCCCTACACCTCATCTTCATCCCTCAAGCTCAAGAAATGCACTCATGAAAAGATATGAATTCAGACATTATAGGTCATTTTAAAAAGTCAACAAAAACACCTTTTGGGTAAAAGCTTCTTACATGAACATGGAAGATCCAATTGAGATGAAAAAAGATTTGTTTAGGGGACATCCTAAGCTTTCTAAAAAGTCCAAGAACACCCTCTTAGGGTCAAAATTGAAAGAGATATGCATTGTCAAAGTTGACCATTTTTGGAAAATTGCATGAGGCAAACATTGATCAAATTTGAATTTTTCCAAATGGGCCTAATTTTTTCAAGTTTGGAACTTGTTCTAAACATGGTCCACGACCCATAAAACCATCCATGCTTTACCTTCTCATTTATTTTATTTATTTTGATTTTTAATCATTAAAAATCCAAATTAAATTAAATAAATGATATAAAAATATTTTGAGATGTTTTTCCCATTTAATGAATGGCAATATATGCTGATTATGGCCAAGAGATCATGCAAGGCATGTAAAAGGAAGAGAATATTCAAAAATGGAAAGTTTGGAAGCAATTGTAAAAGGCCATTATTCTTTTGGATTCTCTCCATATATGTTAACCTAGATCTTGCCTCATACATAAGAAAGCGGCCTCAAGAAAAAGAACAAAGTTTCAAAAAAATTCAAGAAAGGTGAAATTTCTCCAAGACACGATACTTCCAATCTCAGTTGTTGCCAAGCATCCTAGCAGCCTCCTGGAGATCTCAGTATCTCATTCCATCCACTCTTGGAGGCCAAGACACCCAGGATCACTCCTTCCAATACCCCTCGAGTTGGTAATCTTTTTAAGCTTAAAACTTTTGAAGCATGAAATATACATTGATTTCTTCCATTGTTATGTGTCCTTAATGTTGTTCTGAAGTGTTTTAAATCGTTAGTGGCAAGCATGCACGCAGAAATAACCATATGCCATGTTTAGCGCACGACCTGAAAACGTGTTCGAAACTCTGGATATAGCCATGATCCCTCAAAACCAAGCTCGGATTTGAACTCAGGAGGTCATTTTACATAGGACAGGTCTCTTTGTGAGCTTTAAATCTCACGAAATTTGCAGGTTGGTCGTTGACTGGGCCGGAGAAGACAACCGGAGCGCAGCTCTGGCGTCGTTGACTCGTCTTCCTCAGGAGAAGGCAGTTTGACTGCTGGCGTGGCATTTTTTTATAACATGATAGGCTTTGGGAATCCTGACGCGTTTATTTTTTGCTGACTGGGATTTAATGGCTTTGTTTGATATATATTATTTTTATTTGAGTATATGTATGAGTTAACATCCAACGCAGTTGGTCAGGGGAAGGAAGTATGAAGATCATGTCATGGGTTCGATCCCAAGCATGAGCTTTTGGCATTTTTTCCATTATTTTCACAGGATCCGGTGTGCCTCACCATCCAGAGTCCATCATATGCCTCAGATGCACAATCATCAGATCCATCTCTAGCCAGATCCAATTCCCAGCATACGCAGGTCCATCATGAATCCTAAGAAGATGACCTCACTAGATCACGCGCTAGACTCTGGGCCATCATTCTTGGCCCATTACAAATTTGGCAGCACACCCCCCAGTCTGCTCATGACATCAGGCCCAATTCCTTTAATTCTTTTTTTCTAATTTCTTTATTTAGTTTGTCTTAATTTCTTGTTTTAATTATTTTCACAAAAAATAATTTTTTAACTAAATCTGAAAATCAGATAATCACTAAAAAATTAGATTTAGTTTTTTTCATAGAATATTTAATTGCAATTAATTAATTAGCCTAATTAGGTTAATTTAAATTCCTCTTTTTTTGTAATTAAAATTCAATAGAAAATTAGGTAAACTTGAAAACTTCTTTTTATAATTAAAAGTGAACAGAAATTAGGTTAATTTGCGAGATTAATTATATTTTGATAAAAAATCAAAAAAATATCCTTTCTCTATTCCCGTCTCCGTTCTTCGCGCGCGTTTTATTTATTTATTTTTCGAATTACTTTAACGGTTTCAAGTTTGTAATAGTTTAATTAGGATGTTAATTTCCGCATCTTTATTTTCAGTCTAATATTTGTGTATCTGCCCAAAAGCCTTGTAATAGCTAGGACTTTAATTTCTCGCATTTTTCAATTTCTGCCACCATTAAACGGTTAGATCTACGGACATTAGAATTGTATGAGAAAGATAAATCCACGATTAAAAGGGTAGATAACCATAATTTTGCAAAGATAATTAATTGAAAAAACACACTTGCACATGCTCACTCCTAGGATTTGCCCCACTTGGTTCCCTCGAAAATAATGGTCGTGTCCCTCGAACATAGGGATACCTTAGCAATGACCCATAGTTCAAAGTCGTCATAAAGATCATAGTCCCCACTTGTCCCTCGAGATACCTACGAAAAATGATCTTATGACGATAGTCCCTTCGAAATGCTAAGGTATCCTTACTTGTTGCCTTCAGAGACCATTTCGTCCCTTCGAACGTCCCTTTAAAATTCCAACGACGGAGCTACCTACTCCTTAATAGTAGGATAGCGTTGTCTAAAGGAAACGAAAACGAACAGACTTTTTCGAGTAGGTAGAAAACTATTAAGTACTTGCTCAAAATAAAAACTTTTCACACAAACACTTTTCAAAAACAGTTTTCAAAAACAACTTCGTCAGACTCTTTAAGACAGATACAAGGGTTATCACGAAGTAAACAAAACTTTTCAAAACAAGAACACACAAGCAATTTAAAAAATGAGCAAGTACCTAAGAGCCCGTGAAAATCCACGAATGGAGAGGGTGCTAACACCTTCCCTTTCTTTAATCTACCCCCGTACTCAAAAACATCTCGAAAAAAGGTTTTTTCTGTTCTTTTTCCTTTTCCTTTGTTGGATGAAATAAAAGTCGGTGGCGACTCTTGCTTACTGCAACATTTGCAAACAAAAAACGCAAACCAGTATAACAGTCGGTTCTACCACCGTATTATAATGTGCTATTGTTGTTTATGTGTTATATGTTGTATATATGTTTGTCCGGATTTTCCTGGTTTTTAGGGTGCTTGGTGATTACTTATAAGTCCTATACCCGGACTTGGGCAAACATTAAGATAGGACGGGCGGTATGGTCATGTTAACTTTGAGGGAGTAATCCTAAAAAAGGAGGCATGAGATCCCCCACTCAATGGAGTCCCCTTTGACTGTAGTGTCGTTTACCGAGTAATCGGGAAGACGTACTGCTTTCGACCTGGGATCCTGCTGAAGCTGAGGAGGACCGTAAAATAACTAAGCCATCTTGGCCTTTTAGGTGTAGTGCGGAAGCTATGACGAAGTAATCCAGAAATAGTTATCACGCGATACTATGCTCGGACGAGTTTTTCTTGAGAATATTACTAATTATCGAGTTAATCGGGAAGTTGGTAATATCTGAAGGAAGGATGTAGACTTTGGGAACCTCTAGAACCTTGTTTAACAGGTGATAACTTTTACACCACACCTTATGGGTAGTACCTTCGACCTCATGCTCGTGAAGTTGAACCTATGAACCCTATGTTTGTGATCTTGTGTGTGATTGTTGCATCATGCATCCATGCACTCATAAGCATCTTTTGAAGAAATTTTATTTCAAGGGACTTGAAAGTTGACAATTTGTTAATATCTCAGGTACCTTTTGACCATGGATTCGGGAAAAAGAAAGACCGGAAAATATAGTTTGAAAGATCCCAAGATAGATGCGTTGATCAGTCTAATTCCTGAGATTGAGTGGTCTGCAGATTTTTGGAAGAAGTATGGATCCATCATTCCTCTCATGAAGCTTAGGATGAAGGAGGGTATTCTCTCGACCTTGATCCAGTTCTATAATTCGATGTATCATTGCTTTACTTTCCCTAACTATCAGTTGATGCCTACACTAGAGGAGTATTCTTATCTGTTGGATTTACCTATTACCGATCGTGTTCCTTTTACTAGTTTGGAGGGTGAGCCAAAACCACAAGAGATTGCTACTTTGATCCATCTGGGGAAGTCTGAGATTGAAGCCCATATGACTACTAATGGAGGGATTAGAGGATTACCAGCTCAGTTATTATTGGAGAAAGTTCTTTATTTTGCCAGGATGAAGAGTACAGTCGCTTTTGAGGCCATCTTTTCTCTACTTTCTTACGGGTTGGTCTTATTGCCTAATGTGGATAAGTTTATTGACATTAATGCTATCGGGATCTTCATGATTGGAAACCAAGTTTCTACATTGTTGGGTGATGCTTATTACTTTATTCATCTTCGGAATTCTTATCATGGGGGGATGATTGTCTGTTGCACGCCTCTGTTGTACTGGGTGTTTATTTCTCATATGCCTTAGTCTGATGCTTTCTAGGATGTCAGGAAGGAACCCCGTTGGGCTCCTAAAATCACGGCACTTACTCACTCGGATATTGATTTGTATCATCGGGCTTACCATGATGTAGATATTGTCGACAGTTGTGGTAGTTTCCCCAATGTACCTCTTCTTGGTACAAAGGGAGGAATTAACTATAACCATGTTCTTGCACGACGACAGCTTGGTTATTCGATGAGGGATAAACCAAATAGTATTCATTTGAGTAGTTTCTTCTTGAAGGAGGGAGAAGACCATAAGGAATCTAGGGAGAAGATTGCGAAGGCTTGTCGTCATATTCATAGGAAGAGTAGGAAAGACTTGGGACCTATGGGTTTGTTTCTTGGGAGCCTCATCTTCAGTGGGCCCAAACAAGAGCTATTCAGTTGAAGATGTTGTATTCTCAAGAAGCACATATTCCTAATTTGTTTGTGAAGAGCACTCCTCCCTTATTGGATGATGTGGAAGAGCTACAGCTTGCTTTGGTCAGGATACAACAGGAAAAGGATTCTTGGAAGAATAAGTTCCAAACTTTAGAGATTTCCTACAGAGCATACTTGAAGGAGAAAGACTACTTGATTGAGATTATTGAGAGTCGGGCTATAGAGATGATGGAGAGGCAAGGGAATTTATTTTCTTCTAAGCCTCAGTCAGATGCTAGTTTCTCATTTCCTTATTCAGGTAATTGGAAGGAGGTTGCCACCAGATATGCAGAAAAAAAACCAGAGGTTGAAGGCTCAGATTGTCAGGCTTACAGGGAAGCGCCATCGTATAGAGTGATCTCCATCAGCTTTAGTTCTTAGGGTTTTAGAATATATTTTCATCTTGTACTTGGGATTATTGAAATTTGTAATCCATTTTGAAGTTATTATAATAAAAAAATTCAGTATTTCAAAATGTGTTATAGCTTTGATATTTGCAATGTGTCTATAAATCTTTAAGTCCCTTGAAATATTAATAAAATAAATCATGTGCATTGCATATCATGCATCATATTGCATATATTTCTTGCATTTTTTATGCATATCTAGGTGTCTTACCAAGCTTCTTTACCTCGTTCAGCAAGTTGTCTCACCACTACAATACTCGAGCTAATCTCAGAAGGAAGATGGACAACTTAGAACAAGAGAATCGCGAGCTACGTGAGGAAATTTCTGCTTTGAAGGCTGGCATGGCCAATCTCACTGCTCTGATGGAATCTCTGGTGGCTGCTCAAAATCAGCCACTGAGTGTTTAACCTCAACAAACAAGGGTTACTACTGAAGCTCCGACTGTTCCTGTGTCTACTACTCTGGCTTTTTTTCAGAATCGCATGCCTCAAGGTTATCCATGGGGAATTCCAGAGAAATTTGTGCCTGAAGGTTTCAATCTTGGTCCTCAAGATACTCCAGTTATTCAGACTACTGTTACTCCTACACCTCTTGTGGTGCATGTTGCTCCTGTTGCACCTCCTTCGGTGAATGTGGTTCCATTTGCTAATGATGATATGTATCGTCCTATTCCTCCACCAAGTGACGACTTGGGTCTCTATGATAGAATGGATGATTTTCAAGATCAGTTTGACAAGATGCAGGAGATGAAGGCCCTCAGGGGAAAGGAATTGTTCGGGCAGAATGTGAATGATTTATGCTTGGTCCCAAATGTCAAGATACCTACAAAGTTTAAATTCCTGGAATTCGAGAATTACAAGGCCAACACTTGTCCTCGTGCTCATCTTTTGATGTATGTAAGAAGAATGTCTACCCACATTGATGATCAACGTCTGCTGATTCACTTTTTTCAAGATAGTTTGACTGGGGTTGTGTTGAAGTGGTATATGAGTTTGGACAGTGTCAATATCAATACTTTCAATGACTTGGGAGAAGCGTTTATCAGACAATACAAATATAATGTGGACATGGTGCCTGACCGTGATTAACTCAGGGCCATGGTCCAGAAGGACAGGGAATCATTCAAAGAATATGCACAGAGATGGCGTGAGGTAGCCGCCCAAGTGATTCCTCCCATGGAAGAGAAGGAGATGACTAAGAGTTTCCTGAAGACTCTGGGTGTTTTCTACTACGAGAGGATGGTAGTGAGTGTGCCAAGTGACTTTACTAAAATGGTAGGCATGGGTATCCATTTGGAAGAGGTTGTAAGAGAGGGTCGTTTAACAAAAAGTGAAAGTTCTGGAAGTACGAAGAATCCATCCTATGGGTTTTCTAAAAAGAAGGAAGGAGATACAAATGTTGTTATGCAAGAGATGGGTTAATCCTCCTAGAAGAAATTATCAGCGTCATCAACAAGTCGCCTCAATAACTTCAGTTGTTGGTACAGCTCCAACCACCGTTGCTTATCAGAGACCATCTCATCAGGGAAATCAAGGGTATAATAAGAGAAGGAAGATTTATGATCCTATCCCTATGAGCTATACAGAATTACTACTGGCGTTAATTCAGAAGAAGTTGGTTCAGACCAGACCACCTCCCGCTATACCATCACCATTACCTTGGTATTACAAGGAATACCAAACATGTGCTTTTCATCAGGGAGCACCAGGGCACAATGTTGAGAATTGCTATCCTTTGAAAACTGAAATACAAAAACTGGTAAAGTATGGTATCTTGTCCTTCAAAGATGTTGGCCCTAATGTGAAAAATAATCCTTTGCCAAAGCATGGGGGAGCAAATGTTGTGAACATGGTGGCCGGTTGTCCAGGCGACTTCCGGATTTTTTATATTAAATTGGTGAGAGGGGATTTGGTAAAAATGCATGCATACCTCTGTGAATTTAGCTATTATACGCATGACCATACCAGTTGTGCTATTTGCAATACGGATATACAGGGTTGTGACAAGATAAAGGCTGATTTGCAGGAGATGGTGGATGAGGGCCTCATCCATATAATCAAGCCAAGGGCAGAGTATGAAGAAGAAGTAAACATGGTTTCTGGATGTCCTGGACAGTTTAGAATCTTTGATGTGGAATATATGAATGAGGACCTTGTACAATTGCATGCTACTTTCTGCCACATGACTGGTCAGGTGGAACATCAGTATGGATCTTGCCGAATTTGCGGTCGAGACTCCCGAGGATCTTCAATTGTAAGAAAAGGTATTCAATTGTTATTGGATAATGGAACTATCAAGGTTACAGGCCAAAGGGATGATTACCATGAGGTTAATAAGATTGAGGTTTGTTTGGCTGAAGAGGAGTCAGATGATGAGTATGCCTCTGAGGATGATTTCTTCTCCTTAGATGAAGATATGTTTTCTGGAGAGGACTTTGTAATGACTGAATATGTTGAAGAGGGAGTAAATGTTATTGTGCCTTACTTTGGTGCACCCACCCCTTTTGAAGTTGAATATCATAGCAAGCCAGTTATTACTCCATTGATGATTAGTTTTCCGAGTCCTGTTCCCTACGAGTCAGACAAGGTTGTACCCTACAAATATAATGCTACAATTTTAGAAGATGGTGTGGAAGTTTCCATCCAGCCAATGCCTAATGTTGGAAATATTGCTGAGACTAGCAGAGTGACCCGCAGCGGTCGTGTATTTGCACCAGTTGTTCGTGGAGATGTTAGTACTGGAAAGAAAATTGTTGAAAATGTTGAACCCAATAAGGCAGTGGGTGAATTTAGTGGAGCTACGCTAGAAAAAGAGGTGGGTGATATTTTGAAGATAATCAAGATGAGCGACTACAAGATTGTAGATCAGCTACTGCAGACTCCTTCAAAAATATCTATCTTGGCTTTATTGATGTACTCCTCTGCTTATAGAGAATCTTTGATGAGGGTATTGGACCAAGCTTTCGTGGAAAGTGATATGCTTGTAGATCAATTCAGAAGTGTAATAGGGAACATTACATAATGTAATAACCTGAGTTTCTGCGATGATGAACTGCCCGATGAAGGAAGGAATCATAATCTGACCCTCCATATCTCTATGAATTGCAAGAATGATTCATTATCCAATGTGCTGATTGATAATGGATCTGCATTGAATGTTATATCGAGGAGCACACTTATGAAGTTGAAATATCAAGGAACGCCCATGCATCCAAGTGGCATTATTGTGAAAGCGTTTGATGGATCAAGGAAATCTATTATTGGTGAAATGGACTTGCCTATTCATATAGGCCCACATTTGTTTCATATTACTTTCCAGGTCATGGATATTGTACCCGCTTATAGATCTTTGCTAGGACGGTCGTGGATACATGAGGCAGGGGATGTCACTTCGACTTTACACCAGAAGTTGAAGTTTGTGCGTGAAGGAAAAGTGGTAATTATAAATGGAGAACAGGCATTATTGATATCTCATTTGTCCTCTTTCAGCATTGTGGAGGCGGATGAAGCTGCTGTTGGAACCCAGTTCCAAGCTTTATCCATTTATAATATAAGAGGAAATGAGAAATTTATGGCTTCGTTTAAGGATGCTCAGCAGGTTGTGTGTAATGGCCATAGTGAAGTATGGGGACAGATTGTTGATCCACCTGTAAACAAGAATAGAGCTGGCTTAGGGTTCTTTGTGAAGAATGATAAAGGTAAGAGCATGAAGCCGAAGTCTGCTGCAGGCAAGTATCAGGACATCTTTCGTAGCGGGGGTTATCTTCATCCAACTGTTTCCAGATTAATGCCATTGTGGAAGATGAAGCAGATCCAAAAATGCCAAATTATGTGACGCACGAAGTTAGGGTTCAGAACTGGATCACCATTGATGTTCCCTCTTGCATACATGTTTCAAAGTAATTTGGTTTTGTTAATCTTTTTAAAAAATCTTTCATTATGCCCAAGGGGAAAGTATTGATATTGTATGGGCTTATCTGTTTACTTTGATTTTTAAAATAAATAATAAAAGTTGTCTCTGTTTCTCAAATTGTGTTTTTATTTTTTGCTTTTTTTGGAAAATGGTAATCAGAAAAAAAAAACCTTTCAAAATAAATAATAACTGAAATTCAATATGCGTGATCACTTGTTATATGTGTCAGTTTCTAAAAGCAATCATATGTGCAGATTAATTTAAAAAAACGTTGAATATAATGACCCTGCACCCTCTCCCAACTTTGAATGTCCTGTGTATGGGGCCGAAGAAGAAGACTATAATGATATTCCAGAAGAGGTCTCACGGTTGCTTGAGCGCGAGGAGAATTCCATTCAGCCATATAAAGAGCCATTGGAAGTAATCAATTTGGGTTCAGAAGAAGATCTGAAGGAAGTCAAGATTGGAGCATTGTTGCATCCTGATGTGAAGAGCAGGTTGACTAAGATGTTGAGAGTGTATGTGGATATTTTTGCTTGGTATTACCAAGATATGCCTGGTTTAGATACAGATATTATAGAGCACCGTTTGCCGCTGAAGCCAGAGTGTCCGCCAATCAAATAGAAGTTGCGAAGAACTAACTCAGATATGGCAGTGAAGATCAAAGAAGAAGTTCTAAAGCAGATTAATGTCGGTTTTCTTGTGACATCAGTGTACCCTTAGTGGATTGCCAATATTGTCCTAGTACCTAAGAAAGACGGAAAAGTTCGCATGTGCGTAGATTACAGAGATCTAAATAAAGCTAGTCCAAAAGATGATTTTCCATTGCCACACATTGATATGTTAGTGGATAGCACAGCGAAATTCAAAGTTTTCTCGTTCATGGACGGATTTTCTGGGTATAATCAAATAAGGATAACTCCTGAGGACATGGAAAAAATAACGTTTATTACACCCTGGGGAACATTCTGTTATAGAGTGATGCCCTTCGGGTTGAAGAACGTTGGTGCAACGTACTTGTTGTACCCCAAAATTTGCCCTCTCATTTATCAAGACTTTTCTCACAAGATTTCTTGGACTCAAGACAAGATTAGGGTTTGGTCAGCTCAAGACACCTCATCTTGCACTGATAACCCAAAATTAGGGTTTGAGTTTGCACAAGGATTTTTGGACCATCTATGCTTCATGTGACTTTCATACACCATCTTGGACCCTTAAGATTGCTCATAATAAGTTTCAAGCCTTGAACCACATTTTTGATCAGTCAATTGGACAGTTGACCTAAAAATCAGCTGTATTGGGGAAAAAGTCAACCATGGCCAATTTACAGTCAAACTTCATATTTTTTTATCCACATCAACATTCTAGACTCATATATACCATTTGATCAAGTTTAGATCACAACTCCTCAAGAAATTTGATCAAATCATCAAAAGGGCAAAATGGTCAAAATTAGGGTTTTTGACTGAGAAAGGGTGTTGTACCCCAAAATTTGCCCTCTCATATTTCAAGCTTTTCTTCACAAGACTTCTTGGATTCAAGACCAGATTAGGGTTTGCTCAGCTCAAGACATCTCCTTGCACTGATGACCTGAAATTAGGGTTTGAGTTTGCACAGGTATTTTTGGACTTTCAATGCCTCATGTGACTTTCCTACTTCATGTTGGACTCCTAATATTGCTCATACCAAGTTTCAAGCCTTGAATCATATTTTTGACCAGTCAATTGGACAGTTGACCTAAAAATCAACTGTATTGGGGAAAAGTCAACCATGGCCAATTTACAGTCAAAACTCATAATTTTTTATCCACATCAACATTATGGACTCGTATGAACCATTTGATCAAGTTTGGACCACAACTCCTCAAGAAATTTGATCAGATCATCAAAAGGGCAAAATGGTCAAAATTAGGGTTTTGACTGAAGAAGGGCAATTTCTGATTTTTCACCTAGCCAATGGCCAATTGAGTTCAAGCATGGTTTCAAGGACTCAATGGCATCATCTTGACCTAATCACAAGGTTCAAAAGATCTCAAATGCACAAGATTGACAGATGAATTTTCCAGTCAACTGATCAAAAATCAACTGTACACTGAAAAATCAAACTTTGACTTTTTGGTCAAAATCAAGTGCCAAGGGTCATATTTCATCAAGATATGTCAAAACATGAAACTTGTTCACCAAGAAACATAATTTTGGAAATTAGGGTTTAAATTGAAATTTTTTCATAACTTAGAAAATTTCTAAGTGTTGAAAATTTCTTAATTTTTCCTAACTTTTCCCAACTTTTTCACCATGATGCAATTAGATTCAAAGAAAACTTCCAACATGAAAAATGTAGTACACCACAGAATCTACAACTTTGATTCACAAAGTTTTCCCAAATGATTCTTGGATCTCAAGTTATGATTTTGTGAATATGGGTCCATAAACTTTTTAACTTAGTGAAATTTTGTCCTACTTTAGGCAGAATTTTGACCTAACTTCATGGAAACCTTTCACCTAGTTCCAAGAGGAATATCAAGTTTCATTTCAAATATGGATTGTAGATAATGTTACAAGATTTCCAAAATGTCCAAGAACTCTCCTAGATCATTTATGGTTAGGTAGAATCGAAGAAATAAAAATGGCAATTTATCACTTTTGTGCAAGGCATTTTCACAATGTTACAAGTTGCAAATCAGTTTCAAACATGCTTGTACTTGGTTTTACAGGTCCTAATCCCTTCTACACTCTATAATTGAATGCTAACACATTGGATATTGGCTTTATTCTGGCCTATGGAGCTTTGCAAAAAGAATTAATCCATTTATGGCATAAAGTGTACAATACCATTCTCATAAAGCTTGCTTTTTCCAAATTTGCATTTATTGAGCCATGGACCTGATCTCTTTTTCCAAATTTGCATTCCTGACACCATAATGCTGATACTACATCATGCGAGTGCAAATTTCTGGGCACTCTAGTGTTCAATCATCTTCTACCTTCGGATCACGAAAGGCACGCAAGCCAATCTACATCCTCAAGTTTAAGAAGATTGAACAGGGGCAACTGTTGTACCCCAAAATTTGCCCTCTCATGTTTCCTAAAGCCTTCCCCTTGCATGGTTGATCACAAACTCTTGCCTAAGGAAAAGGAAAATTTTTGAGTGTTGCTTTAAGGACATTTCGATTGGCATTCTGAAGGAGCGCTTCGATTGGCATTCTGAAAGTACACTTCGATTGGCATTCTGAAAGACCCTTCGATTGGCATTCTGAAGGAGCATTTTGATTGGCACTATGAAGAAGCATTTCGACTAGCATTATGGACAAGTACTCCGATTGGCATTATAACAGTGTCCTTCGATTGGAATTCCAAAAAGGCTCCATTCGAAGAAGCTTTCGAAGAGCGTTTGAAGGAGGCCATCAGCCCATTCGAAAGGGAGTATTCGAAGGAGATCCTCAGCCTACTCGAAAGAGAGCGTTCGAAGGCCAGTTGCATGTCATTCAAAATTCAAAAAAAAAGGACAGAATCCCATGTGTTTACCCATGTTACAAACTCTCATTCATGGCTTTCAAACACATGATTAACGTTACGAATCCTCCTTCATGGCTGTCAAAACACATATTCAAGGTCATTTAAACCTTTGTCTTCCTGTCCCCTCCACCCTCTCTATATAAAGAAATCACAAATGTTGCAAAAGGACACAAGACACGGAAAATATACAGAAAAAGAGAGAACTTGGAGAGACGCTGCCCAGAATTTTCCAAGCCAAAGCTGCCACTCAGCGAACGCCTCCCCCCTCAGAACTACAGGTAGAAGTATCTCTGTTTGGTAAAAGAAAAATCTAATCTCAAGCTCACTCTCAAATTCATTTCGATTGCATATTCATATTTTTATTTGTGAATGATTTAATGTGCTTCATGTGAGCTATAGTGCAGAGTCGAGATTGTGCCATTGCTTGGGCACAATCTGAGTTTATCCTTCGAATCCCAGGATAAAACGAACCCATACCCAGATTCAGCAGGTGCGAATAAGAGGAGATTCGAACCAGGAGGGGTTAAGTCCCCCTGGACTTTTAATATGTGTTTCGTTTTGCGGGAACCATATGCTTAGCTTCTTGTTCAGAGCTTCGAGGCTCAGCAGTTTAGCATCGAACTGGACCCAGGACTTTCAGTTCGAAGGATGACATGTCCAGATCGAACCCCCTCAGAGTGCAGCCCCTCATGCACCTTCGATCCAGACTCTTCACTGGGTCGAAAGACAGCCTGCATCTCTTTCGACCCAGGCCTCCAGAATTGCATTTTTCTTATTTTTTTGCCGCCTGGCCCATTTGTACTCTGTTTATTTTGTTTCTGTTTATTCTTTCTAGTCTTAGTTTAATTAACATAAAAAATCATAAAAAATAAATAACTTAGAATTAGGATTTATTTTAGTTAATTATTTTAACGTATTTTCTTCAATTTTAAAATCAGTAGACTTAGGATTATTTCAAATTCAATCCTTTTCATAAACAAAAATACAAAGATAATATAAACTGAAAATTGACACACTTGTACATGTCACTCCTAGGGTACACCTCATTTGGTTGCCTCGAATGTGGTCATTAAGTATAGGATGTTTTAGAGGTCGTCCTTTTGTCCCGGGATCATAAGTTACCTCGAAATGGTTGCCTCGATAAAAAATGATCTAAGACATTAGGATTACCGCTAAAGCGTCCTAATGTTGCTTTAGTGACCACAAGTCCCTTAAATCGAATTGACCCGAAAACTCCAACGATGGTGCTACCTACTTCTCAATAGTGGGGTAGCACTGTCTAAAGGACATTTTCACAATTAAATTCCTTTTTGAGTAGGTAGAGGTTCTCAAGTACTTGCTCCTTTTAAAAACAAAATAAAAACTTTTCACACTTACACTTTCTTCAAAAACAAAACTTTTTTCAAAACCCACAATCACAAAGAAAAGCAAACCTTTTGAAAACATAGTGAGCAAGTACCTAAGATCCCGTGGATAACCACGGATAGAAAGGGTGCTAACACATTCCCTTTCTATAATCTACCTCTCGAACCGAGAAACAATCTCGAAAAGGAATTTTTTATGTGCTTTTGTCCTTTCCCTTGTTGGATAAAATAAAATACGGTGGCGACTCTTGCTTACCGCGATACTTTGCAAAAACAAACGCAAACACGAACCAGCATATTAAAAAAAATAGTCAGTTCTCGTTCCCACCGATCACAAAACTGGCGACTCTGCTGGGGAGATACATTATAAGTGAGGTGTACCTTAGGACTAGATCACTTGTATTTTCATTTGTATTGCTTTGTATGCTTTTAATTTTGTGGGCTTGTATCGGAGATCTATAAATCCTCCACCCGGATTTGGGAAACATTCATAGATAGCAATACGTTGTGGAAACTGTGCGGGGTATACCGACATGGTTGAAGCAATAGCTATATTAGTGCGACATATTTGTGAGTACCGGTAGCCTTTGAGTCAATCAAAGAGAATACGGGGCCGCTGAGTGATGTCACTAAGCACTAATGACCTAGAACCTTACTTGACCATCTTGGCCTTTTTAGGGGTAGTGAGATGACCGACTTTGGTGCAGTCCGAAGTTGGTAGATACTCGATACTACACTCATTGAGGATTGTTTTATTGGAATATTTTGGTCGCTAGTTCAGTGGCTAAACCAAAACAATGAACATAGAAAACAATCCAATGATATTGAGCTCCTTAGAACCCGGTTACTATTTATAGGACAGGTTTTCTAGCCAACTACACTCAAGAGGGTACTTGCCTATGAAACCTCCTGCAAGCCTGAAACTAGGGTTTTTGTGTGACTTGCTTGTACATGTGTTTTTGCATACATCATAAAGCATCATATGCATCTGCTAACCATTTCAAGGGTTTAGATCTTCATATTTGTTCTTGTTTTGTAGGACATGGAGTCTCTCCGCAGGAAAACAATTCAAGTCAACCTTGTAAGGGTCCCTCTTCAAATCAAAGAGCTTACATCCAGGATTCCCGAGAATTCTCTCTTCAGTGAAAGACATGGTAGACTCCTCAGCTTGGTCAACACCAACATTGAAGAAGACATGATGAAAGTTCTCTTCCAGTTCTTTGACCCCCACACCACTGTTTCACATTCCCTGATTATCAATTGGTGCCTACTTTGGAGGAATTTTCTCAACTCCTGAGAATTCCTATTCTTAGTCAACTACCCTACAACGGTACGGAAAAGGAACCAAAACTTGAAGATGTTGCTCAAGCATTACGCTTGCAACCATCCGACATCAAAGGGCATTGGGAAACCAAAAGTGGTATCAAAGGATTCTTGGCAAAGTTTCTGTTTGAGAAGGCACGAGAATGCTGGAATTCTCTTGATCTACAAGCCTTTGAAGAGATTGTGGAACTCCTTATCTATGGTTTGGTTTTGTTCCCAAATCCTGATCAACTTATAGATGTGAATGCTGTCAAGATTTTCATATCCAGGAATCCCATACCTACATTGCTTGGGGACATCCTCCACTCCTTTTACACACGAACAATGAGGAAAAGAGGTGTTCTCATGTGTTGTACTCCTCTCTTAGCAAGGTGGCTTATTTCTCACCTTCCACAATCAGTTTTGAAGAATGAACAGGGTTTAAGGTGGTCACAACGATTGATGACCGTCGCACATTCTGATGTACATTGGTGTTCTCGGTCCAGAGAAAATGTCCCTATCATTGATCGTTGTGGAGAATTTCCTAATGTTCTGTTACTTGGAATTAGTGGAGGCATTACCTACAACCCCTGTCTAGCTTTGAGACAATTTGGATATGCTCGGAGGGATGGCCCTCATGACATGCTGATCCCTGACCTAGTTTTTGACTTTGACAACGATGCGCAAGGACTTCGACAAAGGTTCATCAGAGCTTGGAGAATACCTAATAGAGTGTGTTGTACCCCAAAATTTGCCCTCCCATCTCTCAATGATTTCTCATCACATAATCTTTGAAGCCCAAGATCCAGTTAGGGTTTCATCTGCTCAAGACTTCTCCTTGCACTATGGACCCAAATTAGGGTTTATGTTTGCACAAAGATGTTTTGACCCAAAATGCCTAAGATGACTTTCATGCTTCATATTGGACTCCCAAGTTTATCCTCATCAAGTTTCAAGTCTTGATTTCAAGTTTTGCCCAGTCAATTGGACAGTTGACCTAGAAATCAGCTGCATTGGGGAAAAAGTCAACTGTGACCAATTGACAGTCAAATCTCATGAAAGTTGACCCACATCAATATTATGAACTCATATGGACCATTTGATCAAGTTTGGATCACAATTCCATAAGAATTTTGATCAGATCACCAAAAGGGCAAAATGGTCATTTTTAGGGTTTTGACTGCACAAAGGCAATTTTTGACTGTTTGACCTAGCCAATGGAAAACCAAGCTCATACATGGACTCAAGGACCCCATGGAATTATCTTGACATGCTCAACAAACTCAAAAGATCCCAAGTACACAAGATTGACAGTTGAATTTCCCAGTCAATTGATCAATTTTGACTGTATACTGAAAAGTCAAACTTTGACTTTTTGGTCAAAATCAAGAGTCAAGATTCATTTTTCATCAAAACATGCCAAATCATGAAACTTGTTCATCAAGAAATCACAAAATGCAAATTAGGGTTAGAAATTAGAATTTTTCATAACTTAGAATTTTTCTAAGTTATAAAAAACCCTAATTTTTTCCTAACTTTGCCCCACTTTTTCACCAAGATCCATTTGGATTCAAATAAAAGTCAAAACATGAAAGTTGTAGCTTGTTGCATAATCTACAACTTTGATTCACAAAGTATTCTCATTTGAGGCTTGTATCTCAAGTTACAAATTTTTGAATAAGGGCATTAAACCATTCTTAACTTAGTGAATTTTTGACCTATTTTGACAAGGTTTTCTACCCCCACTTCAAGGCCATTTTCCATACACTTCCACTTGGAATCTCAATTTGCATTTCAAAGATGGATTGTAGTACGCATTCCAAGCTTTCCAAAATGTCCAAGAACTCATCAAACAACCTCATAACTTGAGAGAATCGAATTTCACAATTGGGCAAAAACTCACTTTTGAATTGGCTATTTTTCATGTTCATCATTTGTGCAAACTTCTCAAACCAGCATGCCCCTTGATTACAGGTCCTAGAACCATCCAGCACTCAATAATTTAATGCATGTTCATTTTGCTAAGACCTTGTTTCATGAGCTAAAGCATTGTATGATGGATTAATCCCAATTTAGATAAAGCATTCTTTCCATTTTTGCAAAAGTTTCACTTTATGTCCAATTACAAATCCACAAGTACAAACCAAATCCAATTGGCACAAGATTATGGGCAAATCACTCTGATCAAGGAGAGATTATGCAGCTCATTAGGGGTCCCCTACTTGCCTAAAACACCAAGTTGGTTTTGCTTGCTTAAGTGTGAAGTAAAGTGCCATAACATAGGACATCTTTCATCTCAGCATTAGAACATAGAAGCAAATATTGTAGACACATTCCAAACATCCCAACCAAGATTTTGCACGACCCTAGCACCTCTAAAACACTCCCAATCTCAGAATCATCTTCAAACTGCAAAAACAGGGCAAGGCCTGCAGTTTGAGTGTCATCTCCCATTTCTCTCAAGCTCTCTTGCCCAAACTAGTTCACATACATTCCCTAGCACCTATGCAAGCTAACCATGACTTGAAACACGACCTGTAATCCCTCTAACCACTTCCACCATTTTCAGTTTCTTGTTTTGCAGGTGAGGTACTCTAGCACGATTCAGAAGCTTTCAAGACAAAGTAAACATTGGAATAACATCCCTGGACCTCAAGGAAGCTTTTCCAATCATCACCTTGCACTGAAAGCTCCCTCATTGCCAGATAGAACTTCAGCTGAACAGGTATCTTGGTGAACTTCTATCTCTCTTATCAAGCATCATTAGCTCTAAGTTTGTGAATATACAATGTTCTACTTATGCCACTGAACATGTACATGTTTTTACTTTTCATTTCTTTTGCTTGAGCTGTGAGAATTTGAGGTTTGAAAATGGCAGAAAATCTAGGTTAGGATTTGGGGGAGAAGAAATTCTCCCTCATCTTAGAGAGTTAGATCAAGTTCTACATATGGTTGGATTCGTCTCTTCATGCTGAACATTTTTTATGTTATGAGTTTTCATTGAAAAGCCAAGAATCAGGAGTTGGAAGATGAAGAACAGGGCGCGCGTTTTTTGAATATTGTTGTACAGAGGTTGAAGAAAGGTCTTCATGGGCTGGGCCTATGTTGACTTTCCTTTTTACACCACCCTTTTTGGTTTTACACCCCTGAGCCCATTTGCTTCATTTTTAATGTTTTTTGACTTTTTCTTTTTTTAGTTGACTCATTTATTTTTTCTCAGCATATTAAAAATTTAAAAATATTTTTTCTCATCATTTTTGATTTTATTAGGTATTTGTTTGATTTTTCTTTTGGTTTGTACATAAATGAATAAATATACACTCTTTTGTTTAAAATAATAAAATAGTACAAATATACTTTTACACATTTTTATTTTATTTTTACCTCCTGAAAATATTTTATAGAAAATTACTTTTTGTATTTAAATATTAAATATTATTAATTAATACATATAATACATATTTTATAAATAATATAAATATATAGGTATATATTAATATACTTAGGATAAAAATACCAAAAAATGTATATATTTTATTTTTTATATTTAATACTAAAAAATACCTTTTTTACAAACATACTATATTTTATTTTATTTTTGTATGTAAATAATAATTATTATAATAAATAATTGATTAATACCCCTTTGATTAAAAATTAGGGTTTTACCCTAAATATGAAAATACTCCAAAAATAATACCTTTTTATTTTCTTTTTTTACTTTACATAAATAATGCTTTTTTTCATACATATAAAAATTCTTTTTTGCATTCTTGCATACTTGTTTTATTTCTATTTTATTTATGCTTTTAATCATATTGTAAATATTCATAGCAAATGATGTAATAGCTTAGATTCAATTTATTGTCTAAATATCTCCCCATTTGAACATTTGTACCCCCCTCCCCATATTATTGTGTTGTAATAGCGTAGGAATTTAAATTTCGCACTTTAAATGCTTTCTAAGCATACTATGCTAGAATTAGGGTTTGTATGCGAATAAAAATAAACAAAAATAGTTTGACCTAATACAAGATAAATAAGCATGAAAATGGACAACACATTTCACACTTGCACCCCTAGGGTATTCCACTTTGTTGCCTTCAAATAATTGGGCCATATTGTATGTTGAATTTCTTTGGGTAAAACAAACAATCAAATGATCATAGTCCCTCAAAATGTTGCCTAAATGAATGATCAAGTCCCTTTTAAAGAAAAATTGCCCAAAGACATTTAACACTATTGCAATTATGGTCCAAACGATGACCCGCGCCCGTCCCTTCCACCTCCTAAGACAAGATTGTCTACCAAATGCAATGGTGGAACAAAATTGTCAAAAGGTTTAAAACATAACAAAAATCTTTGAGAAAATTTTAGGGTAGATAACTCTTAAGTACTTGTCAATTTGCAAAGAAAACACTTGCCTATTTTCAAAACCCACTTCACCAACACTTTCAAAACCAACTTTCAAAAAACCTTGAAACATCTTTTCTAAAAACAAAACACCTTTTGTAAAACATTCGAGTAAAGAATTGTTATAAGGGTAGCCTACACAAGGCATCTTTTCAAAACATTTTCAAAACCACACATCAAGCACCATTTCAAACAATTGAAAACCAAGGCAAGTTGATCTAAGCAAGTACCTAAGAGCCCATGGATAACCATGGATAGAAAGGGTGCTAATACCTTCCCTTTCTATAATCTACTCCCCGAACCCAAGAAAAATCTCAAAGGTTTTTGCTGTGCTTTTTAAACCTTTCCTTAGGATAAAATAAAAAGTCGGTGGCGACTCTTGCTCAACCGAAACATTTGCGAAAACAAACGCAAAACCACAGTCAGTTCTCCCACCGTATCACAGAACTGGCGACTCTGCTGGGGAGAAAATTAAAAGTGGAGTAACCTTAGGGCTTAGATCACCCTCTTGCATGACTAATTGTTTGATTTGTTTGCTTTATACTTTGGCTCTATTGTTTGGGTTTGCAATCCTACACCCGGATTTTGGGAAACATTCATAGATAGCAATACGTTGTGGAAACTGTGCGGGGTATACCGACACGGTCTAAGCAATAGCTATATTAGTGCGACATATTTGTGAGTACCGGTAACCCTTGAGTTCAATCAAGGAGAGTACGGGGCCGCTGAGTGATGTCACTAAGCACTAATGACCTAGAACCTTACTTGACCATCTTGGCCTTTTATTAGGGGTAGTGAGATGACCGGCTTTGGTGCAGTCCGAAGTTGGTAGATACTCGATACTACACTCATTGAGGGTTGTTTTCTTGGAATATTTTGGTCGCTAGTTAAGTGGCTAAACCAAAACAATGAACATTGAAAACAATCCGGTGATATTGAGCTCCTTAGAACCCGGTTACTATTTATAGGACAGGTTTTTAAGCCAACTACACTCAAGAGGGTACTTACCTATGAAACCCCATACAAGCCTGAAACTAGGGTTTGGTGTGATTTGCTTGTACATATGTTTTGTGCATACATCATAAACATCATGAAGCATCATATGCATTTACTAACCATTTCAAGGGTTTGGATCTTCATCTTTGTTCCTGTTTTGTAGGTCATGGAAATTCCTCGCAGAAATACCATTCAAGTCAACCTTGTGAGGATTTCTCCTCAACTCAAGGAGGTCACCTCAAGAATTCCGGAAAATTCATCCTTCAATGAAAGACATGGTAGACTGCTCAGCCTAGTCAACACCAACATTGAAGAAGACATGATGAAAGTGCTTTTCCAGTTCTTTGACCCTCTTCACCACTGCTTCACTTTCCCTGATTATCAGTTGGTACCCACTTTGGAGGAGTTTTCTCAACTCCTAAGAATCCTTATCCTTAATCAACTACCCTTCAACGGTACGGAAAAGGAACCAAAGCCGGAAGATGTTGCTCGAGCATTACATCTACAGCCATCCGACATCAAGGGGCATTGGGAAACCAGAAGCGGCGTCAAAGGATTCTTAGCAAAATTCTTGTTTGAAAAGGCACAAGAATGTTGGAATTCATTGAACCTACAAGCCTTTGAAGAAATTGTGGCACTCCTTATCTATGGGTTGGTCTTGTTCCCAAATCCTGACCAATTGGTAGATGTCAACGCCGTCAAAATCTTCTTGTCCAGAAATCCAATACCAACATTGCTTGGGGACATTCTTCACTCATTTTACACACGAACAATGAGAAAGAGGGGTGTTCTCATGTGCTGTACTCCTCTCCTTGCAAGGTGGTTTATTTCGCACCTTCCACAATCTGTCTTGAAGAATGACCAAGGCTCAAGGTGGTCTCAACGGTTGATGACTCTTACTCATTCTGATGTGCATTGGTGTTCTCGGTCTAGAGAAAATGTCATCATCGTCGATCGTTGCGGAGAATTTCCTAATGTTCCTTTACTTGGAATTAGGGGAGGTATCACCTACAACCCTTGCCTAGCTTTGAGGCAATTTGGATATGCACGGAGGGATGGCCCTCATGATATGTTGATTCCTAGCCTAGTTTTTGACTTCGACAACGATGCGCAAGGACTTCGCCAAAGATTCATCAGAGCTTGGGGAAAACTCAACAAGGTTGATAGCAAGACTCTGGGACACAAAAACTCCATCCCTCTTGAGCCCTATCTCAAGTGGGTACGAGCCCGAGCCCAAAGTCTAATGATGCCTTATCCTCATGTACTCCCAGTGATTAAAGAGCCCGTCAATGAAGGAGAGGTTCCCTACACCATCCTGCATCCAGACATGCCTACATCGTGGGAGGAAATGCAGAAAAGTTGGATTCAGCTCAAGGAGGAAGGGAATACTTTTGAAGCTAGCTACTACGCCAGTGAAAAGAAGGTTCTAGAGCTCACCCGCCGACTCCACGAGCAAGAGGCCCTCAACACCTACATCGCACCAAAGAGGATGCGCAATGTCTTTCTGCCTTAAGAAGTTTATTTTGTAATATCTGGACCATGGGGCATTTATGTACTAACAAATTTCTTCTTATTAATATGACGTGCGTTCTTCTTTGTCTGAAACAAATTTGAATGTTCTAAATCCTTGAATGCATTGCATACATAAGCATACCATTCATCATGTGCATAAGCAGGTCTCACTCCAGGTTTCCTTATCTGTCTGCTGTTTATTTCAGTAGGATGGATCTCGAGCAAACAGTCAAAGACCTACAAGCTCAGAATGCACAATTCCAGCAACTCCTGATGACCTTGGTTAAAAGTCAGGAGGATATCAAGACTCAATTGGGGAATAAGGACCCAGTAAAGAAGAAGAAAAAGAGGATCGGGGTGGCTACTTTGGGGAGAAGATTTGACAGAGAAGCTCGGAGAGTGCTTGAGTTTCCTCCTACTTCTGATGAAGGGACTAGTAAGAGAGATGGAGTTGTGGTGCCTTCCGAGTCTGATGCAGAGGAAGAAGAGGTTGAAGAGGAT
Organism: Vicia faba; assembly: GCA_948472305.1. Taxonomy (NCBI): domain Eukaryota; kingdom Viridiplantae; phylum Streptophyta; class Magnoliopsida; order Fabales; family Fabaceae; genus Vicia; species Vicia faba. Next base: position 328,940,351 of record OX451735.1, read on the forward strand.
GAAGATTATTCTGACCAACAATACCCTCCAGCTGATGATAAGTACAAGGGTTTAGAAGACAGATTGGCTGCCATGGAACTACAAAGAGTACTGGGTTTGGATTTTGAAGACTTGGGCTTGGTTGCCGGGATTGTGATTCCCCCAAAATTCAAAGTACCAGTGTTTGTGAGGTATGATGGGCTGTCCTGTCCCAAAATGCATCTCAGGTCCTACGTAAGAAAGATTCAACCCTATACAACAGATAAAAACCTCTGGATTCATTTCTTTCAAGACAGCCTGTCGGGAGCTCAGTTGGAGTGGTTTTATCAGCTAGAAGGAACCAGTGTCAGAAATTGGGAAGATTTGGCCACCGCTTTCTACAAACAATACCAGTATAATTCTGATCTTGCTCCTACTCGTACCCAACTTCAGGGTATGTCACTAGGAACAAGTGAGGGATTCAAAGAATATGCACAAAAATGGAGAGATTTGGCTGGCAGGGTGCAGCCTCCTTTAATCGATCGTGAGCTCGTTGATATGTTTCTTGGGACCCTATATGGGCCGTTTTTCAATCATTTAATTGGTAACTCTTCCGCGGGGTTTACCGATTTGATCTTAACAGGCGAAAGAATAGAAGCTGGCATCAAGTCAGGAAATATTCAGAAGGGTGTTGCTGCAAGTGTTGAGAGGAAGCCTTTTAAGAAGGAGACAGCTATGGTATATTCTCAGAGAAGAGCAGGGAAGGTGGAGCGTCGGCCAACTGTGGGGGCCGTAATGATTCAAAACACTCCGAGTGAGCAGCCTCGCTATAACCAATCCAGACCAAATCAGCAACGAGTGGAACGGCCACAACGGCAGTTCACCCGTATTAATATGACTCCAGCGCAAGTGCTTCCCCACCTATTGAAGTTGAATCTTGCCACCATCAAGGAGGCACCAAAGAATGTGAATACGTCCTCTCCGCATTATCATGCCAATGCTAAATGCGCCTACCATTCAGACAGTGTTAGACACGACACCAATGATTGTTGGGCACTCAAGCATAAAATCCAAGACCTGATAGAGGCTAAGGAGGTAGAGTTTGACGCTCCGGAGAAGCCTAATGTGATATCTGCACCTATGCCGAAGCACGGCCGAAATGTCAATGCCATTGAAGAAGATTTGTATGTTGCTGATGTCAGTGATCTGACTACTCCACTGCTAACCATTAAGTTGAATTTGTTAAGGGCCGGGATCTTTCCGGGATGTAAGGAAGACTGCTATTGTTGCTACTCTTTGCCGTTTGATTGTCCGCTACTGAAGAAAGGCATCCAAGGCCTTATGGATAGTCGACAAATTTTGTTCGAAAAAGTTTCTGCTGTTCCAGTTCATACTGAAGATATCTCAATCATAACCATTCACGCCAATCTTTCCAAGGCCGTCAAAAGGCCTGTTAAGATTACACCAGCTGCAAAATCTGTTCCTTTGAAGATAACAATGCCAGGGCCTGTTCCCTATGTTTCTGAGAAGTCGATACCTTGGAACTATGGCGGTGACATCTACTACCATGGTATCAAGCAAATCGAGGTAATTGAAGAAAGTTCGGATGATGAAGAAGCCAGCATTAGTAACATTGAGGGCACCAGCAAAATCACCAGGAGCGGGAGAATATTTTCTCCAGAGATTTCCCCTCCAAGAGCAGTCTTTGGACCCTCATCAGCTAACGAGGTCATCCCTGCACCAATAAAACTCTCTGCTAGAACTCCTCTGATTGAAGACGTTGTTGTTCCTAGTACTATCTCTCCTACCGCTGCTGACAAAGGTAAGGGAATCCAAGATGAGCCCGTCAGGACGAGGACTCAGCCCTTGGTTATCCCGGAAACCTCCAAGAAGGAAATGGACGAGATTTTGAGGATAATCAAGAGAAGTGATTACGATGTGGTGGAACAGTTGGGGCAAACCCCCTCCAAGATCTCCATGCTGGCACTACTACTTTGCTTAGAAGCGCACGCTAAAGCCCTGATAAAATTCCTGAAGGCAGCTCATGTGCCCCAGGAAACCTCTGCGAATCAATTTCAAAATTGCGTGGCTAGCCTGACTGCGGACAATGGATTAGGTTTTTCTGATGCCGACCTAACCCCTAAAGGCAGAAACCACAATGATGCTTTGCATATTTCAATCGAGTGTCGCGGAACCACTCTTGCACATGTTTTGGTTGATACCGGTTCGTCGCTGAATGTTTTGCCTAAGAAGGCCTTGGACCGACTAGATTGTGAAGGGCTGGAATTGAAGCCGAGTGATATTGTTGTCAGAGCTTTCGATGGTTCGAAGAGAATGGTCCATGGAGAGGTTGAAATTCCCATCAAGATAGGCGCCGAGGTGTTTAAATCCACTTTCTATGTGATGGACATCCGTCCATCATACTCTTGCTTGCTGGGTAGGCCTTGGATACACCATGCTGGGGCAGTCACCTCCTACTTACATCAGATGTTGAAGTATCATGTCAAGGGAAAGATCATCACTGTCCATGGTGAAGAAGAGTACATGATTAGCCACTTAAATTCGTTCCGGTATGTGGAGGTTGAAGGAGAGTTCATTGAGACACCGTTTCAACGTTTCGAAGAAGTCCTTCCTGAAATAGCAGTAGCAAAGTTGACGGCTGAGACACCAAGACAGATGGCCAGGATGGCATCTCTGGAGGATGCAAGGGCCGCGATAAAAGAAGGGAAGAATTCCGCATGGGGGCAGTTACCCGACATTCCGCATAAAACTGACAAGTTTAGATTAGGGTTCACAGCCGCTGGCCAGAAAGCTATGCGCCGGTCGAAGATTGAAAGGGCGCCAGTCAAAATTTCTCCCTACGGGATCAACGCCCTGGAAGATGAGGACAAAGAAAGCAACATTGAAGAGTGGATTTATCCAACTGTCAAAGGAGGATTGAGCAATTGGGAGGCTAAGGACTTTGTCCCCATCACTTTTATTCATCAGTAATTTATCTGTTAAACATTTCTTATTTGGTCTGTAATATTTACTTTCAAACAATCCGTACACTATCTTTTCACCTCCTGCCTTGCCCGGGGCATGTAGGTCTACTTGTAAGGGTTTTGATTATTTTTCATATTCATATTCCATGTTTAATGATTCATTGGACGTTTTTCATTTGATAAACTGCTTATGTTCATTTTCTTTCCTTTTGCATTTTTTGTTTAAGGATGGCTATCCCTTACACACACCTACACTCACCAATGCAGGTACCCATCCACTCCGGATTCCATGGGTAACTATTCTGCTGTATCTTTCAATAACTCTGAAGATCTGGTCAATCTAGCCGAGTATGAAGATGACGAAGGTTGTGAAGTACCCGGGGAATTAGCCAGACTTCTGCAACAAGAGGAAAGGGCCATCTTACCGCATGAAGAGCCACTGGACACTGTCAACTTAGGAACCGAGGAGGACCGGAAGGAGGTGCAAGTGGGTGCCAATCTGGAACCAAAAGTCAAGGAGCACTTGGTACAGTTGTTGAATGAGTATGTTGAAATCTTCGCTTGGTCCTATGAAGACATGCCGGGTCTAGACACAGACATCGTGGTTCACCGTCTCCCCACAAGAGAGGACTGTCCACCAATCAAGCAAAAAGTTCGCCGAATGAGGCCTGACATGTCCGAAAAGATCAAGGAGGAAGTAATGAAACAATTCGATGCTGGATTTCTGGCTGTTACGTCCTATCCTCAATGGGTCGCTAACATCGTGCCAGTACCAAAGAAGGATGGCAAAGTCAGAATGTGTGTGGACTACCGGGATTTGAATAGGGCCAGCCCTAAAGATGATTTCCCGCTACCTCATATTGACATCTTGATCGACAATACAGCTCAGCATAAAGTGTTTTCCTTCATGGACGGATTCTCGGGCTACAATCAAATCAAAATGGCTCCCGAGGATATGGAGAAAACAACTTTTGTCACACAATGGGGCACTTTCTGTTATAAGGTGATGCCGTTCGGGCTGAAGAACGCAGGGGCAACTTATCAACGCGCCATGGTAGCTTTATTTCATGATATGATACATCATGAGATTGAAGTTTACGTAGACGATATGATAGCTCGGTCACAAACAGAGGAATAGCACCTTGAGCATCTGGAGAAGCTGTTTGCCAGGTTAAAAGAATACAAGTTCAGGCTGAATCAAAGCAAATGCACTTTTGGAGTTAGGTCTGGTAAACTCCTGGGATTCATTGTAAGCAACAAAGGCATTGAAGTCGACCCGGCAAAAGTAAAATCAATACAAGAGATGCCTGCTCCCCGCACTGAAAAGGAGGTTAGAGGATTCTTGGGGCGCTTAAACTATATTTCCAGATTCATCTCACATCTGACTTCTACCTGTGAACCAATTTTCAAACTTTTGAAAAAAGATCAGGTAGTGGAATGGAATGACGATTGTCAAGCTGCTTTTGATAGAATCAAGGAGTATTTGCTAGAACCTCCTATTCTGATGCCACCCGTCGAAGGAAGACCATTGATCATGTACTTAACCGTCTTGGATAACTCAATGGGGTGTGTTTTGGGCCAGCATGACGAGTCTGGTCGAAAAGAGCATGCTATTTATTACCTTAGCAAAAAGTTTACCGACTGTGAGACTCGCTACTCACTGCTCGAGAAAACTTGCTGCGCTTTGGTATGGGCTGCTCGCCGACTAAGACAGTATATGTTGACTCATACTACCTTGTTGATTTCCAAAATGGATCCTATCAAGTATATCTTCGAGAAGCCCACTTTATCTGGAAGGATAGCTAGATGGCAAATGATCTTAACCGAGTATGACATCCAGTACACCACCCAAAAAGCTATAAAAGGGAGTGTATTAGCTGACCATCTGGCTCATCAGGCTATCGAAGATTATCAGCCTATGAGATTTGACTTCCCAAACGAGGACATCATGAATTTGGACAACGTTGAAGGTAACAGACCGTATGACGGACCCGAAAAGGGATCCCGATGGTCCCTGTACTTTGATGGTGCTTCAAATGCCCTTGGAAACGGTATCGGCGCGGTGCTTATTTCTCCGGAAGGCTGTCACGCACCTTTCACGGCCCGACTTTGCTTCAGCTGCACAAACAACATGGCTGAGTACGAAGCTTGCATCTTTGGTCTCAAGGCTGCTATAGACTTGGGGATCAAATCTTTGATCGTATTTGGGGACTCGGCTTTGGTTATCAGTCAAATCAAAGGAGACTGGGATACCAAACATCCTAATCTTATCCCATACAAAGAACATGTCCTGACATTGTTGCCTCATTTCGAGCAAATTACCTTCGAGCATTTCCCGCGAGAAGAGAATCAGCTAGCAGATGCTCTAGCCACAATGTCCTCCATGTTTAAACTCAACTGGGATAACGAGGCTCCCCAAATCACCATCGAGCGAATGGATGAACCTGCGCATTGTCATGAGATTAATACCGAAGAAGTAGTGGAACAACCTTGGTTCCATGAAATCAAAAGGTATCTCGAGACCCGAGATTATCCTGAAGGAGCTTCCGTGAATGACAAGAAGTTCTTAAGGAAATTTGCTGCTAAGTTCTTCCTAAGCAACGGCATCCTTTACAAACGAAGCCATGATTGCGTATTACTCCGATGTGTGGACAAAGCTGAAGCAGAGTTTATCATGACTGATATACACAGCGGCACATTTGGCACTCACTTGAGCGGGCATACAATGGCTAAGAAGATCCTGAGGGCAGGCTATTACTGGTCTACCATGGAAGTTGATTGCCATCAACATTCCCGTACTTGCCACAAGTGTCAAGTCTACGCTGACAAAGTTCATATTCCTCCGGTCCCCCTCAACGTCCTGACTGCTCTGTGGCCCTTTGCAATGTGGGGCATTGATATGATTGGAGAGATCAAACCCACGGCTTCCAACGGACATCGCTTCATCCTGGTTGCCATTGACTACTTCACTAAATGGGTCGAAGCAGCTTCCTTCGCCTCTGTCACCAAAAATGTGGTTGCCCGCTTTATCAAGCAAAATCTCATATGTCGGTATGGTGTTCCAGACAGGATCATCACGGACAACGGTACAAATCTGAATAACACAATGATCACTGCATTGTGCGAACAGTTCAAGATTTATCATCACAATTCATCTCCCTATCGGCCGAAGATGAACGGTGCTGTTGAAGCTGCGAACAAAAACATTAATAAGATCATTCAGAAAATGACAGTCACTTACAAAGACTGGCATGAGATGCTACCGTTTGCTGTGCATGGATACCGTACGACGACACGTACTTCAACTGGGGCAACCCCATTTTCTTTGGTTTATGGCATGGAAGCTGTTTTTCCTATGGAAGTCCAGATCCCTTCTCTAAGGATTATGAAGGATGCAGGTTTAAATGAAGATGATTGGATGCAGACCCGACTTGATCAACTCAATCTGATCGACGAAAAGCGACTTGCTGCTATATGCCATGGTCAGACGTATCAAAAACGGATGATCAAGGCCTTCAATAAGAAAGTCAGACGTCAAGTGTATCAAGTCGGAGACCTCGTAATCAAGCGGATTATCTTGCCGCAAAGTGATCCCAGGGGAAAATGGACTCCTACATATGAAGGACCATTTGTGATCAAGAGCATATTTTCTGGTGGTGCAATGATTCTGACCACCATGGACGGAGACGATTTGCCGCACCCTGCGAACGCAGACATAGTCAAAAGATACTACGCATAAAATAACCCGACAAGTCGAAAACCCGAAAGGGCGGCTTGGGCAAAAATGGGCATCCCGGTGGATCGAAAACCCGAAAGGGCGATTCAGGCAAAAATTAGGGATAAAAACAAAAAAATCTGTACACCCGGCAAGTCGAAAACCCGAAAGGGCGGCTTGGGCAAAAAGGGGTTTCCCGGTGGATCGAAAACCCGAAAGGGCGATTCAGGCAAAAGTTAGGGAATTAAAGCGTATGACTATGTCTCGTCGGATCACGTCAAAGACAATCTCTTCATCAACCAGTTCCAGGCTTCTGATCAATCCAGTCATCGTCGAACGAAGCATTGAATGGACAGATATTCAGGGTTGTGAAAGCTATAGCAGGATGGAATCCCATGGAATTATTTCACATAGCCATCCTTTATTTTGTGTAAATCTTTCAATATTTACGACAGAATCCTCTTACTAGGATGATTGTCTCCTTTGTACAAACATACTCAAAGAAAATCAATACAAATACTTTTCCCAGAAATTTGTGCCATTTCCTTTTCTTTTCTCTTGCACTATTTGTTTTATTTTGAGAAACGTCCAATGTTTTGTTAAATAGGCATATGCATTTGAAACATAATCATTCTCTTATGAGTCGGGAAAGAGGATTACCGATAGGTCGAAGGTACAGTTGGATATCTTAATACCCTTCAAAGGAAACCCCCGGGAGATTTGGAATCCATATCCCTAGCAAGTCTTGAAGCTCATCCCCAGTAGATTCTGGAAGCGTATTCCCGCAGAGAACTGACGTCTCTCCCGAGTTTTATTCAAAGTTATTCCTCCCAAGGCCTTATAACTGGGTTATCCTCAGCTAACAACCACGAAAGATCGCACTCGCCAGAATTCTTCCTATCCCCAGCGGAGTTCATCAAAATTCCCCAGCAGTAACTTATCTTTGCAGATCACCAGCCAGAGAATCCTCCGGAATTCAATCCCCCTCAGAGTTTAAGTTTCAGTGTCCCCAGCTGAGCTAAAGCTTCAAATTATCAATCCCCAGCGGAGCCAGACTATTGAACCTTTTCCCCACAGAGTTTTAGGAGAACAAAACCTTGAGCCCCCAGTAAGGTCACCAGAGACACTTCTCACCGAACTGAAGATTCCCGGTCTTGTATCCCCAGCATAAGTCTGCTAGATTGGTGCTCCCCAGTAGAAGTCTTCAGGATTTCCCCAAAAGATTGGTATACAACCCAAGCTCCTTATGCCCCAGTCACAGCCAAGGATTTATTCTTCCCGGCAGCAGTCGGGATGCTTTTATCTTCAGCCATCCAAGATTCATCTATCCCCAGCAAGATAGCTCATCAGCTTACATGCGCATTCATTACATTCATGTCATACACATTGATATCACATATATTGCATCATACATTTCATGCAACATAATTTTGTGTCTAGCTAACATTTTGTCCTTTACAGGATAAGAATAAAAAGCTATCCTTAACAGTTTCAGATGCAGTTTTACACGGACTCATCATCAAGTAACCCTACACCGGTTCTTATTCAAATCCAAGATTTCTGAAAACAGTTCACGGGTTCTCCAAGTAACGGATGTTAACCTATCACTTGTTCAGATTCTTCTCAAGATTTCTGAAAACAGTTCACGGGTTCTCCAAGTAACGGATGTTAGCCTATCACTTGTTCAGATTCTTCTCAAGACTTCTGAAAACAGTTTATGGATTCTTCCCAACAACGGATGTTAATCTATCGACTTGTTCAGATGCAACCTTCGAAAACAGTTTACGGACGCTTCCCAACAACGGATGCTGCTCTATTGCTTATTCAACTTCAAGATTTCTGAAAACAGTTCACGGGTTCTCCAAGTAACGGATGTTAGCCTATCACTTGTTCAGATTCTTCTCAAGACTTCTGAAAATAGTTTATGGATTCTTCCCAGTAACGGAGGTTAATCTATCGACTTGTTCAGATACAGTTTTCTGAAAAAACAGCTTACAGACGCTTCCCAACAACGGATGCTGCTCTATTGCTTATTCAAACTTCAAGATTTCTGAAAACAGTTCACAGGTTCTCCAAGTAACGGATGTTAACCTACCGCTTGTTCAGACTCTTCTCAAGCTTCTGAAAACAGCTTACGGATTCCTCCCAACAACGGATGTCAATCTATTGCTTGTTCAGACCCCCAGTACAGAGACGGTCCAAAGCTTGGACACCTTCCTGATATTCCCTTCCAGATGGCATATCTAAGCCCATCCCCGACAAGATTTATGTCACTCTCCCAGATGGCATCGTTAAGCCCATCTCCAAATGGCATCTCTAAGCCCATTCCCGCATCCATTGCTTTGACGAGTACAAATTTAAGGGCACTCTAGTGTCCAATCTCCTTTTACCCTCGAGTCACGAAAGGCAAACTTGCCAATATAACTCTTCGGATTCAATAAGATTGAACAGGGGCAACTGTTGTACCCCAAAATTTTCCCTCCCATCTCTCAATGATTTCTCATCACATAATCTTTGAAGCCCAAGATCCAGTTAGGGTTTCATCTGCTCAAGACTTCTCCTTGCACTATGGACCCAAATTAGGGTTTATGTTTGCACAAAGATGTTTTGACCCAAAATGCCTAATATGACTTTCATGCTTCATATTGGACTCCCAAGTTTATCCTCATCAAGTTTCAAGTCTTGATTTCAAGTTTTGCCCAGTCAATTGGACAGTTGACCTAGAAATCAGCTGCATTGGGGAAAAAGTCAACTATGACCAATTGACAGTCAAATCTCATGAAAGTTGACCCGCATCAACATTATGAACTCATATGGACCATTTGATCAAGTTTGGATCACAATTCCATAAGAATTTTGATCAGATCACCAAAAGGGCAAAATGGTCATTTTTAGGGTTTTGACTGCACAAAGGCAATTTTTGACTGTTTGACCTAGCCAATGGCAAACCAAGCTCATACATGGACTCAAGTACCCCATGGAATTATCTTGACATGCTCAACAAACTCAAAAGATCCCAAGTACACAAGATTGACAGTTGAATTTCCCAGTCAATTGATCAATTTTGACTGTATACTGAAAAGTCAAACTTTGACTTTTTGGTCAAAATCAAGAGTCAAGATTCATTTTTCATCAAAACATGCCAAATCATGAAACTTGTTCATCAAGAAATCACAAAATGCAAATTAGGGTTAGAAATTAGAATTTTTCATAACTTAGAATTTTTCTAAGTTATAAAAAACCCTAATTTTTTCCTAACTTTGCCCCACTTTTTCACCAAGATCCATTTGGATTCAAACAAAAGTCAAAACATGAAAGTTGTAGCTTGTTGCATAATCTACAACTTTGATTCACAAAGTTTTCTCATTTGAGGCTTGTATCTCAAGTTACAAATTTTTGAATAAGGGCATTAAACCATTCTTAACTTAGTGAATTTTTGACCTATTTTGACAAGGTTTTCTACCCCACTTCAAGGCCATTTTCCATACACTTCCACTTGGAATATCAATTTTCATTTCAAAGATGGATTGTAGTACACATTCCAAGCTTTCCAAAATGTCCAAGAACTCATCAAACAACCTCATAACTTGAGAGAATCGAATTTCACAATTGGGCAAAAACTCACTTTTGAATTGGCTATTTTTCATGTTCATCATTTGTGCAAACTTCTCAAACCAACATGCCCCTTGATTACAGGTCCTAGAACCATCCAGCACTCAATAATTTAATGCATGTTCATTGTGCTAAGACCTTGTTTCATGAGCTAAAGCATTGTATGATGGATTAATCCCAATTTAGATAAAGCATTCTTTCCATTTTTGCAAAAGTTTCACTTTATGTCCAATAACAAATCCACAGGTACAAACCAAATCCAATTGGCACAAGATTATGGGCAAATCACTCTGATCAAGGAGAGATTATGCAGCTCATTAGGGGTCCCCTACTTGCCTAAAACACCAAGTTGGTTTTGCTTGCTTAAGTGTGAAGTAAAGTGCCATAACATAGGACATCTTTCATCTCAGCATTAGAACATAGAAGCAAATATTGTAGACACATTCCAAACATCCCAACCAAGCTTTTGCACGACCCTAGCACCTCTAAAACACTCCCAATCTCAGAATCATCTTCAAACTGCAAAAACAGGGCAAGGCCTGCAGTTTGAGTGTCATCTCCCATTTCTCTCAAGCTCTCTTGCCCAAACTAGTTCACATACATTCCCTAGCACCTATGCAAGCTAACCATGACTTGAAACACGACCTGTAATCCCTCTAACCACTTCCACCATTTTCAGTTTCTTGTTTTGCAGGTGAGGTGCTCTAGCACGATTCAGAAGCTTTCAAGACAAAGTAAACATTGGAATAGCATCCCTGGACCTCAAGGAAGCTTTTCCAATCATCACCTTGCACTGAAAGCTCCCTCATTGTCAGATAGAACTTCAGCTGAACAGGTATCTTGGTGAACTTTTATCTCTCTTATCAAGCATCATTAGCTCTAAGTTTGTGAATATGCAATGTTCTACTTATGCCACTGAACATGTACATGTTTTTACTTTTCATTTCTTTTGCTTGAGCTGTGAGAATTTGAGGTTTGAAAATGGCAGAAAATCTAGGTTAGGATTTGGGGGAGAAGAAATTCTCCCTCATCTTAGAGAGTTAGATCAAGTTCTACATATGGTTGGATTCGTCTCTTCATGCTGAACATTTTTTATGTTATGAGTTTTCATTGAAAAGCCAGGAATCAGGAGTTGGAAGATGAAGAACAGGGCACGCGTTTTTTGAATGTTGTTGTACAGAGGTTGAAGAAAGGTCTTCATGGGCTGGGCCTATGTTGACTTTCCTTTTTACACCACCCTTTTTGGTTTTACACCCCTGAGCCCATTTGCTTCATTTTTAATGTTTTTTGACTTTTTCTTTTTTTAGTTGACTCATTTATTTTTTCTCAGCATATTAAAAATTTAAAAATATTTTTTCTCATCATTTTTGATTTTATTAGGTATTTGTTTGATTTTTCTTTTGGTTTGTACATAAATGAATAAATATACACTCTTTTGTTTAAAATAATAAAATAGTACAAATATACTTTTACACATTTTTATTTTATTTTTACCTCCTGAAAATATTTTATAGAAAATTACTTTTTGTATTTAAATATTAAATATTATTAATTAATACATATAATACATATTTTATAAATAATATAAATATATAGGTATATATTAATATACTTAGGATAAAAATACCAAAAAATGTATATATTTTATTTTTTATATTTAATACTAAAAAATACCTTTTTTACAAACATACTATATTTTATTTTATTTTTGTATGTAAATAATAATTATTATAATAAATAATTGATTAATACCCCTTTGATTAAAAATTAGGGTTTTACCCTAAATATGAAAATACTCCAAAAATAATACCTTTTTATTTTCTTTTTTTACTTTACATAAATAATGCTTTTTTTCATACATATAAAAATTCTTTTTTGCATTCTTGCATACTTGTTTTATTTCTATTTTATTTATGTTTTTAATCATATTGTAAATATTCAAAGCAAATGATGTAATAGCTTAGATTCAATTTCTTGTCTAAATATCTCCCCATTTGAACATTTGTACCTCCCTCCCCATATTATTGTGTTGTAATAGCGTAGGAATTTAAATTTCGCACTTTAAATGCTTTCTAAGCATACTATGCTAGAATTAGGGTTTGTATGCGAATAAAAATAAACAAAAATAGTTTGACCTAATACAAGATAAATAAGCATGAAAATGAACAACACATTTCACACTTGCACCCCTAGGGTATTCCACTTTGTTGCCTTTAAATAATTGGGCCATATTGTATGTTGAATTTCTTTGGGTAAAACAAACAATCAAATGATCATAGTCCCTCAAAATGTTGCCTAAATGAATGATCAAGTCCCTTTTAAAGAAAAATTGCCCAAAGACATTTAACACTATTGCAATTATGGTCCAAACGATGACCCGCGCCCGTCCCTTCCATCTCCTAAGACAAGATTGTCCACCAAATGCAATGGTGGAACAAAATTGTCAAAAGGTTTAAAACATAACAAAAATCTTTGAGAAAATTTTAGGGTAGATAACTCTTAAGTACTTGTCAATTTGCAAAGAAAACACTTGCCTATTTTCAAAACCCACTTCGCCAACACTTTCAAAACCAACTTTCAAAAAACTTTGAAACATCTTTTCTAAAAACAAAACACCTTTTGTAAAACATTCGAGTAAAGAATTGTTACAAGGGTAGCCTACACAAGGCATCTTTTCAAAACATTTTCAAAACCACACATCAAGCACCATTTCAAACAATTGAAAACCAAGGCAAGTTGATCTAAGCAAGTACCTAAGAGCCCATTGATAACCATGGATAGAAAGGGTGCTAATACCTTCCCTTTCTATAATCTACTCCCCGAACCCAAGAAAAATCTCAAAGGTTTTTGCTGTGCTTTTTAAACCTTTCCTTAGGATAAAATAAAAAGTCGGTGGCGACTCTTGCTCAACCGAAACATTTGCGAAAATAAACACAAAACCACAGTCAGTTCTCCCACCGTATCACAGAGTGGATAGTAAGACACTGGGGCACAAGAATTCTATCCCCCTTAAGCCTTACCTCAAGTGGGTACGAACCCGCTCCCAGAATTTTATGATGCCATATCCTCACATTCTCCCCTTGATCAAAGAGCCTGTTATGGAAGGAGAGGTTCCATACGCCATCCTACATCCTGACATGCCAACATCATGGGAAGAAATGCAAAAGAGTTGGATCCAACTCAAGGAAGAACGGAATACTTTTGAAACCAGCTTCTATGCTAGTGAAAAGAAGGTTTTGGAGCTTACTCGCCAACTTCACAAGGAGGAGACCCTCAACACTTACATCTCTCCAAAGAGGATGTGCAATGTCTTTTTACATTAAGAATTTTGTAATATTTCGCCCATGGGGCACTTATGTACTAACAAATTGCTTCTTAATGTGACGTGTGTTCTCTTTTGTCTGCAGCAAATTTGAATTTTTGAACCCTTGAATGCATTACATAAATAGCATACCATTCATCATATGCATAATAGGTACTCTCTTACAGGTCTCTTATCTTTTTCGCTGTTTATTTCAGCAATCATCATGTCTGCTGAAACTTCCACTGAGCAAGCTATCAAGGCCCTCTAGGCCCAGAACGTCCAATTTCAAGAGCTGGTCATGAATCTAGCTAAGGGTCAGCAGGACCTGAAGACCCTGCTCCTGAAAAAGAAGAAGAAGAAGAGGACTGTCCTGTTCAATACTGGACGCAGGTTTGGAAATGGGCTGCAGAATGAAATTGATATGGCCACCCCGTCTGGAGAGAAAGACATTCCACAAGAGAGGAGGGCTCCTAGCCCTGAAGTCTCCGACAACGAGACGGACTATGATGAAGAACAGTATCCTCCTGATGAAGATAAGTACAAATAGCTGGAGGACCATTTGAACGCTATGGAAGTACAGAAGGTGCCCGGTTTGGACTTCGGAGATTTGGGTTTATCATCTGGGGTGGTGATTCCCTACAAGTTCAAGGCACCTGCCTTTGCCAAATATGACGGAGCTTCCTGTCCCAAGCTGCACCTCCGGTCATATGTGAGGAAGATCCAACCATACACTACTGATAAGAATTTATGGATCCATTTCTTTTAGGACAGTCTCTCAGGGACTCAGCTTGAGTGGTTCTATCAGTTGGATGGAGCCAGTATCCGCAGCTGGGAGGATTTGGCTGCTGCATTCTTTAAGCATTATCAGTATAATTTCGACCTCGCTCCTACGCGTACCCAACTCCAGGGTATGTCAATAGGGACGGACGAAGGATTTAAAGAGTATGCTCAAAAATGGAGAGACCTTGCCGGAAGGGTGCAACCACCTTTAGCTGATCGTGAACTTGTTGATATGTTTTTGGGAACCCTGTCTGGTCCATTCTTTAACCATTTGATTGGAAGCTCTTCAGTCGGGTTTACAGACCTTATCTTGACCGGCGAGAGGATTGAAGCTGGAATTAAGGCTGGGAAAATACAGAAGGGTGCCTCCTCGAGCACCGAGAAGAGACCATTTAAGAAAGAGTCCAGTGCGGTCTACAATTCGAGAAGGAAGAATAGACCTGAACACCGCCAAGCTGTCAATGCGGTTGTTATCTCAAAACTTACTGGTGCTCCTCAACATCACAACTAACGAAGGGACAAGAGACCTCAAAGGCAATTCACTCGTCTCAGCATGACCTTGTCTCAGATTCTGCCACAATTGCTGAAGACCAATCTGGTGACCCTAAAAGAAGCTCCAAAGAATCCAAATACAATGTCACCAAGGTATAACCCTAATGCCCGCTGCGCTTTTCACTCTGATAGCCCGGGGCATAATACAGACGATTGTTGGGTTCTGAAGAACAAGGTGCAGGACTTAATTGATGCATAGGAGATTGAGTTCGAGGCGCACGAGAGGCCTAATGTTGTAACTGCTCCCATGCCCAGGCATGGAGTGAATGCTGTAGAGGAAGACTCGTTTGTAGTTGCTGTGGATGATGTTGTTACCCCTCTAATGACTATCAAGAAAAACTTGTTACTAGCCGGTTTATTTCCGGGATATGGTGAAGGTTGCCCTATGTGTTCTGTTTTACCTACTGGTTGTCCATCTTTGAGGTCAGGTATCCAGAACCTGATGGATAGTAAAGAGATTCTTTTTTAGAAGACTGCTGTTCCACCCATTCATTCTGAAGAAGTTTCCATCATTACCATTTTCGACAATTCTTCCAAGGCTCCCTCGAGGACGCCTGTTAGAATTACATCTGTTCCGAAGACCGCACCCATAACCATCACTGTTCCGGGGACCATCCCCTATACCTATGACAAAGCTGTCCCTTGGAACTATGGGGCAGATGTTTATGTTCTTGGAATTAAGCAAGAGTTTGATGTTGATACCGGCGTCAGCAACATTACGGGGCTTGCTAAAGTCACTCGCAGCGGTAGACTTTTCTCACCTGATATTGCTCCACCAGCTGTCAGAAGACCTATTGTCATTAAGCCTGCAAGTGTACCTACTGCTATTCCTGATCAAATTCCTATCCTTCCCCCTATCGTCGAGTCATCTAGCGCTCGGGGCAAAGGGATCGCTACTGATATGCCTGCCCGGACGAAGGCGCCAAAGACAATCAACGTTGAAGCTTCCAAACAGGAGATGGAAGAGATTCTGAAGATCATTAAGAAGAGTGTAGGTGTTTAGGTATTGGCTTGTATTTTTGGTAAATTCCAAGTGTATGTGTGAATGTCATGACTGATGTCATAACATTCTAGTTAAGGTTGTACTAACTCTTTAGGTACATATGCAGAAAAATATTGTAACTCAAATACTGATGTTCATAAGTGTGTATCTGAGCATGTTTGCAAAATGATCACATTTAGCTAATCAGTAGACAGGTTTTCTCAGATGTCATAACAGATGTTATGACATCCTGTTCTGAACTAGCAGGATTACAGGATTGGATAAGTCTGAGTTTTTTCAGGAAATAACTCAGTCCTTCCTAAACAGAATCCTGCGTTTTCTGAGGAGTAACCTCGCTCAATCCTAACCTGATCAACAAAGTACTGTGACCTGGACTTTAAGTCAAACGGAATCAACCCTAGGTTTTTGGAAACCCTAACTGAAGTTGCAGCTGCTATATATTCAACAGAGCTGCGGTTTTTGAAATCATCCCTGCTGATTAATTAGAAGATCGAGTTTGTAATCTGTATAGATTTGTTTAATTGTACTCCAAGCAATTATCATTGTGATAAGTGTCTTGGAATAGGTTTCAATTGTAAGGGTTGTGTAGCACTCAAAGCTTTGAAGCAAGAGTGTTTGAATGTTACTTGACTAAAGCTGTGAAGCAGAGTCAAGTTAGTTGTGTACATCACTCAAAGCTGTGAAGCACGAGTGATTGTGTTACTTGATTAAAAAGCTGTGAAGCATAATCAAGAGTGTGTTTTGAAGAGTGTCTTCATCAATTCTCAAGTCAAATTGGTTTATGTATCACTGCTGTGATTGAGGGGGAGTGAGTAGGAACTCAGGTTTAAGTTGTACTTAGATTAGAATTGCATTGGGTAGGTCTTAAGTGAAGGAGATAAACTGGTTGGTTTATTCCTGAATTAACATCTCTTATAGTGGATTCTCTCCCTGGCTTGGTAGCCCCCAGAGTAGGTGTTGTTGCACACTGAACTGGGTAAACAATTGACTGTGTTATTTACTGCTTTTGCATTTACTGTCATATAGTAAGTCAGATACAATGTCATAACATTGGACGTGACATTGGGTATCTGTAGCCAGAATTTTCAATTGGCATCAGAGCAGGCACCCTGCCTGTATCACTGGGTGAGATCTAGGGATATCACTTTCTGGCACTATGGACAAAGAAGGAGTTTTTGGAAATAGACCACCCATTCTGGATGGAACTAATTATGACTACTGGAAACCTCGTATGATTGCCTTCCTAAAATCTCTGGACAAAAAGGCTTGGAGAGCTGCTGACAAAGGATGGATTCATCCCACCATAACTGAGGAAGATGGGACAATCAGTCTGAAGCCTGAGGAAGATTGGAGTAAAGAAGAAGATGAGCTAGCCCTGGGAAATTCCAAAGCTTTAAATGCCTTGTTCAATGGGATTGATAGAAATATTTTCAGATTAGTTCATCAATATGAACTGGCCAAGGAAGTTTGGGACACTCTCAAAACTACTCATGAGGGAACTTCCAAAGTAAAAATGTCAAGGCTTCAGATGTTGACCACTAAGTTTGAGAATCTAAAAATGATGGAAGATGAAACCATTCATGAGTTTCACATGAACATCTTGGAAATTGCCAACACCTCAGGAGCACTGGGAGAAAAAATGTCAGAAGAAAAACTGGTGAGGAAGATTCTCAGATCCTTGCCTAAAAGATTTGCAATGAAGGTGACTGCCATAGAGGAAGCCCAGGACATCAGCAAGTTGAAAGTAGATGAACTTATTGGGTCTCTTCAGACTTTTGAGATGGGAATCACTAATGATGATGTCAAAAAGAACAAGAGCATAGCACTTATGTCCAACACTGATGCTGAAGAAAACATTTCAGAAGCTATAGCCATGCTAGGAAGACAATTCAACAAACTCATCAAAAGAATAGATCCAAAGTCAAGGTCTAATGTTCATAACATCTCCTCTGACATTGACAGTTCCAGCAAAAGATCAAGGTCAGATGGGAAGGGAGTTCAAGGCAGAGGAATTCAATGTCATGGTTGTGAAGGATATGGGCATATTCGAGCTGAATGTCCTACCTTTCTTAAGAAACAAAAAGGAATGACAGTTACTTGGTCCGACTGTGATTCAGAAAGTAATTCTGAAGAAGAGACTGCCAAACGAGTTACTGCTTTAACTGGTGTTTGTACCTCTGAAAGTGATGAAGAGGTGACTTTTGAAGAACTGGCTGAAACATACAAGGAATTGTGTATCAGAAGTACTGAAGTCTGTGTGCAGAATAAGAAACAATCAAAACTCATCATGAAGATGGAGGCTGAAAAAAGGGAAAACCTTGAAACTATAAGTCTTCTAGAAGGAGAAGTTCAATTGCTGAATTCACAACTGGATCAAATGACAAAATCTGTCAAGATGTTGACAAATGGAACTGACAAATTGGAAGAGATCCTACAGATTGGACAAAATGTGGGAAATAAATCTGGTCTAGGATTTATGAAAGCAACGAAATCTGGTTCTGGTAGGCAAATGCCAAAACAGATGTCTCAACACAACTCTCGACATCAGGAACAGAAACATATGAGGAAAAGGTACCAAAGATGGAAATGTCATCATTGTGGTAGATATGGCCACATAAAGCGTTTTTGCTTCAGATTACATGGATACCCTAATCAGAATTCAGGTGTCAAACCTAAGTCTAAAAAGGTACCACGTGCTCCTCAATGGAAGAAAAAGGCTACTGCACTGATAGCTCACACTTCCCTGAGGGTCTCTGCAAAAGAAGACTGGTATTTTGACAGTGGATGTTCCAGACATATGACTGGAATCAAGAACCTCCTCAATAATGTTAAGCCTCACACCACCAGTTTTGTGACCTTTGGAGATGGGGCCAAAGGTGAAATCAAAGGAGTTGGTGATTTGAACTGCCCTGGAGTTCCAAGTCTAAATGAAGTACTGCTGGTGAAAGGACTGACTGCTAATCTCATTAGTATCAGTCAACTGTGTGATCTAGGATTCAAGGTCAATTTCTCAAAATCTGAATGCCTTGTAATCAATGACAAACAAGAGACAGTAATGAAAGGAGTCAGATCCAAAGACAACTGTTACTTATGGGAGGCTGAGAATACTAATTTCTCATCTGTGTGTTGCATTGCAAAAGAAGAGAAAGAGGTGAAACTGTGGCACCAAAAACTTGGCCATCTCCACCTAAGGGGTATGAAGAGGATCATCTCCTTGGAAGCAGTCAGAGGAATTCCAAAACTGCTAATTGATGAAGGAAGAGTTTGCGGTGAATGTCAGGTGGGCAAGCAGACAAGGATGTCACATCCAAAGTCAAGACATCTGACCACCACTAAGGTTCTAGAACTCCTCCATATGGATCTGATGGGACCAATGCAAGTAGAAAGTCTTGGTGGTAAAAGATATGCCTATGTGGTTGTGGATGATTTTTCCAGATTCACCTGGATTAATTTCATTAGAGAAAAATCAGATGCATTTGAAGTCTTTAGAGAACTGTGCAAAAGAATTCAAAGAGAGAAGGAAGTATGTATTGTCAGAATCAGAAGTGATCATGGCAAGGAATTTGAAAACAGCAGGTTTGATGACTTCTGTGCTTCAGAAGGAATCAGTCATGAGTTTTCTTCTCCCATAACACCTCAGCAAAATGGAGTTGTGGAAAGAAAAAACAGGACCATACAAGAATCTGCCAGAGCAATGTTACATGCAAAAAAACTTCCTATGTATTTCTGGGCTGAAGCTATGAATACAGCCTGTTATGTTCATAACAGGGTCACCTTGAGAAAGGGAACCTCATCCACCATATATGAACTCTGGAAAGGAAGAAAACCAACTGTGAAGTACTTCCATGTGTTTGGCAGCAAATGCTATATCCTGTCTGATCGGGAACAGAGAAGAAAACTGGACTCCAAAAGTGATGAAGGCATATTTCTAGGATACTCCTCAAACAGCAGAGCTTATAGAGTATTCAACTCCAGAACCAAAACCATGATGGAATCAATAAATGTCATAATTGATGACTATCATGAAGAAACAGATGTTCCTTGTACTGTTGAGACATTCTTTGAGACTTCAACCCAACAGGATGATCTACCCAACTCCACCACAACAGAATCAGAATCAAAGGAAGCTAGCAAGACTCCTTCCATCAGAATTCAGAAGGATCATCCAAAAGAGCTCATCATAGGAGATCCTAATAGTGGAGTCATCACAAGATCAAGAGAAATCATCTCAAATTCTTGTTTTGTGTCCAAAATAGAACCAAAAAATGTCAAGGAAGCCTTGACTGATGAATATTGGATTGGTGCAATGCAAGATGAACTGAACCAATTCAAGCAGCATGAAGTCTGGGAACTGGTTCCTAGACCTGAAGGAACTAACATCATTGGGACAAAATGGATATTCAAGAACAAGTCAGATGCTGAAGGAGTTGTCACCAGAAATAAGGCGAGACTTGTTGCTCAAGGATACACCCAAGTTGAAGGGGTTGACTTTGATGAAACCTTTGCACCTGTAGCCAGGTTGGAATCAATCAGACTCTTGTTGTCAATTGCTTGTCTTCTGAAGTTCAAGTTATTTCAGATGGATGTGAAAAGTGCCTTTCTAAATGGGTACTTAAATGAGGAAGCTTATGTGGAACAACCTAAAGGCTTTGTGGATCCAACCCATCCTGATCATGTCTACAAATTGAGAAAAGCTCTATATGGGCTGAAACAAGCTCCTAGAGCATGGTATGACAGGTTAACAAAGTTTCTCTCAGACAAAGGCTACAGAAAAGGAGGCTTGGACAAAACTCTATTTATCAAAACTGAAGGAGGGAAGTTGATGGTTGCCCAAATATATGTTGATGATATAGTGTTTGGCGGAATGTCAGAACATATGGTTAAACACTTTGCTGACCAGATGCAGGCTGAATTTGAAATGAGTCTCATGGGAGAACTAACTTATTTTCTTGGACTACAAGTCTCACAGATGGAGGACTCAATCTTCTTATCTCAAAGCAAGTATGCTAAGAATATTGTAAAGAAGTTTGGAATGGAGAATGCAAGTCACAAAAGGACTCCTGCTCCTACTCATCTAAAGCTCTCCAAAGATTCAAGTGGGGTTAAGGTGGATCAAAGTCTGTACAGAAGCATGATAGGAAGCCTGCTGTACTTAACTGCCAGCAGACCTGATATTGCCTTTGCAGTTGGAGTTTGTGCTAGATACCAAGCTGATCCCAAAGTCAGTCATCTCAATCAAGTGAAGAGAATTTTGAAGTATGTAAGTGGTACTTACAACTATGGATTGCTGTATACTCATGGCTGTGAACCGACTCTGACTGGCTACTGTGATGCTGATTGGGCTGGTAGTGCTGATGATAGAAAAAGCACTTCTGGAGGATGTTTCTTTTTGGGAAGTAATCTGGTTTCCTGGTTCAGCAAGAAACAGAATTGTGTGTCTCTTTCCACTGCTGAAGCTGAATATATTGCAGCTGGCAGTAGCTGCTCTCAAATGTTATGGATGAAACAGATGCTCACTGAGTATAACGTCACACAAGATGTTATGACATTATACTGTGACAATCTGAGTACAATCAACATATCCAAGAATCCCATTCAGCATAGCAGGACCAAACATATTGACATACGACATCACTTTATTAGAGACCTTGTAGAAGAAAAGATCATCAAGTTGGAACATGTTACCACTGAGCTACAGCTGGCTGACATTTTTACCAAGGCTTTGGATGCAAATCAATTTGAAAACTTAAGGGGTAAGTTGGGTATTTGCCAACATGAGGAATTGTAGCAATTAATTTTGCTTAAAACAAAGACCAAAGGACTTCTGCCTGTTCTGATTGGTTTAAAATTGTATTTTCTCATTTCCTACCACTGTTTTGAGAAGTTGAATAGGCACTCCTTTGCTTTGTTCCTCTCTCATGCTTCACATCAATCAGAAATTCTCATTTGCTGTTTGTCCTTCAAAACTGACAAAATGTCTCAAACGCCATCATCATCCAATACGACCATCTCAACCTCTTCATCTGATCAAGATTCTGGGACAATCTCTTCCTGTCTGGACTCTGATGTTCTGGAGATCTGTTCTCATAGAATTAACTCCACCAAGGCCAAAGAGGTGCGAACAAGACATACAGGTAATCCATCTCATCCTTCCTCTTCAGTACCCCCTGAAATTACAAATAGGGAAGGGACAGCCTATGCTAATCAAGCAATAGCAAAAATTGTTTCCCGAATTCTGAACGAGAACCACTCAGTTCCTGGCATTTCTGTTCCTCTGCACCAAGAAAATTCAAATGCTGAAACAAATCCAAATGTCTCTAAGAATGTTGAGACATCAAACAAAGAGAGAAATGCTGACAAGAAAAGAAAGAAGCCTGACTCCTCTGAGTCTGATGACAGTACTTGAAGGATGATTGCTGCGTGGTGGTGGAGTTTGGAAGAATGTCCTGCTGTTGTCTACTGCTGTGTCTGGTGTTCTGCTGCTGATCTCATTATTTTGTCTTGGATAACTGTATTACTTTATAAACATGTAATCTTTGGCCCATTTGTGGCTAAAGTGGGGGAGAATATTTGGTACTGCTTAATTAGTACTTAACACTATATTTTTCTGCTGTCATCATTTATTTCTGCTGCTATCTCTGATTGTTTAGGGACTTTAGCCAAAAATCTGCCAAAGGGGGAGTTTGTAGGTGTTTAGGTATTGGCTTGTATTTTTGGTAAATTCCAAGTGTATGTGTGAATGTCATGACTGATGTCATAACATTCTAGTTAAGGTTGTACTAACTCTTTAGGTACATATGCAGAAAAATATTGTAACTCAAATACTGATGTTCATAAGTGTGTATCTGAGCATGTTTGCAAAATGATCACATTTAGCTAATCAGTAGACAGGTTTTCTCAGATGTCATAACAGATGTTATGACATCCTGTTCTGAACTAGCAGGATTACAGGATTGGATAAGTCTGAGTTTTTTCAGGAAATAACTCAGTCCTTCCTAAACAGAATCCTGCGTTTTCTGAGGAGTAACCTCGCTCAATCCTAACCTGATCAACAAAGTACTGTGACCTGGACTTTAAGTCAAACGGAATCAACCCTAGGTTTTTGGAAACCCTAACTGAAGTTGCAGCTGCTATATATTCAACAGAGCTGCGGTTTTTGAAATCATCCCTGCTGATTAATTAGAAGATCGAGTTTGTAATCTGTATAGATTTGTTTAATTGTACTCCAAGCAATTATCATTGTGATAAGTGTCTTGGAATAGGTTTCAATTGTAAGGGTTGTGTAGCACTCAAAGCTTTGAAGCAAGAGTGTTTGAATGTTACTTGACTAAAGCTGTGAAGCAGAGTCAAGTTAGTTGTGTACATCACTCAAAGCTGTGAAGCACGAGTGATTGTGTTACTTGATTAAAAAGCTGTGAAGCATAATCAAGAGTGTGTTTTGAAGAGTGTCTTCATCAATTCTCAAGTCAAATTGGTTTATGTATCACTGCTGTGATTGAGGGGGAGTGAGTAGGAACTCAGGTTTAAGTTGTACTTAGATTAGAATTGCATTGGGTAGGTCTTAAGTGAAGGAGATAAACTGGTTGGTTTATTCCTGAATTAACATCTCTTATAGTGGATTCTCTCCCTGGCTTGGTAGCCCCCAGAGTAGGTGTTGTTGCACACTGAACTGGGTAAACAATTGACTGTGTTATTTACTGCTTTTGCATTTACTGTCATATAGTAAGTCAGATACAATGTCATAACATTGGACGTGACATTGGGTATCTGTAGCCAGAATTTTCAAAGAGTGATTATAATATGGTTGAGCAACTGGGGCAAACCCCATCCAAGATTTCCATGTTATCATTGTTGTTATGTTCAGAGGCCCATGCCAAGGCTCTGATTACCTTCCTAAAGACGGCCCACATACCACAGGAGATATCAGCTGATCAATTTACCGATTGTGTAGCCAATTTAACTGCTGATAATGGTTTGGATTTCTCTGACGCTGATCTGACTGCTAAAGGGAAGAACCATAATGATGCCCTGCATGTCTCCATTGAATGCAGGGGCACTACTCTTGCACATGTGTTGGTTGACACTGGTTCCTCGTTGAACGTCTTGCCAAAGAAAGCTTTAGACAGGCTGGATTGCGAAGGTTTAGAGCTAAAACCAAGTAACATTGTTGTCCGGGCTTTTGACGGGTCTAAAAGGATGGTGCATGGTGAGGTCGATATTCCAATCAAGGTCGGTTCTCAGGTCTTCAACTCTACATTTTACGTGATGGACATTCGGCCGTCCTATTCTTGTTTGTTGGGTCGTCCATGGATCCACAAAGCTGGAGCCGTAACCTCAACGCTCCACCAGAAGTTGAAGTATCCGGTCAGAGGGAAGATTGTAACAGTTCAAGGGGAGGAGGAGTACATGGTCAGCCACCTCAACTCATTCCGGTACATAGAGATGGATGGGGAGTTCATTGAGACCCCATTTCAACACTTTGAAGAGGTTCCTCAGACATTGGCATCGGCAGAGACTGTGATGGAAGATTCTCCCATGAAGATGGCTTCCTTAAAGGATGCCCGGGCCGTTATTGAGAAGGGTGAGTATGCAAACTGGGGCCGACTTCCTGATTTCACTCAGAAGACTAACAAGTTCGGTTTGGGTTTCACTGCAGAAGCTCAGAGGGATGTTCGAAGTGCAAGGATTGGAAGACCTCCTATGTTCATCAACAACTCGGGAGTAAATGCCATCGAAAATGACGTGGAGGCGTCTGAATTCGACAGCTGGATCTATCCTACGACCAACGGTGGACCAAACAACTGGATAGCAAAGGATTTCATCCCTATTACTTTTATTACTCAGTAATGAGCTCTTTGTTTCGAATTTGTAACAGACAATGTTTTGAAACTTTATGGCCCGGTGTCTTACCCGAGGCACCGTGGCTTCATTTGTGAGGGCTTTTGTATGCCATTTTCATAGACCATTAATAAAAGCATTGGACGTTTTTGCATTTCAAATTGTGTGCTCCTTGTCTTTCTTTATTACATATTGCAAAAACAGCTATTTTACACACACTCACATATACAGGTCTCAATCCACTCTGGATCTCACTGGTAACGACTCTACTACTGCCAGTTATAACTTCGAAAATCCGATCAACTTAGCCGAAAACGAAGGTGAAGATGATTGTGAAATGCCTGGTGAGCTTGCAAGACTACTACTCCAGGAAGAGAGGGCCATTCAGCCATATGAAGAGCCAGTGGAAACAGGAAATCTGGGTACCGAGACAGACAAGAAGGAAGTCAAGATCGGTGCAAATCTGGAGCTTAGTGTGAAACAGCGGTTGATTCAGATGTTGCATAACTACATGGAAATCTATGACTGGTCTTACGAAGATATGCCTGGGTTGGATACCGACATTGTGGTTCATCGCCTGCCTACCAAAGAAGACTGCCCTCCGGTAAAACAGAAGGTTCGCCGTATGCGTCCAGAGATGTCTGAGAAAATCAAGGCCGAAGTTATGAAACAATTTGATGCCGGTTTTCTAGCAGTAACTTCTTACCCTCAGTGGGTTGCCAATGTGGTTCCGGTACCGAAGAAGGATGGTAAGGTCCGAATGTGTGTTGATTATAGAGATTTGAATAGGGCAAGCCCTAAGGATGACTTCCCTCTGCCTCACATCGACGTTCTGGTTGACAATACTGCTCAGCACAAGGTATTCTCCTTTATGGACGGTTTCTCCGGTTACAATCAGATAAAAATGGCTCCTAAAGACATGGAGAAGACCACTTTTGTTACTCAGTGGGGCACCTTTTGTTACAAGGTCATGCCTTTTGGGTTGAAAAATGTTGGGGCAACATATCAGCGTGCCATGGTTGCTTTGTTTCATGATATGATCCATCACAAAATTGAAGTATACGTCGATGATATGATTGCGAGGTCCCAAACTGGGGAGGAACACCATGACCATCTACAGAAGCTGTTTGACCGGTTGAAGTTGTACAAACTGAGGTTGAACCCGAACAAGTGCACCTTCGGGGTGAGGTCTGGAAAACTACTAGGTTTCGTCGTGAGCGACAAAGGTATTCAAGTGGACCCTGCCAAGGTGAAAGCCATACAAGAGATGCCAGCTCCCAAGACAGAGAAAGAGGTCAGAGGCTTTCTAGGACGTCTGAACTACATTACCCGATTCATCTCACACCTAACTGCTACTTGTGAGCCAATCTTCAAACTGTTAAAAAAGGATCAAGTGGTACGTTGGAACGATGAATGCCAGGCCGCTTTCGAAATAATTAAGGAGTATCTCAAGGAGCCACCCATTCTGATGCCACCAGTGGAAGGGAGACCTCTAATCTTATACTTGACAGTGCTTGACAACTCAATGGGGTGTGTGCTGGGGCAGCATGACGAGTCTGGCCAAAAAGAGCATGCCATTTAATACCTTAGCAAAAAGTTTACCGACTGTGAGACCCGATACTCACTGCTCGAGAAAACTTGTTGCGCTTTGGCATGGGCTGCTCGCCGGCTGAGATAGTATATGTTGACCCACACTACTTTGTTGATTTCAAAAATGGATCCCATCAAGTATATCTTCGAAAAGCCTGCCTTGTCTGGAAGAATAGTGTTGTACCCCAAAATTTTCCCTCCCATTTTCTCAACATTTTCTCATCACAAGGCCCTTGGAGCTCAAGATCCAATTAGGGTTTCCTCTGCTCAAGATTTCTCCTTGTACTGTTGACCCAAATTAGGGTTTGTGTTTGCACAAAGATGTTTTGACCTAAAATGCCTAAGATGACTTTCATGCTTCATATTGGACTCCCAAGTTTATCCATACCAAGTTTCAAGTCTTGATTCCAAGTTTTGCCCAGTCAGTTGGACAGATGACCTAGAAATCAGTTGAAATGGGGAAAAAGTCAACTGTGGCCAATTGACAGTCAAATCTCATGGAAATTGACCCACATCAACATTATGAACTCATATGGACCATTTGATCAAGTTTGGATCACAATTCCATAAGAAATTTGATCAGATCACCAAAAGGGCAAAATGGTCATTTTTAGGGTTTTGACTGCACAAAGGCAATTTTTGACTGTTTGACCTAGCCAATGGCAAACCAAGCTCACATATGGACTCAAGGACCCCATGGAATTGTCTTGACATTCTCAACAAGCTCAAAAGATCCCAAGTACACAAGATTGACAATTGAATTTCCCAGTCAATTGATCAATTTTGACTGTATACTGAAAAGTCAAACTTTGACTTTTTGGTCAAAATCAAGAGTCAAGATTCATTTTTCATCAAAACATGCCAAATCATGAAACTTGTTCACCAAGAAACCAAGAAATGCAAATTAGGGTTTGAAATAGAATTTTTCATAACTTAGAATTTTTCTAAGTTATGGAAAACCCTAATTTTTTCCCAACTTTGCCCCACTTTTTCACCAAGATTCATTTAGATTCAAACAAAAGTCAAAACATGAAAGTTGTAGCTTGTTGCATAATCTACAACTTTGATTCACAAAATTTTCTCATTTGAAGCTTGTATCTCAAGTTACAAATTTTTGAATAAGGGCACTAAACCATTCTTAACTTAGTGAATTTTTGACCTATTTTGACAAGTTTTTCTACCCCACTTCAAGGCCATTTTCCATACACTTCCACTTGGAATTTCAAATTGCACTTCAAAGATGGATTGTAGTACACATTCCAAGCTTTCCAAAATGTCCAAGAAATTCTCAAACAACCTCATGGTTAGGGAGAATCGAATTTCACAATATGGCAAAAACTCACTTTGTTCATGACCAAGTTACATGTCCATAACCTTGCAATTTGAACTCAGCATGCTTTAGGCTAGATTACAGGTCCTTAAACCAAGTTACACTCAATAATTTAATGCATATTCTTTGTGCCAAGACCATGTTCTTTGAGCTAAAGCATTGTATGAAGGTTTAATCCATTTTTAGATAAAGCAAAATAGCCATTTTTGAAAAGTTGCACTTTATGTCAAATTGAAAATCCAACAAGTACATTGCAAATCTGATTGGCACAAGATTATGAGCATAACACACTGATCAAGAGAAGCTTTGCAGCAGGATTAAGGGTCCTCTACTGACCTAGAAACACAAGTTGCCTTTGTTTGCTTAAGAGTGAAGAAAAGTGCCATAACACATACCAACTTCCATATCAGCAAAAGAACACAAAAACAAAGTTATCAAACACATTTCACACAACACAACCAAGCTAATACACGAGCCCTTAGCCTTCAAAACACCCTCCATCTCAGAATCACTCTCAAACTGCAAAAACAGGGCAGGCCCTGCAGTTTGAGTGCTATCTCTCATTTCTCTCGAGCTCTCTTGCCCAAATCAGTTCACACACCTTCCATACCATCTATGCAAGCTAACCAAAAGCAAAAGCACGACCTGTAATCACTCTAACCACTTCCACCATTTTCACATTTCTGACTTGCAGGTGAAGTTCTCTAGCTCGATTCAGAAGCTTTCAAGACAAAGTAAACATTGGAATAGCATCCCTGGACCTCAAGGAAGCTTTTCCAATCATCACCTTGCACTGAAAGTTCCTACATTTCTAGATAGAACTTCAGCTGAACAGGTATCTTGGTGAACTCGTATCTCTCTTATTATGCATCATTAGCTTTAAGTTTGTGAATAAACAAGGTTCTACTCATGCCACTGAACATGTACATGTTTTTACTTTTCATTTCTTTTGCTTGAGCTGTGAGAATTTGAGGTTTGAAAATGGCAGAAAATCTAGGTTAGGATTTGGGGGAGGAGAAATTCTCCCTCATCTTAGAGAGTTAGATCAAGTTATGCATATGGTTAGAATCGTCTCTTCATGCTGAACATCTTTTATGTTATGAGTTTGCATTGAAAAGCCATGAATCAAGAGTTGGAAGATGAGGAACAGGGCGCGCGTATTTTCAAACATTGTTTGCTGGAGGTTGAAGACAGGTCTTCTGGGCTGGGCCTGGAACATTTTTCTTATTTGCACCACATAATTGCTTTTACACCCCCAAGGCCCCTTTGCTTATTTCTTTGACTTTTTGACCTTTTTTCTTTTTTGATTGACTTTGTTTATTTTTTCTCATGACATAAAAAATATAAAAATATTTTTTCTCACCATTTTTTAATTTATTAGGTATTTATATGATTTTCTTTTGATTAATACTTAGATAAATAAATATATACATTTCATTAAAATATTGAGAAATAGGTAAAAATACTTTTATTTTCATTTTTATTTTATTATACCCTCTGAAAATATTTTACCTAAAAAATACCTTTTTTTTGCAAACATTAAAAATTATTATTATTTATATATATAACACATATTTAAAATAATACATATATACATATATTTATTAATATATTTAGGATAAATACAAAATATATACCCTTTTATTTTTATTATTAATATTTAATATAAAAATGCATTTTTGACAAAATACTTCACTTTATTTTATTTTGTACATAATAAATAAGTACTTGCACATATTAAATAATTAATGCATTTCATTTAATAAAAATTAGGGTTTTGCCCTAAATTCAAAAATACTCCAAAAATAATATCTTTTTATTTTACATAAATAATCCTCTTTTTTTTCATACATATAAAAAACCCTTTTTTGCATTCTTGCATATTTGTTCTATTTTTATTTTATTTATGCAATTAAATTACCTTGCAAATATTCAATATTGATGTAATAGCTTAGATTCAATTTCCTGTCTAAATACCTCCCCATTTGAACATTTGTACCCCCTCCCTATATTATTGTGTTGTAATGGCGTAGGAGTTTAAATTTCGCACTTTATCGCTTTCTAAATATACAATGTTAGAATTAGGGTTTATATGCGAATAAAAATGAACAAAATAGTTATGACCTAATCTCAAGACAAACAAGCATGAAAATGGACACACAAATCACACTTGCACCCCCTAGGGTATTCCACTTTGTTGCCTTCAAATAAATGGGCCATATTGCATGTTAGGTCTCTTTGGGCAAAACAAACAAATTGAATGATCATAGTCCCTCAATAACACTTTTCAAAATATTGCCAAACGAATGATCAAGTCCCTTAAAGAAAATGCCCAAAGATACTTGGCACCATTGCAATTATGGTCCAAACGATGACCCGCGCCCGTCCCTTTCACATCCTAACATGAGATTGTCCACCAAATACAATGGTGGAACAAACTCATTAAAAGGGTTAAAACATAGCAATAAACTTTGAGAAATTTAGGAGTAGATAACCTCTTAGTTACTTGAATCAAACTTGCAAAAACAAAACACTTGCCTATTTTCTAAAACACACCTCACAACACTTTCAAAACAACTTTCAAAAACAAATGAAAACCTTTTCAAAATACATACACCTTTGTATACATCCCAACATGGATCATTACAAAGGTTGCCACCACATTGGTTTCTTTTCAAAACATTTTCAAACACACACACAAGCACCATTTAAAACAATTGAAAACAAAAGGCAAGTGATCTAAGCAAGTAACTAAGAGCCCATGGATAACCATGGATAGAAAGGGTGCTAATACCTTCCCTTTCTATAATCTACTCCCCGAACCCAAGAAAACATCTCAAAAGGTTTTTGCTGTGCTTTTTAACCTTTCCTTAGGATAAAATAAAAAGTCGGTGGCGACTCTTGCTCAACCGAAACATTTGCGAAAACAAACGCAAAACCTCAAGTCAGTTCTCCCACCGTATCACAAATAGCAAGATGGCAGATGATCTTGACTGAATATGACATCCAGTACACGACTCAAAAAGCAATCAAGGGAAGTGTATTGGCAGACCATTTGGCACATCAAGCAGTGGATGATTACCACTCTATGAACTTTGAACTTCCAGATGAGAATATCATGTTCATAACTGATTTCGAAACACCTGGACCGGATGAAGGACCTGAGGAAGGATCCCGATGGTCTATGCACTTTGATGGAGCTTCAAACGCTTTGGGTAATGGCATTGGCGCTGTGATCATATCTCCTAAAGGCTCTCATACTCCGTTTATCGCCCGACTGTGTTTCAACTGCACCGATAACATGGCGGAGTATGAAGCATGCATTATGGGTCTCCGAGCTGCAATTGACCTAAGGATTAAGTTTCTAAGTGTCTTCGGAGATTCCGCTCTCGTGATCAGTCAGATCAAAGGAGAGTGGGATACGAAACACCCAAATCTTATTCCTTACAAGGAGTATGTGTTGACGTTGCTTCCCTATTTCGAGGAGATAACCTTTGAACACTTCCCAAGAGAGGAGAATCAGTTGGCGGACGCGTTAGCTACGATGTCTTATATGTTCAAAGTCAAGTGGGACAACGAGGCTCCCCGGATCATTATTTGGAAATTGGATGAACCTGCACATTATTGTGATCTTGAGACCGAAGAGGCAACAGAAAAGCCTTGGTATCATGAAGTGAAGAGGTACCTTGAAGCCCAAGAATACCCCGAGGGTGCATCTGTTAATGACAAGAAGTTTCTGAGAAGGTTCGCGGCAAAGTTCTTCATCAGCAATGGCATTCTTTACAAACGTAACCATGATTCAACCTTACTACATTGCATGGATAAAATTGAAGCAGAAAGGATCATGGTAGAGCTGCACAAAGGTACTTTCGGAACTCATTCCAGTGGACATACCATGGCAAAGAAAATCCTTCGGGCAGGATACTACCGGTCCACAATGGAAGCCGACTGTTATCAGCATTCTCGGACATGTCACAAGTGCCAGGTCTATGCTGATAAGGTGCATATTCCTCTAGTTCCTCTGAATGTTTTGACAGCACCTTGGCCCTTTGCAATGTGGGGCATTGATATGATCGGCGAGATCATACCTACGGCATCCAACGGGCATCGTTTCATCCTGGTAGCGATTGATTACTTTACCAAGTGGGTTGAAGCAGCTTCCTTTGCTACCGTAACCAAGAACGTCGTGGCACGGTTCATTCGGCACAACCTGATATGTCGATACGGTGTACCATAGAGGATTATTACGGACAATGGTACCAATCTTAACAACAAGATGATCATTGAGCTCTGTGAACAATTCAAGATACAGCATCATAACTCTTCTCCCTACCGGCCGAAGATGAATGGGGTTGTAGAAGCAGCTAATAAGAACATTAAGAAGATTGTGCAGAAGATAACAGTGACATACAAAGACTGGCATGAGATGTTACCATTTGCTCTTCATGGGTACCGTACCTCAGCACGGACGTCGACAGGGGCAACGCCCTATTCCTTGGTTTATGGCATGGAAGCAGTTTTTCCTATTGAAGTTCAGATACCCTCTCTTCGGATCATGAAAGATGCAGGTTTGAGCGAAGACGACTGGATTCAGACCCGGCTTGATCAACTAAACCTAATCGACAAAAAGAGACTCACTGCTATTTGTCATGGTCAGACGTACCAAAAACGGATGATCAAAGCATTTAACAAGAAAGTCAGGCGACAAGAATATCAAGTCAAGGACCTGGTAATCAAGCGCATTATTCTACCTCAAGGTGATCACAGGGGAAAATGGACCCCTACTTACGAGGGGCCATTTGTGGTTAAGAACATATTCTCAAGAGGAGCGATGATTCTAACCACCATGGATGGTGACGACCTTCCTCACCCCGTCAATGCAGACATAGTAAAAAGATACTACGCATAATCAAAGACCCGCTAGGTTGACTGGCCTAGGCAAAAATAAGGGCTTCCCGGTGAACCAAAAGGGTTCGGGCAAAAATAAGGGATGAAAATAATAAAAAAATCTGTACACCCGGCAAGTCGAAAACCTAAAAAGGCGGCTTGGGCAAAAATGGGTATCCCGGTGGACTGAAAACCCGAAAGGGCGGTTCAAGAAAAAGTTAGGGATTAAAGCGTAATACTATGTCTCATTGGATCACCTCGCATCCAGACTTCGGTATCAACTATCAGGCTCGGACGACACCAGTCAATCAGATTCACCTTCAACTAAGCAACAAAGTAATAAGATGCTTGAAGATATAAAGGCAATAGCAGAGTTGGAACCCAGTGGGACTGTTCACATAGCTGTCTTGTTTTCTTTTCACAAATTGTATAAATTCTATTTGTTCGGAGGCGTCCTCTTACTAGGACGTCAGCCTCTTGTACAAAACGCCTATTTTCAGGCCAAACTTCAAAGTCAATACAAACCCATTTTCAAACAAATTTCAAATTGTTTTTCCTTTATCTGTTTTGTTTTGCAAAGAACGTCCAATGTTCATTTTAGATATATGCATTTGACATTAATTGCTGCTCATAAATATTTACATGCGAAACAAAAGACAAATTACGATTGATATCAGAAGTAGGGGCATTAAGATTTGTCTGAGCAGTCTAATTGCTTTGTCCACTAGGTACCAAGGTATATATTCAGCTGAAGAATATGGCTAAGATACTTTCACTCCCCCAAAGTAAAACGGTAATGGTAGTTCTCCCCACTGAGACTTACAACCATGAATGAATCAGTAATACTCTCCCCAAGCAGAGTTGGTCTACCGTCAGCCCCGAAAAGGTTTGGTATCCCCAGAAGATCTTAATATTCCCCAGCGGAGTATAAGGATATCCCCCAGCAAACATAAGAGTATCCCTGGCAGTCTCAATATTCCTCAACGGAATATAAGAATGTTCCCTGGCAGAATGCAAGACACCCCCAGTGGAGCCATTTCCGCAGTGCAGTCTAAAAAGCTTCCCCAATGGAGTTGAATCATCTTCCTCAGTAGATTCTAGAAGCTTATCCTCTGTATAGTACAAAATAAATCTCCCCATCCAATTTCAGAAGGTTATCCCCAGCAAGTTGCAACTGAAAGGTCATCCCCAGCGAAGTTCTTTCTTTCCTCAAGCAGGACTTCTATCCTCAACAGATTCAATATCACCAGCAATGG
The DNA here is from genome assembly GCA_948472305.1 of Vicia faba. Classification (NCBI taxonomy): domain Eukaryota; kingdom Viridiplantae; phylum Streptophyta; class Magnoliopsida; order Fabales; family Fabaceae; genus Vicia; species Vicia faba. The sequence continues at coordinate 328,974,160 of OX451735.1, forward strand.
TAATCAATCCCCAGCGGAGTTTATCGTCAAAATCCCCAACAGAACTTATCAGCGGAATCCCTGGTGGAGTTTATAATCCCCAGCAGAGTATCTCTTCCCCACAGAGTATTATCCCGCAGAGTAATTCCCCAATGGAGTTCTTCTCTCCTGCAGGTTTATTCTCACAATCATCTTCGTTCATCATCCCCAGCGGAAATGAAGAACTCAACTCTATTCGCCAGCAGCTCCGGGATTTGTTTTCCCCAGCTAAAACATCACATTCCCATACATCATGATACATACATATACGCATCATACGAATACAATCTCATTTATTTTGAGAACATCATTGCCTGATCCATATCATGCATTGCATATGACTGGCCTTTACCTTTCAGTAAAAATGCAGTTAAGTTCTCAGCTTAGTCAAAGATCTGACCAGTTCTTAAATCTCAATTGAATTATCATCAGTTGAATTTTCAGATAAGGTTCTCAATCTCGACAGTTTTCCTCTGTCATAGTGTGGACAAGTTCTATAACAGCGGTTTACTCCATTGAGCACGAGACAGTTCCTGGATCTTGATGAAGATGTTTCTCTACGTCATAGTGTGGACGAGTATTATAACCTCAACGGTATACTCCATTGAGTACGAGTCAGTTCCTAGATCTTGATGTTTTCCTCCGTCATAGTGTGGACAAGTTCTATAACCTCAGCGGTTTACTCCATTGAGCACGAGACAGTTCCTGGATCTTGATGAAGATGTTTCCCTACGTCATAGTATGGACGAGTACTATAACCTCAACGGTATACTCCATTGAGCACGAGTCAGTTCCTAGATCTTGATGTTTTCCTCCGTCATAGTGTGGACGAGTACTATAACCTCAACGGTATACTCCATTGAGCATGAGTCAGTTCCTGGATCTTGATAAAGATGTTTCCCTATGTCATAGTGTGGACAAGTTCTATAACCTCAGCGGTTTACTCCATTGAGCACGAGACAGTTCCTAGATCTTGATGTTTTCCTCCGTCATAGTATGGACAAGTTCTATAACCTCAACGGTATACTCCCGGTGGGCACGAGACAGTTCCTAGATCTTGATGATTTCCTCCGTCATAGTGTGGACAAATCTATAACTTCAACGGTATACCCCCGGTGGGCACGAGACAGTTCCTAGATCTTGATGAAGATGTTTCCCCCAATTGAATTATGAACAGGTTCTTAAAACTCGACTGAGGCATTCTCCCAGTTGAAGTACATGCAGGTTCCTAAATCTCAAACGAAGTTAGACTTCCCCAGTGGAATCTTCTACAACAACAGGTATGCAAGTTCTCGCTAAGGAATCTCTTATACGATCGACACTCCTGCAGATGGCATCTATAAGCCCATCCTCCTACCAACAATCTCCAGATGGCATCTGTAAGCCCATTCCTGACACCACAATGCTGATACTACACCATGCGAGTGCAAATTTCTGGGCACTCTAGTGTTCAATCATCTTCTACCTTCGGATCACGAAAGGCACGCAAACCAATCTACATCCTCAGGTTTAAGAAGATTGAACAGGGGCAACTGTTGTACCCCAAAATTTTCCCTCTCATGTTTCCCAAAGCCTTCCCCTTGCATGGTTGATCACAAACTCTTGCCTAAGGAAAAGTAAAATTTTTTAGTGTTGCTTTAAGGACATTTCGATTGGCATTCTGAAGGAGCGCTTCGATTAGCATTCTGAAAGTACACTTCGATTGGCATTCTGAAAGACCCTTCGATTGGCATTCTGAAGGAGCATTTCGATTGGCACTCTGAAGAAGCATTTCGACTAGCATTATGGACAAGTACTCTGATTGGCATTATAACAGTGTCCTTCGATTAGAATTCCAAAAAGGCTCCATTCGAAGAAGCTTTCGAAGAGCGTTCGAAGGAGGCCATCAGCCCATTTGAAAGGGAGTATTCGAAGGAGATCCTCAGCCTACTCGAAAGAGAGAGTTCGAAGACCAGTTGCATGTCATTCAAAATTCAAAAAAAAAGGACAGAATCCCATGTGTTTAGCCAACGTTACAAACTCTCATTCATGGCTTTCAAACACATGATTAACGTTACGAATCCTTCTTCATGGCTGTCAAAACACATATTCAAGGTCATTTAAACCTTTGTCTTCTTGTCCCCTCCACCCTCTCTATATAAAGAAATCACAAATGTTGCAAAAGGACACAAGACACGGAAAATATACAAAAAAAAGAGAGAACTTGAAGAGACGCTGCCCAGAATTTTCCAAGCCAAAGCTGCCACCCAGCGAACGCCTCCCCCCTCAGAACTACAGGTCGAAGCATCTCTGTTTGGTAAAAGAAAAATCTAATCTCAAGCTCACTCTCAAATTCATTTCGATTGCATATTCATATTTTTATTTGTGAATGATTTAATGTGCTTCATGTGAGCTATAGTGCAGAGTCGAGATTGTGCCATTGCTTGGGCACAATCTGAGTTTATCCTTCGAATCCCAGGATAAAACGAACCCAGACCCAGATTCAGCAGGTGCGAATAAGAGGAGATTCGAACCAGGAGGGGTTAAGTCCCCCCTGGACTTTTAATATGTGTTTCGTTTTGCAGGAACCATATGCTCAACTTCTTGTTCAGAGCTTCGAGGCTCAGTAGTTTAGCATCGAACTGGACCCAGGACTTCCAGTTCGAAGGATGACATGTCCAGATCGAACCCCCTCAGAGTGCAGCCCCTCATGCACCTTCGATCCAGACTCTTCACTGGGTCGAAAGACAGTCTGCATCTCTTTCGACCCAGGCCTCCAGAATTGCATTTTTCTTATTTTTTTGCCGCCTGGCCCATTTGTACTCTGTTTATTTTGTTTCTGTTTATTCTTTCTAGTCTTAGTTTAATTAACATAAAAAATCATAAAAAATAAATAACTTAGAATTAGGATTTATTTTAGTTAATTATTTTAACGTATTTTCTTCAATTTTAAAATCAGTAGACTTAGGATTATTTCAAATTCAATCCTTTTCATAAACAAAAATACAAAGATAATATAAACTGAAAATTGACACACTTGCACATGCCACTCCTAGGGTACACCTCATTTGGTTGCCTCGAATGTGGTCATTAAGTATAGGATGTTTTAGAGGTCGTCCTTTTGTCCCGGGATCATAAGTTGCCTCGAAATGGTTGCCTCGATAAAAAATGATCTAAGACATTAGGATTACCGCTAAAGCGTCCTAATGTTGCTTTAGTGACCACAAGTCCCTTAAATTGAATTGACCCAAAAACTCCAACGATGGTGCTACCTACTTCTCAATAGTGGGGTAGCACTGTCTAAAGGACATTTGCACAATTAAATTCCTTTTTGAGTAGGTAAAGGTTCTCAAGTACTTGCTCCTTTTAAAAACAAAATAAAAACTTTTCACACTTACACTTTCTTCAAAAACAAAACTTTTTTCAAAACCCACAATCACAAAGAAAAGTAAACCTTTTGAAAACATAGTGAGCAAGTACCTAAGAGCCCGTGGATAACTACGGATAGAAAGGGTGCTAACACCTTCCCTTTCTATAATCTACCTCCCGAACCGAGAAATAATCTCGAAAAGGAATTTTTTCTGTGCTTTTGTCCTTTCCCTTGTTGGATAAAATAAAAGACGGTGGCGACTCTTGCTTACCGCAACACTTTGCGAAAACAAACGCAAATGTGAACCAGCATATTAAAAAAAACAGTCAGTTCTCGTTCCCACCGATCACAGAGAGCGTAATACTTTTGAAGCCAACTTCTATGACAGCGAGAAGAAGTTTTTAGAACTCACCAGGCTGCTACAAGAGAAGCGAACTCTTAATGCCTACATCGCACCAAAGAGGATGTGCAACGTCTTTTTATCTTAGAATTTTGTATTATTTTGCCCAGGCGGCATTGATGTACTAACCTCTATTTTATTAGTATAACGTTTGTTCCTTTTTGTTTTAAACAAATTTGAATTTCCTGAATCCTTGAAAGCATTACATGAATACATATCATTCATCATATGCATAAACAAGTCTTCACACCAGGTTTCCTCATCCCTCTGTTGTTTATTTCAGCAAAATGGATCTTGAACAAATGGTTAAAGACTTGCAAGCTCAGAATTCATAGTTCCAACAGCTACTCTTGACCTTGGCAAAGGGGCAGGAGGAGCTCAAAACTCTGCTAGAGAAAGAGAAAGAGAAAAGGAAGAAGAAGAGAGATGGTGTGGCTACCATGGGAAGAAGATTTGAAGGATAAGCCAGAAGGGTCTTATATTTTCCATCAACCTCTGAGGAAGGGGAGAGAAAGGGTAAAGATACTGCAGTGCCTTCAGATTCTGAAGCTGAAGAAGAGGAAGATGAGGACTACTCTGAACAATAATACCCTCCTGCAGATGACAAGTACAAAAACTTGGAAGAACGTCTGGCAGCTATGGAGATACAGAGAGTGCATGGGCTGGACTTTGAAGAGTTAGGGTTGGTGTCTGGAATAGTTATCCCTCCGAAGTTTAAAGTACCACTGTTTGCCAAATACGATGGGGTGTCTTGTCCCAAGATGAACCTACGATCTTATGTCAGAAAAATTCAACCACATTCTGCTGACAAAGATCTGTGGGTCCACTTTTTCCAGGACAGTTTGTCAGGAACGCAACTTGATTGGTTCTACCAGTTAGAGAGGTCTGATGTGCATAATTGGGAAGATTTAGCTGCTGCCTTCTACAAGCAATATCAATACAATACAGAATTAGCACCAACCCGTACTCAATTACAGAGTATGGGCATGGTCTCCAATGAAGGCTTCAAGGAGTATGCCCAGAAATGGAGAGACTTGGCAGGACGAGTACAACCACCTCTATCTGAGAGGGAGCTAGTAGACATGTTCTTGGGAACTCTGCCAGGGCCTTTCTTTAATCACCTGATTGGAAGTTCATCTGCGGGGTTCACTAAATTGATTCTAACTGGTGAGAGAGTTGAAGTCAGAATCAAGAGCGGGAAAATTCAAAAAGATGCATCTGCTTCTATCGCTGTCAGAAAGCCTGTTCCAGCAAAGAAGGAGGTATCAGTTGTCTACTCTCAAAGAGGTCAAGGAAGAGTCGAGCGCCAGCCAGCGGTGGGGGCCGTAATGATTCAGAAGTTTGCAGCTGATCAGCCCAGAAATAATCAACCTAGAACCAACCAAGCTAGGGTGGAAAGGCCTGTTAGGCAATTCACCAAGATAAACATGACTTCTGCTCAGGTTCTCCCCCATCTCTTGAAGTTAAACCTTGCAAGTTTGAAAGAGGCCCCGAAGAACCCGAATACAGCTTCTCCTTACTACCATTCGAACGCCAAGTGTGCTTATCATTTAGAGAGCCCGGGGCACGACACCGACAATTGTTGGGCCCTTAAAAATAAGATTCAGGATTTGATAGACGCTAAAGAAGTGGAATTCGTCGCTCCTGAAAAGCCGAATGTAATCTCTGCTCCAATTCCAAGGCATGGCCACAATGCCCATGCTATTGAAGAGGATCTGTTTTTTGCTACTGTTGATGATTTGATAACTCCGCTACCGATAATCAAGTTGAATTTCCTGAAGGATGGGATTTTCCCAGGTTGTGAAGAAGATTGTTGCCTTTGTTCATCCTTACCAACCGACTGTCCGTTGTTGAAGTTAGGCATCCAACGTCTAATGGATAACCAAGAAATCCTTTTTGAAAAGACTCCTGTTACACTGACTCCTGTCAATGATGTTTCAATAATAACCATATCCGCCAATCTTTCCAAGGTCTCCAAAAGACCTGTTAAGATTACATCCACTCCAAAGACTGCACCTTTGAAGAAAACCATGCCCGGGACCATCCCGTACAAGTCCAACAAATCAATACCGTGGAACTATGGTGGAGAAATCTACTACCACGGTATTAAACAAATTGAATCAACTGAAGAGAGTTCTGATGAAGAGACTTCCTACATTGGAAACATTGCCGGAAGGAGAAAAATCACCCGTAGTGGAAGAATTTTCTCTCTAGAGATTTCCCCTCCAAAGGCAATCTTTGGACCCTCAGTCGCTCCTAAGGTTACTCCTGTACCGGTCAACATATCTGCAAGAACTCCAATAATTGAAGAAGTTATAACTCCTGTGGTTGTCCCCTCTGCTGTTGCTGATGATAGAGGGAAAGGGATCCAAGAAGAGCCCATCAGGACGAGGGCTCAGCCATTGGTCATCCCTGAGACTTCTCAAAAAGAAATGGAGGAGATTTTGAAAACAATCAAGAAAAGCGACTATGACATGGTGGAACAACTGTGTAAACCCCCTCAAAAATCTCTATGTTGGCCTTGCTGCTTTGTTCAGAAGCTCATGCTAAGGCTCTGATAAGATTTTTGAAGACGGGCCATGTGCCACGGGAAACCTCCGCGGATCAGTTCCAGGAATGTGTAGCTAGCTTAACAGCTGACAATGGTCTAGGATTCTCCAACGCTGATTTAACATCTAAAGGGAGAAAACATAACGATACTTTGCATGTCTCGGTGGAATGCAGAGGGACTACTCTAGCACACGTACTGGTAGACACTGGTTCATCGTTGAACGTCTTGCCGAAGAAAGCCTTGGATAGACTGGATTGTGAAGGTTTAACCTTGAAGCCCAGCAATATAATTGTCAGAGCCTTTGATGGTTCTAAAAGGATGGTCCACGGGGAGGTGGACATCCCGATCAAGGTGGGAACTGAAACCTTCAACTCCATATTCTATCTGATGGACATCCGTCCTTCCTATTCTTGCTTGTTGGGAAGACCCTGGATTCACAATGCTGGAGCCGTCACTTCTACTCTGCATCAAATGCTCAAGTACCCTGTCCAGGGTAAAATTATAATTGTTCATGGCGAAGAGGAATACATGATAAGCCATCTAAATTCTTTCCACTATGTAGAATTGGATGGTGAATTCATCGAAACCCCTTTCCAGCATTTTAAAGAGGTAGCTCAGGAGATTGCGGCAACCAAGACAGTGGCTTCAGCACCCTTGATTACAAGATCTTCGCCTCGAATGTCGTCTCTCAAAGATGCAAAGGCTGTGATTGAAGAAGGAGGAAGCACAATCGGGGGGCAGCTTCCAGACTTTCCTTACAAATAAGATAAATTTGGCTTGGGTTTCACTTCTTCTGCTCAAAAGGTTGTACGTCGCGCCCGTGCTGGAGGGCCACCGGTGAATATCACCCATCAAGGAGTCAATGCTCTGGAGGATAGTGAAGAGGAAAGCGGCTTTGAAGACTGGATATTCCCAACTGTTGACGGAGGACTGTGCAACTAGGAGGCAAAAGACTTTATTTCGATTACTTTCATACTGCAGTAATTTATCTTTCAAACATTTATGTTGGTTTGTGATAATTCCTAAACAATTTGTACACTTTTAGCCTTGTGTCTTACCCGAGGCACATAGGTCCATTTGTAAGGGTTTTGAATTTTTTCATCTTCATATGCCATTTTAATGAATCATGGATGTTTTCTTATATAAACTTTTGTGTTCATTGTTTTTCTTTTTACATTTTATTTGTTTAAAGGTGGCTATACCCCTTACACACACCCAACCCTTACAAATGCAGGTACCCTTCCATTCCGGATTCCATGGGTAAAATTTCTTCTATGGCCTTCAGTGGCTCTGAAGATCTGGTCTACCAAGCCAAATACGAAGGTGAGAAAGACTGTGAAGTGCCAGGGGAATTGGCTAGACTGCTACAACAGGAAGAAAGGGCTATCCTACCTCATGAGGAGCTGTTGGATACCATCAACTTGGGTACAGAGGAGGATAAGAAAGAAATCAAAGTGGGTGCCAACCTAGAGCCGAGTGTCAAGGAACGCCTGATTCAGCTACTGCATGACAATGTTGAGATTTTTTCCTGGTCATACGAAGACATGCCGGGACTAGACACAGATATCGTGGTACACCTTCTACCCACAAGAGAAGACTGTCCACCAGTTAAGCAAAAGGTCTGCCGCATGAGACCTGACATGTCTGAAAAGATCAAAGCAGAAGTTATGAAGCAGTTCAACGCTGGATTTCTGGTTGTTACTTTCTATCCATAATGGGTTGCTAACATTGTGCATGTGCCTAAAAAAGACGGAAAGGTGCGGATGTGCGTGGATTACAGAGACTTAAACAGGGTCAGCCCTAAAGATGACTTTCCACTACCACACATCGACATCCTAGTTGACAACACAGCTCAACACAAAGTATTTTCTTTCATGGACGGATTTACAGGTTACAACCAGATCAAAATGGCACCTGAAGACATGGAGAAAACTGCTTTTGTTACACAACGGGGTACATTCTGCTACAAAGTGATGTCATTCGGACTGAAGAATACCGGGGCAACCTATCAATGCACCATGGTAGCTTTATTTCATGACATGATACATCATGAGATTGAAGTCTACGTAGACGACATGATAGCCCGATCACAAACGAAGGAAGAACACCTTATTCACTTGCAGAAGCTGTTTGTCCGACTAAAGGAGTACAAGCTAAGGTTAAACCCTAACAAGTGCATGTTCGGAGTCTGATCCGGTGAACTCTTGGGTTTCATAGTCAGCAACAAAGGCATCAAGGTTGATCCTGCCAAAGTCAAAGCTATACAAGAAATGCCTGCTCCTCGCACTGAGAAGGAGGTCAGAGGTTTCTTGGGACGCCTAAACTACATTTCTAGGTTCATCTCTCACCTAACATCTACCTGTGAGCCAATCTTCAAGTTGTTGAAGAGAGATCAGATGGTTAATTGGAACGACGAATTCCAGATTGCCTTTGACAGAATCAAGGATTATTTTCTAGAACCTCTTGTCTTGAAGCCTCCCGTCGAAGGAAGACCGCTAATCATGTATCTGACCGTCTTAGAAAATTCAATGGGGTGCATACTGGGGCAACATGATGAGTCTGGCCGAAAAGAGCATGCCATTTATTACCTTAGCAAAAATTTTACTGACTGTGAAACTAGATATTCACTGCTCGATAAAACTTGTTGCGCTTTGGTATGGGCTGCTCGCCGGCTGAGACAGTATATGTTGACTCATACCACTTTGCTGATATCTAAGATGGATTCGATCAAATATATCTTCGAGAAGCCTGCCTTGTTTGGAAGGATAGCTAGATGGCAAATGATTCTAACAGAGTATGACATACAGTACACGAACCAAAAAGCTATAAAGGGGAGTGTGCTAGTTGATCATCTTGCTCATCAAGCTGTTGAAGATTATCAATCCATGATGTTTGAATTCCCGGACGAGGACATCATGACTTTGGACAACTGTGAAGGAACCAGACTATATGACGGACCTGAACAAGGATCCCGATGGACCCTATTCTTTGATGGTGCCTCCAATGCACTTGGTAACAGTATCGGTGTTATGCTTATATCTCCCGAAGGATGCCATACTCCTTTCACCGCCAGACTTTGCTTTAACTGTACCAATAACATGGTCGAGTATGAAGCTTGCATATTTGGTCTCAAGGCTGCTATAGACCTGGGAATCAAATCTTTGGTTGTGTTTGGAGACTCAGCTTTGGTCATCAGTCAGATCAAAGGAGAGTGGGACACTAAACATCCCAATCTCATCCCCTACAAAGAACATGTTCTGACATTGCTACCACATTTCGAGCAGATTACCTTCGAGCACTTCCCGCGAGAAGAAAATCAGCTAGCAGATGCTCTAGCTACAATGTCATCCATATTTAAACTTAACTGGGATAACGAGGCTCCCCAGATAACCATCGAACGAATGGATGAACCAGCACATTGTCACAAGATTAATACCGAAGAAGTAGTGGACCGACCTTGGTTTCACGAAGTCAAAAGGTATCTTGAGGCTCAAGAATATCTAGAAGGAGCTTCAGTCAACGACAAAAAGTTCTTGAGGAGATTCTCTTCCAAGTTCTTCCTGAGTAATGATATCCTATACAAGCGCAATCATGATTGCATTCTGCTCCTTTGTGTGGACAAGATAGAAGCTGAACAGATCATGGATGAACTACATAATGATACCTTTGGCACCCACTCAAGCGGGCATACGATGGCGAAGAAGATCCTACGGGAAGGCTATTATTGGTCTACCATAGAAGTTAACTGCTATCAACATTCCAAGACTTGTCTCAAATGTCAAATCTATGCGAACAAGGTACACATACCTCCAGTTCCTCTCAACGTCTTAACAGCTCCTTGGCCCTTTGCTATGTGGGGAATCGACATGATTGGGGAGATCAAACCCACAGCATCCAATGGACACTGCTTCATTCTAGTGGCCATTGATCACTTCACCAAATGGGTCGAAGCAGCTTCCTTCGCATCTGTCACAAAGAATGTTGTTGCCTATTTCATTAAGCAGAACCTCATTTGCCGATATGGTATCCCTGAAAGGATCATCACTGACAACGGTACAAACTTTAACAATACTATGATCACCGCCTTGTGCGAGCAGTTCCAAATTCAACATCACAATTCATCTCCATATCGGCTGAAGATGAATGGTGCTGTCGAAGCTGCAAACAAAAACATTAAGAAGATCATACAGAAAATGACAGTCACCTACAAGGACTGGCATGAGATGCTACCGTTTGCTCTCCACGGGTACCGTACCATGGCTCGCACATCAACTGGGGAAACACCCTATTCTTTGGTTTACGGCATGGAAGTTGTCCTGCCTATTGAGGTTCAGATTCCCTCCTTGAGAATCATGAAATATGCAAGTCTAAGTGAAGACGGTTGGATCCAGACCCAATTTGATCAGTTGAACTTAATCGATGAGAAGAGACTTACTGATGTTTGCCATGGTCAGACGTATCAAAAAGGAATGATCAAGGCCTTCAACAAGAAAGTCAGACGCGAGGTATATCAAGTCGGAGATCTCGTGATCAAGCGCATCATCTTGCCGCAAAGTGATCCCAGGGGCAAATGAACTCCTACCTACGAAGGACCATTTGTGATCAAAAACATCTTTTCTGGTGGAGCCATGATTTTAACCACCATGGACGGTGACGACCTGCCGCACCCTGCGAACGCAGACATAGTCAAAAGATACTACGCATAAATGACCCGCTAGGTTGACACACCTGGGCAAAAAAGGGCATCCCGGTGAATCGAGAACTCGAAAGGGCGGTTCAGGCAAAATTTAGGGATAAAACAAAAAAAAATTGTACACCCGGCAAGTTGAAAACCCGAAAGGGCGACTTGGGCAAAAAAGGGTTTCCCGTTGGATTGAAAACCCGAAAGGGCGGTCTAGGCAAAAGTTAGGGAATTAAAGCGTATGACTATGTCTCGTCGGATCACTTTAAGGACAATCTCTTCACAGACAAGCTCTTGGCTTCTGATCAACCCAATCACCTTCGGACGAAGCAGCAATTGGACAAGATTTTCAGAGTTACGAAGGCTATAGAAGAATGGAAACCCCATGGGATTCTTTACACATACCCATCTTTCTTTGATTAAATTTTTCTCATTTTTTTATGACAACATTCTCTTACTAGGATGTCTGTCTCCTTTGTACAAAACACTTACTCAAAGTTAATACAAAGATACCTATTTAAAGTGCAGAAAACTATTTTCCTTTTTCTTTTTACACTTGTGTTTTATTTGAAAACGTCCAATGATTTATTAATGAGCATATGCATTTGAATATAATCACCGTTTACAAATGAACGAATTGAAAAGATTAATTACTGACAGGTTGAAAGTATAGGAAAACGTCTTTAGGCTATTCCAGGGGCAATCCCTTCAGTACATCATCAAGATCCCCAGCGGAGCTAAAACTTCAACCTTTTACCCCAGTGGAAACCATCCAGTTTCCTCATTTTCCCCAGAGAGTTGTCTTAAAACCAGACAATTCCCCAGCAAGTTGCTTTGAAGCCTGACAGCTAACCAGACAACAACTTCGGATAATTCCCCAGTAGATTGGCATACAACCCAAACTCTTGAACTCTCTCCATAACAGGAATGAGTTGTTCCCCACATGGTCTCCTAAACTCCTCAGCAGGATAGCTACTCCCCAGCAGTATAGCTATTCCCCACAGAGTTTTCACTACTCCCCAACAGGATAAACTTTCTCCCCGCAGAGTTATTAATTCCCAGCAGAATGAAGATTCTCATTCTTAATCCCCAGCCATAGTCATCAAAGTTCTCGGGATTCCCCAAGCATGTTTCTCAAGCAACACTTGGCATTATTCTCACAACAGAATAACTGTCATCCTCCAATTTCAAAGACATGAAGGATTTCTACATCCCCAGAGAAGTCAGGATTCTTCTTAATCCCCAACAGTCTCCAAGGATTTCTCATTCTCAGCAATCAAGGATTTATCTTCCCCGGCAACAATCAAGGGTTTTGTTATCCCCAGCTGTCAAGGATTTATTTTCCTCAACAATACAGCAAATCATCTTACATGCGCATATATTACATATATCATAAACATTGATAAAGCACATTTATTGCATCATACATTTCATGCAACATAACTATGTGTTTCAACTAACATTTTACCCTTTTTAGGATAACATTAACAGCTATCTTTAACAAATATTCAGAGATTTCAGATACAACACGGATACACTCCAAACACGGAAGTCATTCTGTTGCTCATTCAGATCTCTTATTTAGATACAGTAAAGATACACTCCAAACACGGAAGTCATTCTATTACTCATTCAGATTCTAACTTCATGATACAGTAAAGATACACTCCAGACACGGAAGTCATTCTATTACTCATTCAGAATTCAAAGTCAAGATACAGTACGGATACACTCCAGATACGGAAGTCATTCTGTTACTCATTCAGACCTCAACTTCAGATATAGTCCAGATACGCTCCAGACACAGAAGCCATTCGGCCACTTATTCAAGTTTCAACTTCAAAATATAGTACATATACGCTCCAGACACGGTTGTCATTCTGTCGCTCATTCTAATTTTCCCCAGCTCAGATACACTCCAAACATGGAAGTCATTTTGTCACCTATTCAAGATACAGTCCAGATACGCTCCATACACAGTAGCCATTTTGTCACTTATTCAGATTCAAATCTCCAGATACAACTCAGATACGTTCCAGATACAGATACCATTCTGATGTTCATTCTCCTGATTTACAACAAACATTCGTGGATGGCATCTACAAGCCCATCTCCGACAATATTTTGTCACCTTTCCAAATGGCATCTTTAATCCCATTCTCTCAATTATTTCTTCAAGTGCAAATTTATGGGCACTCTAGTGTCCAATCATCTCTTACCTTCGAGTAACGAACGGCAAAGCTCGCCAATCTAACTCTTCAGGTTCAAGAAGATTGAACAGGGGCAGCTGTTGTACCCCAAAATTTTCCCTCTCATATTTCAATCTTTTCTTCACAAGACTTCTTGGATTCAAGACCAGATTAGGGTTTGCTCAACTCAAGACATCTCCTTGCACTGATGACCTGAAATTAGAGTTTGAGTTTGCACAGGCATTTTTGGACTTTCAATGCCTCATGTGACTTTCCTACTTCATGTTGGACTCCTAATATTGCTCAAACCAAGTTTCAAGCCTTGAATCACATTTTTGACCAGTCAATTGGACAGTTGACCTAAAAATCAACTGTATTGGGGAAAAAGTCAACCATGGCCAATTTACAGTCAAAACTCATAATTTTTTATCCACGTCAACATTATGGACTCATATGAACCATTTGATCAAGTTTGGACCACAACTCCTCAAGAAATTTGATCAGATCATCAAAAGGGCAAAATGGTTAAAATTAGGGTTTTGACTGAAGAAGGGCAATTTCTGATTTTTCACCTAGCCAATGGCCAATTGGGTTCAAGCATGGTTTCAAGGACTCAATGGCATCATCTTGACCTAATCACAGGGTTCAAAAGATCTCAAATGCACAAGATTGACAGATGAATTTTCCAGTCAACTGATCAAAAATCAATTGTACACTGAAAAATCAAACTTTGACTTTTTGGTCAAAATCAAGTGCTAAGGGTCATATTTCATCAAGATATGTCAAAACATGAAACTTTTTCACCAAGAAACTTAATTTTGGAAATTAGGGTTTAAATTTGAAATTTTTTCATAACTTAGAAATTTTCTAAGTGTTGAAAATTTCTTAATTTTTCCCAACTTTTTCACCATGATGCAATTGGATTCAAAGAAAACTTCCAACATGAAAGTTGTAGTCCTCCACAAAATCTACAACTTTTAATCACAAAGCTTTCCCAAATAATGCTTGGATCTCAAGTTATGATTTTGTGAATAGGGGTCCATAAACTTTTTAACTTAGTGAAATTTTGCCCTGTTTTAGGCAGGATTTTGACCTAACTTCATGGCAACTTTTCACCTAGTTCCAAGAGTAATATCAAGTTGAATTTCAAATATGGATTGTAGAGAATGTTACAAGCTTTCCAAAATGTCTAAGAACTCTCCAAGATCATTTATGGTTAGGGAGAATCGAAGAAATGAAAATAGCAATTTATCACTTTTGTGCAAGGCATTTTCACATTGTTACAAGTTGCAAATCAGTTTCAAACATGCTTGTACTTGGTTTTACAGGTCCTAATCCCTTCTACACTCCATAATTGAATGCTAACACATTGGATATTGAAATTATTCTGGCCTATGGAGCTTTGCACAAAGAATTAATCCATTTATGGCATAAAGTGTACAATACCATTCTCATAAAGCTTGCTTTTTCCAACTTTGCATTTCTTGAGCCATGGACCTGGTCTCTTGTTGCAAACAAGATCCATAAACATCAGGAAATTTTTACCAACTCCTTGCAGCCCTAGAACTAGCAAGTACAACCTTTGGCATTGTCACATCCAACTTTTCTTCAAAAGCAAGCAAACTTGCAAAAGTCAAGACAACTTGGATATCTGATAAAGAGAAGCCTTGGCATTATTCTACACAACCTGGGAACTTTTTTGCAAGCCTAAGCACGAATTCACAACAGCTCAAACACTCCAAAACACAAAAAACACCATTTTCTGCCCAAACAGGGCAACCTCTGCAAATCACTAGCCAAATCATATTTTTCTCGTGCGTTTTTTGTTTCAAGGCTTCAAACACATTCCATACCTCCTACCTAAACTATCCAGGCCTTTGTCTAGAAACTGTAACCCATGTTTCGAGCTTCACCATTTCCATTTTTTGAGTTTGCAGGTTGACTTCTACAAAGAGTTTCAAGCAACTTCAAGGCCAGCTGAGCATTGGGATAGCTTGAGGGAACTTCAAGCAAGCTCACACGATCTTCAGGCCTCACTCAAAGTCCCCAGATTGCCATATCCAAACTCAACTGAACAAGGTATTTGTCAAGTTTCTATCTCTCTATTTAGGCATCCTTAAGCTTAGGTTTGTGAAGCAAAAATGTAGTCCTTAACTTACTTGAGTTGTACATATGCGTAGTTTCCATTTATATTAACTGAGCTAAGAGTATTTGATTGTTGAAGTTGCTGAAAAAACTAGGTCAGAAATTAGGGCCATTAAAATTCTCCTTGGTCTTTTAGAGTTAGGTCATGTTCTTTATATCACTGGAATCGTGAGATCATGAGCTACATTTTTTATGTTATAAGTTTTTGATTTTATGCAAAGAATAGCAAGAACAGGATTTGAACTGAACCAGGCGCGCGAAAGAGACGAAGGTCAGGGATGAAGGCTGGCTTGGGCTTGGCGCGTTTGGGCCTGTTGTTTTACTTCCCATACCCCCTTGTTTCCTATTTACACACCCCTTTGCATATTTTTATATTTTTTGTATTTTCTTGCATAATTTATATTTTCTGACTTTATTATTATTTTTGAACATTAAAAAATCACAAAAAATATTTTCTTTATTTTTTGCATTTTATTATATTTTTTTGTTTTATTTTTTGCATAATAAATAGTTTGTTAGGATTTTATACTTTATTTTCTTAAATAAAACTTGTAAATAATATTTAAAAAAATCATACATTTTTATTTTTTATTATTTATACACTTAAAATAATATTTTCATACAATATTCAATTTTTTAACATTTTGTATATATTATCATTATTTTTTCTTGAACAAAATGAATAAAATAAATGATTAGAAAACAATATTTATTTTAAACAAAAAATTAGGGTTTTCACCCTTTCAAAAATAATTATTTTATTTTTCTTATTTCTAAGACTTAAATAAAAAAAATTTTACATACATAAAACAATTACAAGACATTTTTTGCATATTTATTTTTGTTGCATATTTAAATAACTGTTTATTTATTTATTGTATAAATTCAATTGGGTTGTAATAGTGAATTAGGGTTTTATTTTGTGCAAATATCCCCATTCAAACTTGTACCCCCTTCCCATAATATTGTTGTAATAGTCTTATATTTACTTTACGCAATTTATTGCTTTCATATACCATGATAGTAAACTAGGGTTTTGTATGCAAAGACCAAAAATCAAACAAATAGCATAACTTAATACAAGACAAAAATGCATGAAAATGAAAACACATTGCACACAAGCACTCTCTAGAGTTTCACCCACTTTATTGCCTTAAAAATGGCCATGGTATGCATGCAAGTTATCTTGGCAAAACAAAACAAAAACAAAAGATCATAGTCTCTCGATGACGCTCGACAAGGTTGCCGAAAAACAAATGATCTTAGTCCCTCGGAAAAAATGCCAAGATACCTAACAATATTGCTACCATGGTTATACGATGACCCGCACCCGTCCCGTTTAACATCCAAAGATAGGGTTGCCTACTAAAACAATGGTAGGTCAACAACATCAAAGAAATAAAAACTGTACAAGAAAGACTTTTGAGTAGGTAGAATGCTTCTAGTTACCTGATCAATTTGCAAACAATCCTTGCTATTTTCAAACAAACACACACATTTCAAAGCAATTTCCAAACAACTTTAAAAAACATTGAAACATTTTTCAAAAGACAAACATTTTTGTATACATTCTTACAAACAAGAATCATTACAAAGATGGCCTAAACAAAGGCCTCTTTTCAAAATACTTTCAAAACCACACAAAGCACCATTTCAAACAATTGTCAAAGCAAAGTAAGTGATCTAAACAAGTAACTAAGAGCCCATGGAAAACCATGGATGAAAAGGGTGTTATCACCTTCCCTTTTCATAATCTACCCCCCGAACTCAAGAAAATATCACAAAGGTCTTTCCTGTTCTTTTTTACCTTTCCTTTTGGATAAAATAAAAATCGGTGGCGACTCTTGCTAAACCGCGACATTTTGCGAACACAAACACAAACCTCAAGTCAGTTCTCCCACCGTATCACAAAGGGCAATTTATGATTTTTAACCTAGCCAATGGCCAATTTAATTCAAGCATGGTTTCAAGGATTCAATGGCATCATCTTGACCTAATTACATGGTTCAAAAGATCTCAAGTTCATTGGATTGACAGATGAAATTTGCAATCAACTGATCAAAACTCAATTGTATACTGAAAAGTCAAACTTTGACTTTTTGGTCAAAATCAAGAACCAAGGGACATAATTCATCAAGACATGTCAAATTATGAAACTTATTCACCAAGAAAACCAATTTTGAAAATTAGGTTTTTGAATTTGAAAATTTTCATAACTTAGAATTTTTCTAAGTATAAAAATTTTCTTATTTTTTCCCAACTTTTCACCACTTTTTCACCATGATGCATTTTGATTCAAGAAAAGCTCCCAACATGAAAGTTGTAGTCCTCCATAAAATCTACAACTTTGCTTCACAAAGTTTTCCCTAAAGATTCTTGGATCTCAAAATATAAATTTGTGAATACATGCTCATGAACTAAATAACTTAGTGAAATTTTGCCCTAATTTAGGCAGGTTTTGGACCAAACTTAATGGCAACTTTTCACCTAGTTCCAAGAGGTATCTCAAATTTCATTCCAAAATGTCCAAGAACTCTCCAAGATCATTTTTGAGTAGGGAGAATCAAAGAGAGGAAGTTGGCATTTTCTCACTTTTTGTTCAAGCCATTTTCACATAGCATCAAGTTGCAAATCAAATCTATGTTGGTTGTATCTTGCTTTAAAGGTCCTAAGCTTACTATACACTTCATAATTAAATGCATACTCAGTTGACAAAGGATTTATCTTTGCTTTTGAAGCTTTACACAAGATGTATTTCCATTTTGGGCAAAAAGTTCACATTGCCATTTTCATAAAGTTGAACTTTTGCAACTTTGTCAACTTGGAGCACTGGACCTGTCCCCTTGATATAAGAAATTTACACATATCTCAAGAAATTGGTACAAGCTCATTTCAGCCCTCAAGCAAGCAAGTACAAGCATGGCAAGTATAGTCACTTCACTTTACTTCAAATGCAAGAAAAGTTGCAAAAAGGTCCAAAGCTTGCACAGCTAGTAACGGATGACTTTGGATCACTTCTATACAAATATACAAACTTGTTATAAGGCATAGCACGCTTGGATTGAACCTGAAACACTCTCAAACTAAAAAAACTCCACAAAACTACCTAAACTCACAGATTCTGCAAAAGCACAGCCAACTCTCATTTGGCTCGTGCGTTTTGTGTTTAACCAATTGAAACATCTTATTCACTTGATACCTAGCCAATCCAAGCCATCACCCTGGTTTTGTAACCCCTGTTTCAGCATTTGCCATTTTCAATTTGGAAGCTTGCAGTTGGACTTGGTCAGAGAGTTCCAGCCATCCTCAAAGCAAGATAAGCATTGGAATAGCTTCAGGGAAGTTCAAGGAAGCTCAAACAGTCATCAGGCTTCCATTAAAGTCCCTACATTGCCCTACTTGAATCCAGCTGAATGAGGTATTTTCTTAAACTCTATCTCCTTATACAGGCAACCTCAAGCCACGATTTCTGAAGAAAAAATGTAGTCCTTATCATAACGAAGCTGTACATACCATTACTTTGCATTTATATTACTTGTGCTAAGAGAATTTGAAGATTGAAAACTCTGAAAAAGTTAGGTCACGAATTAGGGATTCAAAAATTCTATTTGATCTTTAAGAGTTGGGTTACATAATTTATATGGTTAGAATCGTGAGCTCAAATGCCACATTTTTCATGTTATGAGTTTTTGTTTTTATGCAAGCATAAGCAAGTTACAGGTTTGAACATGGAAGCGTGAAGAAGGAGATGAACGAAGGACAGTGACAATGGCTTCTGGGCTTTTTTGGCGCCTTGGCCTTTTTGTTTTTGCTAATCACAACCCCCCTGACTTGCTATTGCACCCCCCTGGCTGAACTTTTTATAATTTTATATTTTTCTTCATATTTTATATTTAATACTTTGATTTATTTTTCTTAATGATAAAAAATACCAAAAAATGATTTATTTATTTTCACACTTTTTATTTTTTTTTATTTTTTTATTTTCTCTCATGAAAAATAGCTTATTTTGATAAATAGAATTTATTTTCTTAAATAATTTATAAATATAATTAAAAATACTTAATATTTTTTATTATACATTTTATACTTGCAAATACCAATTTCTACACATATTTAATTTTTAATATTTACATATAATATTATTTATTATTTTCTTACACAAAAAATGTACAAAATAATAATATGAAACATTATTTTCTTTGAATAAAAATTATGGTTTCATCCCTTTCAAAAAGAATTATTTATTTTTTCCTTATTTTTTTAGGTTTAAGTTAAATATCCTTTTACACAAAAACAAAACACAAGACATTTTTTTCTACATGAATACATTGCATCGCATTTTAAATTTTTGTCTTATTTATTTAATTCGCGCGTATTCAATTTGGTTGTAATAATATTTAGTTTTATATTTGTGCAAAATCCCCATTCAAATTTGTATTCCCCCCTCCCATAAAAATTGTTGTAATAGCTTAGTATATTTACATTCACGCAATTTATCGCTTTTATACCATGATTAGTAATTAGGGTTTGCATGACAAGAACAAAAACAAAACAAATAGAAAAAACCCTAAATGCAAGACAAAGGCATGAAAATGACACACTTTGCACACAAGCACCCTTAGTGTTTCTCCCACTTGGTTGCCTAAAATAAAATGGCCATGTTACGCGCGCGAAGTATCTTGGCAAAATAAAACAAGTATAAGATCATAGTCCCTCGATGACGCTATTCAAAGGCTGCCTAAATAAAATGATCTTGGTCCCTCAAAAAAATGCTAAGATACTTGGCAACATTGCTATCATGGTTATACGATGACCCACGCCCGTCCCGTTCATATCCAAAGATAGGGTTGCTTACCAAATCAATGGTAAGTCAACAATGTCAAAGGAATGAAAATGCACAAGAAAGACATTTGAGTAGGTAGATAGCTTCTAAGTTACTTGCTCATTTTCAAACAATCCTTGCTATTTTCAAAAACAAACACGCACACATTTCAAAACATCTTACAAAATATTGAAAACATTTTCAAAAGACAAACATCTTTGTATACATTCTTACGAACGAGAATCATTACAAAGATTGCCTAAACAAATGCCTCTTTTACAAAATACTTTCAAAATCACACCAGACACCATTTCAAACAAAACAAAGCAAGTGATCTAAGCAAGTAACTAAGAGCCCATGGAAAACCATGGATGAAAAGGGTGCTAGCACCTTCCCTTTTCATAATCTACCCCCCGAACTCAAGAAACCATCTCAAAGGTCTTTCCTGTGCTTTTTCACCTTTCCTTTTGGATAAAAGAAAAGTCGGTGGCGACTCTTGCTAACCGCGACATTTGCGACAAAATGCAAAACCCTCAAGTCAGTTCTCCCACCGTATCACAGAACTGGCGACTCTGCTGGGGAATAATTTTAAAAGTGGGGTTACCTTAGGGTTTAGATCACATGTATTTGCTTACGATTCTTTGACTTGTTTGCTTTACATTTTGGTTCTATTGTTTGGGTTTGAATCCTCCACCCGGATTTGGGGAAACATTATAGGTAAATAGCAATATATTGTGGAAACTGTGCAAGGTATACCGACACGATCTAAGCAATAGCTATGTTAGTGCGACATATTTGTGGGTATCGGTAGCCTTTGAGTCAATCAAAGAGAATACGGGGCCGCTGAGTGATGTCATGAAGCACTAATGAACTTCTAGAACCCTTTACTTGACCAACTTGGCCTTTTAGGATGTAGTGAGATGACCGGCTTTGGTGCAGTCCGAAGTTGGTAGATACTCGATACTACACTCATTAAGGGTTGGTTTCTTGGGATATTTCGGTCGCCAGTAAAGAGGCTTGAACTGAAACAATGAATAAATAAAATAATCCAGTGATATTGAGCTCCTTAGAACCCGGTTACTTTTACTAGGACAGGTTGAGCCAACTAAACTTTAAGAGGGTACTTACCTATGAAACCTCATGCAAGCCTAAACTAGGAACTTGTGTGATTTGCTTGTACATATATACTTGTGCAAAACATCATGGACATCATGAAGCATAATTTGCATCCACTAACCATTTCAAGGATTTTGGAAATTCATCTTTGTTCTTGTTTTGTAGGATATGGATTCACTTCGCAGGAAAACTATCCAAGTCAACCTTGTAAGAATTCCTCCACAACTCAAGGAGCTAGCTTCAAGGATTCCTAAGATTTCTCCATTCACCGAGAGGCATGGTCGTCTACTCAAATTGGTCACCTCCAACACAGAGGAAGATATGGTGAAGGTTCTCTTCCAGTTCTTTGACCCTCTGCATCACTACTTCACATTTCCTGATTACCATCTTGTGCCTACTTTGGAAGAATTCTCTTAAATCTTGAGGATTCCCATTCTCAATCAACTACCCTTCAACGGTACAGAAAGAGATCCAAAGCCAGAAGAGGTTGCTCAAGCCCTGCACTTGCAACCATCTGATGTCACAACCCATTGGGAAACTAGAAGTGGTGTCAAAGGCTTCTTGGCAAAGTTCTTGTTTGAGAAGGCCCAAGACTGCTGGAATTCCTTGGACCTGCAAGCTTTTGAGGAGATTGTAGCTCTTCTTATCTATGGGATGGTCTTGTTTCCCAACCCTGACCAACTTATAGATGTGAGTGTTGTTAAAATCTTCATGTCACACAATCTGGTGCCTACATTGCTTGGAGATATCTTACACTCTTTTCACACTCGTACAATGAGGAAAAGAGGTGTTCTTATGTGTTGCACTCCTCTCCTGGCAAGATGGTTTATTTCTCATCTTCCTCAATCAGTCTTGAAGAATGAGCAAGGTTTGAGGTGGTCACAATGGTAGATGACACTTAAGCATTCAGATATTCATTGGTGTTCTCGATCCAAAGAGAATGTTATCATTGTCGATCGTTGTGGGGAATTCCCTAATGTCCCTCTACTTGGAATTAGGGGAGGCATCACCTACAACTCGTGCTTGGCTCTAAGAGAGTTTGGTTATTCCTGAAGGGATGGCCCATATGATATGCTGATTCAAGGCTTGGTTTTCGACTACGACAACGACGATCAAGGTCTTCGCCAGAGATTCATCCGAGCAAGGAGGATGCTAAACAAGGTGGACAGCAAGACTTTGGGACACAAGAATTCCATCCCTCTTGAGCCTTACCTCAAGTGGGTACGAATCCGCGCTCAAAGTCTTATGATGCCTTATCCTTCTATTTTACCGGTGATTGTTGAGCCTGTTAAGGAGGGAGAAGTTCCATACATTATCCTACATCCTGCCATGCCCACATCTCTTGAAGATCTACAAAGGGATTGGATACAGCTCAAGGGAGAGTGTGATACTTTTGAAGCCTAATTCTACACAAGCGAGAAGAAGGTTTTGGAGCTCACAAGGCTACTTCAAGAGGAATGAACTCTAAATGCCTACATTGCACCGAAGAGGATGCGCACTACTTTTTTATCCTAGAGCATTGTATTATTTTTCCCAGGCGGCATTGATGTACCCAAACTCTATTTTATTAATATAACGTATGTTTCCTTTTTGTTTAAACAAATTTGAATCTTTTTAAATCCTTGAAAACATTACATATGCACATAGAATTCATCATAACATAAACGGGTCTTTGCAACGAGTTTCCTCATCTCTCTACTGTTTATTTCAGTAAGATGGATCTCGAACAGACGGTCAAAGATCTCCAAACTCAAAACATGCAGTTCCAGCAGTTACTCACAACCTTGACCAAAGGGAAAGAGGAGCTGAAGACTCTGCTAGCAAAAGAGAAAAAGAAAAAAGAGAAGAAACCAACAGGCGTGGTAATCATGGGTAGAAGATTTCAGGGACAAGCTAGAAGGACCTTGGATTTTCCGACAACATCTTATGAGGGAGAAAGAAAAGGGAAGGAGACAACAGTTCCATCTGAATCTGAAGAAGAGGAGGAAGAGGATGATTATTCTGAGGAGCAGTATCCTCCAGCGGATGATAAATACCGACATCTAGAAGAGCGTCTAGCTGCTATGGAAATACAGAAAGTACCGGGTCTAGATTTTGAGGAATTGGGGCTGGTGTCAGGAATTGTGATTCCACCAAAATTCAAAGTGCCGCTATTTGCTAAATATGATGGGGTGTCATGTCCCAAAATGCATCTCCGATCATACGTGAGGAAGATTCAGCCGCACTCTGCCGACAAAGACTTGTGGTTCCATTTCTTTCAAGATAGCTTATCCGGAACCCAGCTTGATTGGTTTTACCAATTGGAGAGGGCTGATGTCCATAACTGGGAAGACCTTGCCGCTGCTTTCTATAAGCAATACCAATACAACGCAGATTTGGCGCCAATCCGTACTCAACTTCAGAGTATGACTATGGTTTCAAATGAAGGTTTCAAAGACTACGCTCAGAAATGAAGATATTTAGCCGGAAGAGTACAACCCCCTCTGTTTGAGAGGGAGTTGGTGGATATGTTCTTGGGCACCTGTGATACGGTAGCAGAACCGGACTGTTTTTGAAATGCTGGTTTGCGTTTTTTGTTCGCAAATGTCGCGGTAAGCAAGAGTTGCCACCGACTTTTATTTTATCCAACAAGGAAAGGAAAAAAGCACAGAAAAATTTCTTTTTCGAGATTTTCTGAGTACGGGGGGTAGATTATAGAAAGGGAAGGTATTAACACCCTTTCTATATGTAGTTATCTACGGGCTCTTAGGTACTTGCTCGTCATTTTCAAAATTGCTTCTTTGTGTTTGTGTGATTTGAAAAGTTTTTATTTTGACTTTGATTTAACTCCTGCTTCTGTCTTCAAGAGTGTAATGAAGTGTTTTTGAAAACTTTGTTTGTAAAGGAGTGTGTTGTACCCCAAAATTTGCCCTCGCATTTTTTCACAAGAAATCACAGTTTCAGGCGTTTCCTGATTTTTCAAACTGGCTCAAGGATCGGTCAAACAGACTTTTCTCGTCAGTCAGATAAAATTAGGATTTTATTGATTTTCATGGCTCTGGAACAATTCAAACAGTTTGCTTAGGGTTTGGTTGATTTTGGCTCAACTTTGATCAGGCGAACGCTTCTTTGGCATTTGATCAGGAACTAAGGTTTTTTTTTTTTTGTGCGCGCATTCTCAAAAAGAATTAATCCCCATAGTGCTTTTCAAGTTATTCTGAGATGTGGACTGAAACATTTGGACTGAATTCGCAGTGTTTGACTAAATCAATGAAAAGAGGCATTGGGATTGGGTTTGCAGTGTTGGTTAAAATCAGTAAAAGGAAAATACGTCTGGGCAGTTGTTGTGATTGACTGTGCTTTGCTTTGGAAGTTTGAAGCGCCAAATTTATTAATTGATCAATGCTGAAACAATGTTTATTTAATTATTTATTATTCTGAGTTTAAATAGTTGGAATTTATTTTCAATTATTATAATTTAAAGAATTATAAATAATAAAGTAAACAATTGAAAAGAAGAAAAGAATTAACTGGCAAAAAAATAGATTTTTATTCATCTTTATTCTATTTGTTACAATTATTGTTTAAATACCGTATTTATTTACAAAGTATTTACAATGATAATTTTACAAATATTTAAAGTGAAATAAAAAACTATCCTAATTTTTCTAAATTCTAAATCTTCATCTTCTATCCAATGCTCCCTTGATGCTCATTTGATTTTATCTGCAAAGAATAAGAAAAGAAGAAAAAGTCAAAGCAGAGAAAAATAGTTAATAATAAACAGTCAAAAAAGTTCATCGTTAAAGGCAACTAACTGGAATCAGTTAGCCCTCTCTGCAAATCACGGGATTTCTCCCTGTTCACAGAGAGGGATGGATAATGCTTGCTAAAACATGAATGCACAAAGTTGAAATGCACAAATTCAAATGTTGTCAAACCTACTGCATAATTTCAAAATTACCAAACAAACTGCAAAGTCCAAGACCAAACTGAATGGCCTAAACCAAGTCAAGAGTCCAAACTGAGTTCATGTTCAAACTATCCCAAAGAAGCAGGCAATATGGAAAAGAGATAAAATATGTAGGACTAAGCTACATTGCAAGTAACCTCCTATTTTCATCATGTTCCAGCATTGCCTTTTCAGAACAGTACACACATAACATTATTTAATGCTTAAAGCTGTACTGGAGAGAAAAGAAGAGAGGAAAAGAATAGGATTACAGGTTTAGGCATGAAGACAAGATATATAAAAACAAAAACTGCAATAAAACAGTGAGGCAGAAGGCAGAGATATGAAGAAATCAGAATGCAAACAAAATTGTCAATAAAAGAAACAGAATTATCTTTCCACAAAAAACCCTTCAAACCGGATTCAAACCTTGAACCCTTTTTTTTTGGGCATATAACACCAAAGCCTTCAGTTGTCAAAGTCTCCCCGCATTCAATAAGCTCAAAAGATACAAGCCTGAACCTGTCAAAAAATAAACACAAATTGTCCAAGTCTCAAAAACCAGTAAAGCCCTCAACCTTTCAAAAACCAGAAAACTCATCAAAATCCTGTTAACCTTTCAAGGCCTCAAGAACCTGCATTCAAAGTTAACAGCATCAACCTGCTAAAGCTTCAAAACCAGATAAACACCCAAACCGGCCTGAGCAAATCAACCACCCGTCCAAAGCCAAAAAAACATCAAACATTCAAAGTTTCCAAACCCATCAAGGCCCCAAAAAGATGTCAACCTGTTTCAAGCCTAAATCATAACCAAGCCACAAGCCCTCAGAAAAGTTCATCATTGGGCCATCCAAAGCATACCAAATATCAAGTATTTCAAACCAAAATTATCCAGCATACAAGGCATCAAGACAATCAAACACAAAGAAGCATACTCAGGCAACACAAGCCCTCAGAGTTTCCTCATCACTGGGTTATCATACAGGTACGAAGCATCACGCTAAAGCATACATATCAGAAGCAAGGCAACTGATCCAGCACAACAATAGCCAAGCATATAAGGCAGGCATCAAGACAAACAGAAGAAGGAGATAAAGAAGTATACTGAAGCATACAACAAAGCAAACAGAAAAAGAAAGAAAGATATACTCGGTTTTCAGCGTGTCATTGTCAAACCAACAAAGGGCCAAAGAATACACAAACCAGGAGCCCCAGCGAGCTCACATCACGTGCTTCCCCGCTGTCAAGCCTCCAAACGCCTCCAAATCCTTTGTCCCCCTCCTCCGTCAAGGTAATTTCCCTTATTTTTCCTTCCTTTCATGCACCTCAATAACAAATAATGATAAACATAACCATCAGATCACAAAATAATAACATGCAAATCATAAAACCCTAACGAGATTAAGATGAAATTTAACCTTGAACGAACCATCGCATGCTTGGCCGCAGAGAGAGGAATCCAGGCGGTGGCGTTGGTGGCTTGGGCGGGAAGGACGCAACTCAAGACTCCATGGCAACTGAAGAAGATGAAGGAACGAAGACGAAGTGAAGTAAACGGCGCAAACCCTAAGCCTTTCACCAAATGAGACAATTTTGACAAACCCTGAACAAAATATTATGAAACCTGTGGGCCTTGTCCCGTTCAGCATAGGCCCAAATGCGTTTTAACTGATACACCCCCTCCTTTGGCTTCTGTTTCACATTTTGTTTGGGCCAAGTGTCCCCCCTTTAGCCCATCCCCTTTTACATAAAAAACTAACCATTTTTTTTATTATCATTATATTTTTTATTTTATAAGTTCAAATTAACATGATTTTGTTTGTAAATAAAAGCAATGTAATAATCATTTTATACACCATTTAAAAACAATTTTTTTTTAAATAAAATAACATCTTTTTTTTATATATATATATATATATAAGATATTATTAAAATACACCAAAACATTCATTTTTTTTAACTTAAAACATTTTCTAAATCTTAAAACTTTTCTTTTCATAAAATAATTTGTACATAATTACATAATTTTTTCTTTAAAAATTAATATTTTTCTTAAAATTAAAACTTTTTGATTTACACATATTAAACACAAAATATAAGAATACAAAAATTTAAATCAAACATACTTAATAATACATTTAAGTTCAAGTTTCTTAACTTGTGAATAATCATACACATACCCTTACACTTACACTTACACCATACACTAATACATTTACTTTGCTTTACACCTATACAATTGCTATTTCTTATACATTGCTATGCATTACATATGGCGATCGATTCGATTTGGTTGTAATTATTTAAGTCTCATCCCCACTTGTACATTTGTACCCCCATCCCGGATACTCATTTGTAATAGTTTAGGACTTTAAATTCCCGCAATTTACCGCTTTCGAATTATACCATGGTTAGACCTAGGGTTTATATGTACATAAAATCAAACGCTAGATAACCTAATACAAGACAAATACATGAAATCAATACACAATCACACTTGCACCCCCTAGGGTAATCCCACATGTTGCCTGCCAAAATGGACCATGCTTGCACGTCGAGTTTCTTTGGCAAAACAAATTCAAATGATCATAAGTCCCTCGATGACGCTTTCGAAAGTTGCCTAAAACGGAATGATCATAGCCCCTTCAAGTAAATTTCCAAAGACACTTGGCACCATTGCATTCATGGTCCATACGATGACCCGCGCCCGTTCCATTAAACATCCTAAACGCAAGATTGTCCACCAAATTCAATGGTGGAACAAAATTGTTAAAAAGGGGTTAAAAGCATAGAGAAAACCTTCGAGTACAATAGGGGTAGACCAAACTCTTAGTTACTTGAAATCAACTTGCAAAAACACTTTCCTCCTTTTCAAAAACCACACTTCACAAACACTTTCAAAACAAACTTCCAAAAACACTTTGAAACATCTTTTCGAAAAGATACACACCGTTGTATATACTCAAACACGAGTCATTATAATGGTTGCCGAAACAAAGGCGTCTATTTCAAAACATTTTCAAACACACACACACACACCATTTTTCAAGCAATCAAAAATCAAGGCAAGTGATCTAAAACCAAGTAACTAAGAGCCCATGGATAACCATGGATGAAAAGGGTGCTAATACATTCCCTTTTCATAATCTACCCCCCGAACCCACGAAATATCTCAAAAAGGTTTTTTCCTGTGCTTTTTTAACCTTTCCTTTAGGATAAAATAAAAAGTCGGTGGCGACTCTTGCTAAACCGAACAAGTGTGAATACAAACGCAAAACCTCAAGTCAGTTCTCCCACCGTATCACAGAACCGGCGACTCTGTTGGGGATAATTGAAAAAAGTGGGGTTACCTTAGGGTTTTTAGATCACCCTCTTGCATGATTAATTGTTTGCTTTGTTTGCTTTACCTTTGTGGTTCTCTTGTTTGGGCTTGAAATCCTACACCCGGATTTGGGAAACATTCATAGATAGCAATACATTGTGGAAACTGTGCGGGGTATACCGACACGGTTGAAGCAATAGCTATATTAGTGCGACATATTTGTGAGTACCGGTAACCCTTGAGTTCAATCAAGGAGAGTACGGGGCCGCTGAGTGATGTCACTAAGCACTAATGACCTAGAACCTTACTTGACCATCTTGGCCTTTTATTAGGGGTAGTGAGATGACCGGCTTTGGTGGAGTCCGAAGTTGGTAGATACTCGATACTACACACATTGAGGGTTGTTTTCTTGGAATATTTTGGTCGCTAGTTAAGTGGCTAAACCAAAACAATGAACATTGAAAACAATCCAATGATATTGAGCTCCTTAGAACCCGGTTACTATTTATAGGACAGGTTTTAAGCCAACTACACTCAAGAGGGTACTTACCTATGAAACCCATGCAAGCCTGAAACTAGGGTTTTTTGTGATTTGCCTGTACATATGTTTGTGCATACATCATAAACATCATAAAGCATCATATGCATATACTAACCATTTCAAGGGTTTAGATTTTCATCTTTGTTCTTGTTTTGTAGGTCATGGAAGTTCCTCGCAGGAAAACCATCCAAGTCAACCTTGTGAGGATCCCTCTTCAACTCAAGGAGCTCACATCAAGAATTCCAGAAAACTCTCCCTTCAGTGAAAGACATGGTAGACTGCTCCACCTAGTCGGAACCAACATTGAAGAGGACATGGTAAAGGTGTTGTTTCAGTTCTTTGACCCCCTTCACCACTGTTTCATGTTCCCTGACTACCAGTTGGTACCCACTTTGGAGGAATTTTCTCAACTCCTGAGAATTCCTATCCTTAATCAACTACCTTTCAACAGTACAGAAAAGGAGCCAAAGCCTGAAGATGTTGCTCGAGCACTACATCTACAACCATCTGACATCAAGGGGCATTGGGAAACTAGAAGCAGTGTCAGAGGCTTCTTAGCAAAATTCTTGTTTGAGAAGGCACAAGAATGTTGGAATTCATTGGACCTACAAGCCTTTGAAGAAATTGTGGCCCTTCTTATCTATGGGCTGGTCTTGTTCCCAAATCCTGACCAGCTTGTAGATGTCAACGCCGTCAAAATCTTCTTATCCAGAAATCCAATACCAACATTGCTTGGGGACATTCTTCACTCATTTTACACTCGAACAATGAGAAAGAGGGGTGTTCTCATGTGCTGTACTCCTCTCCTTGCAAGGTGGTTTATTTCGCACCTTCCACAATCTGTCTTGAAGAATGACCAAGGCCTAAGGTGGTCACAACGGTTGATGACCCTTACTCACTCTGATGTACATTGGTGTTCTCGGTCCAGAGAAAATGTCATCATCATCGATCGTTGTGGAGAGTTCCCTAATGTTCCTTTACTTGGCATTAGGGGAGGCATTACTTACAACCCTTGCCTAGCTTTAAGACAATTTAGATATGCACGGAGGGATGGCCCTCGTGACATGTTGATTCCTGACCTAGTTTTTGACTTCGACAACGATGCGCAAGGACTTCGCCAAAGATTCATCAGAGCTTGGAGAATGCCTAACAAGGTTGACAGCAAGACACTGGGGCACAAGAACTCCATTCCTCTTGAGCCTTATCTCAAGTGGGTACAAACCCGGGCCCAGAGTCTAATGATGCCTTATCCTCATGTTCTCCCTGTGATTAAAGAGCCCGTTACGAAAGGAGAGGTTCCCTATACCATCCTATATCCTGACATGCCTACATCGTAGGAGGAGATGCAGAAGAGTTGGATTCAACTCGGGGAGGAACGGAACACTTTTGAAGCCAGCTTCTACGCCAGCGAGAAGAAGGTTTTAGAGCTCACCCGCCGACTCAATGAGGAAGAGACCCTCAACACCTACATCGCACCAAAGAGGATGCGCAACGTCTTTTTACCTTGAGAAGTTTTTTTTTGTAATATTTGGCCCATGGGGCATTTATGTACTGGCAAATTTATTCTTATTAATATGACGTGCGTTCTCTTTTGTTTGCAACAATTTTGAATATTCTAAATCCTTGAATGCATTGCATACAAAAGCATACCATTCATCATGTGCATAAGCAGGTCTCCACACCAGGTTTCCTTATCTTTCTACTGTTTATTTCAGTAAGATGGATCTCGAGCAAACGGTCAAGGACTTGCAGTCTCAAAATGCACAGTTTCAACAACTCCTGATGACCTTGGCTAAGGGTCAGGAGGATCTGAAAACCCTGCTTGGGAACAAAGACCAGGTAAAGAAAAAGAAGAAGAGAGACGGGGTGGCTACCTTGGGGAGAAGGTTTGAAGGTGAAGCCAGAAGAGTGCTTGAATTTCCCCCTACTTCTGAGGAAGGAAACAGTAAAGGGAATGCGGCTGCAGTACCTTCCGAGTCCGATATGGAAGAAGAGGAGGCTGAAGAGGACGAAGACTACTCGGATCAACAATACCCGCCCGCCGATGATAAGTACAAAGGTTTGGAAGAAAGGTTGGCAGCTATGGAGCTGCAGAGAGTTCCAGGCTTGGATTTCGAAGATTTGGGATTAATTGTCGGAGTTATGATCCCCCCGAAGTTCAAAGTGCCTATTTTTGCAAGATATGACGGGCTGTCCTGCCCAAAAATGCACCTAAGGTCATATGTTCGAAGAATCCAACCTCACAAATCTGACAGAAACCTTTGGGTACATTTCTTTCAAGATAGTTTGTCTGGAACTCAGCTAGATTGGTTTTACAAGCTGGAAAGGTCGGAGATACGTAGTTGGGAGGATCTGGCAGCTGCTTTTTATCGCCAATATCAGTATAACCCTGACCTGGCACCAACCCGTACTCAGCTACAGAGTATGGGGATGGCCTCAGGTGAGGGATTCAAGGAGTATGCCCAAAAATGGCGTGATTTGGCTGGAAGGGTGCAGCCACCTCTTTCTGATAGAGAACTTGTTGATATGTTCCTGGGGACCCTGTCTGGTCCATTCTTTAACCACCTGATCGGTAGCTCTTCCGCAGAGTTTACTGAATTAATTTTGACTGGCGAGCGGGTAGAGGCCGGTATCAAGAATGGGAAGATTCAGAAGGAGGCCTCTGCATCTACAACTGTTAAGAAATCATTTCCAGCGAAAAAGGAAACGGTTGTTGTGTACTCTCAGAGAGGAGCAGGAAGAAGTGAGCGTCGGTCGACTGTGGGGGCCGTAATGATCCAAAATCCATCAAACGATCAGCCTCGCAATAACCAGTCCAGACCTAAACAGCAATGGGCAGAACGGCCACCACGGCAGTTTACCCGTATCAATATGACACCTGCGCAAGTTCTTCCACATCTGTTGAAATTGAATCTCACCAAGATTAGAGAAGCACCAAAGGTTGTGAATACTGCTTCACCGCACTATCATCCCCATGCTAAGTGCACCTACCATTCTGATAGCGTCGGACATGACACAAATGATTGTTGGGCGCTCAAAAATAAAATCTAAGACTTGATAGATGCAAAAGAGGTGGAGTTCGATGCTCCGGAGAAGCCGAACGTGATATCTGCTCCGATGTCGAAACATGGTCGAAATGTCAATGCTATTGAGGGAGATTTGTATGTTTCTGATGTCAATGACCTGATGACTCCGCTGTTAACAATCAAGTTAAACCTGCTAAGAGCCGGGATTTTCCCGGGATGCAAAGAAGACTGTTACTATTGCTACTCTCTGCCATTTGACTGCCCGTCATTGAAGAAAGGCATCCAAAGCCTGATGGACAGTCGACAAATTCTGTTTGAGAAGATTCCTGCTATTCCAACCCCTACTGAAGATGTCTCAATTATCACCATTCACGCCAATCTTTCCAAGGCCGTCAGAAAGCCTGTTAAGATTACATCAGCTACCAAGATTGTTCCCTTGAAAATAACTATGCCTGGGCCTGTCCCGTACAGTTCTGACAAGTCAATACCATGGAATTACGGTGGAGACATCTACTACCATGGTGTTAAACAAGTTGAAGTGACCGAAGAAAGCTCTGGTGAAGAGGATGCCAGCATTGGAAACGTTGCTGGTACAAGCAAGATCACCCGAAGTGGGAGAATTTTTTCTCCAGAGATTGCCCCCCCAAAGGCGATCTTTGGACCCTCAGCTGCTGCCAGAGATAATCCTGCGCCAATAAAACTTTCCGCCAAAACTTCGTTGATTGAAGAAACTGTTATTCCTGTGGTTGTCCCTCCTTCTCTAGCTGACAAGGGAAAAGGGATCCAAGATGAGCTCATCAGGACGAGGGCCCAACCTTTGGTCATCCTGGAGACCTCTAAGAAAGAGATAGAGGAGATCCTGAAGATAATTAAAAAGAGTGATTATGACGTGGTAGAGCAACTGGGGCAAACCCCCTCGAAGATCTCCATGTTAGCATTACTACTTTGCTCTGAGGCACACGCTAAAGCATTGATAAAATTCCTAAAGGCAGCCATGTGCCCCAGGAAACCTCTGCAGACCAATTCCAAAATTGCGTGGCCAGCCTTAATGCAGACAATGGATTAGGTTTCTCTGATGCCGACCTAACTCCTAAAGGTAGAAACCACAATGATGCTTTACACATTTCAATCGAGTGCCGAGGGACCACTCTCGCACATGTCTTGGTCGACACCGGTTCTTTGCTAAATGTACTGCCTAAGAAAGCTTTGGACCGGCTGGATTGTGAAGGTTTAGAGCTGAAGCCGAGTGATATTATTGTCAGAGCTTTTGATGGTTCGAAGAGAATGGTCCATGGGGAAGTTGATATTCCCATCAAGGTGGGCACTGAGGTGTTTAAATCTACGTTCTATGTGATGGACATCCGTCCATCATACTCTTGCTTGCTAGGTAGGCCTTGGATCCATCATGCGGGGGCTGTCACCTCCTCCTTGCATCAGATGTAGAAGTACCCTGTCAAAGGAAATATCATAACCGTACATGGTGAAGAGGAATATATGATCAGCCACTTGAACTCTTTTCGGTATGTAGAGGTGGAAGGGGAATTCATTGAAACACCATTCCAGCACTTTGAGGAAGTCTCTCCTGAAGGGGCAGTAGCAAGGGTGGTGGCCGAGGTACTGAAGCAGGTGGCCAGGATGGCATCTCTGAAAGACACAAAGGCTGCATTGAAGGAAGGGAAGAGCTCAACATGGGGTCAGTTGCCCGATATTCCTCACAAAACAGACAAGTTTGGTTTAGGATTCACTGTTGCGGGGCAGAAAGCTATGCGCCGCTCAAAGATTGAAAGAACGACCGTCAAGATTTCTCCTTATGGAATCAACGCTTTGGAGGGTGAAGACGAAGAGGACAACATTGAAGATTGGATCTACCCAACCATCGAGGGAGGACTACGCAACTGGGAGGCCAAAGACTTTGTCCCCATTACTTTTATTAATCAGTAATTATCTGTCAAACATTTCCTGTTGGTTTGTAATATTTACTCTTGAACAATCCGTACACTACTTTTTCACCTCATGTCTTACCCGGGGCATGCAGGTCCATTTGTAAGGGTTTTGATTATTTTCATATCCATATGCCATGTTTAATGATTCATTGGACGTTTTTCATTGATAAACTGCTGTGTTCATTTTCTTTCCTTTTTTGCATTTTGTTTGTTTAAGGGTGGCTATCCCTTACATACACCCACACTCACAAATGCAGGTACCCATCCACTCTGGATTCTATGGGTAACTATTCCACTATATCCTTCAATAACTCTGAAGATCTGGTCAATCAAGCTGAGTATGAAGATGGTGAAGGTTGTGAAGTACCGGAAGAGCTGGCCAGACTTTTACAGCAAGAAGAAAAGGCCATCTTGCCTCACGAAGAGTTGTTGGAAACTGTCAACTTAGGAACGGAGGAAGATCGGAAGGAAGTACAAGTGGGTGCCAATCTGGAACCGAGTGTCAAGGAGCGCCTGATACAGCTGTTGAATGAATACGTCGAAATCTTCGCCTGGTCTTACGAAGACATGCCTGGGTTGGATACCGATATAGTAGTTCATCACCTACCTACCAAGGAAGATTGCCCTCCGGTAAAACAAAAGGTCCGCCGGATGCGTCCGGAAATGTCCGAGAAAATCAAAGCCGAGGTTATGAAACAATTTGATGCCGGATTTCTAGCGGTGACGTCTTACCCTCAGTGGATTGCCAACGTGGTGCCAGTACCAAAGAAGGATGGTAAGGTCCAAATGTGCGTGGATTACAGGGATTTGAATAGGGCGAGCCCTAAGGATGATTTCCCTCTGCCTCATATCGACGTTCTGGTTGATAACACTGCCCAGCATAAAGTTTTCTCCTTCATGGATGGTTTTTCCGGTTATAATCAGATCAAGATGGCTCCTGAAGACATGGAGAATACCACTTTTGTTACTCAGTGGGGCACCTTTTGCTACAAGGTCATGCCTTTTGGGTTGAAAAATGCTGGGGCAACCTACCAACGTACCATGGTTGCTTTATTTCATGACATGATCCATCATGAAATTTAAGTATACGTCGACGATATGATTGCAAGGTCCCAAACTGAGGAAGAACACCTTGACCACCTACAAAAGCTGTTTGACCGTTTGAAGTTGTACAAGCTGAGGTTGAACCCAAACAAGTGCACCTTTGGGGTGAGATCTGGAAAATTGTTAGGCTTCATCGTAAGTGACAAAGGTATTCAAGTAGATCCTGCCAAAGTGAAAGCCATACAAGAGATGCCGGCTCCCAAGACAGAGAAAGAAGTCAGAGGCTTTCTAGGACGGTTGAACTACATTGCCCGATTTATCTCGCATATAACCGCTACTTGTGAACCAATCTTCAAGCTGCTGAGGAAAGATCAAGTAGTACGTTGGAACGACGAATGTCAGGCTGCTTTCGAAAGAATCAAAGAGTATCTCCAAGAACCGCCCATTCTTATGCCACCGGTTGAAGAAAGACCTCTAATCTTATACTTGACGGTGCTTGACAACTCAATGGGGTTGTGCTGGGGCAGCATGACGAGTCTGGCCGAAAAGAGCATGCTATTTATTACCTTAGCAAAAAGTTTACCGACTGTGAGACCCGATACTCACTGCTCGAGAAAACTTACTGCGCTTTGGTATGGGCTGCTCGCCGGCTGAGACAGTATATGTTGACTCACACTACTTTGTTGATTTCAAAAATGGATCCAATCAAGTACATATTCGAAAAGCCCGCCCTGTCTGGAAGAATAGCAAGATGGTAAATGATCTTGACGGAATATGACATCTAGTACACGACTCAAAAAGCAATCAAGGGAAGTGTATTGGCAGACCACTTGGCACACCAGGCAGTGGACGATTACCAACCAATGAACTTTGAATTTCCAGACGAGGATATCATGGTAGTGACTGATTATGAAGTACCTGGACCAGATGAAGGACCTGAGGAAGGATCTCGATGGTCTATGCACTTTGACGGAGCCTCGAACGCTTTGGGTAATGGTATCGGCGCTGTGATCATATCCCCTAAAGGAACTCATACTCCACTCACTGCCCGGCTATGTTTCGACTGCACCAACAATATGGCAGAGTATGAAGCATGTATCATAGGTCTTCAAGCTGCAATTGACTTAAGGATCAAGTTTCTGAGTGTCTTCGGAGATTCCGCTCTCGTGATCAATCAGATCAAAGGCGAGTGGGATACGAAACACCCAAATCTTATTCCTTACAGGGAGTATGTGCTGACGTTGATTCCCCATTTCGAAGAGATAACCTTTGAACACTTCCCAAGAGAGGAGAATCAGTTAGCAGACGCGTTAGCTACGATGTCTTCTATGTTCAAAGTCAAGTGGGACAATGAAGCGCCCCGGATCATTATTTGGAAGAAGGATGAACCTGCACATTGCTGCGATCTCGAGATCGAAGAAGTAACAGAAAAACCCTGGTATGATGAAGTGAAGAGGTACCTTGAAGCTCAAGAATATCCCGAAGGCGCATCTGTTAATGACAAGAAGTTCCTGAGAAGGTTTGCAGCAAAATTCTTCCTCAGCAATGGCATTCTCTACAAGCGAAACCATGATTCAACCTTACTGCGTTGTGTAGATAAGGCTGAAGCAGAAAAGATCATGGCAGAGCTGCATGAAGGTACCTTTGGAACACATTCCAGTGGACATACCATGGCAAAGAGAATCCTTCGGGCGGGATATTTCTTGTCCACGATGGAAGCTGATTGTTATCAGCATTCCCGGACCTGTCATAAATGCCAAATCTATGCTGATAAAGTGCACATCCCTCCGGTTCCTCTAAACGTTTTGACAGCACCTTGGCCTTTTGCGATGTGGGGCATTGATATGATCGGCGAAATCAGACCTACAGCATCTAACGGGCACCGCTTTATCCTAGTAGCAATTGATTACTTCACAAAATGGGTTGAAGCGGCTTCCTATGCTATGGTAACCAAGAATGTCGTGGCACGGTTCATTTGGCATAACCTGATCTGCCGCTACGGTGTACCTGAGAGGATCATTACGGATAATGGTACCAATCTTAACAACAAGATGATCACCGAACTCTGCGAGCAATTCAAGATACAGCACCACAACTCTTCTCCCTACCGACCGAAGATGAATGGGGCTGTAGAAGCAGCTAATAAGAATATCAAAAAGATTGTGCAGAAGATGACAGTGACCTACAAAGATTGGCATGAAATGTTACCGTTCGCACTTCATGGGTACCGTACCTCGGCGCGAACGTCAACAGGGGCAACTCCCTTTGCTTTGGTCTATGGCATGGAGGCGGTCTTGCCTATTGAAGTCCAGATACCCTCTCTCCGAATAATGAAGGATGCGGGATTGAACGAAGATGATTGGATCCAGACTCGGCTTGATCAATTAAACCTAATTGACGAAAAAAGAATTACTGCTATTTGTCACGGTCAGACATACCAAAAACGAATGATCAAGGCTTTTAACAAGAAAGTTAAACGACGGGAGTATCGAGTTGGGGATCTGGTAATCAAGCGCATTATCTTGCCGCAAAGTGATCCCAGGGGCAAATGGACTCCTACTTACGAAGGACCGTTTGTGATCAAGAACATATTTTCTGGTGGTGTGATGATTCTGGCCACCATGGATGGCGACGATTTGCCGCACCCCGCGAATGCAGACATAGTCAAAAGATACTACGCATGAAATAACCCGACAAGTCGAAAACCCGAAAGGGAGACTTGGGAAAAAATGGGCATCCCGGTGAACCGAAAACCCGAAAGGGCGGTTCAGGCAAAAATTAGGGATAAAACAAAAAAATCTATACACCCGGCAAGTCGAAAACCCGAAAGGGCGGCTTGGGCAAAAAGGGGTTTCCCGGTGGATCGAAACCCCGAAAGGGCGGTTCAGGCAAAAGTTAGGGAATTAAAGCGTATGACTATGTCTCGTCGGATCACTTTAAGGACAATCTCTTCATCAACGAACTCCAAGCTTCTGATCAATCCAGTCATCGGCAGGCGAAGCATCGAATGGACAAATATTCAGAGTTATGAAGGCTATAGCAGAATAGAATCCCATGGAATTATTTCACATAGCCATCTTGCTTTTGTATAAAACTTTCAATTTTTACGGCGACATCCTCTTACTAGGATGCCTGTCTCTTTTGTACAAAGACGCTCATAGAAAGTTAATACAAATACTTTTCCAAATACACAAATTTTCTTCGTCTTTCTTTCACACTTATGTTTATTTGAGAAACGTCCAATGTTTTGTTAAGTAGGCATATGCATTTGAACATAGTCATTTCCTCTCAAATCAGGATAAGACGATTATTGATAGGTGGAAGGTACAGATAGAGATCCCGATGCCTTTTCAGAAGGAGTCCCCAAACAGAGTTTAACTCTAGGATCCCCAGCAGAACAAGAGCTTTCTCAAAACTGATCTCCCCAGCCAGAGAGCCTTCCAGAACTTAGTTCCCCCCAGAGATAAGTTTCAGCACCCCCAGTGGAACTCTAAAATCTGAAAATCATATCCCCAACGGAGCTAAAACTTCCAACTGTCAATCCCCATTGGAACCAGACCAGTGAACATCCTCCCCACAGGGATACTTCCCACCAAACTGAAGATTCTCAAATCTTACCTCTCCAGCTTAAGTCTACCAGGTCCTAAACTCCCCAGCAGAGATAATCAGAATTCTCTCACCCTGCAAGTCACCAAGGAGTTCCGATCCCCAGCAGTGGTCCTAAGACCCCACAACAAGTAAAGATCTTGTTCCCAAAACAGTTGGTAGACAACAGGGATTTCTCATCCTCAGTAACCCCAGAGTTCTTCCATTATGGGTTTATTTCCCCAACATTTGTCCAGGATTTATTCTCCAAAACAAGTTACATTCCAGATTGATCGGTCATTCAACAACTCCTTCATCATCCGTTGGAAGCTACAGTCGTCGAAGATCAAATTCTCACAAAATTCGAGTTATGAAGCCCGGATTTGACCGGATAGTATCTTGATCGCTACAGCACATTGTGAAGACCGGACTACGACCGGATAACAGTGTCAGACTACCGCAAAGCCTGGATTGCGACCAGATAGTGGTATCCCCTCAGAGCAAGCTATGAAATCCAGATTCGACCGAATAATAGTTTAATCCCCTACAGCGCATTGTGAAGACCAGACTACGACCGGATAACAGTGTCAGATTACCGCAAAGCCTGGATTACGACCAGATAGTGGGATCCCCAAAATTCAAGTTATGGAGCCCGGATTTGACCGGATAGCAGCTTATTAAGTTATTGTGAAGCCTGGATTACGACCAGTTGACAATACGAGTTATTATGAAGCCTGGATTACAACCAGATGACAATTCAAATTTCTGTGAAGCCTGGATTACGACCAGAACAGCAGTCAAAAATACTACGGAGCCTGGAATCGACCAGATAGTGGTATGTCTTTAACACAAGCCGTGAAGCCCGGATTTGACCGGATAGCAGCTTATCAAGTTATTGTGAAGCCTGGATTACGACCAGTTGACAATACAAGCTTCTGTGAAATCCTGGAGATCGACCAGATAACAGTTAAGCATCAGCAGAATGAAGACCCATTCTCGGTTCTTCACAAAATATTCGAATATTCTCCAGTGAAGACCTCCTCAAGACAGGAATTCCCCAGTAACTTGGCATACAACCCAAGCTCCTGATCCCCCAGCAGTGGTCCCAGGACTCCTCATCTTCAACGATCAAAAGTTTCTTGCCCTACCCAGCAGCCAAGGATTTATTTTCCCCGGCAGTAGTCAAGATTCCTTTATCTTCAGCCATCCAGGATTCATCTATCCTCAGCAGGACAACTCATTAGCCTATATGCGCATTCATCACATTCATATCATGAACATTGATATAACATACATTGAGTCATGCATCATGACATTGCATACGATTAACTCTTTACCTTTTTCAGGTGAGATCAATCGACAGACAAAAATCATCATCTTCCGAGATTCATCCAGAAATAGTTCAGATGTGACCCAGACACGGCGACATTCTGATACTTATTCCAAGATTCATCTAGACGCAGTTTCATACGGACTCATCATCAGGAAACCCTACACCGGTTCCTTCTCCGCTTCAAGACTTCTGAAAACAATTTATAGATTCTTCCCAATACTGGATGTTAATCTATCACTTGTTCAGATGCAACTTTTGAAAACAGTTTACGGATGCTTCCCAACAACGGATGCTGCTCTATTGCTTATTCAACTCCAACTCCTGAAAACAGTTTATAGATTCTCCAAACACGGAT
Organism: Vicia faba; assembly: GCA_948472305.1. Taxonomy (NCBI): domain Eukaryota; kingdom Viridiplantae; phylum Streptophyta; class Magnoliopsida; order Fabales; family Fabaceae; genus Vicia; species Vicia faba. The sequence goes on from OX451735.1 coordinate 329,014,514, forward strand.
GTCAATCTATTGCTTGTTCAGACCCCCAGTTTAGAGATGTTCCAAAACATGGATACCTTTCTGATACTCGTCCATTCACCAGTAACATACAGTTCAACAATCACCTTCAGATGGCATCTATAAGCCCATCCCCCTCCAGACATCTCCAGATGGCATCTTTAAGCCCATCACCAAATGGCATCTTTAAGCCCATTCCCTCTACCATCACGTCACCGAGTGCAAATTTCCGGGCACTCTAGTGTCCAATCTCCTCTTACCCTCGAGTCGTGAAAGGCAAACTTGCCAATCTAACTCTTCAGGTCCAAGAAGATTGAACAGGGGCAACTGTTGTACCCCAAAATTTGCCCTCGCATTTTTTCACAAGAAATCACAGTTTCAGGCGTTTCCTGATTTTTCAAACTGGCTCAAGGATCGGTCAAACAGACTTTTCTCGTCAGTCAGATAAAATTAGGATTTTATTGATTTTCATGGCTCTGGAACAATTCAAACAGTTTGCTTAGGGTTTGGTTGATTTTGGCTCAACTTTGATCAGGCGAACGCTTCTTTGGCATTTGATCAGGAACTAAGGTTTTTTTTTTTGTGCGCGCATTCTTAGAAAGAATTAATCCCCACAGTGCTTTTCAAGTTATTCTGAGATGTGGACTGAAACATTTGGATTGAATTCGCAGTGTTTGACTAAATCAATGAAAAGAGGCATTGGGATTGAGTTTGCAGTGTTGGTAAAAATCAGTAAAAGGAAAATACGTATGGGCAGTTGTTGTGATTGACTGTGCTTTGCTTTGGATGTTTGAAGCGCCAAATTTATTAATTGATCAATGCTGAAACAATGTTTATTTAATTATTTATTATTCTGAGTTTAAATAGTTGGAATTTATTTTCAATTATTATAATTTAAAGAATTATAAATAATAAAGTAAACAATTGAAAAGAAGAAAAGAATTAACTGGCAAAAAAATAGATTTTTATTCATCTTTATTCTATTTGTTACAATTATTGTTTAAATACCGTATTTATTTACAAAGTATTTACAATGATAATTTTACAAATATTTAAAGTGAAATAAAAAACTATCCTAGTTTTTCTAAATTCTAAATCTTCATCTTCTATCCAATGCTCCCTTGATGCTCATTTGATTTTATCTGCAAAGAATAAGAAAAGAAGAAAAAGTCAAAGCAGGGAAAAATAGTTAAAGATAAATAGTCAAAAAAGTTCATCGTTAAAGGCAACTGACTGGAATCAGTTAGCCCTCTTTGCAAATCACGGGATTTCTCCCGGTTCACAGAGAGGGATGGATAATGCTTGCTAAAACATGAATGCACAAAGTTGAAATGCACAAATTCAAATGTTGTCAAACCTACTGCATAATTTCAAAATTACCAAACAAACTGCAAAGTCCAAGACCAAACTGAATGGCCTAAACCAAGTCAAGAGTCCAAACTGAGTTCATGTTCAAACTATCCCAAAGAAGCAGGCAATATGGAAAAGAGATAAAATATGCAGGACTAAGCTACATTGCATGTAACCTCCTATTTTCATCATGTTCCAGCATTGCCTTTTCAGAACAGTACACACATAACATTATTTAATGCTTAAAGCTGTACTGGAGAGAGAAGAAGAGAGGAAAAGAATAGGCTTACAGGTTTAGGCATGAAGACAAGATATATAAAAACAAAAACTGCAATAAAACAGTGAGGCAGAAGGCAGAGATATGAAGAAATCAGAATGCAAACAAAACTGTCAATAAAAGAAACAGAATTATCTTTCCACAAAAAACCCTTCAAACCGGATTCAAACCTTGAACCCTTTTTTTTTGGGCATATAACACCAAAGCCTTCAGTTGTCAAAGTCTCCCTGCATTCAATAAGCTCAAAAGATACAAGCCTGAACCTATCAAAAAATAAACACAAATTGTCCAAGTCTCAAAAACCAGTAAAGCCCTCAACCTTTCAAAAACCAGAAAACTCATTAAAATCCTGTTAACCTTTCAAGGCCTCAAGAACCTGCATTCAAAGCTAACAGCATCAACCTGCTAAATCTTCAAAACCAGATAAACACCCAAACCGGCCTGAGCAAATCAACCACCCGTCCAAAGCCAAAAAACATCAAACATTCAAAGTTTCCAAACCCATCAAGGCCCCAAAAAGTTGTCAACCTGTTTCAAGCCTAAATCATAACCAAGCCACAAGCCCTCAGAAAAGTTCATCATTGGGCCATCCAAAGCATACCAAATATCAAGTATTTCAAACCAAAATTATCCAGCATACAAGGCATCAAGACAATCAAACACAAAGAAGCATACTCAGGCAACACAAGCCCTCAGAGTTTCCTCATCACTGGGTTATCATACAGGTACGAAGCATCACGCTAAAGCATACATATCAGAAGCAAGGCAACAGATCCAGCACAACAATAGCCAAGCATACAAGGCAGGCATCAAGACAAATAGAAGAAGGAGATAAAGAAGTATATTGAAGCATACAACAAAGCAAACAGAAAAATAAAGAAAGATATACTCGGTTTTCAGCGTGTCATCATCAAACCAACAAAGGGCCAAAGAATACACAAACCAGGAGCCCAAGCGAGCTCACATCACGTGCTTCCCCGCCGTCAAGCCTCCAAACGCCTCCAAATCTTTTGTCCCCCTCCTCCGTCAAGGTAGTTTCCCTTATTTTTCCTTCCTTTCATGCACCTCAATAACAAATAATGATAAACATAACCATCAGATCACAAAATCATAACATGCAAATCATAAAACCCTAACGAGATTAAGATGAAATTTAACCTTGAACGAACCATCGCATGCTTGGCCGCGGAGAGAGGAATCCAGGCGGTGGCGTTGGTGGCTTGGGCGGGAAGGACGCAACTCAAGACTCCATGGCAACTGCAGAAGATGAAGGAACGAAGACGAAGTGAAGTAAACGGCGAAAACCCTAAGCCTCTCACCAAATGAGACAATTTTGACAAACCCTGAACAAAATATTATGAAACCTGTGGGCCTTGTCCCGTTCAGCATAGGCCCAAATGCGTTTCAACTGATACACCCCCTCCTTTGGCTTCTGTTTCACATTTTGTTTGGGCCAAGTGTCCCCCCTTTAGCCCATCCCCTTTTACATAAAAAACTAACCATTTTTTTTTTATTATCATTATATTTTTTATTTTATAAGTTCAAATTAACATGATTTTGTTTGTAAATAAAAGCAATGTAATAATCATTTTATACACATTTAAAAAAAAAAATTTAAATAAAATAACATCTTTTTTTTTATATATATAAGATATTATTAAAATACACCAAAACATTCATTTTTTTTAACTTAAAACATTTTCTAAATCTTAAAACTTTTCTTTTCATAAAATAATTTGTACATAATTACATAATTTTTTCTTTAAAAGTTAATATTTTTCTTAAAATTAAAACTTTTTGATTTACACATATTAAACACAAAATATAAGAATACAAAAATTTAAATCAAACATACTTAATAATACATTTAAGTTCACGTTTCTTAACTTGTAAATAATCATACACATACCCTTACACTTACACTTACACCATACACTAATACATTTACTTTGCTTTACACTTATACAATTGATATTTCTTATACATTGCTATGCATTACATATGGCGATCGATTCGATTTGGTTGTAATTATTTAAGTCTCATCCCCACTTGTACATTTGTACCCCCATCCCTGATACTCATTTGTAATAGTTTAGGACTTTAAATTCCCGTAATTTACCGCTTTCGAATTATACCATGGTTAGACCTAGGGTTTGTATGTACATAAAATCAAACGCTAGATAACCTAATACAAGACAAATACATGAAATCAATACACAATCACACTTGCACCCCCTAGGGTAATCCCACATGTTGCCTGCCAAAATGGACCATGCTTGCACGTCGAGTTTCTTTGGCAAAACAAATTCAAATGATCATAAGTCCCTCGATGACGCTTTCGAAAGTTGCCTAAAACGGAATGATCATAGCCCCTTCAAGTAAATTGCCAAAGACACTTGGCACCATTGCATTCATGGTCCATACGATGACCCGCGCCCGTTCCATTAAACATCCTAAACGCAAGATTGTCCACCAAATTCAATGGTGGAACAAAATTGTTAAAAAGGGGTTGAAAGCATAGAGAAAACCTTCGAGTACAATAGGGGTAGACCAAACTCTTACTTACTTGAAATCAACTTGCAAAAACACTTGCCTCCTTTTCAAAAACCACACTTCACAAACACTTTCAAAATAAACTTCCAAAAACACTTTGAAACATCTTTTCGAAAAGATACACACCGTTGTATATACTCAAACACGAATCATTATAATGGTTGCCGAAATAAAGGCGTCTATTTCAAAACATTTTCAAAAACACACACACACACCATTTTTCAAGCAATCAAAAATCAAGGCAAGTGATCTAAAACCAAGTAACTAAGAGCCCATGGATAAACATGGATGAAAAGGGTGTTAATACCTTCCCTTTTCATAATCTACCCCCCGAACCCACAAAATATCTCAAAAAGGTTTTTTCCTGTGCTTTTTTAACCTTTCCTTTAGGATAAAATAAAAAGTCGGTGGCGACTCTTGCTAAACCGAACAAGTGCGAATACAAACGCAAAACCTCAAGTCAGTTCTCCCACCGTATCACAGAGTGTAAGTGTCAAAAAGTTTGTTTGGATTAAGCAAGTACTTAAGAACTAATCTACCTACTCAAAAAAAGAATTGTTCTATGTTTGTTTCCTTTAGACAGCGCTATCCAACTATTAGTGAGTAGGTAGCATCGTCGTTGGAGTTTTGAGGGACAATTCGAAAGGGACGTACGGTCACTAAAGCAATGTTAGGACGTCTTAGTAATAACCCTAATGTCTCAGATTAATTATCCGAGGCAACAATATCTGGGGCAACTTTGATCTTTGGATAAAAGGACGACCACTAAAGCATCTTATACTCAATGACCGTTTACCGAAGGCAGACGAAGTGGAGTATACCCTAGAAGTGCGCATGTGCGAGTGATTCAATTTCAAATTATTATCTTTACACATTTTAGGGTGATCTAACTATTTTAAAGTTTTACATACATTCTTGTCATGCATCCCTAATTCATACATCTAACAGTTAATATTTTGTGGAATTTAAAGTGCGGAAATTAAACTACGTTATTACAAGGTTTCGGGTATTTACATAACCAAAAATAAACCCTTAAAAAATAAAGCGGTAAATGAAAATAAAAGACCTAATTAAACTATTACAACTTGTGAGCAATTACATTAATATGGTAAAAATAATAATAAAGCGCGCGCGAAGAAATTAAAAACTATAAGAAATTAGGGTTTTGACCCCGTCTAACCTAATTAAAAGAAAAGATTATTTTTTGGTTGTTTTTGATTATTTAAGAAAAGAAAAAAAAGGTTTTAAATTAAATATACAAAAACCTAATTACTAATTAAATTAAATTAAGAAGATATTAAATTTGACCTATTTTTGTGCTTTTGGTTATTTTTTTGTAGAAAATAATTTGAAGTTAATTAAAAAACCTAAAAAACCTAATTAATTTTAATTAGTAAAAAAAAATTAATTTTGAAAGAAAGTTAATTAAAATACATAAATCCTAATTAATTTTAATTAATAAAAGAAAAAGTTAATTTTGAAAAAAAGTTAAAAATATATACAATTAATTAACCTAAAAATTAAATTATGCTTTTTTGTAAAAAAGGTTTGTGAAAAATGTTAAGTTTTTATGAAAAAGATTTTAAACAAAAAGAGTAAAAATAAATAAAAGGATAAATAGAAAGGAAGAAAACCAAAATCAATAGGGGTGAGTGTTGAACCCACACCCTTAACCTTCTCAGGATGTCTGTCTCGCCATGTATTAGTGTCATGTGTTGGCTGTTCTGTTTTGGCCATTTGTGTTTTGGCCCACGCCCTTAACCTTCTCAGGATGTCTGCCTCGCCATGTATTGGTGTCATGTGTTGGCTGTTCTGTTTTGGCCATTTGTGTTTTGGCCTCAATGTTCTGTAATGAACCTGTATGGGATCCTGTCTAAATCTGCAGTGTTGAATCTCATGAACACATTAAATAAATTACTATATATCATGAAATACAAATAAAGCCAATATATAAAAAAAATTAATATTTAAACCGATATGGCATGTATGAATGATTATACCCTTTTGATCATGGAGATCAAACCAGCCTTACCCTTACTGGAGAAGTAGTGAGATGAATGCTTCTATACCCTTTTGATCATGGAGATCAAACCAGCTTTACCCTTACTGGAGAAGTAGTGAGATGTGGGTTTGTAATAAGGATGGCTTGTTTGTAGTGAGATGGGGTTTATAATAAGGATTTCAAGGTTTTAGGATTCTTGAAAGAATTTGATATTCTGACAGCGTTGTGGCAAAAGTTTCTTTTTTTTTCTTTTTTGTGTGAAAAGAATGAGATTATATAATGGAAATTAGAGCAAAGAAAATGGGCTTTGAATGTGCAATTGGGGATTTTTTTTTTTAATAACCATGTATTAAAAAAATTCACAAATAACCGCGTTTCGGAAAAAATTACGCAAATAACCATATTTCAGATGACTCCCCAAAGGAGGAGCCATCTCACTTGGCGCCTACTCCCATTTTTTAAGGGGAGGCGCCATCTCACTTGGCGCCTATGTGCTTAGAGCATGCCCTAAGCCAAGTGAGATGGCGCCTAGGTGTTATTTTAGGGCAAAATTTGAATATTTTTTTTGTATGGTGCGTTGCGTATTGGATACAGGATCAACAAAATGGACTTTTTATTAAAAAAAATAATTACATCCAACTGTATTACATTAAAAAAAATAGATTAAAAAAATACAGGAAAAAAACAGATAAATCAGTGATCCCCCGGAACCCGGTAATGATCCTCGGTTCCGCATCCCTGTCCTCGTCTTTCCCGTGCTGGGTGTCGTTGCGTTTCCTACTGCGGCAGGGTCAATGGCCCAGCGAAGTCAATGCGGTCCGGATCCATAAAATCAGTCAGATCTCCATATCTAGAAGATCCACTTTGGTACAGTCGGTTACCCATACCCTCAAAGTTTGGTCGTGTTGGCGGTGGGTGGGGTTCCATGGTGGGTCTGTAGCATTGATCGTCTGAGTATGGTGGGTAGAAAGGAAATGGATCTTGGGGTGTTTGGTATTGAGGATGTTGGGTGGTTTGGTGATATTGTGGTTGATGGTAGGCTGGGTCGGTTTGTTCGTAATCTTCCGACATTCCCATATCAGGGCTAAGGCTGGATGTTGAGGGGCCCATATTGGGATATACGGAAGACTGAAAATGTGTGTGGGGTATGCGAGTGTGTTGGTATTGTGATTGGTATTATGGTTGGGTGTGAGGCATATCGGGGTATTGGTAGTAAGGTGATGATTGTGGTTGGTTGTGGGGCATTTGAGTGTAATTGTGTTGTGGTGGGGATTGTGGTTGGGTGTTTGTGGGGCATTTGAGTGTAATTGTGTTGTGGTGGGGATTGTGGTTGGGTGTTTGTGGGTCTGTTTCTTCTTGGGGGTTGGTGGGAGGTTGATGGGTTTTAGGTTTGTTGTTTGAGAAACGAGGGTTGTGCCCATTGTGTGCGTGGGTCAACCAAGTACCTTGGATGAGACACGTGCATTTCAGGGTTACTAACCGACCTGTACCAAGATAAATATTGATCAGTGTGTTGCATATTACCATGATTAAGGAAAACCGAGAATTGCAAGACATAGCGGTGACGCCTCTGCCACATCTTACACCATTCCGGAGCGAAGTCTTTCTAGTTGGTAAGACCCCACTGGGCGTCGACCCTTTTAAGATGCCATGGGGACAAACAAGTTGGATCACTTGGTATCTCTTGATGCATTCCGAACTGCATCTTCACACGGTCGCTGTGGTGCATCTCCACAATGTTGAACCGAATGATTGCAGTCTTCGCGGTCAATATTGCTGCATCTTCCGGGTTTAGATCATGGCCCAAACCCAAATATGGTCTCCAGACGAACTGCGATAAAATTTAAATCAGGTTAACGCAAAAGTAATATATAAATAATTTAAATGAAGAAAAGTTTAAAGCTACGACGTACATCATCCGGGCCTAAGTGATCCAACAGATTGCGGTATACTGCGACATTGAATCTTGGATTCTTTCCGTAATCCATACCCCTCACGCAGTACCTAAAGGAAATGAAAAACATTTTATTCTTAGCATATATTTGGTGAAGAGATGAATAGTAATAAATGATATAACTTGATGACTTACTTTGTTGTGTACGGGAAAACGAAAGTGTTGTTGTTGACGGGGTTTAAGGACTCCATCCTCCACCAACCTCAGGCTTGTAGTAAAAAAGCGCACCCATAAAATGTACATTTTTCCTTGACTGCATTTTTGCACAAGGAACTGTATAGGTAGGCTAAAACTGCAGAACCCCAACTATATTTTCTTGTTTTTTCAAAATTTCTTAGTAAATGTAAATACATAAAATTTACACTATTTCCCGTACTTTAGGGAAATAAAAAGGTACCAAATAGTATCATAAGATAAGTTCTGGCTTTTACTACCCTGTCTTTCTCGGAGGAATTTTCGTTTAATTCCAAACTTGCATAATGACTTTTAAGCTCAGTGAGTAGTATTCCCTGACCTCTCGCACCACCACCTTCAACCATATCCCTGCCCAACATTTCTTCACACTGAGAGTTGGGTTATTGTACCGACCCGTTCACGGCCTTACCGTCGACAGGGAGACCTAGTAGCATGTACACATCCTCTAGCGTGATGGTACATTCACCTATTGGTAGGTGAAATGTATGGGTCTCTGGTCTCCACCTTTCCAACATTGCAAGAATGAACTTAGAATCAATTGTGCAGTTGGAGATCTTTATGACATGTCCAAAACCTGCGTATTCCAGATATGGTACGATAAATGGGTCGGGAGCCAGGTAGTTGTGAGAATGGATTCTGAATCTTTTGGTGTCCTGAGTTCATAATGTAAAAGGTGTAAGATTAAGTAAGATGAACAAAGCATTATCTGAAGTATGAAAAATGTATAACCAAAATAGAAACTGACAAATGCGACAATGTTTTCCCTTGTGCCTCTGTGAGAATCGCCCATTGTTAGAAGAGCCATTGTTTAAAATGCTTGAGATTATGAAAGACTTAGAAAGAGTAAGAGAGTATGAAAGACTTAGAAAGTGTAAGATATTATGAAAGATTTCATAGCAGAGAGTGAGACTTGTGTGGGTGTAAGAGATGTATGATATGGTATGTATTTATAGGCAAAACAATTTTATATAGTGGTTGCTGGTGCTTGCATGCATGCGAAGTGTCACTCTTGCAGGCTAGGTGGCAGCCTAGGGGGTTACATATATGCATGCATGTACAAAAATGAAAGGTGTCACTCTTGCAGGCTAGGTGGCAGCCTAAGGATGTATCACGATTGGACAGTAAGGGAGGCGCCATTGGACTTGGCGAAAGAATACAAAAATGAAAGGTGTCGCCATCCCAATTGGCGAATAAGAGGTGTCCTTGGTTGCAGGCTAGGCTCAGGCTACGTGACAGCCTTTGGGATGCCATGCCTGAAGGCATGTAACCCTATTAGAGGTGATGGGAGGAGACTTACAACATACAGTATAGGTGCAGAGTAGGCCCAGGCTAGGTGGCGGCCTAGAGGGTTACATATCTGCATGCATGTATCACGATTGGACAGTAAGGGAGGCGCCATTGGACTTGGCGAAAGAGTACAAAAATGAAAGGTGCTGCCATCCCAATTGGCGAATAAGAGGTGTCCTTGGTTGCAGACTAGGCTCAGGCTACGTGATAGCCTTTGGGATGCCATGCCTGAATGCATGTAACCCTATTGGAGGTGATGGGAGGAGACTTACAACATATAGTATAGGTGCAGAGTAGGCGCAGGCTAGGTGGCAGCCTAGGGGGTTACATATCTGCATGCATGTATCACGATTGGAAAGTAAGGGAGGCGCCATTGGACTTGGCAAAAGAGTACAAAAATGAAAGGTGTCACCATCCCAAATGGCGAATAAGAGGTGTCCTTGGTTGCAGGCTAGGCTCAGGCTACGTGACAGCCTTTGGGATGCCATTCCTGAATGCATGTAACCCAATTGGAGGTGATGGGAGGAGACTTACAACATACAGTATAGGTGTAGAGTAGGCGCAGGCTAGGTAGCAGCCTAGGGGGCTACATATCTCTAAGGATGTATCACGATTGGACAGTAAGGGAGGCGCCATTGGACTTGGCGAAAGAGTACAAAAATGAAAGGTGTCGCCATCCCAATTGGCGAATAAGAGGTGTCCTTGGTTGTAGGCTAGGCTCAGGCTACGTGACAGCCTTTGGGACGCCATGCCTGAATGCATGTAACCCTATTGGAGGTGATGGGAGGAGACTTACAATATACAGTACAGGTGCAGAGTAGGCGCAGGCTAGGTGGCAGCCTAGGGGGTTACATATCTCTAAGGATGTATCACGATTGGACAGTAAGGGAGGCGCCATTGGACTTGGCGAAAGAGTACAAAAATGAAAGGTGTCGCCATCCAAATTGGTGAATAAGAGGTGTCCTTGGTTGCAGGCTAGGCTCTGGCTACGTGACAGCCTTTGGGATGCCATGCCTGAATGCATGTAACCCTATTGGAGGTGATGGGAGGAGACTTACAACATACAGTATAGGTGCAGAGTAGGCGCAGGCTAGGTGGCAGCCTAGGGGGTTACATATCTGCATGCATGTATCACGATTGGACAGTAAGGGAGGCGCCATTGGACTTGGCGAAAGAGTACAAAAATAAAAGGTGTCGCCATCCCAATTGGCGAATAAGAGGTGTCCTTGGTTGCAGGCTAGGCTCAGGCTACGTGACAGCCTTTGGGATGCCATGCATGTAACACTATTGGCAGCCTTGGAGGTTACATCCTTACTTAATTAAAAATTTTAGTCTTACGTTTATCATAACATTTATTCACTTAATCTGTCAAATCTTCCAACCTTCAAACGTTCTTACAATCAAACCTCCAAACCTTCAAACAATCAAACATACAAACCTTCGAATAACTCATAAAGTTCAAACATTCCAACCTTCAAACCTTACAACATTCAAACCTTCATACAATCAATAAACTTCAAACATTCCAACCTTCGAATAACTCATAAAATTCAAACATTCCAACCTCCATACCTTCAAACCTTCAAACAATCCTACGCAATGGCCTCTGCACCACAATTTGTCGTCAAAGCACATTTCAACGGTGACACATGCATTTGTCCCACCGCTGGGTTTTTGTTTAGAGACACAGACAACATCTGATTTCTCTTAAACGGGAAAGCTAATTTCTCATACTTCAAAAAACGATTGGAGGCCAAACTTGGACGAGGCCCGGTGACCCAGATATTTTATCAGAATCCATTTTTTTTTGGAAACAACCAAGTAATTTTTTATAAGGTTGAAGTTCAAGATGACGAGGATCTCCAGAATATGTTTTCCAGCCATGTGTATTCTGGGTACGACTCTATTGAGTTGTACGTTATGCTGCGAGAGCCTCAGGTGACACAAGTGGTTGATCCTTTGGAGAATGAACAAGCTGAGGTAGATACAGTTGATGAAGAAGAAGAAGATGACGAGTTAGAGTTTGATGAAATGGTGAATGATGATTCCGACGATGGTGGCATACCTAGTATTCCTGCAAATGAAATCTACACACCACCTCCGCACATGACAAACTTCAACATGGGCGGAGATTAACCTTCTACTGACTTATTTTTCAATCCGTATATGCAGTCGGATGAAAATTTAAAAGAGAAGGACAAGTTTCGTAACAGAGAGGAATGCATCAGATCCATAAAAAAATTCCACATGCTCAACTCGGTTGATTTTAAGGTGGACCGTGTCAACCCGGAAAGGTACAAGATCAAGTGTGTCCACCCTGACTGTATGTTCAAGATGACCGCATCATACAGATTAAGAGGTGACTGTTGGGTCATAGGTTCCATGACTACCCACACTTGTGTAAGTTCCACTCAATCACAGGACCACCGAAAACTTAACTACGATCTCATCTGTCAAGAAATCCTACCCCTGGTCAGCAACGACCCATCTTTGAAGGTGAAAACAATTATCTCCCACATCACCACGGTTTTTAACTACACTCCGTCTTACCGTAAGGCGTGGTTAGAAAAGACTAAGGCGATTGATAGGGTGTACGGAAACTGGGAGGAGTCATACCAAGAACTTCCCCGCTACCTGAATGCACTCAAGACGTGTTCTCCGGGTAGTGTTTACGTTCTGGAAATAGTGCCAGCATACGCCCAAGATGGTAGTCTACTAAACGGCAACGGAATATTCAGTCGAGTGTTTTGGGCATTTCAACCATGCATCACAGGGTTTGCATCATGCAAACCAATTATACAAATTGATGGGACTTGGTTGTATGGGAAGTACAAAGGCACGCTACTGATGGCAGTTGCACAAGATGGCAACAACAACATTTTCCCCATTGCATTTTCCCTTGTCGAGGGGGAGACCGGTGGTGCTTGGAGCTTTTTTCTGAAAAATCTGCGGACACACGTGGCTCCTCAACCAGATCTCTGTTTGATCTCGGACAGACATGCCTCCATTCAAAGTGCCTACAATAATCCTGCAAACGGTTGGCATGACCCTCCTTCTACGCATGTCTATTGCGTTAGGCATATCGTCCAGAATTTCACGAGGGAGATCAAGGATAAAACATTAAGGAAAGCGGTTATGAATGCGGGATATGCATTGACACACCCCACATTCAAATATTACCGCAACGAGATCCGTTTGTCAAATCCGGAAGTCGGTAGGTGGATCGACAATATTCCGGTGGAAAAATGGACTAGGTCATACGACAATGGCCAAAGATGGGGCATATGACAACGAATCTTATTGAATCAATGAATGGGGTATTCAAAGGCATACGAAACCTCCCGATCACTGCTTTGGTAAAATCTACGTATTTTAGGATGGCTGCGTTATTTGCCAAAAGAGGTGAAATATGGAATGCGGTGTTGCAATCTGGACAACTATGGAGTGAAAGCTGCATGAAATACATTAAGGATGAAAGTGCTAAAGCCAACACTCATATGGTTATACGGTTTGACCGACACAGCCACAACTTCATTGTGAAAGAGATAATCGACCACAACGAAGGCCTGCCAAGACAAGAATATAGGGTCATGCTACCTTCTCGTTGGTGCGATTCTGGCAGGTTTCAAGCATTTCGTATGCCTTGCTCTCATGTCATTGCCGCTTGTGCTCATACCCATCAAGACGCGCTGCAACTTCTGTCAAACATTTACAAATCTGAAATGTTGCTCAACATTTACAACAACAACTTTCCTTTGGTAGCAAAACCAGATTATTGGCATGCATACGACGGCGAAATAGTGTGGCACAATAACCAAATGCGAAGGAATAAGAAGGGTCGTCCCAAAAGTAAGCGCATCACAACAGAAATGGACGATCTTGACAAGTTGGAAAGAAAGTGTGGTTTATGCCGTCAGGTCGGACACAATTGCAAAAATTGTCTGAATCGGGCGTCTGCCTCGACCACATAAAAATTGTAATACATAAAATCTTTCATTTATTATGTTGTAAACATTAGGGTTTTTCGTTAACAGACTTTGCTACAATAAATATTGCGCGTACAAGAAAAATTAATGATATTTCGTCTACGAAATTACAACTCTTAACACAATTTCATCTGACCCATGCATTATCAATATTACATCGGTGTCTGTTTTGACTTCCTCCAACCATACATTAGGTCTTCCTGTCGCATGTGAGGTTGTTGTTCATTTTCACTGGATCCTTCGAATTTTTTCCCCCTCCGCAATGTCTCCATCTAGCCATCGCATCAACTCCCGCTTCAGACGCTCCATGGAGTGAATGTGCCAGAATTTCATTTTCATCACAGGTTTCGTGGCGGAGAAGATAACGTAACCATCTCTGCTAAAAATCATGGGCGACGTCATGACACAAATAACAGAGTAAAAAATAAAAATACAGTGCGAGAAAGTGTGTGAAATTTCGGAGAAACGGACGAATTATTTATAAAACAGCATTTTGCCCTAGTTTTGCCCTAGGAGCCAAGTGAGATGGCGCCTCCTCTCACTTTTAAGGAGCATGCACCATCTCACTTGGCTAAAAGTGAAGGGAGGCGCCAAGTGAGATGGCGCCTAGGGCAAAAGTTGGGGTGGAGGCGCCAATTCAGATGGCTCCTCCTTTGGGGAGTCATCTGAAACATGGTTATTTGCGTAATTTTTTCCGAAACGCGGTTATTTGCGAAATATTATTTTAATACTTGGTTATTGTAAAAAAAAAATCGCAATTGGGCCTCTAATGTTCACTTGAGTTCATCACGTTCTAGGCAAAATCGCAGGGGCTTAAGTCCAATTTTTGAAGTTGAAGTGAGAAAATAAAACGTAGCCGACATCAAGAACTAACTCCTGTCTGAAAATGAGCTCAATCGGATAAATGGTGAATTAGTTATGAATTTTTGAAGTTTCAGCTCAAACAAACTTATTTTGGGCTCCAGTGTCGACTCTGACATGTTCTTCAATAAAAAACTGGTATTGATTGGAGCATAATCCGCTCTCTACTTTTGAAGCAAAGTTGTAGATCTCTGAGTTAGTGACCTTTTGTAAAAATATGAGCCCGGTCCGATAAAAATTGACCGAGTTATGAATTTTTGAAGTTTCGACCCAGATAAAATAATATCCAGCATTTAGGATTTTCGGCGCGTCACGCGTACTCTGAGCAAAAAACGAAGGCCTTTTGGATACTGTTCGAACTCAATACCTTCTGTGAAAATGTAGCCAACTCAATTTGTGAAATTTTGGCGCCGGAACCAGCTCGATACGATGAAAATTGACCAAGTTATGATTTTCTAAACATGACGCAAATAAACTTCTGTCACAAATTTTCTGTACGAAAATACTTGATAAATCCACATTTTTGAAGATCTTCTGATCGAAATTGGCTTCCAGCCGTGAGAGATGAAAATGTAGATGACGTCAATACGGAATTTTGGCCACCGGAATGGGTTCAAAACGAGCCACGATCTTCAAGTTATTTTAGCGCGTAAAAACTGCACTTTCAGCACACTTTTTCACCATATTTCTTCGAGAAAACTCACCCATTCGGATACCTTCTTTAAAGAATTGACTCTTTAGCCGAACCTGAATTTGAGAATATGTTATCAGAGATATCTTGGCGAAAGAACACCTGAATATGATGCGATGGGTTAGACTTATGAATCTTTGAACCCCGAATCGTTGCAAAACGGCGAACCGATCTTCAGCACAGAAAATACTCTGAGAATATTCATTGACGAAATAAACGTCACTTGTAACCTAAAGAAGCTTGATAAATATACCTTTATTCCATAACCATAAAACCAATAATATGTGTGTATGAAAAGAGGGCAAATTTTGGGGTACAACAGCTGTCCCTGTTCAATCTTCTTAAACCTGAAGATTTAGATTGGCCCGTCTGCCTTTCGTGATCTGAAGGTGGAAGATGATTGAACACTAGAGTGCCTAGAAATTTGCACTCGTCTCTAATGATGCTTGACTATGTAGGTAGTATTGGGAATGGGCTTATAGATTCCATTTGGAAGTTAACGACGAAAGATGGGCTTAAAGATGTCATCCAAAAGAGTATTGATCGCATAAGAGATTCCTTAGCGAGAGCTCGTATACATGTTGTTGAGGAAGATTCCGCTGGGAATGATGGTCTCTGTCTTGGTAAAAGTTGAATTTTAGGAGCTTCAGTCGTCCGTTATTCTACTGGGGAATCATCTCTTGGTCGAAGAGGTGAAAATGAACTACTATCTGGTCGTATATAGGTTGCATCGTGACCTACTAGGGAAAGGTGAAGCCGATCATGTTTGATCAGGTCCAGGTCTTAGTGTTGTAGACTGCTGTCTGGAGATAAGAGAAAAGAAACCTGGATGGTAAGGTTATGAGAAGGAACCTGGATAGTAGGACTTATGGGAAGGAACCTGGGTAAGGTTGCTTCATGAGGAGTTTGGATAAAATTGCATCTGAACCGAGAAGGAACCTGGGTAAGGTTGCTTTGTGAGGAGTTTGGGTAAATCTGCATCTGAACCGAGAAGGAACCTGGGTAAGGTTGCTTTATAAGGAGTTTGGGTAAAACTGCATCTGAACCGAGAAGGAACCTGGGTAAGGTTGCTTTGCGAGGAGTTTGGGTAAAACTGCATCTGAACCAAGAAGGAACCTGGGTAAGGTTGCTTTGCGAGGAGTTTGGGTAAAACTGCATCTGAACCGAGAAGGAACCTGGGTAAGGTTGCTTTGCGAGGAGTTTGGGTAAAACTCCATCTGAACCGAGAAGGAACCTGGGTAAGGTTGCTTCAGGATGAGTCTGGGTAAAACTACATCGGGAAATTGTAAGGAGGAACCTGGGTAAGGTTGCTTCAGGATGAGTCTGGGTAAAACTACATCGGGAAATTGTAAGGAGGAACCTGGGTAAGGTTGCTTCAGGATGAGTCTGGGTGAAACTACATCGGGAAATTGTAAGGAGGAACCTGGGTAAGGTTGCTTCAGGATGAGTCTGGTGAAACTACATCGGGAAATTGTAAGGAGGAACCTGGGTAAGGTTGCTTCAGGATGAGTCTGGGTGAAACTACATCAGGACCGAGAAGGAACCTGGGTAAGGTTGCTTCGGGATAAGTTTGTGTAAAACTTCAGGAGGAACCTGGGTAAGGTTACTTCGGGATAAGTTTGTGTAAAACTTCAGGAGGAACCTGGGTAAGGTTACTTTGTGATAAGTTCGTGTAAAACTTCAGGAGGAACCTGGGTAAGGTCACCTTGTGATAAGTTCGTGTAAAACTTCAGGAGGAACCTGGATAAGGTCACCTTGTGATAAGTTCGTGTAAAACTTCAGGAGGAACCTCGGTAAGGTTACTTTGGGGTGAGTTCGTGTAAAACTTCAGGAGGAACCTGGGTAAGGTTACTTTGTGATAAGTTCGTGTAAAACTTCAGAATGAACCAGGGTAAGGTTACTTTGAGATAAGTTTGTGTAAAACTTCAGGAGGAACCTGGGTAAGATTACTTTGTGATAAGTTCGTGTAAAACTTCAGAATGAACCGGGGTAAGGTTACTTTGAGATAAGTTTGTGTAAAACTTCAGGAGGAACCTGGGTAAGGTTACTTTGTGATAAGTTCGTGTAAAACTTCAGAATGAACCGGGGTAAGGTTACTTTGGGATGAGTTCGTGTAAAACTTTAAGAGGAACCTGGGTAAGGTTACTTTGGGATGAGTTCGTGTAAAACTTCAGGAGGAACCTGGGTAAGGTCACCTTGTGATAAGTTCATGTAAAACTTCAATAGGAACCTGGGTAAGGTTACTTTGGGATGAGTTCGTGTAAAACTTCATTCAGAAATATATGAGAAAGGACCCGTGTAAGATTTTTCAGGATAAACCCGTGTGAAGCTGCATTTAGGAGAAACCCGTGTAAGATTTCTTCGTGACGAACCCGTGTAAAGCTGCATTTGATCGTGCAGATAATTACTCTATTTAGTTTTCTGAGTTAATCTTGAACTTGCTGGAAGTTGTTGATGATAACCATTTTTCCTGAAAAGGTACATAATTAATCGTATATGATGCATGACATGCATTGTATGATGATGTTCTCAAAATAAATGAGATTATGATGTATGCAATATGTATGCGCACGTCATGATATATGAATATGAAATGATATTGTGGCACGTCCGAGTTTGGGAAAATAAATCCCTGACTGTTGTTGGAGAATAAAGAGTTTCGCTCGCTGGGGATAACAACCGAAGATGATTTGAGAATAACTTGGCCGGAGAATAATTCCATTGGAGAATAAACTGGAGAGAAAAAAATGACTATGTGGGGAGGATATACTTTATCAGAAGATCCGCTAATTTGGAGCAATAACCTTGGTTGGGGATGAATCATCGTTGCTGGAGATGATGAACTCTGTCGGGGATAAAATTTCTGTCTGTGGAAGAAATAAGCTCCACTGGGGATGGTCTTCCATTGTTGGTGAAAGGTGAACTCTGCTTGGCAAGAATTAACACTACTGCTTTTGGATATTTCTTACTCAGCAGGGAGTGTAGATGTTACTGGGATGCGCGCTGAGGATATGACAATGACTTCACATAAAGACTTTTCTGCCCCTGTACCTACTGGGAAAGAGCCTGCAGAGGACTCGTGGATTGAGTGTTATCCCAACTTATGAGGTGCTTGGTAACTGCCGATCGGAATGATAAGTCTTCTACTGATAGGAAAGTGACAAGATAATGGGACATAGTCGTACGCTTTAATCCCTAACTTTTGCATGGAATGTCTTTTCAGATTTTCAGTCCACCGGGATACCCTTTTTTTGCCCAAGCCGCCTTCTCAGGTTTTCGACTTGCCGGGTGTACAAATTTTTTTCATTTTTTATCCCTAATTTTTGCCCAAACCCTTTTGGTTCGTCGGGATGCCCTTATTTTTGCCTAGGCCAGTCAACCTAGAGGGTACATGTGCAGTATTTTCTGACTATGTCCATGCTCTCGATGTATAGGGAGTTGTCACTGTCGGTTGTGTTGCCATACTACCAGAAGATGTTCATTTGATCATACAAAATTTGTTGCTGGAATTTATGTCCAAAGCCCCAAGTGATTCAGATGGAGATTTTCCCCTGGCTATTTGGCATCTTTGAGAGATTCCTTGAATCTTGACTTGACAGCCCCAGATGATGGATAATGATCATGTCGTGCCCCTTGGTCGGAAGTGTTTTTCCACTTGAGGTGATCCTTTTTGAGACGGTTTTTGTTCACTAGATATTCGTCATGCGAATTTCTCTGCTGCTGAACAAATAGTCATATGCAAACAATGTTATTTTAAGAATGCAAAGCTTACATCTGTCTTGAAGTTTTGAAAATGCAGTTTTTTTTTTATTTTTAGTTTTTGTTATAGAAAAAATAGAATTTTGCAAAGATGTGATAACAACTCGGGATATGTAACGGTCCTTCAGGAGTCAGGATACCTTTTGTAACAGTATGCTTTCGAACTAACCCATGCTTCAGCTAGGACTTTTATGGGTTATAACGTGGCCTAGTTCACGGTTCAAGAAACAAAGGATAAAGGCTCAAATTTTATTTGTATCCACCCATTCTTCGTGATGTTCTTCCATCCTAAACTCAGCTAATTGTGCATTTAGAACCCGTTTGAGTCTTTGCTCTGATATTCCAGTGATGGTTCGGATATTGACGGTTCATTTTGAATAGGCAGTCATTTTTGTTGAGAGTTTGTAGGACCTCTTTCTTTTTGATTTTATTATCCCTGTCTTTTGCCTAAACTGTTTCATTTTGTGATTACAGTCAGCGGGATGTCCCAGTTTTTTGTAAGTCTCCTTCATAGGTTTTGACTTAATGGGCTTTCATTTTTTAGAGGTAATGACTGCATGTCCTTACGATTATACAGAACCATCACCGTCTTTTGCTTTGGAAGGACTTATTTGAAGCCATTCATTGTTCACCTGGATTAACTGAGAAAACTACCATGCCCCAGGTTGTGATTAAGGGTTTTAATTTGTGTGAAAAGAAAAACTCCTACTTCTTTGGCTCAAAGGGGTTGACTAGGGATTATCTTCCTTATAACTCCACTATTTAGGATTTAAAACAACGCATGTACATCGTCAACGGGGTCTGTTCAAAAGCATATTGTAGAGCTCGTGGTATCGTTTTCGTCATCCTCCCTCTAAAGGCTTACAGTTTTTTAGTCAAGAGTTAAATATCACAAAAGGAAATAAGAAGCAATTTAAGCATAATGAAAAATTAATTCAAGACAGACACGTGTAATGCATTAATGAAATAAGAATGTTTGACATGACAATAATTGTTTGAATAAGCAAAGAAAATACAACTTCATAATTCAAATGAACAAAAATGCTTTCAATCCTAGCCATGTTTTGGTAAGGGAGCAGTGATCACATTGGGAGTCTCAGGATGGTCGAATTCGATCTCCTTGGCGTCAATCATATTCTGAATCTTGTATTTCAGCGCCCAACAATCGTTAGTATCGTGCCCCGGGCTACCAGAATGATAAGCACACCTTGCATTCGGGTTGTAGTTAGGAGAAGAAGTCTTAGGATTCGGATGAGGGTTTATCATTGTAATCAGATTCATCTTCAACATATGTTGCAATGCTTATGACAATGGCATGTTGATTTGTGTGAACTTCCTTTGAGGTCTTTCCACCCTTGGCTGATTGTTTTGTTGTTGTGGTCGTTGTGTGTGTTCCGAATTAGAGATCAACACTGCCCCCACAGATTGGTGGTAGTCTGCCTTGCTACGCCTCTTCTGGTCGTGCACAGCATTGGCTTCCCTCT